>OY757246.1:57783842-58383842 GCA_963583935.1 Diaperis boleti
CTTTGTGACTAAAAACCATTTCGGTTATGGCCGCATCTACAACTGACTGATTGACTAATAGTAATAGAATGACAACCATTTTTTGACTTTAAGAGCTTCTGAGGGCAGTTTAAAAATGCGGAGTGTGTTCTGGTTTAAATGGAAAAAAAAACAATAAATGGTTGACATGTCTCAACCATTTAGTCAGTCGATGAGTATAGTGGACATGGCGGCCCACCCGCCCACCGCACACACAAACGGTACCAAAACCATACACTGTTTAGTCACAAAGACACATATAATATACGAGCAAAGAATATCAATCCAAATTGAGAATTACACCAAAATATATACTCAAATTTACATTTTTGACTTAATGGTTGACAAACTGGTTCGGAATGACAACCATTTTCATATTGTATCCAAATTTCTTTGTGTATTTCACAGTTGTTCTTTGTTACTAAAAACCATTTCGTTCATGGCACCACATGTGAATGCGGTGGGCGGGTGGGCCACCGCATCTACAACTGACTGATTGACTAATGGTATTAGAATGACAACCATTTTTTGACTTAAAAAATTTGAAATCGGATTGAACACGAGAGTGAGTTCTAGTTTTTAACGAAAAAATCAAATAAAAAATGGTTGCTACTTCTTATACTTATCTTACTTCTTATACTATAAAATGTCAAAAATGGCACCGCAAGATTTGACACACTCATCAAGTAGAACCTTGTCCACAGTACACTGTGATCTCAGTTGTGTATCAAAGACAGTTTACATTTTATAAATCCCGAAGTGTCAAATTTGCTTCTACAATTTGCAGCGAATTTATTTTTTCTCTCACTGTTTTACGACTGTGTATTTCGAAAAGTGTCAAAGATGGCACCGTAAAATTTGACACACTCATCAAGTAGAACCTTGTCCACAGTACACTGTGATCTCAGTTGTGTATCAAAGACAGTTTACATTTTATAAATCCTGAAGTGTCAAATTTGCTTCTACAATTTGCAGCGAATTTATTTTTTCTCTCACTGTTTTACGACTGTGTATTTCGAAAAGTGTCAAAGATGGCACCGTAAAATTTGACACACTCATCAAGTAGAACCTTGTCCACAGTACACTGTGATCTCAGTTGTGTATCAAAGACAGTTTACATTTTATAAATCCCGAAGTGTCAAATTTGCTTCTACAATTTGCAGCGAATTTATTTTTTCTCTCACTGTTTTACGACTGTGTATTTCGAAAAGTGTCAAAGATGGCACCGTAAAATTTGACACACTCATCAAGTAGAACCTTGTCCACAGCACACTGTAATCTCAGTCGTATATCAAAGACAGTTTACCTTTTATAAATTCCGAAGTGTCAAATTTACTTTTACAATTTGCAGCGAATTTATTTTTTCTCTCATTGCTTTGCGACTGTATATTTCGAAAAGTGTCAAAGATGGCACCGTAAAATTTGAGACACTCATCAAGTAGAACCTTGTCCACAGTGCACTGTAATCTCAGTTGTATATCAAAGACAGTTTAGATTTTATAAATTCCGAAGTGTCAAATTTACTTCTGCAATTTGCAGCGAATTTATTTTTTCTCTCACTGCTTTACGACTGTGTATTTCGAAAAGTGTCAAAGATGGCACCGTAAAGTTTGACGCACTCATCAAGTAGAACCTTGTCCACAGTACACTGTAATCTCAGTTGTACAGTTTAGATTTTATAAATTCCGAAGTGTCAAATTTACTTTTAAAATTTGCAGCAAATTTATTTTTTCTCTCACTGCTTTGCGACTGTGTATTTCAAAAAGTGTCAAAGATGGCACCGTAAAATTTGACACCCTCGTAAATTAGAAAAATAATTTATTAAGACTATTTCAAAGTATTGAATCAGAAATAGAATTTGGTAGGCGCATCCACCATTTACCACCGTTCGCACCGCTAGAACTTTTTATTCTCTTTGCTCAATGTTACTCTTTGGAGCCAATAATTTACATAATTCCCCTACCCAAATTTCACTCTTTTAAACCCAACATTCAGTCACACTCAAGACAATCCTCACGGGAGCCCTGCACCCTTCGAATTACTTAACATGGAACACACATTCGGACCATATTTACGACTTCCATCAACATAAAAAAACTCTTTCCGACGACACGGGGCTGCCCTAAAGTGGGTCACAACACAGGTATACCTAGATGCATCTTTTGATTTTTAGTCACGTATGGCCGAATCTACTTTTGAGGGAGGCTATTTCTGGCCCTCGCGCCCCGACACCCTTCGAATTATTACGCATCAAGTATTCCAAATATAGACCCTCGTGTATAGCAATTAGATTCGACCGAGGACGGGGAAAGTTTAGTAGTGGAATTGAAGTGCAATTGTAATTATACTCTTTTATTACTTAGTCGCGGTTCGGACCATCGTCGGGGCGATCTAATCTAGTTCACACATGACGGAAATGCACCGACTGCGCCAACCTTAGGGGTCGCTCATCCCCTCCAAACACCTGTTCCAAGCGAACAAAGAAGCATCGGGACGCCGCCGACGCCGATCGAACTTCTACTACCCTTGTGGAAAAAGTTCGATCCGCAACAGTTGGAAATTTTTTCGATAAATTATAATGAAAGCGACTAAAACTGATCGAATCAATCGAGAGACTTACCACCCCATCGTTCTTCCGTCAGGCGGCGTCCATCCGATCGGCACCGGGATGCGTCCGAATACTTTCACTACCAGCGGTGTACCATCGCGTGTCTCCGCACCAAACTCTGGGATTACTATACGGAACGTTGTCGTTGCATTGCGTTGGTGACTAGAATGCGTTTCAGTGTTTTGGTTTCCCCCTACTACTGCTGTGTTATTGTCACGTGACCTGTCGGAGGGTTCGAGCGAGGGTCCTTGCGTATCGCAGCACACGCCGCGGGTCATCCCACCCTCCTCTAGCTAGTTAGCTGCGTCTTCCGATGTGAATTTTTCAACGGGGGATGGTACAGTTGGTTCACAAACTGAGGGTTGTTTCAATTTCAATTTATTGGCTTCAGTCAAACACTTCATGAAATCATAGTTCTCTTGATTTATGAGGTCATCCCAGACCGGAAGAATCGAGAACTTTTTGATTTTAGTTTGAGAAAATTTTGTTTTTAGACAGGGTAGTATTCGACCAAACTGAACGAGAAGGGTCCAAGATGTATGGTTAGTAAAGCACAATTTAATAATTTTGTTCTATATTCTCCCAGATTTACAGATACATATTAAAATATTTTTTCCAATTCCAAGTTACAATATCCATATCAAGAGCTATAACTTACGACTCACTATAGGGTACAGCGGGGCAGGTAAATCTTCACACTCCATACGGGCGTCCAGAAATCAATTTCCCGTTTGCTCGTTTGCATCCTATCGGTTGAACACAAATAAGCTCTCCGGCGCGAACAAAGACATAAAGATGCCCACGTGGTGTCGATAAACAAACGAAGGCGCTATCCTTGTTGAGGAATCTTGACGAGAGGAGGCGGACAGCAAATAAATGCTTGAATCATTTATAGCAGCGAGCAGGAAGTCGTTTGTTTCTAATAAGTTTGTGTGGAGATCGGGCATTGAAGGTGGAATGATGGGTTTGGATTTTTGGTCGACGGAATAAAGAGTTGTCTGGGCTCGGCTGACAGAATGGAGATAGGTACAGCATACACAACAAGGGTTAATTTTGGCTTAAAAAAAAAACGAACAATTTGAGATTGCTGCTCTTGCCTCACTTCTCACCAGGGAACATCGAGTTGCTAATGATGATAATTTGAGAGAACCCAAATAGAAGCGATAGAAAATTCGTGGTGTAATTTTGGGCACTCATGTACATTTTGGTGGAGGCTCCGTAATGGTGAAGCGACATTTCATATAATGGGCGCAGACCGACACGGGAACACGTGCGGAAAAATAAAACGTAGAAAAGGGAAGAAGGGAGAAGAAGCTTAGAAGAAAAGTAGGAAGAAAAAGAGGGGTTGATAGGTGGAGAAATATACGGAGGAAGAAATGGCAACGACAATAACAGAAATCGCCGGCAACCAAAAATACACGGCTGCGTGTAGAGGGTTACCAACAAGAAGAGAGTATAATACTCCGAAAATGTGAATCTGAGAGAATGAAAGCTCGAGTCTTTGACAACTTGAGCTGCTGCGAAATTAAACATCTGAAACTGCGAGAACATTGTATTGGAGAACCCGAGTCTCAAAGCATGAGAAACTGAGAAATTGAGAACCTGAGACAATGAGAATCAGAGAAACTGGGAAATTGTGAATCTGTAATACTGTGAACGAGACAATTTGATAAAGTGCAAATCTGTGAAATTTCACACGTGAGAACATAAGGGTTTGAGACACTGAGGGCTCGAGAACGATGAAAACTGAGAACGTATGATACTCCGAAGGTGTGAATCTGAGAGAATGAAAGCTCGAGTCTTTGACAATTTGAGCTGCTGCGAAATTGGACATCTGAAACTGCGAGAACATTGTATTGGAGAACCCCAGTCTCAAAGTATGAGAAACTGGGAAATCGAGAACCTGAGACATTGAGAATCAGAGAAACTGGGAAATTGTGAATCTGTAATACTGTCAACGAGACAATTTGATAAAGTGCAAATCTGTGAAATTTCACACGTGAGAACATAAGGGTTTGAGACACTGAGGGCTCGAGAACAATGAAAACTGATAACGTATGATACTCCGAAGGTGTGAATCTGAGAGAATGAAAGCTCGAGTCTTTGACAATTTGAGCTGCTGCGAAATTGGACATCTGAAACTGCGAGAACATTGTATTGGAGAACCCGAGTCTCAAAGCATGAGAAATTGAGAAATTGAGAACCTAAGACAATGAGAATCACAGAAACTTGGAAATTGTGAATCTGTAATACTGTAAACGAGACAATTTGATAAAGCGCAAATCTGTGAAATTTCACACGTGAGAACATAAGGGTTTGAGACACTGAGGGCTCGAGAACAATGAAAACTGAGAACGTATGATACTCCGAAGGTGTGAATCTGAGAGAATGAAAGCTCGAGTCTTTGACAATTTGAGCTACTGCGAAATTGGACATCTGAAACTGCGAGAACATTGTATTGGAGAACCCGAGTCTCAAAGCATGAGAAACTGAGAAATTGAGAACCTGAGACAATGAGAATCACAGAAACTTGGAAATTGTGAATCTGTAATACTGTAAACGAGACAATTTGATAAAGTGCAAATCTGTGAAATTTCACACGTGAGAACATAAGGGTTTGAGACACTGAGGGCTCAAGAACAGTGAAAACTGAGAACGTGAGATACTCCGACAAAGTGAATCTGAGAGAATGAAAGCTCGAGTCTTTGACAATTTGAGCTGCTGCGAAATTAGATATCTGAAACTGCGAGAACATTGTATTGGAGAACCCGAGTCTCAAAGCATGAGAAACTGAGAAATTGAGAACCTGAGACAATGAGAATCAGAGAAACTGGGAAATTGTGAATCTGTAATACTGTAAACGAGACAATTTGATAAAGTGCAAATCTGTGAAATTTCACACGTGAGAACATAAGGGTTTTGAGACACTGAGGGCTCGAGAACAGTAAAAACTGAGAACGTGGGATACTCCGACAGTGTGAATCTGAGAGAATGAAAGCTCGAGTCTTTGACAATTTGAGCTGCTACGCAATTGGACATCTGAGACTGCGGGAACATTGTATTGGAGAACCCGAGTCTCAAAACATGAGAAACTGAGAAATTGAGAACCTGAGACATTGAGAATCAGAGAAACTTGGAAATTGTGAATGTGTAATACTGTAAACGAGACAATTTGATAAAGTGCAAATCTGTGAAATTTCACACGAGAGAATATAAGGGTTTGAGACACTGAGGGCTCGAGAACAGTGAAAACTGAGAACGTATGATACTCCGAAAGTGTGAATCTGAGAGAATGAAAGCTCGAGTCTTTGACAATTTGAGCTGCTGAGAAATTGGACATCTGAAACTGCGAGAACATTGTATTGGAGAACCCGAGTCTCAAAGTATGAGAAACTGGGAAATCGAGAACCTGAGACATTGAGAATCAGAGAAACTGGGAAATTGTGAATCTGTAATACTGTAAACGAGACAATTTGATAAAGTGCAAATCTGTGAAATTTCACACGTGAGAACATAAGGGTTTGAGACACTGAGGGCTCGAGAACAGTAAAAACTGAGAACGTATGATACTCCGAAAGTGTGAATCTGAGAGAATGAAAGCTCGAGTCTTTGACAATTTGAGCTGCTGCGAAATTGGACATCTGAGACTGTGAGAACATTGTAATGGAGAAACCGAGTCTCAAAACATGAGAAACTGATAAATTGAGAACCTGAGACAATGAGTATCACAGAAACTTGGAAATTGTGAATCTGTAATACTGTGAACGAGACAATTTGATAAAGTGAAAATCTCTGAATTTTCACACGTGAGAACATAAGGGTTTGAGACACTGAGGGCTCGAGAACAGTAAAAATTGAGAACGTATGATGCTCCGATAGTGTGAATCTGAGAGAATGAAAGCTCGAGTCTTTGACAATTTGAGCTGCTGCGGAATTGGACATCTGAAACTAAGAGAACATTGTATTGGAGAACCCGAGTCTCAAAGCATGAGAAACTGATAAATTGAGAACCTGAGACAATGAGAATCACAGAAACTGGGAAATTGTGAACCTGTAATACTGTAAACGAGACAATTTGATAAAGTGCAAATCTGTGAAATTTCACACGTGAGAACATAAGGGTTTGAGACACTGAGGGCTCGAGAACAGTGAAAACTGAGAACGTGAGATACTCCGACAGAGTGAATCTGAGAGAATGAAAGCTCGAGTCTTTGACAATTTGAGCTGCTGCGAAATTCGATATCTGAAACTGCGAGAACATTGTATTGGAGAACCCGAGTCTCAAAGCATGAGAAACTGAGAAATTGAGAACCTGAGACAATGAGAATCACAGAAACTTGAAAATTGTGAATCTGTAATACTGTAAACGAGACAATTTGATAAAATGAAAATCTGTGAAATTTCACACGTGAGAACATAAGGGTTTGAGACACTGAGGGCTCGAGAACAGTGAAAATTGAGAATGTATGATACTCCGAAAGTGTGAATCTGAGAGAATGAAAGCTCGAGTCTTTGACAATTTGAACTGCTGCGGAATTGGACATCTGAAACTGCGAGAACATTGTATTGCAGAACCCGAATCTCAAAGCATGAGAAATTGAGAAATTGAGAACCTGAGACAATGAGAATCACAGAACCTTGGAAATTGTGAATTTGTAATACTATAAACGAGACAATTTGATAAAGTGCAAATCTGTGAAATTTTACACGTGAGAACATAAGGGTTTGAGACACTGAGGGCTCGAGAACAGTGAAAACTGAGAACGTGAGATACTCCGACAGTGTGAATCTGAGAGAATGAAAGCTCGAGTCTTTGACAATTTGAGCTGCTGCGAAATTCGACATGTGAAACTGCGAGAACATTGTATTGGAGAACCCGAGTCTCAAAGCATGAGAAACTAAGAAATTGAGAACCTGAGACAATGAGAATCACAGAAACTGGGAAATTGTGAACCTGTAATACTGTAAACGAGACAATTTGATAAAGTGCAAATCTGTGAAATTTCACAAGTGAGAACATAAGGGTTTCAGACACTGAGGGCTCGAGAACAGTGAAAATTGAGAACGTATGATACTCCGAAAGTGTGAATCTGAGAGAATGAAAGCTCAAGTCTTTGACAATTTGAGCTGCTGCGAAATTAAACATCTGAAACTGCGAGAACATTGTATTGGAGAACCCGAGTCTCAAAGTATGAGAAACTGAGAAATTGAGAACCTGAGACAATAAGAATCAGAGAAACTGGGAAATTGTGAATCTGTAATACTGTAAACGAGACAATTTGATAAAGTGCAAATCTGTGAAATTTCACACGTGAGAACATAAGCGTTTGAGACACTGAGGGCTCGAGAACAGTGAAAACTGAGAACGTATGATACTCCGAAAGTGTGAATCTGAGAGAATGAAAGCTCGAGTCTTTGACAATTTGAGCTGCTGCGAAATTCGACATGTGAAACTGCGAGAACATTGTATTGGAGAACCCGAGTCTCAAAGCATGAGAAACTAAGAAATTGAGAACCTGAGACAATGAGAATCACAGAACCTTGGAAATTGTGAATCTGTAATACTGTAAACGAGACAATTTGATAAAGTGCAAATCTGTGAAATTTCACACGTGAGAACATAAGCGTTTGAGACACTGAGGGCTCGAGAACAGTGAAAACTGAGAACGTATGATACTCCGAAAGTGTGAATCTGAGAGAATGAAAGCTCGAGTCTTTGACAATTTGAGCTCCTGCGAAATTGGACATCTGAGACTGTGAGAACATTGTAATGGAGAAACCGAGTCTCAAAACATGAGAAACTGAGAAATTGAGAACCTGAGACAATGAGAATCAGAGAAACTGGGAATTTGTGAATCTGTAATACTGTCAACGAGACAATTTGATAAAGTGCAAATCTGTGAAATTTCACACGTGAGAACATAAGGGTTTGAGACACTGAGGGCTCGAGAACAGTGAAAACTGAGAACGTATGATACTCCGAAAGTGTGAATCTGAGAGTGAAAGCTCGAGTCTTTGACAATTTGAGCTGCTGCGAAATTGGACATCTGAAACTGCGAGAACATTGTATTGGAGAACCCGAGTCTCAAAGCATGAGAAACTGAGAAATTGAGAAACTGAGACAATGAGAATCACAGAAACTTGGAAATTGTGAATCTGTTATACTGTAAACGAGACAATTTGATAAAGTGCAAATCTGTGAAATTTTACACGTGAGAACATAAGCGTTTGAGACACTGAGGGCTCGAGAACAGTGAAAACTGAGAACGTGAGATACTCCGACAGAGTGAATCTGAGAGAATAAAAGCTCGAGTCTTTGACAATTTGAGCTGCTGCGAAAATGGACATCTGAAACTGCGAGAACATTGTATTGGAGAACCCGTGTCTCAAAGCATGAGAAACTGAGAAATGGAGAACCTGAGACAATGAGAATCACAGAAACTTGGAAATTGTGAATCTGTTATACTGTAAGCGAGACAATTTGATAAAGTGCAAATCTGTGAAATTTCACACGTGAGAACATAAGGGTTTGAGACACTGAGGGCTCGAGAACAGTGAAAACTGAGAACGTGAGACACTCCGACAGAGTGAATCTGAGAGAATGAAAGCTCGAGTCTTTGACAATTTGAGCTGCTGCGAAATTGGACATCTGAGACTGCGAGAACATTGTATTGGAGAACCCGAGTCTCAAAGCAGGAGAAACTGAGAAATTGAGAACCGGAGACAATGAGAATCAGAGAAACTTGGAAATTGTGAATCTGTAATACTGTAAACGAGACAATTTGATAAAGCGTAAATCTGTGAAATTTCACACGTGAGAACATAAGGGTTTGAGACACTGAGGGCTCGAGAACAGTGAAAATTGAGAACGTATGATGCTCCGAAAGTGTGAATCTGAGAGAATGAAAGCTCGAGTCTTTGACAATTTGAGCTGCTGCGAAATTGGACATCTGAAACTGCGAGAACATTGTATTGGAGAACCCGAGTCTCAAAACATGAGAAACTTAGAAATTGAGAACCTGAGACAACGAGGATCAGAGAAACTGGGAAATTGTGAATCTGTAATACTGTAAACGAGACA
Organism: Diaperis boleti; assembly: GCA_963583935.1. Taxonomy (NCBI): domain Eukaryota; kingdom Metazoa; phylum Arthropoda; class Insecta; order Coleoptera; family Tenebrionidae; genus Diaperis; species Diaperis boleti. Next base: position 57,793,550 of record OY757246.1, read on the forward strand.
ATTTGATAAAATGAAAATCTGTGAAATTTCACACGTGAGAACATAATGGTTTGAGACACTCAGGGCTCGAGAACAGTGAAAATTGAGAACGTATGATACTCCGAAAGTGTGAATCTGAGAGAATAAAAGCTCGAGTCTTTGACAATTTTAGCTGCTGCGGAATTGGACATCTGAAACTGCGAGAACATTGTATTGGAGAACCCGAGTCTCAAAGCATGAGAAACTGAGAAATTGAGAACCTGAGACAATGAGAATCAGAGAAACTGGGAAATTGTGAATCTGTAATACTGTGAACGAGACAATTTGATAAAGCGCAAATCTGTGAAATTTCACACGTGAGAACATAAGGGTTTGAGACACTGAGGGCTCGAGAACAATGAAAACTGATAACGTATGATACTCCGAAGGTGTGAATCTGAGAGAATGAAAGCTCGAGTCTTTGACAATTTGAGCTGCTGCGAAATTGAACATCTGACACTGCAAGAAAATTGTATTGGAGAACCCGAGTCTCAAAGCATGAGAAACTGAGAAATTGAGAACTTGAGACAATGAGAATCAGAGAAACTTGGAAATTGTGAATCTGTAATACTGTAAACGAGACAATTTGATAAAGTGAAAATCTGTGAAATTTCACACGTGAGAACATAAGGGTTTGAGACACTGAGGGCTCGAGAACAGTGAAAACTGAGAACGTATGATACTCCGAAAGTGTGAATCTGAGAGAATGAAAGCTCGAGTCTTTGACAATTTGAGCTGCTGCGAAATTCGACATCTGAAACTGCGAGAACATTGTATTGGAGAACCCGAGTCTCAAAGCATGAGAAACTGAGAAATTGAGAACCTGAGACAACGAGAATTACAGAACCTTGGAAATTGTGAATCTGTAATACTATAAACAAGACAATTTGATAAAGTGCAAATCTGTGAATTTTCACACGTGAGAACATAAGGGTTTGAGACACTGAGGGCTCGAGAACAGTGAAAACTGAGAACGTCAGATACTCCGACAGAGTGAATCTGAGAGAATGAAAGCTCGAGTCTTTGACAATTTGAGCTGCTGCGAAATTCGACATCTGAAACTGCGAGAACATTGTATTGGAGAACCCGAGTCTCAAAGCATGAGAAACTGAGAAATTGAGAACCTGAGACATTGAGAATCAGAGAAACTGGGAAGTTGTGAACCTGTAATACTGTAAACGAGACAATTTGATAAAGTGAAAATCTGTGAAATTTCACACGTGAGAACATAAGGGTTTGAGACACTGAGGGCTCGAGAACAGTGAAAATTGAGAACGTATGATACTCCGAAAGTGTGAATCTGAGAGAATGAAAGCTCGAGTCTTTGACAATTTGAGCTGCTGCGAAATTGGACATCTGAAACTGCGAGAACATTGTATTGGAGAACCCGAGTCTCAAAGCATGAGAAAATGAAAAATTGAGAACCTGAGACAATGAGAATCAGAGAAACTGGGAAATTGTGAATCTGTAATACTGTGAACGAGACAATTTGATAAAGCGCAAATCTGTGAAATTTCACACGTGAGAACATAAGGGTTTGAGACACTGAGGGCTCGAGAACGATGAAAACTGAGAACGTATGATACTCCGAAGGTGTGAATCTGAGAGAATGAAAGCTCGAGTCTTTGACAATTTGAGCTGCTGCGAAATTGGACATCTGAAACTGCGAGAACATTGTATTGGAGAACCCGAGTCTCAAAGCATGAGAAACTGAGAAATTGAGAACCTGAGACATTGAGAATCAGAGAAACTGGGAAGTTGTGAACCTGTAATACTGTAAACGAGACAATTTGATAAAGTGAAAATCTGTGAAATTTCACACGTGAGAACATAAGGGTTTGAGACACTGAGGGCTCGAAAACAGTGAAAATTGAGAACGTATGATACTCCGAAAGTGTGAATCTGAGAGAATGAAAGCTCGAGTCTTTGACAATTTGAGCTGCGGCGAAATTAAACATCTGAAACTGCGAGAACATTGTATTGGAGAACCCGAGTCTCAAAGCATGAGAAACTGAGAAATTGAGAACCTGAGACAATGAGGATCAGAGAAACTGAGAAATTGTGAATCTGTAATACTGTAAACGACACAATTTGATAAAGTGCAAATCTGTGAAATTTCACACGTGAGAACATAAGGGTTTGAGACACTGAGGGCTCGAGAACAGTGAAAACTGAGAACGTATGATACTCCGAAAGTGTGAATCTGAGAGAATGAAAGCTCGAGTCTTTGACAATTTGAGCTGCTGCGAAATTCGACATCTGAAACTGCGAGAACATTGTATTGGAGAACCCGAGTCTCAAAGCATGAGAAACTGAGAAATTGAGAACCTGAGACATTGAGAATCAGAGAAACTGGGAAGTTGTGAACCTGTAATACTGTAAACGAGACAATTTGATAAAGTGAAAATCTGTGAAATTTCACACGTGAGAACATAAGGGTTTGAGACACTGAGGGCTCGAGAACAGTGAAAACTGAGAACGTATGATACTCCGAAAGTGTGAATCTGAGAGAATGAAAGCTCGAGTCTTTGACAATTTGAGCTGCTGCGAAATTCGACATCTGAAACTGCGAGAACATTGTATTGGAGAACCCGAGTCTCAAAGCATGAGAAACTGAGAAATTGAGAACCTGAGACATTGAGAATCAGAGAAACTGGGAAGTTGTGAACCTGTAATACTGTAAACGAGACAATTTGATAAAGTGAAAATCTGTGAAATTTCACACGTGAGAACATAAGGGTTTGAGACACTGAGGGCTCGAGAACAGTGAAAATTGAGAACGTATGATACTCCGAAAGTGTGAATCTGAGAGAATGAAAGCTCGAGTCTTTGACAATTTGAGCTGCTGCGAAATTGGACATCTGAAACTGCGAGAACATTGTATTGGAGAACCCGAGTCTCAAAGCATGAGAAACTGAGAAATTGAGAACCTGAGACATTGAGAATCAGAGAAACTGGGAAGTTGTGAACCTGTAATACTGTAAACGAGACAATTTGATAAAGTGAAAATCTGTGAAATTTCACACGTGAGAACATAAGGGTTTGAGACACTGAGGGCTCGAGAACAGTGAAAATTGAGAACGTATGATACTCCGAAAGTGTGAATCTGAGAGAATGAAAGCTCGAGTCTTTGACAATTTGAGCTGCTGCGAAATTGGACATCTGAAACTGCGAGAACATTGTATTGGAGAACCCGAGTCTCAAAGCATGAGAAACTGAAAAATTGAGAACCTGAGACAATGAGAATCAGAGAAACTGGGAAATTGTGAATCTGTAATACTGTGAACGAGACAATTTGATAAAGCGCAAATCTGTGAAATTTCACACGTGAGAACATAAGGGTTTGAGACACTGAGGGCTCGAGAACGATGAAAACTGAGAACGTATGATACTCCGAAGGTGTGAATCTGAGAGAATGAAAGCTCGAGTCTTTGACAATTTGAGCTGCTGCGAAATTGGACATCTGAAACTGCGAGAACATTGTATTGGAGAACCCGAGTCTCAAAGCATGAGAAACTGAGAAATTGAGAACCTGAGACATTGAGAATCAGAGAAACTGGGAAGTTGTGAACCTGTAATACTGTAAACGAGACAATTTGATAAAGTGAAAATCTGTGAAATTTCACACGTGAGAACATAAGGGTTTGAGACACTGAGGGCTCGAGAACAGTGAAAACTGAGAACGTATGATACTCCGAAAGTGTGAATCTGAGAGAATGAAAGCTCGAGTCTTTGACAATTTGAGCTGCTGCGAAATTCGACATCTGAAACTGCGAGAACATTGTATTGGAGAACCCGAGTCTCAAAGCATGAGAAACTGAGAAATTGAGAACCTGAGACAACGAGAATTACAGAACCTTGGAAATTGTGAATCTGTAATACTATAAACAAGACAATTTGATAAAGTGCAAATCTGTGAATTTTCACACGTGAGAACATAAGGGTTTGAGACACTGAGGGCTCGAGAACAGTGAAAACTGAGAACGTCAGATACTCCGACAGAGTGAATCTGAGAGAATGAAAGCTCGAGTCTTTGACAATTTGAGCTGCTGCGAAATTCGACATCTGAAACTGCGAGAACATTGTATTGGAGAACCCGAGTCTCAAAGCATGAGAAACTGAGAATTTGAGAAGCTGAGACAATGAGTATCACAGAAACTTGAAAATTGTGAATCTGTAATACTGTGAACGAGACAATTTGATAAAGTGCAAATCTCTGAATTTTCACACGTGAGAACATAAGGGTTTGAGACACTGAGGGCTCGAGAACAGTGAAAATTGAGAACGTATGATGCTCCGATAGTGTGAATCTGAGAGAATGAAGGCTCGAGTCTTTGACAATTTGAGCTGCTGCGAAATTCGATATCTGAAACTGCGAGAACATTGTAATGGAGAACCCGATTCTCAAAGCATGAGAAACTGAGAATTTGAGAACCTGAGACAATGAGAATCACAAAACTTTGGAAATTGTGAACCTGTAATACTGTAAACGAGACAATTTGATAAAGCGCAAATCTGTAAAATTTCACACGTGAGAACATAAGGGTTTGAGACACTGAGGGCTCGAGAACGATGAAAACTGAGAACGTATGATACTCCGAAGGTGTGAATCTGAAAGAATGAAAGCTCGAGTCTTTGACAATTTGAGCTGCTGCGAAATTGTACATCTGAAACTGCGAGAACATTGTATTGGAGAACCCGAGTCTCAAAGCATGAGAAACTGAGAAATTGAGAACCTGAGACAACGAGAATTACAGAACCTTGGAAATTGTGAATCTGTAATACTATAAACAAGACAATTTGATAAAGTGCAAATCTGTGAATTTTCACACGTGAGAACATAAGGGTTTGAGACACTGAGGGCTCGAGAACAGTGAAAACTGAGAACGTCAGATACTCCGACAGAGTGAATCTGAGAGAATGAAAGCTCGAGTCTTTGACAATTTGAGCTGCTGCGAAATTCGACATCTGAAACTGCGAGAACATTGTATTGGAGAACCCGAGTCTCAAAGCATGAGAAACTGAGAATTTGAGAAGCTGAGACAATGAGTATCACAGAAACTTGAAAATTGTGAATCTGTAATACTGTGAACGAGACAATTTGATAAAGTGCAAATCTCTGAATTTTCACACGTGAGAACATAAGGGTTTGAGACACTGAGGGCTCGAGAACAGTGAAAATTGAGAACGTATGATGCTCCGATAGTGTGAATCTGAGAGAATGAAGGCTCGAGTCTTTGACAATTTGAGCTGCTGCGAAATTCGATATCTGAAACTGCGAGAACATTGTAATGGAGAACCCGATTCTCAAAGCATGAGAAACTGAGAATTTGAGAACCTGAGACAATGAGAATCACAAAACTTTGGAAATTGTGAACCTGTAATACTGTAAACGAGACAATTTGATAAAGCGCAAATCTGTAAAATTTCACACGTGAGAACATAAGGGTTTGAGACACTGAGGGCTCGAGAACGATGAAAACTGAGAACGTATGATACTCCGAAGGTGTGAATCTGAAAGAATGAAAGCTCGAGTCTTTGACAATTTGAGCTGCTGCGAAATTGTACATCTGAAACTGCGAGAACATTGTATTGGAGAACCCGAGTCTCAAAGCATGAGAAACTGAGAAATTGAGAACCTGAGACATTGAGAATCAGAGAAACTGGGAAGTTGTGAACCTGTAATACTGTAAACGAGACAATTTGATAAAGTGAAAATCTGTGAAATTTCACACGTGAGAACATAAGGGTTTGAGACACTGAGGGCTCGAGAACAGTGAAAATTGAGAACGTATGATACTCCGAAAGTGTGAATCTGAGAGAATGAAAGCTCGAGTCTTTGACAATTTGAGCTTCTGCGAAATTGGACATCTGAAACTGCGAGAACATTGTATTGGAGAACCCGAGTCTCAAAGCATGAGAAAATGAAAAATTGAGAACCTGAGACAATGAGAATCAGAGAAACTGGGAAATTGTGAATCTGTAATACTGTAAACGAGACAATTTGATAAAGCGCAAATCTGTGAAATTTCACACGTGAGAACATAAGGGTTTGAGACACTGAGGGCTCGAGAACGATGAAAACTGAGAACGTATGATACTCCGAAGGTGTGAATCTGAGAGAATGAAAGCTCGAGTCTTTGACAATTTGAGCTGCTGCGAAATTGGACATCTGAAACTGCGAGAACATTGTATTGGAGAACCCGAGTCTCAAAGCATGAGAAACTGAGAAATTGAGAACCTGAGACATTGAGAATCAGAGAAACTGGGAAGTTGTGAACCTGTAATACTGTAAACGAGACAATTTGATAAAGTGAAAATCTGTGAAATTTCACACGTGAGAACATAAGGGTTTGAGACACTGAGGGCTCGAGAACAGTGAAAATTGAGAACGTATGATACTCCGAAAGTGTGAATCTGAGAGAATGAAAGCTCGAGTCTTTGACAATTTGAGCTGCTGCGAAATTGGACATCTGAAACTGCGAGAACATTGTATTGGAGAACCCGAGTCTCAAAGCATGAGAAAATGAAAAATTGAGAACCTGAGACAATGAGAATCAGAGAAACTGGGAAATTGTGAATCTGTAATACTGTGAACGAGACAATTTGATAAAGCGCAAATCTGTGAAATTTCACACGTGAGAACATAAGGGTTTGAGACACTGAGGGCTCGAGAACGATGAAAACTGAGAACGTATGATACTCCGAAGGTGTGAATCTGAGAGAATGAAAGCTCGAGTCTTTGACAATTTGAGCTGCTGCGAAATTGGACATCTGAAACTGCGAGAACATTGTATTGGAGAACCCGAGTCTCAAAGCATGAGAAACTGAGAAATTGAGAACCTGAGACATTGAGAATCAGAGAAACTGGGAAGTTGTGAACCTGTAATACTGTAAACGAGACAATTTGATAAAGTGAAAATCTGTGAAATTTCACACGTGAGAACATAAGGGTTTGAGACACTGAGGGCTCGAAAACAGTGAAAATTGAGAACGTATGATACTCCGAAAGTGTGAATCTGAGAGAATGAAAGCTCGAGTCTTTGACAATTTGAGCTGCGGCGAAATTAAACATCTGAAACTGCGAGAACATTGTATTGGAGAACCCGAGTCTCAAAGCATGAGAAACTGAGAAATTGAGAACCTGAGACAATGAGGATCAGAGAAACTGAGAAATTGTGAATCTGTAATACTGTAAACGACACAATTTGATAAAGTGCAAATCTGTGAAATTTCACACGTGAGAACATAAGGGTTTGAGACACTGAGGGCTCAAGAACGATGAAAACTGAGAACGTATGATACTCCGAAGGTGTGAATCTGAGAGAATGAAAGCTCGAGTCTTTGACAATTTGAGCTGCTGCGAAATTGGACATCTGAAACTGCGAGAACATTGTATTGGAGAACCCGAGTCTCAAAGCATGAGAAACTGAGAAATTGAGAACCTGAGACATTGAGAATCAGAGAAACTGGGAAGTTGTGAACCTGTAATACTGTAAACGAGACAATTTGATAAAGTGAAAATCTGTGAAATTTCACACGTGAGAACATAAGGGTTTGAGACACTGAGGGCTCGAGAACAGTGAAAACTGAGAACGTATGATACTCCGAAAGTGTGAATCTGAGAGAATGAAAGCTCGAGTCTTTGACAATTTGAGCTGCTGCGAAATTCGACATCTGAAACTGCGAGAACATTGTATTGGAGAACCCGAGTCTCAAAGCATGAGAAACTGAGAAATTGAGAACCTGAGACATTGAGAATCAGAGAAACTGGGAAGTTGTGAACCTGTAATACTGTAAACGAGACAATTTGATAAAGTGAAAATCTGTGAAATTTCACACGTGAGAACATAAGGGTTTGAGACACTGAGGGCTCGAGAACAGTGAAAATTGAGAACGTATGATACTCCGAAAGTGTGAATCTGAGAGAATGAAAGCTCGAGTCTTTGACAATTTGAGCTGCTGCGAAATTGGACATCTGAAACTGCGAGAACATTGTATTGGAGAACCCGAGTCTCAAAGCATGAGAAACTGAGAAATTGAGAACCTGAGACATTGAGAATCAGAGAAACTGGGAAGTTGTGAACCTGTAATACTGTAAACGAGACAATTTGATAAAGTGAAAATCTGTGAAATTTCACACGTGAGAACATAAGGGTTTGAGACACTGAGGGCTCGAGAACAGTGAAAATTGAGAACGTATGATACTCCGAAAGTGTGAATCTGAGAGAATGAAAGCTCGAGTCTTTGACAATTTGAGCTGCTGCGAAATTGGACATCTGAAACTGCGAGAACATTGTATTGGAGAACCCGAGTCTCAAAGCATGAGAAACTGAAAAATTGAGAACCTGAGACAATGAGAATCAGAGAAACTGGGAAATTGTGAATCTGTAATACTGTGAACGAGACAATTTGATAAAGCGCAAATCTGTGAAATTTCACACGTGAGAACATAAGGGTTTGAGACACTGAGGGCTCGAGAACGATGAAAACTGAGAACGTATGATACTCCGAAGGTGTGAATCTGAGAGAATGAAAGCTCGAGTCTTTGACAATTTGAGCTGCTGCGAAATTGGACATCTGAAACTGCGAGAACATTGTATTGGAGAACCCGAGTCTCAAAGCATGAGAAACTGAGAAATTGAGAACCTGAGACATTGAGAATCAGAGAAACTGGGAAGTTGTGAACCTGTAATACTGTAAACGAGACAATTTGATAAAGTGAAAATCTGTGAAATTTCACACGTGAGAACATAAGGGTTTGAGACACTGAGGGCTCGAGAACAGTGAAAACTGAGAACGTATGATACTCCGAAAGTGTGAATCTGAGAGAATGAAAGCTCGAGTCTTTGACAATTTGAGCTGCTGCGAAATTCGACATCTGAAACTGCGAGAACATTGTATTGGAGAACCCGAGTCTCAAAGCATGAGAAACTGAGAAATTGAGAACCTGAGACAACGAGAATTACAGAACCTTGGAAATTGTGAATCTGTAATACTATAAACAAGACAATTTGATAAAGTGCAAATCTGTGAATTTTCACACGTGAGAACATAAGGGTTTGAGACACTGAGGGCTCGAGAACAGTGAAAACTGAGAACGTCAGATACTCCGACAGAGTGAATCTGAGAGAATGAAAGCTCGAGTCTTTGACAATTTGAGCTGCTGCGAAATTCGACATCTGAAACTGCGAGAACATTGTATTGGAGAACCCGAGTCTCAAAGCATGAGAAACTGAGAATTTGAGAAGCTGAGACAATGAGTATCACAGAAACTTGAAAATTGTGAATCTGTAATACTGTGAACGAGACAATTTGATAAAGTGCAAATCTCTGAATTTTCACACGTGAGAACATAAGGGTTTGAGACACTGAGGGCTCGAGAACAGTGAAAATTGAGAACGTATGATGCTCCGATAGTGTGAATCTGAGAGAATGAAGGCTCGAGTCTTTGACAATTTGAGCTGCTGCGAAATTCGATATCTGAAACTGCGAGAACATTGTAATGGAGAACCCGATTCTCAAAGCATGAGAAACTGAGAATTTGAGAACCTGAGACAATGAGAATCACAAAACTTTGGAAATTGTGAACCTGTAATACTGTAAACGAGACAATTTGATAAAGCGCAAATCTGTAAAATTTCACACGTGAGAACATAAGGGTTTGAGACACTGAGGGCTCGAGAACGATGAAAACTGAGAACGTATGATACTCCGAAGGTGTGAATCTGAAAGAATGAAAGCTCGAGTCTTTGACAATTTGAGCTGCTGCGAAATTGTACATCTGAAACTGCGAGAACATTGTATTGGAGAACCCGAGTCTCAAAGCATGAGAAACTGAGAAATTGAAAACCTGAGACATTGAGAATCAGAGAAACTGGGAAGTTGTGAACCTGTAATACTGTAAACGAGACAATTTGATAAAGTGAAAATCTGTGAAATTTCACACGTGAGAACATAAGGGTTTGAGACACTGAGGGCTCGAGAACAGTGAAAATTGAGAACGTATGATACTCCGAAAGTGTGAATCTGAGAGAATGAAAGCTCGAGTCTTTGACAATTTGAGCTGCTGCGAAATTCGATATCTGAAACTGCGAGAACATTGTAATGGAGAACCCGATTCTCAAAGCATGAGAAACTGAGAATTTGAGAACCTGAGACAATGAGAATCACAAAACTTTGGAAATTGTGAACCTGTAATACTGTAAACGAGACAATTTGATAAAGCGCAAATCTGTAAAATTTCACACGTGAGAACATAAGGGTTTGAGACACTGAGGGCTCGAGAACGATGAAAACTGAGAACGTATGATACTCCGAAGGTGTGAATCTGAGAGAATGAAAGCTCGAGTCTTTGACAATTTGAGCTGCTGCGAAATTGGACATCTGAAACTGCGAGAACATTGTATTGGAGAACCCGAGTCTCAAAGCATGAGAAACTGAGAAATTGAGAACCTGAGACATTGAGAATCAGAGAAACTGGGAAGTTGTGAACCTGTAATACTGTAAACGAGACAATTTGATAAAGTGAAAATCTGTGAAATTTCACACGTGAGAACATAAGGGTTTGAGACACTGAGGGCTCGAGAACAGTGAAAATTGAGAACGTATGCTACTCCGAAGGTGTGAATCTGAGAGAATGAAAGATTGAGACTTTGACAATTTGAGCTGCTGCGAAATTGGACATCTGAGACTGCGAGAATATTGTAATGGAGAACCCGAGTCTCAAAGCATGAGAAACTGAGAAATTGGGAACCTGAGACATTGAGAATCAGAGAAACTGGGAAATTGTGAATCTGTAATACTGTAAACGAGACAATTTGATAAAGCGCAAATCTGTGAAATTTCACACGTGAGAACATAAGGGTTTGAGACACTGAGGGCTCGAGAACGATGAAAACTGAGAACGTATGATACTCCGAAGGTGTGAATCTGAGAGAATGAAAGCTCGAGTCTTTGACAATTTGAGCTGCTGCGAAATTGGACATCTGAAACTGCGAGAACATTGTATTGGAGAACCCGAGTCTCAAAGCATGAGAAACTGAGAAATTGAGAACCTGAGACATTGAGAATCAGAGAAACTGGGAAGTTGTGAACCTGTAATACTGTAAACGAGACAATTTGATAAAGTGAAAATCTGTGAAATTTCACACGTGAGAACATAAGGGTTTGAGACACTGAGGGCTCGAGAACAGTGAAAATTGAGAACGTATGATACTCCGAAAGTGTGAATCTGAGAGAATGAAAGCTCGAGTCTTTGACAATTTGAGCTGCTGCGAAATTGGACATCTGAAACTGCGAGAACATTGTATTGGAGAACCCGAGTCTCAAAGCATGAGAAACTGAAAAATTGAGAACCTGAGACAATGAGAATCAGAGAAACTGGGAAATTGTGAATCTGTAATACTGTGAACGAGACAATTTGATAAAGCGCAAATCTGTGAAATTTCACACGTGAGAACATAAGGGTTTGAGACACTGAGGGCTCGAGAACGATGAAAACTGAGAACGTATGATACTCCGAAGGTGTGAATCTGAGAGAATGAAAGCTCGAGTCTTTGACAATTTGAGCTGCTGCGAAATTGGACATCTGAAACTGCGAGAACATTGTATTGGAGAACCCGAGTCTCAAAGCATGAGAAACTGAGAAATTGAGAACCTGAGACATTGAGAATCAGAGAAACTGGGAAGTTGTGAACCTGTAATACTGTAAACGAGACAATTTGATAAAGTGAAAATCTGTGAAATTTCACACGTGAGAACATAAGGGTTTGAGACACTGAGGGCTCGAGAACAGTGAAAACTGAGAACGTATGATACTCCGAAAGTGTGAATCTGAGAGAATGAAAGCTCGAGTCTTTGACAATTTGAGCTGCTGCGAAATTCGACATCTGAAACTGCGAGAACATTGTATTGGAGAACCCGAGTCTCAAAGCATGAGAAACTGAGAAATTGAGAACCTGAGACAACGAGAATTACAGAACCTTGGAAATTGTGAATCTGTAATACTATAAACAAGACAATTTGATAAAGTGCAAATCTGTGAATTTTCACACGTGAGAACATAAGGGTTTGAGACACTGAGGGCTCGAGAACAGTGAAAACTGAGAACGTCAGATACTCCGACAGAGTGAATCTGAGAGAATGAAAGCTCGAGTCTTTGACAATTTGAGCTGCTGCGAAATTCGACATCTGAAACTGCGAGAACATTGTATTGGAGAACCCGAGTCTCAAAGCATGAGAAACTGAGAATTTGAGAAGCTGAGACAATGAGTATCACAGAAACTTGAAAATTGTGAATCTGTAATACTGTGAACGAGACAATTTGATAAAGTGCAAATCTCTGAATTTTCACACGTGAGAACATAAGGGTTTGAGACACTGAGGGCTCGAGAACAGTGAAAATTGAGAACGTATGATGCTCCGATAGTGTGAATCTGAGAGAATGAAGGCTCGAGTCTTTGACAATTTGAGCTGCTGCGAAATTCGATATCTGAAACTGCGAGAACATTGTAATGGAGAACCCGATTCTCAAAGCATGAGAAACTGAGAATTTGAGAACCTGAGACAATGAGAATCACAAAACTTTGGAAATTGTGAACCTGTAATACTGTAAACGAGACAATTTGATAAAGCGCAAATCTGTAAAATTTCACACGTGAGAACATAAGGGTTTGAGACACTGAGGGCTCGAGAACGATGAAAACTGAGAACGTATGATACTCCGAAGGTGTGAATCTGAGAGAATGAAAGCTCGAGTCTTTGACAATTTGAGCTGCTGCGAAATTGGACATCTGAAACTGCGAGAACATTGTATTGGAGAACCCGAGTCTCAAAGCATGAGAAACTGAGAAATTGAGAACCTGAGACATTGAGAATCAGAGAAACTGGGAAGTTGTGAACCTGTAATACTGTAAACGAGACAATTTGATAAAGTGAAAATCTGTGAAATTTCACACGTGAGAACATAAGGGTTTGAGACACTGAGGGCTCGAGAACAGTGAAAATTGAGAACGTATGCTACTCCGAAGGTGTGAATCTGAGAGAATGAAAGATTGAGACTTTGACAATTTGAGCTGCTGCGAAATTGGACATCTGAGACTGCGAGAATATTGTAATGGAGAACCCGAGTCTCAAAGCATGAGAAACTGAGAAATTGGGAACCTGAGACATTGAGAATCAGAGAAACTGGGAAATTGTGAATCTGTAATACTGTAAACGAGACAATTTGGTAAAGCGCAAATCTGTGAAATTTCACACGTGAGAACATAAGGGTTTGAGACACTGAGAGAACAATGAAAACCTCGGAGGATTTGAAGATTTTCTCGACAGTTTGCTAACAACACGTCAAGTTGCAATAACACTGAGAAACTTGACACAGAGAATAGATCGCCTGGGGAATTGTGGCAAAAAATCCTTGGTTAATATGCTCTGGATTTTGCGTCTCCGATTTCCTTGAAGTCTTGCAAATACCAAGTTATGTAAGACACACTCTTAATACACTGTCATAAAATACAAGATTTAATTAAAGGCGACTTACACGTTACTTGAACCTGGATAAGATTTTCTGGGTCGATATGCGTGTAGCTACACTGGTCGACCCAAGTCGTGGCCAAATTTAAAAAAAAGTTACATTTGTGCATCACGAAATATCATAGTGCTAATTACGGACAGCCTGTATAATAAATAACTTTTCTGGTGGTTCCATTTTCAACAAGACGTGTCCAACGGAAACACGACGACCTAACGAAGACGTCGGTGCTTCTCTACCCCAATAAACAACAATTTAAGCTCCCATGACAGCAGCACTGAGAATAGAATCGTAATTACAATAAGTTCGCACCACCATCGTAGGCGACAAAAGATAAAAACGTCCGTTGCAGGAAGCACTTATCGAATAAAGTTGATGTTCAATGGACCATCAGCATCTAGCAGCAACACATGCGATGGTTTAGTGCCAGTTTGGATCGGACGCGATGGCGAACCTGGTCGTGCTGTTGGCCGTGGTGGGTGCGATTCCGAGGTGGAGGAGCGTCGCCGCGGGGTTCACGACGACCAGTAAGTAGATTTTCTGTGGCCTTGAGAATTTTTACGCTAAACGATTAAAATGGACGGTTCAAAACATTTCTTTGTGTGTTACGTGTTGCTTCTTCTCATGTTCTTTTCCTGTGATCCTGTGTCTCTCTCATGTTCTATTCTTGTTCCTCTAATCTTATGGGTTCTTTTCTCCCTTGTTCCCTCTTCTGTTGTCTTCTGTGATCTCTTCATTTTGTGTTCTTTTTCTTTGTCTCGTATCTTCTTTTGTTCTCTTTGTGTATCTCCTTCCTATGTATTTGTACAGGGTCTTCATAAATGATTCATACATCCAGTAGCCTTTATCTAACTATATGTAAATTTTCTTTTGCATAAGCAACATGATGAATAATTCATGAATCATTCATTCATCTTTCTCTCTTTGTATCTTTTCGTATTCTGACCGAATCTTGACCCAACACCGGACCTGGGGCAACCACAAATGGTGGCGGCGCCCTCCGGCGCGGCCCTGAACCCGCCCGACCTAATCGGCCGTTATCTTGCAGAAATTGGCCCCCAGCCCATCTGGAATTCCACTCACACTGATAAGTTGAGGCAAGACCTCCTGCTGAACTACGATAAATTCGCGAGGCCGGCGCAGCACTACAACGTGACGACCGTCCGCTTCGGGCTGACCGTCCGCCACATAGAGCTCAACGAGTTCAAGTCGTCGCTGACGGTGCACTCGTGGATCCAACTGGTAACTAGAATCGTAGCTGGAGTCGGCTTCGGAACACTAAACGGTTTTTCAGTCTTGGAAGGACGAGAAGCTGAAGTGGAACGCGTCGAATTACGGGGGGCTGTCGGCGTTGAATTTGGCCGACCACGAGATCTGGCAGCCGGACATCTTCTTGTACAACAGGTAATTGAACTCCATCGGGGTGCCGATGTGATGACGATGTTGTAGTGCCACGAGTACAGCGATCACCCATTACGGTAACGTCCACTGCATTGTCTACGAAAACGGGGAGGTGTTGTGGGTGCCCCCTGCCCAGTTCACCGTTCTGTGCAACCTCAACTTGAAGTACTGGCCGTTTGACACGCAAAATTGCAAGCTGATCTTCGGGTCGTGGACCTACAATGGGGACCAGATCGACATCGAGCTGCTGGGGAACAAGACGAAGGCAAACGTACGAACATAGTCTTATTTATTTTAAATTAGATTTACAATTGGACTTTACAAAGTTTCTCAATTCTTGTAAAGTTGTCCGTGCAAGCGATATTTTTCCTTTTATCTCGGATCCTAGACCAGCTAGGACAAAATAAACAGCACAATTGTTTTCCTCAGGTCCGAAAACCTATAAAACGACACCCAACTCGATGTGTCAAAATTAAACTTTTTCCGACTCAAACATTTTGAAAAATTCCAAAAACCATCTGTCTTACAAAAACTCGATGTAAACACACAAAATTAGATATCTTTATTGACTGAAACTACAAAATTTCTCATTTTTTTTAAGGTTTCTGTGCAAGAGACAGTTTTTCTTATATCTCGGATCCCGGACCAGATAGGACAAAATAAACAGCAAAATTGTTTTTCTCAGTTCCGAAAACCTATAAAACGACACCCAACTCGATTTGTCAAAATCGAACTTTTTCCGACTAAAAAATTTTGAGAATTCCAAAAATCAGTTGCCTAACAAAAACTCGATGTGAACACACAAAATTAGATATCTTTATCGACTGAAACTACAAAATTTCTCATTTTTTTTTAATTTTCTGTGCAAGAGACATTTTTCGTTATATCTCGGATCCTAAACCACCAAGGACAAAATAAACAGCAAAATTGTTTTCCTCAGGTCCAAAAACCTATAAAACGACACCCAACTCGATTTGTCAAAATCGAACTTTTTCCGACTCAAAAATTTTGAGAATTCCAAAAATCAGTTGCCTTACAAAAACTCGATGTGAACACACAAAATTAGATATCTTTATTGACTGAAACTACAAAGTTTCTCAATTTTTCTTTAAGTTTTCTGTGCAATAGACATTTTTTCTTATATCTCGGATCCTAGAGCAGATAGGACAAAATTAACAGCAAAATTGTTTTTCTCAGTTCCGAAAACCTATAAAACGACACCCAACTCGATATGTCAAAATCGAACTTTTTCCGACTCAAAAATTCCAAAAGCCACCTTTTTGGTAAAAATTTATGTGAACACACAAAATTAGATATCTTTATTGACTAAAACTTTACAAAATTTCTCAATTTTTTAAAAGTTGTCTTTGCAAGACATTTTTCCTTATATCTCGGATCCTAAACCACCTAGGACAAAATAAACAGCAAAATTGTTTTTCTCAGGTCCGAAAACGTATAAAACGACACCCAACTCGATATGTCAAAATCGAAGTTTTTCCGACTCAAAAATTCCAAAAGCCACCTGTTTTAGCCAAAATTTAAGTGAACACACAAAATTAGATATCTTTATTGACTGAAACTTCACAAAATTTCTAAATTTTTTTGAATTGTATTTGCAAAAAAATTTTTACTTATATCTCGGATCCTAGAGCACATAGGACAAAATTAACAGCAAAATTGTTTTTCTCAGTTCCGAAAACCTATAAAGCGACACCCAACACGATATGTCAAAATCGAACTTTTTCCGACTCAAAAATTTTGAGAATTCCAAAAATCAGTTGCCTTAGAAAAACTCGATGTGAACACACAAAATTAGATAACTTTATCGACTGAAACTACAAAATTTCTCATTTTTTTTTAAATTTTCTGTGCAAGAGAATTTTTTTCTTATATCTCGGATCCTAGACCAGATAGGACAAAATAAACACCAAAATTGTTTTTCTCAGGTCCGAAAACGTATAAAACGACACCCAACTCGATATGTCAAAATCGAAGTTTTTCCGACTCAAAAATTCCAAAAGCCACCTGTTTTAGCCAAAATTTAAGTGAACACACAAAATTAGATATCTTTATTGACTGAAACTTCACAAAATTTCTAAATTTTTTTGAATTGTATTTGCAAAAAAAATTTTACTTATATCTCGGATCCTAGAGCACATAGGACAAAATTAACAGCAAAATTGTTTTTCTCAGTTCCGAAAACCTATAAAACGACACCCAACTCGATATGTCAAAATCGAACTTTTTCCGACTCAAAAATTTTGAGAATTCCAAAAATCAGTTGCCTTACAAAAACTCGATGTGAACACACAAAATTAGATATCTTTATTGACTAAAACTTTACAAAATTTCTCATTTTTTTTTAAATTTTCTGTGCAAGAGACATTTTTCCTTATATCTCGGATCCTAAACCACCTAGGACACAATAAACAGCAAAATTGTTTTCCTCAGGTCCAAAACCTATAAAACGACACGCAACTCGATATGTCAAAATCGGACTTTTTCCGACTCAAAAATTTTGAGAATTCCAAAAATCAGTTGCCTTACAAAAACTCGATGTGAACACACAAAATTAGATAACTTTATCGACTGAAACTACAAAATTTCTCATTTTTTTTAAGTTTTCTGTGCAAGAGAAATTTTTTCTTATATCTTGGATCCTAGACCAGATAGGACAAAATAAACACCAAAATTGTTTTTCTCAGGTCCGAAAACGTATAAAACGACACCCAACTCGATATGTCAAAATCGAAGTTTTTCCGACTCAAAAATTCCAAAAGCCACCTGTTTTAGCCAAAATTTAAGTGAACACACAAAATTAGATATCTTTATTGACTGAAACTTCACAAAATTTCTCAATTTTTTTGAATTGTATTTGCAAAAAAAAAATTACTTATATCTCGGATCCTAGAGCACATAGGACAAAATTAACAGCAAAATTGTTTTTCTCAGTTCCGAAAACCTATAAAACGACACCCAACTCGATTTGTCAAAATCGAACTTTTTCCGACTTAAAAATTTTGAGAATTCCAAAAATCAGTTGCCTTACAAAAACTCGATGTGAACACACAAAATTAGATATCTTTATCGACTGAAACTACAAAATTTCTCATTTTTTTTTTAATTTTCTGTGCAAGAGACATTTTTCCTTATATCTCGGATCCTAAACCACCTAGGACACAATAAACAGCAAAATTGTTTTCCTCAGGTCAAAAACCTATAAAACGACACGCAACTCGATATGTCAAAATCGGACTTTTTCCGACTCAAAAATTTTGAGAATTCCAAAAATCAGTTGCCTTACAAAAACTCGATGTGAACACACAAAATTAGATAACTTTATCGACTGAAACTACAAAATTTCTCATTTTTTTTTAAGTTTTCTGTGCAAGAGAAATTTTTTCTTATATCTGGGATCCTAGACCAGATAGGACAAAATAAACACCAAAATTGTTTTTCTCAGGTCCGAAAACGTATAAAACGACACCCAACTCGATATGTCAAAATCGAAGTTTTTCCGACTCAAAAATTCCAAAAGCCACCTGTTTTAGCCAAAATTTAAGTGAACACACAAAATTAGATATCTTTATTGACTGAAACTTCACAAAATTTTTCAATTTTTTTGAATTGTATTTGCAAAAAAAATTTTTACTTATATCTCGGATCCTAGAGCACATAGGACAAAATTAACAGCAAAATTGTTTTTCTCAGTTCCGAAAACCTATAAAACGACACCCAACTCGATATGTCAAAATCGAACTTTTTCAGACTCAAAAATTGTGAAATTTCCAAAAAGTTTTTTTTATTTATCTAAATTTCAATAGCTGACAACCTAATCGCAAACTTTGTTATGTGAATTGTATTGTTATCAACTAAAATTGTCTAATCTTATCAACCGGCTGCCTAATATCTAACCCTCCGACCATTTCCAGCTGGAACTCCTCATCGACAACACCGAATGGAACATCGTCTCGACGTCCCTGGCCAAAAACATGAAGTACTACTCCTGCTGCGCCTCCCCCTATCCGGACGTCACCCTCGACATCCTCCTGGACCGCATCTCACCCTCCTACAAAGCCCTCATCATAACCCCGGCCTTCGGTGAGTCGCCACCCCCGCAATCCGCCCCTAACATCTAATTTCAGTAATAATCGTCCTGATCTTGACCAACTTCTGGCTGCCCCCGCAAGCGGGCGAGAAAATCGTTCTCGGCGCCTGCACTGCCGTGATCATCTGCCTCTTTCTGTTGTATTTCACCCAGAAGATCCCGGCGATGGGGACCCACACCCCCCTTATCGGTAACCGAAACGTCGTCGGTGGCACAAGTTGTAACTGTTTTTTTTTTTTTTAGTGTTGTTTTACACCAGTTCTCTGTACGTCGTGTCCTTCTCGATGATCACATCGGTTGTTGTTATATGGCTGTCCAGGACCAAGCACAGTTCGCCGGTGCCGTGGATCATCAAGCATCCTCTGACCGGGACGTTTGGACGGGTGTTGGGACTGGGAAGTTATATCCACCAGGTATAAGAAAATATGACGGTAAAGATACTCTAGTGATGTTTTTTAGTCGTCCATAACTTCGCATCGGGTGACCGCCGAAGAAATGCGCGACCACCAGGTGACCGATTTTGAAGAAAACAACAGCGGGGACGAGCATCACATCATCAAGTCTTCGAGTAAGATGCCCATTCAACAAGACTGGATCCTGGTGGCTGCGGCCGTGGATCGCATCGCGTTCTGTTTCTTCTGTTTTCTCTTTATGATCTTTATTATCATTTACTCTGTATGACGTTATTGTTAAACAAGTGTATGTAACAATTTAGGAAATATACTGCAAGACTATGAAATTTATTTTGCGGTGGCCCAATACCGGTACACGTCACCATCGTCTAACAAAAGAGCGTTTATTAAGACCACTAAGAAATAAATAAAATTTAATATGAATTGGTGTTGTTACAAAATGGCGGTCACGCCGCCCCGTTGATGCAGTAGTTCTGCAACCGCTTCCGCACCTCCTCCGGCAGCTGCGTACGCTTGACCTCCACCTCGGCCCTCGAACTGACCTCTCTCAACTTCACCACGCCCCTCTGAATTTCGGATTCGCCCAAGATTACGGCCAACGGAATACTATACTCTTCGCAGTGTTGCAACTGCGCCAGCAGCTTGGGGTTCTTCTTGTAGGAGTGCTCGACCTGCAACCGGTAAATGCTTTACCGACATCTTCGTCGCGATTTAACCTACCTTGAACCCTTCGTCCCACAACTGTCTACAAATCTTCATCCTCTCCTCCACCAGGTTCTTCTGCGCCGTCGCGACGTACACCTGGATCTCCGTGGTGCGGATCTTGGTGTTGGAGGCGGCGAACTTGGCCTCGAGCACGGCGAAGATCCGTTCCACCCCGATCGAGACGCCCACGCACGGCACCTGTTTGTTTTTCGAGTCGAACATGCCGACCAGGTTGTCGTACCGACCGCCGCCGGCGATCGACCCCACCGACGACTCGGGATCGCTGTTCCCGGCCTCGCCGCCGGTGAGCACGGCTTCGTAGATGATGCCCGTGTAGTAGTCGAGGCCGCGGGCCAGACTCAGGTCGAAGGAGACCTTGTCGGAGGTGCCGTAGATGTCGCAGTAGTGGAGGATGAGTTTCATCGCTTCGAGGCCCTCGACGGCGGATTTGCTCTTGGTGAGTCGCTCGTCTTTGAGGAGCTTCTCCACCAGGTCCTCCTTTCCGTTGAGACGGACGTACTCTCCGATTTGGTCGGCGACGCTCTCCGACAGACCCTTCTCTTCCACCATTTCCTTTTTGACTTCCTCCCACGGGGACTTGTCGAGCTTGTCGACGGCCGAGCAGATCGACCGGAACTTGTCCTTGGGGACCCCGCAGGCCTCGAACAACCCGTCGAGGAGCAGCCGGTGGTTCAGCTTGATGACGAACTGGTCCAAATTCAAGGTCTCCAGGATCTCGTAGACGATCTTCACGCATTCGACGTCCGGGATCATGGGATCGTAGGCTCCGGCTAAGTCGAAGTCCTGAAATATTCAGACGTGGGATAGAGGGTCGGGACGAGGCCTACGCGATAACGTACGCATTGGTAGAACTCCCGGTAGCGCCCTCTCGCGATGGACGGGTTGTCTCTCCTGTAGACCTTGGCGATGTGGTAACGCTTAATGTTGCTGATTTTATTCATCGCCAGGTACCTGGCGAAAGGGACTGTCAAGTCGTAGCGCAACGAAAGGATTTCGCCGCCTTGGTCCTTCAGGTCGTAGATCAGCTTGGAGTCCTCTCCGTATTTACCCGTTAATACTTCCTGAAATTACATCGAGAATGTTGAGGTTACATTCGGGTAACAATGCTTTCTATTAACTAGGTCGACTTGCGACTTGATCGCCCCGAGCGAATTATGCAAGAATTCAGGTGAACGTCGACGTCATTCACAATCGAAATCATCCGATTTGATAAACGGCTAATGTCGGCCGGACACCCAGACGGATGTAGACGCCACCAAATGGCAAGGTCGCAACAGAAATGTGAGCAGATCTTCCAAAATGCATTACATTTGTGGTAACTTTCACCCGCACCAAAACTTGGATGCATTTGCGCAATTTTTACTTCCTAGTAAAACTTTATTGATTTTATGTCGTAACGGTACACAGCTATATAATTTACGTACAAAACTAAGATTGTGAAATCGGACTGTACTTATTTTACAATTTCAACTAGAGACTAGAAACAAAACTCAAAATGATAAAATAAAGAAAAAAAAAAAAGAAGAAAAAAATGTGTATCTTGTAGTACTCCTCTCTTCCTACTTGCTTACTACATCTATGTGCAGATGTTTTGTTCTTCGTTCCTCGTTTCTTACGTGTCTGTGTCTTCTAGCAATTGTCAGCTCTATGGATCAAGTCTACCAAAAAGACCCACAGAGCCGTGACGCGAGCAAGATCGCGCACACCTCCGCGCTCAAGGCCACCCATATATACTCACTTTCAACTCGAAAATCGGAGTGTCTATGGTCTCCGCTCCGTGCTTATTGAATACTGATATGATCTTCCCGAGCACCGAGGACCTGACGGCCATCTGCTCCGGCGAGAAGTCCCTGGTGCCCTTCGGCGTCTTAAGGATGAACTTCTGCGATCCGGTGGTGGGACTGTCATCCTCGTTGAGTTTGGCTTTCAGCTCTAGTAACTTACTGACTTCGTCTGCAATCTGAAGAAGAAAGCGATAAGTGTTTGTCGATCTAACTAAGTAGAACACGTGACTGACTTAAATGCTGAACCAATTACTCAATCGAGTCGTGATCTATCACCGCGGTTACGTAAAGTGCTGCGTGGATATTGCACAAGGTCAGAACGGATTTTTCACCGGCGTTCGTTCAGCATTTAACTATGTGAAAATGGTCGTTATCGGAGACAGCGGTCGAGGTCACTGCATGCAAATGCGAGTGGAGTGAACGGAAAAATGTGAGAGGACGTCGGACCAACCACCCGGAACTGTGGCGTTCCTATCAATTTCGGAACTGCGGCGATCGCGGTCGGCCCAACCTCCCCCCACTCTAAACTAGATAAAAATCGAGCACTGACCTGTGGTTTCCCTGCCGTGCTTAGCACCCGGGTGAACCCCACAGGCCGTGACAAGCGAGAAATCGTGCGAAACATTGCGGAGCCCGCCGATCAACACTAAACAGACAGAAAAAGAAATCACAGTTACAGTTACCTGTCCGTCCGCACACACACCATTTAAATTTTGACAGGGGGACGAAAAGCCGTTCTTTTCCGCACGTGAGTAACTCTTAATGTGGTCGTACCACCGACAAAGATGGGGGTAAGCTTTGACGTCGAGCTTTTGCTGCGACACGGCGTTAAAGAGGTCTTCGTCTTCCGTCGTGGGGGCGTATCCGCAGACGTAGCTGCGTGTCGAGAGATAATCGTTTAGGGTTTCGCAGTGGTTCTGAACCTGGGGGAACAGAGACTGTTCAGAAATCGGGCGGGCTGGGGGCGCCGCGTCGTAAATGCGGGAATTACGCCATCCATGACAATTTGACAAATAATGGTCACATTACCAAGTATAACCCAATTAATTCTTAACAAATAAAAGGAACATGACATAACCAATTAATCATTGTTCGATGAAAGTGTCAATTACTTCACTGTCATGGATAACTAGATCGATTTTTTTTTCGATCGCACGGTGATTGATTTATGTAAAAACGTGCAAAAACTTGTCCTGTCGACTTGTCGATGTTGCCTACACAATTTTCTCCACAGTTAATCCCTAAACTATCCGATATAAATACTTTCTCGACCACGTGTCACGCACATTTCGACAACAACAGCCACCTTGCGATTTGTAACTTCGCAACCCCTCGCCTTCGCCCTTGGCCGCCTCCGCCACTGTTTTCCTCGACGAAGACACGATGATGCAACTGCGATAGACCGAAGAACATCGATGCACTCACCTTCTCTTTGCTCTCTTTGGCAGCTTTGTACTTCCTCACTATCTCACCCTGCGCTTTGATCTGCTGCTCAAGGATCTGTTTGTTTGACATCGCACGTTTTTACAACACTCAAATCACAGTTTTATCTTAATTTCTCGCGCGATAACCACCAGCATGTACCTCTACAAGACGTCAAAATTAATCTGATGAAATTTGACGTCCGACTGTCGAATGTCGCCGCGGAGGAACGCGAAGCGTGGTTCGGGTGCGCTCGGAGGGCGGGAAAATTTGAATTAAAGTTTTTCTTTGGGGGAAAGTGTTATTTCAACACTTCTTGTGGCTGAAAGTGATCGTTATAGCGTATCATTAGTTATGTAAAGCTAATTTGTCACAAGTTATTACTTCATTAGAGTGCTTTAATTGCAAGCACACAAAAAATATTACTGTTCTACTATCATAAATGACTATTTCACAATTTAGTTAATTTATCATAATTTTCATTCATTCTTTTTGTATTGTCTTTGTTACATGGTCTTTTTTCCGCACCTACCTGTACTTCCAAGCCTTCTGAAATAGAGGGGATACAATATAATCCATCCTTGCTGAACTCAGGCGAGTCCTCATGTCGCTAGCCCTGCAACACAAAAACGGCCAGGAAAGGGACGGGGGGTGCAATTGACCACGCCATCGCTTTCTGTAATCACTTTTAATTCTAGAAATCACATCAGTAACGTACATTCCATATTAATACATAAATCTTAAGAAATTACTAAAAAATAGCTTTAAATACATCGCCTCGTTAAAAAATCTATCATCTCCGCTTATTCTCGGCACTTCTTCTGGTAGCCCTAATTAAGGAAAACAACAGTCACAGCCTGGAATGACACGAAAAGACGATCACAAGAAAATGAGAACCAACAATGAAAAACGAAACAATTTAATGAGAAAATTACAGCGTTAGAACTGTCGATAAAAAGGATATTGTTTTTCTCTGATCTCCATCCGGTCATCGTGGGACCTCTCCCTGGGGTAGGGGGATAAATCCTGTAACGAAAATTCAGGACGGGAATCGCGAGACAGGGGGCACTTACTCTGGATCTGTGGTGTTTTTCGCGGGGATGGACGGGCTCCAGGATCTCGCCGTTCTGATGGGACAGTTTCGCCGCTATCGGAAGTGGGATAAGTGAGTTAGTGCGCGAGCCGCGACGCGACAACTTACCCTTCTCCTCCTCCCGCCGCCTCTTCATGTCAACCTGCATCGCCTCCTCGGCCCTGTCCTGCTAAATTAACAATCAATCGGTCATTTGGCCGGTCAGTGCGTCATTTCTGTTTTACCCTTTTCCTACCCAACTTGCGCTCTTTCCTCAGCTCTTTTTCCTCGTCACTCAACTTTTCCCTCTTCTCTTTCGCTTTCGTCGATCGCTCTTTTTTATCCGTCTTTTCCAACATATAATCGAGCTGTTGCTGGAGCTTCCTCTCTTCGTGCTTCGAACTCTGCAGACAACCAGGGGTACCGCATTAGACGGTGGCTTCACTTAAATCTCTAGCTTTACAAATAAACGGGGGGTGGCTTAAGCGTCCTTGACGACGTGCGCGGCTCACGTCCTTGAATTACATTCGTCTAAATAATTCCAAGTATGCAGTACAGAACAAAGTGACTTTCGCAGGTCAGGTCCATCACAGATCTTTCCAAGTCCTTCTCTCTTCTCTTCGGGGTCGTCCTCGGACATGTTCTGGGTGCTTGACGCCGCCACGATTCAAATTTCCCGTCCAATTAAACCTCTTTCGCCACCAGCGGTCCCAAAAATGGTCACAGATCAAAGAGCGGTAGGGTAGGGGACGCAAAACCAACACAAGTGAAAGCAGCGGCGGTTGAGCGATTTAACAGAACTTTAAAAATAAAAATGCATCTAGTCTGTTCCCCTCAAATCGGGTTGGTCTCACGCCCCACTTGTGCCGCCTTCCATATCGACGAACGAAACGAACGAAAAACGCATGCAAAAAAGGTCAAAAGCATCACACAACCAAAGCGCCGCCATTACAAATAAAATTATTTAAAGAATGTAATTCATAAAAGGAACTGCGCGTACTGGAGGTGATCCGTACTTAATCCGGAACCTACCTTTCAGCGGGTGCCCTTCCCGAAACTATTAACAAGATGGAAGATTGGGCTGATCGCAGACCGTCCCTGACACGACATTCACTTCGACACTTTAACATTAAAACATCTCCATGCAGCGGCTCCTCTTCTCCTCTTCATCCCCGCGCCACAATTACAATAAAATAGTGAGAACCCCGAGGAATGTCTTCCGCACACAGAGCACTCGAGTTTACAACACTTGCGACACTAATCTCAGCCCAATCTCCCAGAGAATAAACCAGAGGCGGGTTTTTGAACCCTGAAATCTGCATCGTTGTTACGTCACTCCGATACTAACCTTCATAGAGGAACCGTCCATTTTTCTCCTTTTTACATCTGCAAACAGAATTCAGTAACGTCAGAAGTGGGATCGATCGACTGTTACCTCTATCGGTCTCGGGTTCCTGGCTGTGCCTGCCCATGCCGCCGGACCCGTTATTGCTGCCGCCCAACCCGATCTCTCTTTCGTCTCGGATCTCGCGGTAGTAGTGACCTCTTTCATCATAGTATCTGTCCACTTGTCTATCGCTCGAATATCGGATTTCCTCTTTGGGGCTGATCTCTGGGTACCTCTCGTCCTGGAAGTCGCCATAAGGTGGGCGAACGGCGCAAGACGGTACTCACCCTGTATTGCCGCTCTTCCTGCTTGGCCAGTTTTTCTTCTTTACGTTCTCGGCGTTTGTCTCTCTCCCGCTCTTTGTCGAAGTCGTCGCGTTTCTCCTCCCGTCTGTGCTTCTCTCGGGGTTCCTCTTTGTACGTCCTTTCGGATCGCTCCCAACTTGAATAGAAATAGATTTTGACTTTCCGTGACTAGACTGTACGGATTCCGATTGTTACCTGTTGTAGTCGCCGGAGCTTTGAGAACCTTGTGACGTCCTCGAGACCACTTTTACGTCCTCTGTCTTTACTTTCTTGTCCGCTTTCTCCTTTTCTTCTGAAAATACAAGGTCAATCTAGTGATTTTTGAAAACGTCAAAATTTTGACTTTTGAAAAAATTATTTTTGACATTTCGAGTTTGGACCCCGATATCAGCTCAACAAACAGTGAAAATGAAGGATTAAACATTTTCTCATATTATAGAGTGTGAACAAATAAAATGCATTCATTCTTGAATTATTTCGCAAAAATGTTGACGATTTTTGGAAACTTGTCAAAATTTTGAGTTTTGAAAGAATCATTTTTGACATTTCGAATTTGGACTCGTTTTATATGTTTTTGAAAGTGGTATTCACTGTCCATTTTTGTATACTGCTTCTGGATTCCAAGATATCAGCTCAAGAAACAGTGAAAATGAAGGATTAAACATTTTTTCACATTATAGAGTGTGAACAAATAAAAATGCATTAATTCTTGAATTATTTTGCAAAAATATTGACGATTTTTTAAACGTCAAAATTTTGACCTTGAAAAAAATAATTTTTGACATTTCGAGTTTGGACTCGTTTTATATGTTTTTCAACGTGGGAAGCTTGGATTCACTGTCCATTTTTGTATACTGCTTCTGCTTTCCAAGATATCAGCTCAACAAGCAGTGAAATTGAAGGATTGAAATTTTTTTTACATCACAGAGTGCGAACACCTAAAAATGCATTCATTCTTGAATTATTTCGCAAAAATATAGACTTTTTTGGGTAACGTCAAAATTTTGACTTTTAAAAAAATCATTTTTGACATGTCGAGTTTGGACTCGTTTTATATGTTTTTGAACGTGGAAAGCTTGGATTCGCGGTCCATTTTTGCATACTGCTGCTTCATTCCAAGATATCAGCTCAACGAACAGTGAAAATGAACAACTAAACATTTTTTCATATTATAGAGTGTGAACAAATAAAAATGCAACCATTCTTGAATTATTTCGCAAAAATATTGAGTTTTTTTGGAAACGTCAAAATTTTGAGTTTTGAAAGAATCATTTTTGACATTTCGAGTTTGGACTCGTTTTATATGTTTTTGAAAGTGGGTAGCTTCTTGGATTCACTGTCCATTTTTATATACTGCTTCTGCTTTCCAAGATATCAGCTCAACAAACAGTGAAAATGAAGGAATGAAATTTTTTTACATCACAGAGTGTGAACACCTAAAAATGCATTCATTCTTGAATTATTTCGCAAAAATATAGACTTTTTTTGGAAACGTCAAAATTTTGACTTTTGAAAAAATCATTTTTGACATGTCGAGTTTGGACTCGTTTTATATGTTTTTGAACGTTGGAAGCTTGGATTCACAGTCCATTTTTGTATACTGCTTCTGCATTCCAAGATATCAGCTCAACAAACAGTGAAAATGAAGGTTTGAACATCTTTTTACATCACAGACTGTGAACAAATAAAAATGCATTAATTCTTGAATTATTTTGCAAAAATATTGACGATTTTTTAAAACGTCAAAATTTTGACCTTGAAAAAAATAATTTTTGACATTTCGAGTTTGGACTCGTTTTAAATGTTTTTGAACGTGGGAAGCTTGGATTCACTGTCCATTTTTGTGTACTGCTTCTGAATTCCAAGATATCAGCTCAACAAACAGTTAAAATGAAGGATTGAACTTTTTTTTTACATCACAGAGTGTGAACACCTAAAAATGCATTCATTCTTAAATTATTTTGCAAAAATATTGACGATTTTGAGTTTGAAAAATATTTTTGACACATCGAATTTTGGCGCAAGGACCCACCTTTCACCTCCCCGTTGTGCTTATTCGCAGCCGCGTCCCCCTTGCTCTCGTGGCTCTTGGCCACCTGAAACAACAACAAAGTCAAAATGCTCCTGCAGTTGTACACCACCCACCTTCTCCTTCTCCACCAAAATGTGGAACTCGCTCTCCTTCACCATGTGCCCGCTCAGAATCCTCTGCTTCAACAGCCCCAGATAGCTGCTCGACAACGTGAACAGATCCTGCCTGTTGTTCTTCTCCTCGTCGCGCACCTTCTCGATCCTCTTCTCGATGAACTGCCCGACCTTCTGCAACACCGGGAAGAACGGAATGATCTTGATCAAGATGATCAGCGAGTTCCTGATCTGCACGTAGTCCTTCGAGTCCAAGCACGTGACCATCGCCTTGGCCAGCTTGTAGTGCCATTTGTGACACACGTGCCTGTAGTTCTCGTAGCCGACGTTGTCGAGGTTGTCGGCGTGCTGGTTGTTGAGACGGTACTTGGTGACGAATCCCGGGTAGTTGGCGCACTCCTTCTCGAAGAGGTCTTTGGATCTGTGCCAGCGCATCACCGTCTCGAGCATCGCGTAGAGGAAGCGCCCGTAACGCATGGCTTCGTTCTCGCTGCACGAGGTGATGGAGTAGGTGACGTCGCAGAAGAGCTGCAAGTCGATCGTGGCTACACCTCTCCGGTGGTAGTTAGCAGACTCACCCTGTCGTAGCAAAGGAGCGTGGAGAAGTTGGGGGTCTTCAGCATGTGGATGACGTGGACGAATTTGGCGCAGTAGACGGCGTCGATGGGGGTGAACGTGCACCGGGGGAAGAGACACAGCTGGAGGAAGCGAGTGATGGTCTCGTTCTTCGCCGACTTGGCGGCCCGCGATAGGAACCACGAGTCCTTCTCTTGTTTGAGCCGGTACATCACCTTCTCCACGTGCTCGTGTTGCTTCTTCTTCTCGTCTTGTAGTTTTTCCACCAGGGTGGCACAGCGTTCTTGCTCTTTTTTCCCTTTGTTGTTGCTGGACTCGGACATCGTGCTCACCGACTGCTGGCGGATCTTGGAGACCACTTGTTGGTACGTTTCTTCCGGAACGTAGAGATCGTACATCGTGAGCGACCAGAACGTGGTGAGGAACTGCGGGGAGATGTCCTCCCAGATCTTTACCGGATGTAGAGGGATGATCGATTTGTGGACCGGTTCCATGACCTCCGTCACGGCCTCGTAGTATTTCTGGTTCTTGGCGCTAGCCGAAAGCTTCTTGTAATTCGGGTCCGACTTGCGCAACTGGTCGTACTTTATCTAAAACAGCGGACGTTGTACTCGGCAGAGTAGTTAGTGACGGAGGTTACGTTTATGGCATGGTTGAACATGGGCCTCGCCAGGAAGAAGGCCACCTCGTTGGGGATGTGGTAGTCCAGGAGCATGCTCTGGATGGTTGGCAGTTTGTTGACGTACTCGTCTACGGACAGGGAGGACCCCAGGAAGGTCCCAAACTGGACTAGGGTGTCCTGGCATTGATCAGCCAGCTTCCCCACCAGCTTCAGGTGGTTTTTTTGAGTCTCCCTGTAGACGACGCAGTAGTTCTGTTGGGCCATCAGGAGACAGAGCGCCACGGCCAGGTTGTGCTCCGACATCGCCTCCTTGAGCCGCAGTGAAGACTTTTTCGTGTTGCGGACCTGGCTCAAATAGCCCGCCTACATTTGGGGGGTTAGCTTCTTCAAACGGTTTTCGGAAAATGTGACTCACCTCAGCCTTGAGCAGTTCGCCCCCGGCCATCGCGTTGACCTGCTCCATCGTCAGATCCTCGGCGGCCTCCACCCCCGCCATCTTCTGCACGATCTCCTTCAGAATCAAAAGGTCCAAACTGGAAAAGTTTCGTGCAGATAGGCAACCCAAAATACTAGTTATCTTACCTCTTCTGGGCCTTCAGCTGGTTGGCGACGTATTGCAACAGCCCCGTCAACTCAATCATGTACTTCTTATACACAGCCCCACAGAAACTGGACAAGCTCTGCAACCACGTGGAGATCGACGTACTGTCGTGCTTCACCCTCTTCTTATCGGCGTTCGCCAGACACTCCACCAGGCAGAAGCCCAGGACGTCGTACGACAAACTCGTCAAATATTTCAGCGAGTCCACGACCGGATGAATGAGATTACTGTACACCTGGATTTGCAACAAGATATAATCGAATAGAAACCCGGGAGAGCAGTGAGTAAGTTTCCCTATCAGTCGCCCCACGGGCTTGATGTTCTCCTTGCTGACCCTCTTCATGATGTTCTTTATCTGCTTCTCCGAGTCCCCCCGCTTTCGCAGAAGGTCCGGATATAGGGAGTAAGTCTCGTTCTTCCACCTGCTGTAAAGACAGTATCTGTGTTGGTAGGGGTACAGCTTCAACACGGTCCAGACTTCCTCGGCTATGCAACAGTTGCAATCCATGTAGGACAGCGACGAGAGGACCGTCGCATCCAAGAGGGTGAGAATGTCGTAGTAGAGGGTGTCCCCCGGCGGACAGGAGGATTTCGCCGAGTCCACCCCGTAGGAACTCAGCGCGGCTTTGGATATCCGTATCACTTTGTACATCAGGACCGGGTCGTAGCGCAGCGACGCCCCCAGGGTGATGAGCATGGGGATGGCGTGGTCGCGGAGCTCTAGGAACGTCTTCGCCGGTTTCGGACTTAAGGGGTTGGAGTGCGGGGGGATGGGCTTGCCTTTGATTTTTGGTCCCAGTTTGCAGAATCTGCAAGTTAAGTGTAACTTAACGGACCCTAAAGCGCAAACCAGAACTCACTCTCTGTAGACCGGCTCGACGATGTAATGCAGCAGTTTACACAACGCCAACGCTATTGGCTGGAATGATAAAGCGTAGTGCTCCGGGAGGCGCCCGATGAGACTCTTGGCGTTATCCCAATCGGCCACCGAAAGCAGAGCCTCGCACAACCTCAGCTTCTGATTCCCATTGTACTTCTCCAGCATGTTTTCCGGCTCCTCTGGGGCCTCCTCCTTCTCCTTGTTGTTAATGGAAATGATCTGCAACTTCCGCACGTACTCCTTCGCGTCCTTCATGGCTTTATCGCACTCTTTGTACATGATTTTATCTTCAGGCGTCAACTGCAAAAACCCCTGAATTAACTGAAACCGCAAATCAAACAATTACCCATAGATAGATGTCATCCAAGGATATAATATTGTGCTGCAGAAGTTGCGCCGTGAGGATGTACAACGACCGCGGCACGCTCGTCTCGCTGTTCCTCAAAAACGTGAATTTCGACGCTAGAACTTCGCTGACGATCTTCGGGTCTTTCATGTAGGAACATATCAACGGGACGAACAGTTTCGCGTCTTGGGGCTTGTTCTCGAAACTTTCTAAAATTATGTCCAGGACCCGGTTGGGGTCCAGGTTGAAGCAACCGATGAGGGATTGGACGATGTCTAGAACGTCCTCGTGGTTGATGTTTTCGCCGAAGTCCTGGTTCAGCTCCGTCTGGAGCTTCGCGAAGCCCTCGCATTCTTCGCGAAAGAGGTTGAATTTTCGTTGTTTGTAGCTGGAATGAATGCGACTTAGAATGTGCCGCAACGCAAAATAGCACAATATGTATATCGGGTTGCCTACACTAACCCTGTCAGCACCATACAAAATCTCAAGCTACTCCTCCCCACAAGAGACAGTCTGAGTGCTCTTTCATCTAGCACAAACCCCGGTTAATTTCTCTCCACAATTAACCTATCTAGTGTGCAACTGAACCCCCACCCCCATACTTACTACAATTTCGTCTTCACTTTGATAAACTTAGAATAAAAAGTCTTGTTTTTTAAAATCCCCACTTCCTGGAGAGTGTCAATTTCCAGCCTCTCCTTGAGCAGCTGGTCTGACAGCAGCTTCTCGCACTCCTTGATGATGAAACACAAGTTGTTCCTCTCCCTGGAGTCCTCATTGCTGCTGTCTTGCACACAGGAGGCGTCAGTTATACTCAGCACATCCAAGATTATGGAGGGGACGTCAGGGTGTGAAATCTGCAACTCTTTCGATGTAAAGCTCGAATTTCAAGTACACAAACTCACCACAAGCTCCTGAAGAGTGGCGACGACGGCCTCGACTTTGAGCTGCCCTTTCAACCCCTTGTCAACCAACGAGTTGATGTTGGTTATGATCGCGGAGGCCTTGCCGGGTTTGTCCAAAACTGGCGACTTGGAGTCGTCTTTGAGCGACTGGAGGCAAGCCTTTACGCTGGAAACGTGTTTATTGGGTGAATTCGGCGCACTAGGGGGAAATGTGGTGGTGTTTGGGGTGGGACGGGGAAAGTTGCGGTTGGGGCCCCAAAAAGGGGGCGTCCTCAGTGGGGGGCGGTTCGTCTGTTTTTGTACTCACAAGTCAGTTTTCCCTGTTTTGTCCCAATTTTTCCAAACATCGTTACTAACAACACCTGCCATTTTAGCAACCAAGCATCTTTGTCAGGGGTGCCAACCTGCGAAACAAAGTCACTAAAGTTTGGGGGGCTAGCAGAATCAAACTTACACAATTTTAATTTTGTGGATTTCCACAAATTTCCCCCGTCTTTGGAAGTACGAAAGACACGATTGGGTAATTAGGAGGTCATCGTAACCTTGACGGGACAAGTCACAAATACTTCGTAAATTGGCATGGAAAGTTGCTAAAGATCTTCACACACGCGTACAAACGAATCGAAAGTAATTTAAAGAGGTAAAATTGGCCAACAATGAAATAAATTGATTAAACAAATTCGAAAAAGTTACCTCTCGACAGACCCCTGCTTTACCGACCGCAAATCCCCATCAAATTGAGGGCGCTGCGATCGCAAAGTCTTTCGTGTTGTCATCTGTCAACGGTACGTTTCTCAATTTTCAATTTTGTATAAAAATCTCCAAACATCGGCCCCAAAACCCCCCGAAATTCCACCCAACTCCGCCGATTAAGTCCCCCGCAACAATCACCGCTCAGATCCCCCCATATTTCGCAAATCGCCCCACAATAACAATCGCCAACTTTATAGGTTAGAACCACCATGGCAAAGCAGAAGGGTGAAAAGAGCCGAAAATCCACAATCAGCGAGGTGGTCACCCGCGAATACACCGTCAATCTCCACAAGCGGCTGCACGGCATCAGCTTCAAGAAGCGCGCCCCCCGAGCCGTGAAGGAAATCAGGAAATTCGCCGAACTGCAGATGGGGACCCCAGACGTGAGGATAGACACCCGTTTGAACAAACAGTTGTGGTCCAAGGGAATCAGGTTGGTGTTCGTGTCGCCGTCGCCCCCATGACTAACACGAGTGTTTGCAGGAACGTCCCCTTCAGAATCCGCGTGCGTCTGTCCCGCAGGAGGAACGACGACGAGGACTCAGTTAACAAACTTTTTACGTTAGTAACGTACGTGCCTGTGGCGACGTTCAAGAATTTGCAGACGGAGAATGTTGAAGCCAATCAGGACTAAGTAGAAATAAACGGTTTCTTGTAGAGGTTTTGTTTGATTTCATACATGTTGTTAGTGTGGATAGTGGCTTTGTGAAATTTAGATTTTTATCGCCAATAAATTCACTAGTGAATCGGATATGTAGTGATTTCAAAATTTGAGGTTAGGTTCGACAAAAAGACCGCTTTTGGCAAGGGCTTCTTATTTATATATAGCACAAAAATACTTACAAGGAGGCCAAAACATGTTTTAGTTTTCTTTTAAAAGAATTATTTAAAATTATTATTTCTTATTCAAATTGTGGCGGTAAACAGAGGATCGATGTATTGTTGGTTGCATAACCACGGTACAATATTTTCAAATGTTCAAAGCAAATCAAAGACTAAAATTTAGTTTTGGACATGGTCATTATTGTTTTCCAATAAGATCGATTTGAACTTTATCACTAAAACCAAAAGAACATTTGGACTGTATTAAACGGAAAACCGATTTTGACTCAGGACTGAAAAGAATGTGCCACCACTTTGGAAATCAAAATTTGAACTTAAATTCAAAATTTGGATTTAATCAGTCCAAATATCAGAATCAGTTTGTACTTTTTCAAGGAGTGCCACGCCGCCTTGATGGCTGTTACCAGAACTTCTTTTCTTCTTAACTAGATTTTATTTTGTAATTTTCTAATAAAACAATTTTTTTAGATATTTTAATAGAAAACTTATATTGGAGGTTACATATAAAATAGTGAACAACACTTTAAGTACACAGTAAAAACTTTGGTCTTATCATAAGTTACACAAGTGGGCAATCGGTACTTGCGACTCCAAGTATCGCCCAGATGGGTATAGTACGCTACTATAAATACATATGAAAAAAATTAACTAACGTGAATACAAAACTAAAGACTAGATAACAAACCAATAACGAAAATTAAACCAAAACAGTAATCAAAAGTAATAGTTTTGCATCGCAGCAATTTTAGAATTTTAGAGTGGTTTGAGGGAATCACAGAGAGTTCCTTAACTTACGACCGCCCCGGCGGCTACGTCCTACTCTAAACCTAACTATCTGAGATCAAACATTCAACCTTAGGTGAAGTCAACAAACGCTGCCGGTACGAGATCATCCTTTACAAGAATCCAACGACTTTCCGACTACTCCACGAAACGGGTTACTTCAAACGCGTCTAAAATTCGTAAATAAAATTAAATCTAACATTCAAAAAACAAACAACGCGGCAACAGGTCCAGCTTAGAAGTAGACGTTCTCCACCTCGGTGGGCGTCTCGGGCTGGGGGTACTGCGGGCTCTCGAAGTCCTCGACGGTCTTGGGCGCGGGCTCGGGGGTCTTGGGGGGCACCACTTTCTCCACGGCGCCGTCCACCGTGCCCACCAGGAGCTCGAGGGACTCCGCCTCCAGGCCGAGCATGGCGCAGACGTCCTTGGTGGCGGCGTCGGAGGAACTGAGCTTGAGGCCGCGCACGGCCGAGCAGATGCAGGCGGCGGCGATGGCGGAGGGCGGCGTCTGCACGAGGGCCGGCTCTGCAACAAATTCGAAATTTGAAATTGGTGCCAACTGCGGGACGTGAAAAACACCAGAATTTGCACAAATCGGGGGGTAAAAATTAAACGGGGGCGGTTGTCTTCTGTTCAAGTAGCACAGAAGTTAGTGGAAGGTCCGAATTATTTTCTTTTGGTAGGAAAAGTAGGTACTTTCAGGACAGAAGTTGGTGGTTTTATTACTAATCTAAGGTAATCTAGTAGGCGCGATGACATTTACGAGAAAAAATATTTTTCAAAAGTGCCACAATTTTCCGTATTTTTTTGGACAAAAACAGGTTTTTCCGTCCATTTCATCGAAGTTCTGTTGACGACCATTAACTTGAGGCAAGTAGCTAAAATTTAATCCATACTTAAATAATTATAAACTATAAAATCTGCGAAATTCTAATTCTGAACTTTTTAGAGTTTCTGCAGTCCTAAAACCGTCGTAACTGACCCCAGGAACGACAAAACCGTCAACTAGAGGTGATAATCTTCAATTTTAGCATAAAAGGAATGAAAATTTGACTGTAGTTACTATTTGCGAGAATAGGAATCTAGTAGGTAGGCATAATGTCATTTGTCGTTTTTTTTTTTTAAATTACTCCAATTATTCTAGAAAAATAAGGTTTTTCCATTAAATAACGTGGAGTGTTTTACCACACCAACCCCATTTCAGGTAAAGAAAGTTTGATTCTATAAAATAAAAACGATTTCCACTAATAGCAGACAAATGCTGTATTGTTGGTTGTCTATACAACAACATGCCGTATTATCCCGTGTCCCAATTTTCCTTATTCCTCGAAAATCATTGGTTTTCTACAGGACCATCAACTTGAGGTAAGTAACTTAAGTTTAATCGACACTTAAATTACAATTTCGATCAAATCTGTGATATTCTAATTTTGGCCTTTTTTTAGTTTCTACCAAAATTGGCACCAGGATCCAGCAAATCGTCACTGAGAAGTTCAAATTAGAATAAAATTGAAAATTGAACTGTAATTATTTCTAGGTATTGAAAATTAATTGATTACTTTGTTTGAAAATGTAGGAATCTAGTAGGCACAATGACATTTGTGAAAAAAATCTGCCGGAAGTTTCCTTTTTTAAAATACGTTTCTCCAGCCGTCTGGGCGAAGGACCATCCATTTGAGGCAAGTAACCTAAATTAAATACCTATATATGGGGTGCTCAGAGAAAAAGTGGATCAAGTCCAAAAAATATTTTTCTTCCACAATGGACTTGATTCACCTTCCGAATGAAGTATTGTTCAGTACAGAAAGAGTCCAAGTCCATTTTCCCTCTCTACGGTTTAATTTTATTAGCCATAAATAATTATTGCCATAATTTTGTGTCGAGATTTAATATAGTTAAAAAAAAAAAAACTTTAAAGTTTCTTATTTCTGAATTTCTATCGATGGACTTTTATTCTGAGCACTCCATATTTGAACTGTAAAAACAGTTTTGAGGTCTCGACACTTTTCTAGGTACAAATTCCACTACTTGAAGAGAGAAATTTCCATATAAATCAACAAGTTGTTGGTCGTCCAAAATTGGCCCCAAAGCCAACAGACGTGAGGTTTTCCCAGTTAGCATAAAAAGAATGAAAATTGTACTGTAATTATTACTTTCAGGTATGTATTGAAAGAAAGCTGGTCATATTTGCAAAAGTGTGGGCAGGATGACATTTGTAAAAAAATATTTTCGAGAAAAATCCTTCAATTTTTTTTACCTAGTATAGCGGCGACTTATGAACTTGCAGGTAAATATTAGGTAGGCTTTGCATCAATAGAATCGAACAGTGTGGCAATGTCGAGTCTGCTCGATTTCTTGAAGATTTAGAAAAAAAAAAACACCTTTGATTCTCGGACCAGCCTTCTTTATTAGTCGTTGTTTGGACTCGCTGGTGTTTATACAAAACAAACGGAATTGAGAGCATTCTGAGAATCATTCGGAAGTGTGTAAAACTGATATAAAATAAAACGATTCAGTGTTTTAGACAAATATAAAAGGATGTGAACCAAATACAGTAGGACCTCGTTTACTCGAAAAATATTTATAGATGAAAAGTACTTGTTCCGAAAATTAACATTGTTCTTTCGTCCCTAAAATCGCACCCACGGAACATCTAACCTCAGAAGTGGAATTAAATTCAACCACGTTGTATGAATTATTCTTTTCATCGGCACCCCCGGGGGTTGAACCGCGAAACCTCCAGCGGGTGCTTCCGAACATCCGAGCACGCCCCCGGGTTCGGGTTCCAGGACCCGGCTGCGGAAAGACATTTTCCAGCTTGCGATGCATTATTCAGGAGCCGCGTACGAGTTTCGGCGACGCTTTTTCCGAAGGGTGCGTGGAGTTTTTTTGTGAGCGGTATCGTTCGTTGATCGCAGGAGCGTATTCCAGGTGTCACGATGTCGTTGTCCCTGCTCGCCCCTATCTTTATGTTTTATTAATTTCACCGTGTCGTCAGAAAGTTTCCTTCGTCCCCCCGATGAAAACACGCGAGGTTAAGAAACTAGGAACATATGCCAGCGGAGAAAAATACCGATAGTACGAGGAGCAGGTGGTGCGGCCGTTTCTGTGGCCCTTGACGAGCGCATCCAGAGCTTCCTCGCGGCGCGACCTTCGCTGCGCGGCCTGATTCCGGAAAAACAATTTATTGTTTTGGATTATCCAAAGCCATCACGACCTACTGATATTTTTTTTTATAAAATTTTCCTCCAAGCCAACCTAATTGGTGGTTGTGTTGGTGTTGGCCCTCAATAGGGATGATTTCTAGAAAGGTCATGCTTCCCGCACCAGCACACGCCTCGAAGACACGCGCTGGTTATTTGTACGTTGATGGTTACGCTCGATGAACTTCTTACAACAGATCGGTTTTCGGTTTCTACAAGACATTCAATTAAAGTGCAGCAGTTGGTGCGGCCGGTACGCCGGACTCGCGGTGAAGGCCCGGAATCTAGACCGGGAGGAGGACAAGACGCACAAACATAAACAGAGGTAGAGGTCGAAGGAAGAAGCTGGCCGGCATCTGTTCAACGACCGAGGATTTAAAAACACCTTAATGAGCATCTCGCGGACGACGCAAGGTGCATTCTATAAAACGGACGTAATACTACCTGCCTTATGTCTGCCACCTGCCTCGATGTAATTATCGAAAGCAGAAATTACCCTCTGACATGAACTCTGGGAGTCGGCGACCGACTGCGCCGTGTTTTGTAAAACGTTTTTTGTTATTTTGATATTTACCTTTTCTTATATCGATACATATTATTGTTCTGTTCACAAAGATACTTTAGGAGTTTTAATCACCCTGCATACAAAAAATGCAGGTAACCATGTGGACAAACGAAGTTACAGGCAAGTTATAAAAAAAACACAAATAATTACAATGTAGAAAACGATGAATGCAAGGAGTCATCCCACCGACTGCGCCACGTTTTCGACAAAAACTGGAATTTTCACACGAAAATCGCACAATTGATCTTGATTAACAAAAGAACGTGCAGGTAGAAACGCAGAATGTTTACTCGATTAACAATGGTGGCAGCCTCGGAAGACGTATTCAAAATCCGAAAGCAGTTATTGTGTAAGTTGGCAGAGGCACCGTTGGATCGAGGGTAGTTTTTCTGGCGTTTTTTGCCGGGGCCCCGAAATCTCATATAAATAAGGATTGAACTTTCACCTCGGGTTAGGGGATGGATGTGAAATTCATCGTCTACCCCTGTTCGCGCCTGATAAAGTCTGCGTCCTGAAGATTTACCAACGATTATTCGTCGGCATTGTGGATAAAAAGTGGAGCGTGAGCTCACGGGTCGCGTCGAGGGGTCGCCGGTACCACCCCGTGGAAACAGTTTCTGAAGTGTTCCAACAAAAGTAGTATCGATGAATTGACTTGGGACATCAATGGCGGCGTCGGGAATTTCAAAGATCAATATTTATCAGTACCTTCCAGGTGTCTTGGGGAGATAGGCAATCTTAAATAAACGAGACCCGTAACTTTATCAAATAGGCGCTGTAAGTTTGTACGTAGGTCTTAGATAATCTTACTTCTGTGTTCTTTGATTGAAGTTGATCTGAATACGCCACCCGGTCTAGTACCGCTCGCTATTGACGATATTTACAGTTCACGGTCTGCCCGACGTCCGACTTTGATAAAAACAGGTTCCGCGGATGTTTTGCAGACGCGATATTTTTTTAACGTCGCCGACAAATAAACAGCCACACCGATTCGGAATCACATAATTCACCGTCAACAGGTACGCCCGATCCGACCTATCAAACAAAAGAAATTGCAGCTGCCGGCCTATTATCACACGGTAGCCGTCGCGTTTCCCAGTTACGTCATGATCAGACTTGGGCAAACTTCTTGGTCCATTGTTACCGTATCTTATTGTGTTCCATTGTGAACTCCGAACCCCCCGAAATCTCGCGATCAGCACCTGCCCGAGCCGATTCCTTCGCGATTCGGGGGAGTTCCGGGACGCGAGGGCAGCTGCTTGACCGACCGGAGGACACACACACACATCTGGATCCGGGGTGTTTTGGGGTGGTGACCGGAGTCACCTACGCGTCACCCCACCTGATTAATAAACGCCGAGTGTAGATAACTTTACACCGAAAGCGGCGATAAAACACAGCCCACTTCCCGGTTCGGTCGAGCGAGAAGTTCGTGCAAACGCCGATACAACCAAATACCCATAAACCCATATGGCCGGGCGTAATTACCGTAATGGGCAAATCCTATTAACTTTAATGGTTGAGGTGGTTTTAGAGATTGCGGAGGTGCCAAAGGTGGCTGGTTTTTGAAACAAACAATGCCCAAAATCATGCAGCAGAGAGAGGAAAAGAAGAAGCACCAGAAATGACGATTGGAAAATAAACACATGGAAAAATGAAGAAACCTGGACCAAGATATTTACATAGAAGAGCTATATCATGACCAACTTGGACCTTATTCTGTCGATTTCCATTTCGCCCTTCATTACCTAACGGTGCAGCAGTCACCCTAACGGCGCAGCCGTCTGCATCCCCAACCCCAAGCAGTCGCGAAAGAAAACCATCCTGTCCTTTGACAAAAGCCCCCGTAATCATAATCGAAACTTCCAGCCCTACAAAGAGCGGGTCTGACCGGAGGGGTAGCGAGCGAACCAAGTTTTTTTTCTTCGGCACCCTTCGATTAGTCGTCTTGTGCACCAAGACACAAAAGGACTTTTTGCCCGACGGTCCTTATTTTTCTCCACAATGCACCGCGACCGTGGGGTTCCTCGCTAACTACTTGCACAACACACCTGGCGGGGCTCGTGTCGTCTACCAAGATGCTGCGGCACAATGCCGTCTGGGGTGCAGCCGGCATTGTGATCGTGACTTAAGATGGTCTTACTGGTGGGGCACGCGACCCAAGGGCGCATCTGCGCGGCGACCGAACGGAAGAAGAGACGTTGCGAAGATCGGGAGTGCGAAATCGCGCTTGCGGTAGGTTAAGGAGCCGAGACCGTGACCCGGGAGGCAGAGGTCGCACCTGGGATGATGCGGTCGAGGAAGTGGACCGGCGATGACCGGTGCTTTGAAAGCGCTTCTTAGACGGTTATAAATTTTGGACGTCCGGATCCACAGCTGTCTAGTGATTTGTAGGCCAATCCTATACAAATACAAAGATGTCCTGATAGTTATCTGGTTGCAAGGGCAGACAACCACAATATGACATGATACCTAACCTCTATATTGGATCCTACTTGTCAAAAAATTAAATGCAGCAATTTGTCTATGGCGTGCCTGAACAGAAAAAAGAAAAGCAAAGGTACTGGGATAGAGAAAATATTTTCATCCATGGAGACCAAAATAAAGAGTAATTATGATGAAATAGAAGTAAAATAGTATAAAAAGCAACAGAAATACCCAAAAATACAAGAAAACGAATAAACATAAAATTGCAACAAATAATGGGAGCAACTTATCATAGATTAGCAAGAAGCAATATATAAAAAGTAACGAAGGAAAACAAAACAAGTCAGACAAGAAGATGGTGAAGATAACAGAAAAAAGAAGATAAGAAAGCTATCGAAATATGTATACATAAAAGAAAACGACATTGAAACAGGAATATTGAATACAATGAACACCAGACGTGGAAGAGAATTGGAGCTTCGATCTGACCGCCCACAATTTGTTATTGCTCTCTGGGGTGTTTATCTCAAGTAGGTTGTGACTGTCACTAAACCCGAGCCTACTTGATCAACGAATCGTCGCGTTATGGTACATGTACAGTTCCGTGGAAATGTACTCTTATCTAATTAACTGTGTGCCTATCGTAGCAGCACTGTTACACGCGGCGGAATTTTTCGAAACTACTATCGCGCGTTTCAGGCATGCTGCCGTCGGAAGTCGTAAAGTGCAGCCGAAGCGAAAAATTCCAAAAAGCCCTAATCCGTCCGTCCACGTGCACCTAACAAAGCCATTTAAAAATGGCGGATTTAAAGGTCCGCGGACGGCATGTGCGCCCTCACACCTGGTGCAAATCAACGCAGCGGGTCCAAATAAAAGTACGCACGGAGCATCTGCTGCCTCCGCCGAACTGGTCCAACCGGCACACTGCGATTCTAACAGGATTCCAGTAAGAAAGGGCGCGGGGCGGCAGGACCAGAGGGCATTTGCATGAGAATACTTTTCGGCTGATCGCCGGTGATATCGAAACGCGGTGTTTCGATTTTTTAATGAAAGAGGTATTGTGCCGTGGTATGTGGCATCGACGGGAGTACATATACAGCTGCCGGGGGAAGCCCTGTGTTTTAGGGGGCTCGGTGACACACATGCATTACTTCACAGCTGCCTATCAATTTTACATTGGTGACTACGAGCGGTAATTGTCGGAAAGTAGGCTTTAAATAATTCGATTATGGGGTGCCGAAGCAGAAGCGAAATTCGAGGGCATTCGCCGAAACGGGGAAGTAATGCGTTCTGCTGGAGATGTCGGAGGAAGTGAAGAAACAACGACTTGTCGTTTTTTGTTGCTTCCAATCGAAATTGGGACAGGTCGATGGGAACAACCTGCTACTTGTTGCATTCCGAAAGGAGCAACAGCCTGCAGCTGCCGGTGTGGAAAGCGCTCGATATTGTATCGGCCGAAGAGTGACTTGTTAGTAAGAGTCAGGAAACGAATATATTTTCTTCGGTTATTAACTACATGTTTATAGAAAAAAGACCAATTATTCATGGACTTGTATGCCCTGTGCATAGTCAAGAAACGCAACGTCCCTAAATCGAAGGCTTAGTATCGAGTCGTCACAAATGATTCATACATCACGTTGCCTCTGGAAAACAAAGTTTACGTGAGAATTTTGACGTTCAAAGCCCATCGGACGTACGAATCATTTACGAGCACCTGTATACACGCAGTTCGGAATGAATCAATTAGCAACAATCGGCGACTCTTCCTACCTGTGTAGCAGATGGAGACGAGGGTGTGCGCGTGCCGCCTCAGCAGCGCGTTCTCGCCGCCCCACGGGCACCTCTCGATGACCTGGTCGATGTAGTCGAATCCGGTGATCGCGGCGACGTTCCACTTCAGCTTGGAGAGGACCAGCAGCTCCCAGCTCTGCAAGAAAGAAACTTGTATCGAGACCCCCTTAATTAATTATCGTTTCATTTCCCACAGACTTTTGGTTATTGTGCGCGAGGACCCTCCTTAACGGCGTTCCGATCTCCCCAAGATCTATGAAAGGCGTTCCGATCTCGGCGCCCTTTGTTCTCACGGGGGGCCCGGCCAGATGACCATTGAAATTTGTCGCGTTGCGACGGTGCGGTCGCCCCAGCACAATTAATGCTAATTTGCGGTGGTCGCAGGAAAAAGCGACAACATCGGGGACGGTGCGATAAGCGTATGGCGCGCCGTGGAAAAATCGATACCAAGATGGGCGACAGAAAAGTGAAAGCATTTTTGGCAAGTCACAATATATTGTCGTTGATAGTCATCGCACGGTTCTAACGACTGTGCTATTTTAACAGGGGTTAACTGCCAACAGGCTGCGTGTCGCCGAAGGTCAAGTTCAGACGTCTACTAACACACTACCGGAGGTTAATGTCTTGAAATTAATTTATGCACACAGATGCTCTAATCTGTTTCCGTTGAAGTTTTATGGCAAATTTGCGAATTCGAAGTGATTAGCATTCGATAGACCAACTTCTTGATGATATCTCGGAAACGCAAAGCGGTATCGCGAAATTAACACCAGAACTGCATTTCTCAGACCCGGAAACCCATAAAACGACACCCAACTTTATATGCCAAAAAATAATTTTTTGGGTCCCAAAAACTCAAAATTTTGAAAAATCGTGAACAATTTTATTGTATCAAATGGTGTTTTCGATATCTGGAAAACGGAAAGTGACATTATTAATGCAATCCTGAGGTACGAGAACCTATAAAACGGCATCCAACTTAATAATTTTGAAATTTTGAAAAATAGAAACTTATTTATCAATATGTTGTTTTGAATCGTCTGAGAAACGGACAGTGGTACATATTAACACCAAAAATCATAAAATGAAAAATAAATCATGAAATGTGATGATTCTGAAAGAAATGAAAATAATGTAAACGTGCAATATAAAATATGATACGTCATAACTAAATGAATTATGAAAGGCGAAAAGCCAAATGCAAAAAGTGACATATCAGGGGTGAAATATGGAATAGTGAAATACATATGTACCCAACATGAATCATAATGAAATAGAAGCATAAAACATAAAATGAGAATTTTAAAAAGAAATACAATTGATCAGAGAATATGAAAAATGTAAAGAAATAATAAATGTGAAATTTGAAATTTATGAAAAATTATGTTTACCATAATACGGGGTGATTATAAATGATTTTCCATCAAGTTGGCTTTGGAAAATATGCCAACGTATTTTTAACGACCATTTACCGCTTCATTTTAATTAATTATTAGGCAACCAACAATTTACTCATCATTGTGCATTTAAATGAAGCAAATGGTCGTTAAAAATACGTTGACATATTTTCCAAAGCAAACTTGATGGAAAATCATTTAACAAAAAACCTGAAATATACAATACAGAACAAGAAATTCTATTAATAAAATTCTAAGTAGACAACATGGATGGAAATCATGAAATAAAATAAATATAGAATAATATGAAATTTAATAAAGTGAAACACAAGATTCAAATCATGAAATGAATAAATTATGAAATTTAAAACTTAAAACGTGAACCCAGAAATGTAAAATATGACTTCTCGGATATCATGGGATTTGTGAATCACAACTATATGATATTATGAAAGATCAAATGGAACAAAATGCATA
This sequence comes from Diaperis boleti, assembly GCA_963583935.1. Taxonomy (NCBI): domain Eukaryota; kingdom Metazoa; phylum Arthropoda; class Insecta; order Coleoptera; family Tenebrionidae; genus Diaperis; species Diaperis boleti. The sequence goes on from OY757246.1 coordinate 57,838,031, forward strand.
ACATAAATGTGAAATACATATGAAAATGTGAAATATGAAATATGAAAATATGAAATATAAAAATTGAAAATATGTAATGCGAAATATGAAGTGTGAAATAAAAAATGAAAAATTTAGAATAAAATGTGAAACATGAAACGAATAATAACACATAAAGCGAATCAAGAAACACAAAACGTAATATGTATGTATTTGAAAAAGAAATAGAGGCCGTACAAATATATTGCATACAGGATCTTTATAAATGAATCAATAATACATGCGTGTATACAGTAAGCTTTTCTATTGGCCACATGATAAAGACCCGATAAAATGCAAAATCAAATATGAAGTGTGAACAAATGTGAAAGTTGAGAACGAAGAAGGAAAAGAAGAAAATGGCAAACAACTTCAAATGCGAAAAAAGTCAAATTTGAGAGAAAGAAGGCCAAGAAAATCGAACCAACAGAAGAACCGGAACGAGAGTCCACAATAATTAGATCATGGAGGATTTTTTCCAAGCCACTGATCAACTCATCCACGACTTCCTCCCTAATTGCGGGTTAACCGAACCCGTCCCCGCTTCACTACCCGTTAACGTCTTCGCAAAGCGGGCATTCCGGCAAAAACGTGAGAATTCTCCCCGTTTCCTCCAGCTCAAACCAACGATAACCCCTCGCCCTCCACAACGGTCACTTGTCGGCCCGCGTCGTTCCCGTGTGATAGAAGACACCTTTGTCGCCGATTCCAGTACGGGCCCCTCGCGTTAGGGTCCCAGAAAGGACCGGAACCGTGAAGAATGGGTTTCTGGTTCTTCCCATCCAGCTTCCGATCATTATTGTTATTACGCATGCATAATATGCGAAGATATCGGCCCGAGGGTACAGGATTCAGGGTGGTTGAGCACCCCTCCGATCGCCGGCACCTACACGACCAATTTGCGGTCGGAGAGCAGTCGCGGTTTACGGAAGCGACAATCAAAATAATAACCGGACAATGGGTAGACGATGTCTTCGAGGCAGATGAGCAGATAATGCCCGCTCCGGATGCATGCAGTATTGTTGATATCAAGAAATTTGTTACATCCTTTCGAGACGCACGAGAGGGCGACGGGGGTCGTGCCGTGGAAATGGAGGGCTTCCGAAAAGATGGAGATCTGATTATGGCGAGGGCTCGAAGGACCGACGCACGAGTATGACAAACCACAGGAAAAAGATGATCTAAGAAAGCCGAACCAAAAATTATGTTTGGTTTCCCCGTACGAGCTTCTGGCGTGTTTTTGTTTTGGTTTAGCACCAGCAACATCGAAACCCAGTGATTGTTTACAACCGAGCGGTGCTCTTTTGTTTGTCAAGACCACGAGGCCTTCGTTCGTAACACATTTACCATTTCTGAGAACGGAAATTCAAAGCGAACTCCTTCCAAAAACCAATACGCAGTTCCAATCAAAATACATCGCGATTTTTGACGAAACTGTAGACGCTCCTCGCCAATGACGAACGGCGTTGTCAACTCGCCGCCTTTGAAAAAAAAAACCGTCAAAACAAAATGCGGCCGACACAGCGAGGGTGTCAGTTCCAAGAACTGACAGGTCGAGACAAACTGACTACTGGTCAACTCACCACCATCATCTCGGAGCTGACGCTATAGTCGGTATAGGCACAAAGGAGGTCGATGGTCAAGACGGCGGCGCTCCTGACCTTGGAGGCGATCAGGAGGCACGTGGCGCCCAACAGCTGCAACTGCTGTCTCTTGATCTCGCACACGCAGAGGAAGCGGTCCATCAGGTTGACCGCCAGAGGCAACACCTGATCCTCGCAGGTCTGCTCCTCGCACACCTGGAAATAAGACCTCGGTGAGTTGCCATCTACAGGCGTCGGCGTCCCGACTCTTACCTCCAGCATCCAGGTCGTCACCACCTTCCTCATGAAGGGCTGGATGTCGTTCTGGACCGTCTGGAAGTAGTTGGTTTGCGGGGTGTACATCGCCTCGTCGCTCAGCAGGTGCTCCATGACGCGGACGTCGCCGAAGACCCTGGAGTCCTTCGGCGCGAAGATGGGAGCAGAGCATGATTCGACGCAGGCGAGATCCATCTTCGAACTATTGTAGTCACGAGAGTTCACGTGATCGTTACACTTTCACACTGACTGGCACTTCTTCAACGCTCGAAATGCCTTTCGCAACTGGTGGATTGAAAAAGCTTCCCGAGGATTGTTGATACACGTGTGGGGAGGCGCATGCGCGGTACGCGCGTGTGACACCTGGGCCGGTGGACAGGAAGACCTGCACCTCGATTTCCACTCCTTCCACTCACTCTTTCTACCTGCGTGAACATCTGCTACATTTCGTAATATCGTAATCATCTCGTTCGTTGCGTCGCGAGCTTCGATCGGGGGTGGTGGGGATGTTTGATCGATTGGTGGATCGATTTATCGCACTCTTGTGTCCTTAATTTTATATGGGTCGGTCTAGCAAGCTTTGAAATCAATCGAAAAAACAAGTGTACCAGCCCGCTATGTTCAAAATTCATTTGATCACACAATGCTCACTTGATCACTTTAGATACATATTTTATTTTATTAAATTTTATGAATTTCTTTCATCGTTCATATTTTCTTTTCGTTTTCGACTTTGCGAATTCAGCAATTAAAGATTTGTACCTATTATTTAAAACTTACAAATCCAAAAATCCAGGAATTTAAAATTTTAAGAATTATTCATGATTATTCAATTTCTGAATCCGGGAATTCAATATTCAAAAGCTGGAAATTGATTAATTCAAAATTTACAAAAGCGAGAATTCAAAAAATTTTGCAAATTCACTTATTTTAGTTGTCAACTCCAGTTTCCGAATTAGGGTTTTCAATAATTATTCAGTTTCCAAATTCTAGAATTCAAGATTAAACGATCCAAAATTTGCAAATTCAGAAATTTCGGACTGCAGACTCAGTTTGTAAACTAAAATTTGAATTTGGAAATTCAGTACATATTTCGATGTTTTAAATTTTGAAGTTTACAATTTCCACGATTCGTAAATTTACGAATTACATACTTCAGATTTTCTAAATTTTTACTATTAAAATCTTGCGAATTCAGTAATTAAAGTATGTATAATTCAAAATTTTCAAATTCAAGATTTCATGAATTCAAATTTTGAGAATTCAGGAATTTAAAATTTTAACGATTCAAAATGTGTAAATTCGAAATTTAAGAAAAATTTGTATTACGAATTCTAGACTTCAATGTTGCAGAATTTCCAAATTGAGCTTTTCCACGATTTCAAATGTGTGAATTCAAGATCTTATGATATACATTTCAGAATTGAGGAATTGAAAATTTGAACAATTAACAATTCAGAAATATGGGATTTGAACTGCCTAAAAATTTGGGAAATTTACCATTTCTACTATTCAAAATTTGCAAATTCCCATATTCACGAATTCTAAATTTCAATGATTCAAGAGTTCCTTTAAGAATCGAAAATTTGGACGATGAAAAATTGGAAATATAAAAATATTCAGGAATATGACTAACGCCCCAAAATTTGGAAAATACAAAATTTAAATTTCCAAAATGGATTAAAAAAAAATAGGAATTTCAAAATTCACGAATTAAAAATTTACAAGAGCAGGAATTCAAAAAAAAAATTGCAAGTTCACTTGTTTCAGATGTCAACTTCAAAGTTTCCCAATTAGGGATTTCAATAATAATAATTATTCAAAATTTCCAAATTCTGGAATCCAAAATTAAACGATTAAAAATTTGCCAATTCAGAAAATTGGTGCTACAGCGATTCAGTTTGTAATTTGAAAAATTTACAATTTTCGAATTTGAAAATTCAGTACTTTGAGATTTCAAATTTTCAAGTTCACATTCCCACTATTCGGGAATTCACGAATCACTGTATTATCACCATTAAGTTTTTGCAAATTCAGCAATTAAAAATTTCTATCAAAATTTACAAATTCAAAAATTATCCAAGATTTCATGAATTCAAATTTTGAGAATTCAGGAATTCAAAATTTTAATGATTCAACATTTCCTTCAGGAATCGAAAATTTGGACGATTAAAAATTTAAATATTCAGGAATATGAAATTTTAACGCCCCAAAAATTGGGAAATTTAAAATTCCCAAATTCGGTCAGTATTTCGATATTTTGAATTTTTAAGTTTACAATTTCCACGATTTGTAAAAAATTACAAAATTACAAATTCAAAAATTCATTATTTGAGAATTCAGGAATTTAAAATTTTAACGATTCAAAATGTGTAAATTCGAAATTTAAGAAAATTTTGTAATACATAATTATTACGAATTCTAGACTTCAATGATGCAAAATTTCCAAATTGAGATTTTCCACGATTTCAAATTTGCGAATTCACGATTTTATGATATACATTTCAGAATTGAGGAATTGAAAATTTGAAGGATTAAAAATTGGAAATATAAAAATATTCACGAATACGACTTTAACGTTCCAAAATTTGGAATATACAAAATTCAAATTTCAAAATTCACGAATTCCAAATTTACAAAGGCAGGAATTAAAAAAAATGTGCAAATTTGCTTATTTTAGATTTCAACAATTTTCCAAATTTGGGATTTCAATAAAATTATTCAACATTTTCCAATTCTGGAATTCATCCAAAATTTGCAAATTCAGAATTTGGGACTGCAGCGATTCAGTGTAATTTGACAAATTTACAATTCGATTTGTGAATTCAACTTCTTTGTATCATTTATTATCTACATTCTTGCATCCCGAATGTTTTGTTTCTTGTCTTCTTTCTTCCCTTTTCCTCTTTTCTTTTTGCTGTCTTTATTAATTTATTTCTACATTTATTTATTTCGTGTCTTTAGATGGAATGAAACAATAAATTGATATTGAAAAATAAACATAATGAAATTGTGAATAAAAGTACAAAATATTGTCAAATTGTGATACATATTAAAAAAATACGAACGGGCAAAAGGATGAGTGTATAAAAGATTGTGCAATTTTGAAAATTTCTAAAATTCTGAAGACGAGAATAAAATTTGTAAATGAAAAGGTGCAAATTAACAAACAAAGGAATGAAAGCGGGATCAAAATCACGGTTCCAAAATTGTTTCTTGATTTGTCTTTCCATTCGAATTGTATCTTTATCTTATATATATTTTTTTACCTATCAGTGTTATGCAACCAACATTACACGTTAATTTGTAAGCAGGAATGGTACGACTTGTTGGAATTCGAGCAACATCAACCACCCAAACAGCAGCTGACCTCATTAAAATTTAAACACACACCACACTTGACAGTCATCAATCCAAACATGATTTACTGCAACCCCAAATGCTCCTGCCACCCCTTTAGTCACCCATGGATGACACCACCAGATGCTCGTCCCTCTCGCGTAATTCGTTTTTAATTACACACCAAAGTCCCAATAATGATACTAAACAAGTTTATTACTGTAGTTAAAAAATAACAAACATTTGCAAAATGGTACGTAATCACAGAAGTGGGATTTCCCATGGCATCTTAAACACAACATTTAACGGGTATGTACAACGAGTCCTATTTACAAATGGTACGATCCAAAATAACAAAAACAAGTTTAGTCAACATGACGGGCTCTTGTCGCTCTTGAGCAAGGACGCGCCCGGTTTGATCACGTTGGCCTTGAGCAGCGAGCGCCCGTTCGAGCTTCCGAAGACGCCCTCAGTGCCGATCTGAAAATGACACTTATTAAGCGAAACATTTAAGGGGCGGACCCACCCTTCCACTGGTGGATATCTTCTTGAAGACGGACTGCGCCGCTTCCGGTTCCTCTTCGTCCGAGTCCTTGATTTCGATGGGCTCCGACGTGGTGGGCACGGGTTTCCGGGGAAGCGCGTGGAGTTTGCGCGTGTTGACGCGAATCATGTTCTTCAGGTCGGTCTTCTGCGACTCGTAGTTGTCGGTCAGCCGCTTCTGGATGTAGATTTCGGACTGGGCCTGCAATTTGAAGGTGTCAGTAGGGCGGATCGGGCGCCCGGCCACCGGTGGTACTCACCCATTTGAGGATGTCCGCGGGGTCGTTGTGGCGCTGTAGCTCTTCGTTGGACATCAGGAACTGACCGAAAATGCGCACCATGGACTCGGCGGACTCCCGGCTTTCTTTGTGGGCGACCAGGAGGGCGTCGACCGATGGGGCGTTGCAGGTCTTTAGGATGTCGTCAGGGACGGACTTCTCGAGGATGCCGAAGTCTCCGCAAAACTGAATGTTGGACGAAATTGGTTAGTTCGGGTTTGGACCCTTTCGTGTATATTTTTTTGCATCGACGACTGCGTTTAAAACCCAATAGTATACTCGTCTGTCAAGTCTAGTTACAATCAAATACAAGCCATATACCATTTTTGAATTTGAAAATTTTTATTTTTGACCCACCGTGTTTGGACTCCTTTTATATGTTTTCCGGACCGCAGGAATTCATTATTGATGTCGAATCGAAACATTTTCGAAAGTTAAAAACAAAAGTTTTACAGAAAATTTTATTTAGTACCCAAAAGTAAACAAACACGTAAAGTTAAGTTATCCTCGGTGCCATAATCGGCTAATTACAGACCATTTTTTAAAATGTCAAAATTTTTGAATTTGAAATTTTTTATTTTTGCCCCACCGTGTTGGGACTCGTTTTATATGTTTTCGGACCGGAGGAATTCATTATTGATCTCCGTTTTCCAAAACCTGTTCTCGTTTCCAAGATATAATCAATCGAAACATTTTCGGAAGTTAAAAAGCAAAGTTTTACAGATAATTTTATTTAGTACCAAAAAGTAAACAAACACGTTAAGTTAAGTTATCCTCGGTGCCATAATCGGCTAATTACAGACCATTTTTTAAAATCTCAAAAATTTTGAATTTTAAAATTTTTATTTTTGACCCACCGTGTTTGGAGCCGTTTTATACGTTTTCGGACCGCAGGAATTCATTATTGATGTCTGTTTTCAAAAAGTTAAGTTAAGTTATCCTCGGTGGCATAATCGGCTAACTACAGACCTTTTTTGAAAATTAAAAAAAATGGAATTTGGAAAATTTCACTTTTGCCCCGTCGAGTTTGGGCTCTTTCTATGCGTTTTTGGATCTTGGGAATCCATTTTTGATATTTGTTTTCAAAAAACTTTTCAGATTTGCAAGATACCAACAGCCGTAACATTTTGAGAAATGAAGACCCCGAGTTTTCCTGACCATCAACGGTCTGCTAGATGTAAAATTGAGTCTTGACTTTTGTCTTGTGTAGTTTGGAGTGTTTTTCAAATTCAATAACACGAACTCCGTGCTAAAAACAAAGAAGCATCGAACGCCTACTTACGAAAGGTCCCGGCCGTGAAAAGTACTTGGTGTCGATGGGCTTATTGTTGGCGATCAGGTTAGTCATCACTATGACGTTGATCTTGAAGTCCGCCGGCACCGGACAGAAAATCTGCGACAGGTACCTGCAAAACCAGCCGTTAAGTCGGAACCACCGTTCCCGGTTACAAATACGTACTGTGTCAGCAAATTCTTCGCGAAAGTCACACTCGAAAACCTGTAGCCTTTGCTGCCGTCAGGCCAGTACACCTCGACGGCCTTGTTGTCCCTCTGCCACGCCCGGAAGTACCCCAAGTGCGGGATGTTGGTCATGATGTACCGATTGATGTTGCGCTTGGCCTTCAGCTCTTGCATCGACAACTCCTCGACGAACGGACGCGTCAACAGATGCTCGTCATCGGCGACCAGTTCGACGTCGTCGTCGGTGATGTCGATCACCAGACCGTTCGGGAGACTGACGGGCTTCATCGGGGTCTCGGACACCCAGACGGGGTCTTTGACGCTCCCTTTCTTGCCGACCATGCTGTTGAAGATGAGGGTGTCGATGAGGCGCCCTTGGAGGTACCGCAGGGTCTCGACGTGGTGGTTCTCGGTGGACCAATACGGGCCGATGAAGAGCCTGTCTTGTTGGCCCGGACAGCAGAAGATGCCGAACTGGGGATGTTTGTAGTGGTCGCAGAACTCCTTGTTTCGGAGAGTGATGGTGGCGTTGATGTTGCCGGCCATCTTCACCACGTCCATCAGGTCGGTGTACTTGATGGAGTAATTGGATTTGGAGAAGGCGAGATAGGTGAAGTCGGAGTTGAGGTAGATCATCCTCCATTTCACGTTCTTTGTGACTTGGGGTAACTGAAGGGAGATTTCGGTCGTCTTCCCGTCCTTTCTCGAGTAGAGGGTTCTCTTATGGAAAACCTTGTTGGTGAGGATGAGGGTTTTGTTGGCGTTGTGCATGTCTTTGTGAGTGCACTTCATGCTGCGACTGGGGATGAGGGCGGGGGCTTTGTCGAAGAGTCGGGACCTCTTGGGGGCGGGCTTTGTCTTGGAGGGGGGCGTGTCTTTGGGGAGGAGCTCTAACGGGTCGATGGGTTGTTTTTTGGGAATGTTTTCAACGGCACACTTTTGTTTTTTCTTCTCGGTGTCATTCTGAACCACAATGACAGGAACAGGGAGTCCGAGAGGGTCGGAAGGTGCCTTTTTGAGGATGCCACTCTTTTGACTGTCACTTCCTTCTTCAGGTATCTTGGTGTTAGCGATGATACCCTCGGGTTTCTTGGGCTCTTCTCGGGTCAGTTGTTGCAACAGATCTGGCAGCGCCAGAGGATCTTCTCGGACGTGCACCGTTTTGTTAAGCAGGTTGAGAAGACTCAGACCGTCGTCATTGTCCGATTGATCATTAGAGGTTTCTTTGTCCAACAAGCTCGTCAAATTTTGATTCAGGTTGAGTTCCAGCGGATCCTCAACGCGCTCCACCCTGCTTCTAGTGGACGACGGCTCAACATAAATTTCTTCAACGTTGCTATTCAACTTCTTGATCAGGTCGCCGTACTTTCTCTTTTTCTCATACGGTGGCACAAACAGAGGTTTCCTCTCAGCTACGGTCTTTGCTTTAGTAGTCTCTTGCGTCTTCACCACCTGCTGCAGCGTCGGAACTTCGGACCGACTCGGCGGTTTGGGCAACAAATTCCTTTTCTGACTAAACGAAGAAGTCGGCTTGTTTGTGGCGTGGATCTCCTGGAATCCGCTACCCTCCGACGGCTTTTCGATCTGCTTCAAGCAGTATCCGGCTATCATATAATGTCCGTTCTTCGGGGTGAGAATCAGATGCATCATCGACCGGTTGGCCTCCACGGGGAGGGTGTCCGTCAGGATCCAGTTCACCAGTTCGGACCTCTTGGATATGCGTCTGATATCCATGAAGTCGTTCGGGGGACGATGGCCGGCAGTGTTGCAGAACAACAACGACTTCTCGTCTTTTGCCCAGATGTCCACCATCCTGAGGCGAAAGCTCTCAATGAGGTTGGTCCACGGCAAAATCCTCAAGTACTCCAAGTTGGCGTTGTCGGTCCCGATGACCTTCAGCATGTCGTTATTGTCTTCGAGGGTCAGCTTGATCTCCCCGTCAAACACGGGGGTGTAGACTTTGTTCTTCTTCTTCCTGCGTTGTATGGCGAACTCCTTGTCGAAGTCTTGTCGGATGGTGAACGACTGCTTTCTCTTGCTGGGCTTCTGGAGGTCTGTGACCACCGGGGGGGTGGGGTCTTCCGACGCCGAAGACTGTCTGTTGTGCTTCCACAACCGCTCGTTGTACTTCTTCGATTTGTTCCGCTCTTTGTATTGTGGGAACACTGAGCGGATCCGGGCGCAACTCTCGTTCCACGGCTTGTGCTCGTCCTCCTTCGTCTTGACGATGAGCAGTTTCGGAATTTGTTCATCCTTGCTCTTCGCGACTTCTTCAGTTTTGCGACTTTTCGGTCCCACTTTGGTATTACGCACCTTGGGCCCCACTTTGGTGGGCTCAATTTCGGCCTTGCCCCCGCAGGAACAGTTATACTGTCTATGGTACAGACACAACGGCACTATACCATCGAGGTCCACCTTCTCCAAGGCTACAGCACACTTCTTGGCCCTTTGCAACTCCTCCTCGGAGATGACATGGTCGCGGTTGTCAAAAAAGTCGTTGCTAATATAATCGGTGTACTTCTTGGGTAGCTTGGTGGATCTCCTGACCTTCGCTGATCCCACGAGGATGGCGTCGTCGTCGGTGTGGATCAACGTCTGGGTGAACTCTTTCTCGACTTTGGCCAGGTTTCTCTTGGCTTGGTCCTCCAGGTGGGACACGGCTGTCTTGGAAAGCGACTCTTCCGACTTGGCCGGGGGACACTTGCACTCAAACATGCACTCCACCAGCTGGCAGTGGTTAGAGAAGACACTCTCGCACAACAAGCTCTTGCACACGCACCCAAGCCTACAAAACGGCTTGGAACAGTTACCATCGTCTGCGTCCTTGCTGGCGACGTCTATGACTTTGCAGCTCAGCCGCTGCATCTCCAGGTCAATTCTTCTTCTCTTGGTTTTTTTCTTTGTCTTCGGACTGGTCTCCAACACTTGAGATTCCTCCTCCACAGTTTCCTCTTTGATGAGCGAGTCGGCGATCTCTTTGACTTCAATGTAGCCAATGATGTCATCGATGACCCCCTTCACGTCACTTGCGAGGTCCACTTTCTCGACCAACTTTGGCGGTTGGACCAACGGGTCCCGCCGCCTCCTCACCACCACCTTGTCCTGTCCGTTGCGATAAGCAACCGGAAAAGTGAATGCTTCAGACTGCACATTAGTATCTTTCGGTTTGAGCGCAGTCAGGGCAAACCTAGCCCGCTCTGAGGTCACGATTGGGTCGTCGAAAACAGGTATGAGGTGCTGCAGCTTGGGGTCGACGGCCCTGTTCACTTCTGGTATCACCTCCAGGAAGATCTTGGGGAGAGTCTTCACTTCAACCACCCAGTTCCTCTTACTGTCCTCATTCTGTAACATGGCCTTCTTGGACAAAGGCCCCGGTTTGTAGGTTACTGCTCGGGGCCGCCTCTTCTTGTCCAGAGTGGCCAGAAGTGAAGGCCGCTTGGACGTAACTTTGCAGGGTTCGAGTTTGGAGTTGATGGCCCCTAAGCAGTGGCTCTTTTTGCTACTGGTCCGGATCTTCTTCCCTTCGAAGAAAACGTAGCTGTTACGCGGCAACCCCCGGGTTTCAGGTTTGGTCGTCTTGATCTCCTGCTGCTGCTTGGCTTTGAGCTTTTCGAACTGGCGTCGCTTCTCGGCCAACGTTTTAGCCTTGACCAACTTGGGTCTCTCTTTCTGGGGTTCCATTTTGGGTAATGTAATGACCTCCTTCGTGTTGCGAACGAAGGGACTTGATTTGGTGCCCTCCACGATGCCCTCCTCGGCCCCCAACTTCGGAATGGGGTAACTCACCTGAAGTTTGGCGCTCTCGTTGAGGAAGTCATCCAACGAGTCGCTAACAAACGGCGACTTCTCGCTATTCTTAACCGACTTCTTGACCCCAGGGTCCTCGTTAAAATTGTCAGACATGTTCTTGATCGACACCCCAACGCCCTCGTCGATGTCGGTAATCAGTCGCTTCTTCTTGTACATCTTCGGACTCTCTTCCTTCTTTTCTTTCCCTTCCGGATCCGGCGTGAGTCTGTCCACGCCCCCCGAAACTTCGACGATCTGAAAGCCTATGTCTTCCGACACCGACAGCACGTCCGTCTGGTTCACCTCGCACGACTTCCTCTTCTTCTTCAGATTTTGGAAGAACAATGAGGTCTTCTTCAGGTCGGGTAGATACTCGTTGCTCTTCTTCATGTTGCGCAACGAGGACAGCTGCAACCGCAGACTGTCCCGGATGCTCTCCTCGGATTGGGGAAGGTCCACTGGTGCTTCTGGCTCTGAGCTGGTGCTGTAGTTGTGGTCGTTGGGGGCGTCTTCGTCTGGGTTGTCGTTTCTAGTCGGGTCTGTGGGCGTTCCGGGTTCGACCATTGTGGACGTGCTACGTGGTGGTTCAGATTCGGCCATCCTGGGCGTAGCTCCGTTACTTCTAGTCGGGTCCATCGATGCTTCGGGTACGGCCAATCCGTTACTTCTAGTCGGGTCCATGGCTGCTTCGGATTCGGCCATCTTCGCCGTAGTTCCGTTACTTCTAGTTGGGTCCATGGGTGGTTCGGATTCGGCCATCCTGGACGTAGTTCCGTTACTTACAGTCGGGTCCATGGATGCTTCGGGTTCGGCCGATCCGGACGTGGTGCCGTTACTTCTAGTCGGGTCCATGGGTGCTTCGGATTCGGCCATCTTCGCCGTAGTTCCGTTACTTCTAGTTGGGTCCATGGGTGGTTCGGATTCGGCCATCCTGGACGTAGTTTCGTTACCTCTAGCCGGGTCCATGGATGCTTCGGGTTCGGCCGATCGGGATGTGGTCCCGTTACTCCTAGTCGGGTCCACGGGTGTTTCGGATTCGGCCATGTTCGCAGTGGTTCCGTTACTTCTAGCTGGGTCCATGGGTGGTTCAGCTTCGGCCATCCTAGACGTAGTATCGTTAATTCTAGTCGGGTCCATGGGTGCTTCGGGTTCGGCCGATCCGGATGTGGCCCCGTTACTTCTAGTCGGGTCCACGGATGCTTCGGATTCGGCCATCTTCGCCGTAGTTCCGTTACTTCTAGTTGGTGCTTCGGATTCGACTTTCATGGACGTGGTTCCGTTACTTCTAGTCGGGTCCATTGGTGCTTCGGCTTGAAGCGTCGTGGACGTGACGCTGTCCTCGGAGCACTCTTTGTCAGTGGTGTCTTTCGGTGGAGCCGATTGAGGAGTGGATTGGGTCTTGGAGCGGTACTGCTGCAGCTTGGCCAGAAGGTCCTCGCATGATAAGCCGGTGGTTTGTAGAAGTTTTTCCACGACGTCGCAATCCATTTTTGGTGCTGACCTGCGAAAGGATCACAGTTGACTCTCAAAAAATTGTAAATACGAGGGGTTACAGGCGTGGAGCCATAATTTAATCTGTCAATAATCGGAAAACGAAATTGCGAAAAAAAAATTTCAATGTACTCTCTGTAACTCGAACACGATGTCACTAGGTAACTATTTGGTTTCTTAACCTCACTTCTTGTATTTCTCTGTTCTAATTACATAATATTGTTGTCCACTATCGACTTCATCTGAAGGAAAACTTACTTAATCTGGATTACTTTTGAAGTTAATTTATGTCTCGATTTTGTTCACTATTCTTGCAAACCGCCGATATCTACCTATTTCGTTTATATTGGGTCTCCATAGATGATTCATACATCATGTTGCCTATGGAAAACAAAATTTACATGTAGCTAAATGGAGAATTTTGACGTTAAAAGCCAACTAGATGTATCAATCATTTATGAAGATCGTGTATTTCTTTTATGTATTTCTTGACTTATTTTGTTCTCCTTACTTTCTCATGATTTATTTTGTCGTGTTTTTACTCTTCCTTCCTTCGTATTCCTTTTGAGTTTCTTTTAAACTTTTATTTGTTTTATATACTGCGTGATCAAGAATAAAAATATTGGCAACAACACAACGTATCTACAATAAAATTGGTATGCCTGTGATTCGGTTATCAGCCGATGCCATCTGTTTCTATTTTGTTTCTGTCTTGATCTCATAACACTTGTGTCCACTGTTTTCTTTTTAGTTTCTTTCTTCATTCATTGTTTCATTTATATTTCTTTAAAATCTTTTAGACTTTAATTTGTTTTATAGTCTTCATAAATGAATTATACATCCAGTAGGCCTTGAACGACGAAATCTTCATCTAACTAAAAGTAAATTTTGTTTTCCACAGGCAACATGATGTACGAATCATTTATGAAGATCGTTTCCCCATTTCTATTTTACTTTGTTAATTTCCTTCTTAACTTGGGTTCGTTCACTAGTTTTGTGTGCGTTTTTCTTTCTTCTTCATCTTGATTGGTTTTTCTTCCTGTTCTTTATAATGTTTTTCTTGAATTTTACTTTACAGTTAAGCATCAAATTAATTGGTTACAGTTATAATTGAAAATTATCGTTATTAAACCGGTTGTAACATTTTTTTTTATAATTACCCCTTGCCGGATGAATAATTTAGTACCAAACTTCCCCTCGTGTACCGTCGTATTATTATTATTATTGATCCCAATGATGCAACTCAATTATTCATACATTCCGCTTTATCTGACCCAATTTACAGTAATCGTCCAAACCAATTGGAAAAAATTCAAAAATTCAAACAACGTACCCCACTGTCCCCTACGCATTTCCGCAAAATGGACGCCAAACTCGGCAACTTAACCTATAATTTGTCCACAACCGTCACACCTCCACTACTATTTTGATTTTAGTACCAACAGCAACGGTTTTGGATAAAATTCGAAAACAAACCGGTCTGCAGACATGCAAGTGGCTGTCCCCCACCACAACTTACCTGAAGATGTCTGCCGAAACCTCCGAAACACGTTGTCTATATTTTTTCGAAGCACAGTGTCTCCGGGACGAAGACCGTCGATCACGTGCCCCAAACGACCAAAAACATCGCGCGAAGCCGAAATTGTCGGCTGGAAATCGGTTTATTTTGCGTTTTTCCGGAGAAGTATTGGTTTCACTTGGAGAAAATGGCGGCACGTCAACGGCTGACCGGAAAGGGTTCCGGTGGCGCCGACGCGGGAAACAAACAAGCGTTGACTCAAGTATTGTGAGGATGCGAGCAATAAATAGCGACGATGGGGAAAAGGGGGCCCGTTTTTACTCGGAGCGCCCGATTTTCGGTTGGTCATGTGACCCGGACTTTTTGGGGGGCGACTGGGTCTTGGGCTTTAGGTAGACGTAACGAAGAAGTATTGAGTGGAACTGGAGGCGATTTGAACATTTAAAGGGACTTTTTGGAATATTTTTTCGGCCATATTGATTTCCGATGTCGGGGATTTTTGGGTTGGTAGACCTGGGCCGATAATTTCAACGCTAGGTTGGGTGTCTGCCGCCGTTGCCCCCTTATTGTCTTTGTCCCTTTTTGGGCTCCGACTAATTTTTTAAGTAAATGGTGAAATAGTGATTGACGTTTAACCCATGTGACTAGATGGCACGTAGTGCCCGCAACTGGTAGTGTGTGACAATTTTTGGACCGCCGCGGCAACCCCCGAGTCACAAAAGGGCGTAGTCTTGGCAACAATTAATTTCCATCTGGTTGGTAATAAAAGTGGCGAGTAATATAAAAAAATGGCTTCCGTTTTAGAAACTTGGGAAGTGTCTGAACAAGTCGAGGGAAAATACTGTGAGTAGACTTACCTTCCAAGCGGCTGTCCTAGTCGTTTTCGGCGGAACTGCGTCCCGACAGCCCCCTTCAACGCTCAAAATTACTGTAGCAGGCTGAGATTGCGACAACAATATGGCGGCCGCCATGTAACGGATGTTCCGGTGCAAACAAAGCACGGAATTCTGGGTAAATCAGGGCCTCGTCAACATGTCTTTGTAACAAAGTGGCGGCCCCAAAATGTCCCCGCTAGATACACCTCCCCGCCCGGACGCACCCTAACCTCAAAATCGGTATCTTCAACAAGATGCAAGGTACGTCACCCCCGCAGCCGCAACCCTTTCTAACTGCCATTTTTAGACCTGGTGTGCTCGGAATGCCAGTCGGAGTTCCAAACGGCCGCCGCCCTCCTCCAGCACTTCGCCTTCCACGCCTCCCGGAAGCGCCCCCCCAAACCGGACTCGGACGTCGAGAGCGATTCGGGGGTGGAAGACGTCAACCCCCTCAAGTTCTGTCTGGTAACGATGTCCGAAGATGGCGACGGCGCCCAGAAGGTGCGCAAGTACCAGTGCCACTACTGCATGAAGAAGTTCGGTTGGCCCACTGACCTCAAGCGGCACATTCTGATCCACACGGGCGAGCGGCCCTTCCGCTGCCAGAACTGCGAGGCGACGTTCACGCGGAACTTCCTGTTGAAGAAGCACCAGAGGAAGTGTCAGGTGGCGGAGTCGAGACCCGTCAAGACCCGGAAGCAGGAGAAGAGTAAGATTAAGAGGGTGATGACTGAGGAGACCGATGGTATTTAGTGACTTTTGTAAGTTTATTTGCCAAAGATGTTTTCAGGATGTGATGTTGCGTTGTACTTAACAGTAATGTGTGCCTGATCTAGTCATGCAAGGCCAAAATAGTACTTATAGGTTTATACATATACAGAATATATAGTTTTCATATTTTTGTGAAATAAAAGTGCCTCATAGAGAGCTCGTTGATATTCAAGAAGTAATTTGTAGCATACTCACACCCTTACTGATTACAATTCCTTCCTATTGTGGTCTTAGCCAAACAGAAATCTGCAAGTATCCTTTATAACAGCCTGGAATTATTATTAGATAAAAAAAAGGTCATTAGAAGCAACTAAATACATGGTTGTAAGTTTGGTTGCCTAGCTTGTAATGAAATTAGTACAAAAAATTTATTATGGCGTTAAATAGTCTAAACACAGAAGTCTAGTAATAAAGATTTATTTTCTCTTAAATATTTAACAATAACAGGTGGCTTTGAAAAAACGTACATAAAAGACAGATTTAGTTAACTATAAAAATACAGTAGTGAAAATAAAAGAGGAATGCCCTTTGACGATAGCTCTTAACCTACAACATAACGCACATAATAAATAATAAAACTATAGTAAAAAAGATATAGCTCTGGTGTAAAGTTCAAGGCATTTATATTACTTTCTGCTCGAACGTGTCTAGTGTCCTATGAAGCGTCTACTACCGTAAGTATGGCTTGATATGTCTTAAGTCATCAAATACTACAAGCAGAACTGTTGTAATACTGTAAGTGCCTCCGACGTAGACAATACTGAAACATGTCCGTAAGTAGCGCGTGGTACCTTAAATCTAGGACTGGGTTATATCAAATACTGATATATCCGCACCGGTATATCGGGTATATCACTAGTCGCAAATAGGAAGTCCCAGGAAATAATTTCAACGATTTAAAATCCGATAAAAAAATATTTTGCTTATTTATCAAAAACTTCAACAAGCGATTGGACCTATTCGTCGTAGACCTTGATCTGTTCGTACACTACGGGGGTGGGGTCGATGGGCTTGCGCGAGTACTTCAGCCCCAGCTCGTCCGCCACTTTCTCTATAACGTCCAGGGCGTAGTCCAACTGCTCTTTGGTGTGCGCGGCCGACAGGCAGATTCGGATCCTCGCTTGGAGGAGGGGCGTGGCGGGGTAGCCCACTCCCACGGTGGCGATCCCTTCGCGGACCAAGATTCGCACCATGGCCCTGAAAAACGATCCTCGAGCACGGGTCCGATTGAACACGATTTATACTTACGCTATTTTAGAGTAGAGATACACAAGTATGGGCACGACCGGAGAGTCTTCATTCCCGTGGACGATGATCCCCATCTGCTCGATCCTCTTCCTGAAGTACTTCGTATTCCTCGCCAACGTCGCGATCCTCTTCTGTCCCTCGTTCGTGCCGTCCCTCCCCATCAAAATTTTCAAAACGGCGACGATCTGCGCAGCCACGGGGGGCGCCATGGCCCAGGCGTGCTTCGCGGCGAAACTGTTTTGTCTAAGGAACCCGATCAACTCTTTGGTGCCGGCCAAGTAGCCCCCCGCGGACCCGAAACTCTTCGTGAACGTGCCCATCAGGATGTCGATGTCTTTCGGGTCGCAGCCGAAGTAGTCGACTATTCCTCGGCCGTGTTTCCCCATGGCCCCCACGCTGTGGGCTTCGTCCAGGTACAGGTAGGCTTTGTACTTTTTTTTCAGGGCGATTATTTCGGGCAGACGGACGATGGTGCCC
The DNA here is from genome assembly GCA_963583935.1 of Diaperis boleti. NCBI lineage: Eukaryota > Metazoa > Arthropoda > Insecta > Coleoptera > Tenebrionidae > Diaperis > Diaperis boleti. The sequence continues at coordinate 57,855,699 of OY757246.1, forward strand.
TCCATGCTGTAGACGCCTTCGACGACGATGAGGATTTTTTTCCACGGCTTGTGCGCGCCGGGGGGCTGGTTGGGCTGGCCGTTGTAGATGCTCTCGCGCAGGATCCGCTCGAGGTGTGCTACGTCTGGAAATGGAAACGATCTCATTTTTGAGATACAAAAAACTTAATTTGAACCTACCGTTGTGCTTGAACACCTTCACCGTGGCCCCCGGCACCCGGATCCCCACGATGAGCGACGCGTGGTTCTTCTCGTCGCTCACGACGAGACAACCCTCGGACAGCAGAGTCGGGATGTTCAACGCGTTGGTGGCGTAGCCCATGCCGAAGGTGATGGCGTCGTCGACCCCCAAAAACTCCGCCGTCAATCGCTCCAATTCCACGTGGAGATCGCAGGTACCGTACTGCTGCCGGGTACCCCCCGTCGTCACCCCGTACTTGTAGATCGAGTCGATGGCGGCTTCGGCGCAGGGACCCGAGCGCTCGGCGAAACCCAGGTAGTTGTAGGAGGCCAGGTTTATGCACTTGATTTTGGAGCCGGTAAACCTGAAAAGATCGGATTACTCGATTATCGACGGAAGGAAAGACGTTACTCGAAGGTCCAGCCGCTATCCCTGGTGATGCGCTCCTTCAGGACCACCTCGTTGCCGGGGACGCTGCAGATGGGGTAGTTCCAGCAATCGCGGATCCTCCTGTACACGTACATCGAGTAGAAGCTGGCGAACTTGTCGAAGACGGGGGCGTATCCGTCGCGATTTTTCTCTTTGGTCACTTTCGGCGGGAACAGGGCCTGACTCAGGTACCCGAGGAACATCAGGATGTAGAAGCTGATGAAGGTCAGGGCGGCCGTGATCAGGGTCGGCGGCTCGAAGGACTCGCGGAAGGGCTTCTGCTGCGGACATGGTATTTTCAGGTAGCCCTGTAAGGGGAAAAATGTTTTGTATCGTTTTTTCCTCAAAAAAATGCTTAGACATATTATATTTGCCGAGTAACTCACATGTGTTTATCATCGATATGATGACTCTTCTATTATCTATTTCGTTTGGTATTAAACGGATTCAATTAGCGTCCCAGTTTTGCCGCAAACGTCTCGATGTCCTCGACCAGTAGCCGAAGTGGCCATAAAAAGCGTTACAACCGCAAACATCAACAAAACATTTTTACGTAACGTTTGGTGGCAAAATAAAAGCGCTAATTACGCTATAAAATATTTATTCCGACGGATATTGACCTAAATACTTAAAGGTGTCTGCGAAGGGAGCCCCGAAAATGATGTGTTAAAGAAATCTTAGTTATTGATAATAATTTTTACTAACATTTACAACTACACCTTGAATTCCAATAACAGCCCGCTTTGGTTTTATTGACCAATAAAAGTGCAACAATGCTTAAATTGAAGTCATTATTAAAAATTGCATGTTTCGAAAATTCAAATGCTTTTCAAAGGTCAATCAATTAATCAATCAACTTGTAACAATCGTTTTTTATTTTGCAACATTCATCAGCTAGTGTTATCTTGACGTAATTAGTAGTTAACACGTGTGTCATCCGTATTTTTTCAGTTTGATTACTATCATAATTTGATTTTTTGCGATATGAGCTCTTCCTTTATCGTATTGCTATCACCTGCTAAAAGTATGTTATCTATCAAACTATGAATACCTGAAAAAATATCTGTATGTACATAGTACACATTGAAAACGGCTTCGAAGGACCAAAGTTAAAAAAAAAACAGCAAAACATTTTTTTTCTTTTTCAAGTTGGGAAAACCGCATACAGCTTAAACGATCGAAAAAACTACCTACGCAATCCACTCAAAATATGACATTAAGATTAATGTCATCTCGTAAGGTCAATTTATTTACTGTCCATTCCAAAATTTTTTTGAAGACTCGATTTGTTTTCGAAAATATTTTCTAAATTTTTGAACCATGAATTTTTTCCCGAAACATCCGAATTTAGTTTCGTTTTATATGTCATTGAAACTCGGAAAGCCATTTTTTGACACCGGTTTTGCATTTTTTTTATTCTTCAAAATTTGACCTCCATAAATTAATACAATGTCCGTGTGTTCGCTGTAAGACAGATAATTATCCTTTTTGATGAATAACTTTAAAAACGAAAGTGAAATACAATAACAAATTACCGGCGGCCACCCTCGGTTTCGACAAACTGATTCCAGGTATAAACCGCACGGGACCAGAATGTTGATAAGCAGGCCGAGTTTTTCCGGACAAAAACAACTGATTCTCAGTTCGTCAGGTTAAAATAAATATCCATAGCTCGGAATTTTTAGGTGGGAAAATGCTAATGATTTCAGAAAAGTTCCTACTGGTTAAAATTAATGTAGTCACTTCTGGAACAGCCTGTAAATTTATTAACTTAATCACCTTGTATATACATGTTTAATGCTTCTAAAGTCTAACAAACATTTGGAAACTATAAAAGCATTCCACACATTTTATAATAACGCCCGGAATTTAAATGCGACCTCAAGGCTATACTGATATACGGACCCAGAGACAAGTGATTTAAGAAGGATCAGCACAACATTTACAAATACACAATACCAGTGAATCACTGGGTGTTCCTGATTATCTCGATGTTATCTTTCTCGGAATTGGCATTACCCAACATGTGCGCTAACCTCTGAAAACCGAAAGATAAGTCAGCTCTGGTGGAATTTTCGCAGCGAATAAAACTTTTACTGTGCTTACGCGGAGAGTAAACAATAAACACCGCTGTTTGTACAACTCACGTTTTTCGTCGCCCCCTTCCGGCTCCTGGCGGCCGATTCCTCGTCCGAAGACCCCTGTAAATCCCCGGTTAGTTCAATCGGTTAATAAAAGAGGAAGTGTGATTACCAACACGTGGCCGTTCTGGGGCGGCCCCCTCGTGAACCCATTCGTGGTCTTATTGATGCACTGCAATGCGATAGACGATTAATTAACTATTGATGCGGAGTATGGATTTGTCCGGATATCAATCGGGGCGCGACTTACCGTGAAGCCGTTCGTTAACGGTCCAAATCCGTTGGAAATCAGCTTTTGGTGTGTATCGTCGCCGAAATTAACCCCGTTTATCAAGCCGGTCACTGTGTCACCTGCACCGTCCGCCATTCTGACTGACTGACAGAAAAATGACAGCGCGTGCATTTATATGCGGAAATGGGGCGTTCCGATTGGCTGGGCGCTGGTCGCGTGATGTCACGGTGACTTTTGGTGAACAAGCGCGGGAGGTTTAAAATAACGCAATTGTATTACTGGTTACATACATTGCAAATATACGTACATGTAGGCTTTGAACGCCAAATTTGTGATTTGTGATAATAATATTCAGTTTATTTTGGGGATGTCCCTCCTCAGTTTAATCTTAGCTTACACAAATCAACGTCTAACCTAAATATTAGCAACCCCCGACTTCTCCAACTGCTCCAGCACTGTCTTCAGATTGAGATCGAACAACTCGCACCTGATGGGCATCTCCAACGAATAGAACGGGTTCTTTAACGCGTAGTCCGCGTAAATCTCGTATATCCTCTTCAGCAGCACCTCCACCCCCGCCTGGTTCCTGTCGGCCACCACCATCATCTTCACCCCCGTGAGCGTCTGAAAGCAGTGCAGTTTAAAGGTGTCCGCTTCCAGCAACTCGATCCCCGAAGACTTCGGTTCGGGGCTCAGCTGGCTGGCGATGGCGAACAGCGGGTAGAACATGCTGGCCAGGAAGATCTTCTCGTTGGTGGTCATTTTGGGGCGACCGAATTTCAGGCTGAGCGGGTAGCTTTCTTTGTTTTCCAGGACCTCGAAGGCGTCTCGGCCGTCGTCGAGTTGGCGACCGGTGATGGCGAGTCCGTTGATTGCGTACAGGACGTGACCGACTAAAAATATTGAGGTAGTGGGGTGTGCTCAGAAATTGCGTTAATACCGTGGATGCCGTCTCTTTGGCCGAACTCCACGATGATCTTCTTGTTTTCGTAGCGCAGTTTGATGTCCAGAGGGTAGGAAAAAGTCTTCTCGGTTTCGATTTTCGGGACGTTGTGGTCGTGGTTGAAGATTAACCCCCCGGATTTGGACACTATGTACACGCCGAACACGACCATTGTGACCAATAAACGGGGTTAGTTTTGTGTGCGAGGGCGATTTGAGGTTAGGAGTGGTGACAGCCCCCCTGGCTGTCTAGTGACGTTTGGTCGGTGAGGTTGGTACTCGCATCGAAAATTCGTAAAACACTAAAGTTCGGATGGGCCACTCTGTTTTGCAGACACTTGCCGATGATGGCGCTGATGTAACTTTTGGCGCCAGATTTAAAGTATCTAACAACAAAAAGCAAACATCTTAAGTGTGGTATATATCTTTTTATTTATTTAACAATACTATACGTTTTTAAAAAACTCCCCCAGGATCGATATCCTCTGGAGGAACGGCTGCGCTTTGCACGTCAACACCTTGTAGTTGCCCTCCCACGTTTCGTTCCTCCTGTTCCCCCCCTCTTTCCGGAGCCGTTCCAGCATCGCCTGCACGTCGAACTTTCCAGTCTTATTCTGGACCTCTTCCACTTTCGATTCTTTGAGTACGAACTCGGAGGTGATTTTCTGGCTGACGTTGTCGTTGTCCTCCAACTTGACGTAAGAGGCACTCGACTCGGTCGTTATCTCCCCGACCGCCACCTCCTCGGTCTTGTTCCCACCTATCTCTTCTTCGGCCTCGTCGCAGCCGCTCGCTTCCGGGTAGCTCCTCCTCTCGGCGATGCTCTCCCCCCTGAAGACACTCTTCTTCGCGACCAATTCGGCCAGATCGACGGAGTCAAACTCGGGGACCGAGTGGCAGCAATGCAAAGCCGCCGGGTCGATCGGATGCGCCTCCGTGTTGAAAACGTACCCCCCGGCCTCGACGATGCACTCTCCGTTAGGGGTGGTGATGACGGTCCCGTGCTGACCCTGGTTGTGGATGAAATTCTCGGTGTCGAAAAGGAGGTACAGATACTTGGTGGTTTCGGAGAGGAAGAAGGACTCCATTCGGTCCTCTTTGCGGTGGTCGCGGACGTCCTTGATGGTGGCGTAACCGCAGGGGGTGCGGGCGCTGTGCTGGATGCTCCTCAGGATGTCCTCTCCTGCTTGCAACAGAAAGGGATCTTCGGTGGCGCGGTACAAGTACATTATGGACTCGATCAGTTCGGGCCTGAGGGGGTAGCTTTCCCTGTTGCTCCCGGCCTCGGACTGGGGGATGTAGTAGAATTCGGGCGTGAAGCCGTATTGCGACCAGACCTGGTGGTAGTTGTGGAGGGTGCGCATGGCCGAAGAAGTGTCTCCTACAACATGAAAAAGGTGTACTAACTAATTAAATCCCTAAAGATAATCATCAAACATTTTTCTAACTGTCTGGAAATTTTACTGCGACGGCGCATCCACCATTTAGACGAGTTCCGAAAAGTGAGGTAACTTTGGAGTCTGATTAAGCTCCTGTCTCTCTAGAGCTTGTAGCAGGCGTCACCCAGAGCCCCAAAAGCTAAATTGAGGTTATGCTTATTTAATCTATTTACCGATTAAGCTCAGAACCCCAGGCCAATACGCCTCCAGCGACTGGAAAACCGGAATCGTGACCTGCCCCTTGGTCATGGACACCCACATGTACCAGTCCTCCTTCTTCAAGTACTTATCAATGGCCCTCCTGGCCTCATGGAACATCTCCAGCAACTCTGGCCTCTGCAGAAGAATCGAGCCCTTGACCATGTACTCAAAAAACGAGTCCACCCCGGAGCCAATCCCCGCATCCTGGTAGGTCCACCTCCCTGTTTCCACGTCGATGTGATTGCCGTACAGCCCCAGGGGCGACTTGTGATTGTAGAGTGCAAACAGGGCGTTCAAAGCGACCTAAGAGTTACCGTTATCAAAGTGACTAAAAGTAACCAATTGTACACACTTCCTCGTACAGTGGGTCCCCCGTGAGTCTGCTCAGAGTGCCAAACTCCAACACGAAGGTCCCAATTCCGGCGGTGCACGTCACGGGGGTCTCTCCCTTTGGGATGCCATTCCTAAGGTTGATTGTCCCGTAAGGCATTCCGGTCTTGGTGTCGAACGCCACAACCAGCCGTTTAGCCACGTCCTCGGCCAGTCTAAGCAGGGGTCCATTGCAAGGCCAACCTGGCTCCAACTTGACACCTGCTCTAGAAACCAAATGAGGCTCTCTAGAACTGCGTGGGTCGCCCATACCTGCGTGACAACAAATGGGCGCTCAGCAGCCCCCCGATTATCCTGATGTTGGTTTCAAACACTGAGACGTTGATGTCGGCATCAAAGTCGCGCTTTACGGTCAGAAGGTCCACAACGCGTTGAAATTCGGAGTGGTTTCCCATTATGGCCAGGGTCCCCAAGGCATCGATGAGTGTTAGAGAGTAGCTACAACAGAGACGTGTAGCAAACAAACGATTTTTGTGGGTGCATACACCTTCCATAGGTGTCAATTCCGTCACAGCTGATGGGTCTTAGCTCGTCATAGGGGTAGGCGTACTTCAGATAGCTGTCGTAGGCGTGATAAAACATCCCTCTTACTTCTTCCCTGAAAGAAAAAGGCATAGTGAGTCAGAATTGGGGGTTGGGGAGGTCCTAACCTCAATTTAATCAGGTCATTTTTGGTGTAAGTTCTAATGGTGGCGCCGGGGTCTATTGCGACCAACACTATTATGAGGAGTGTCTCTTTTATAATTGGCGACATGTCGTGTGGCCACTTTAGCCATTACGTGTAATTTTGGTAGATTGACATTTCGAAGTGAGGTTAGGGGGTGATTTTTTTTTACCGTTTGGCGAATTTTGTGTTTGTTGGTTGGTACCGCGAACTGACATTCGACAGCGGACTGCAAAAAGGGTATTTATTTGTTTAGTCCTCAATTTCAAAATTCTCAGTCAATTTTGTGTCTATACGCTACAGGCAGCCCCCTTCCCCTAAATCCTCCCCCCACTTTGCACTTCCACCCCTTTCGCACCAGACAGATCGACTTCCGGTGGCCCCTCTCAGCTGATCAACTGAAATTTTAGCGCAGCTCTCCCTTGGAATGGATTGAGGTTCACACAGGTGTCGCAAAATGGACGTAGTAAAGGTATAGCCCCCCCTTAGTAGCAACATCCACTTACCGCCCGTTTCAGAGCTTTGGCACCGCTGTCTTCTGGGGGGCCTGTGACAGCTTTAGGGGGATCTACACAGTTTTCTACCTGGACAAGGAGCTCAACAAGCGCAAGTTGTCCCGGTTGTCGCCCACACATTCAAACTCCCCCATCAGACGGCGACTCTCAGAGTCCAGGGAGCAAACCCCCGTTAGAACTTTGCAGAAACACGAGTGAGGCTCCAACGCTCTAACTGTGCCTTTTGTGAGTTTGATGTTGGTTTCAGAGAGTCCACAGTAAAGTCCCGGATCCTTCAGTGTATGCTTTTAAATGGTGCAATATTTTTAGCCAGCATACTGTTTTTTGAGTATGTGTTCTTGCCAGGTGTACGTGCTGGAATAATGTTAGTGACAGGGAGGGACTCCCAAACGGGGCAGAGCACGTGGTTCTGGGCCGAGCTGGCGCTGCACATCACCTTCCAGTCGATTTGGGTGGTGCCACTGTTTGCAGTTACCAAGTTCATCAACAATTTGTGGTTCCAAGTGAGTTCATAACAAATTCGATTTCTAAAAAATAATAAAAAAATTAGGACATCGGCCAATCGGCCTACAGGTACAGCCGCGGCCGGCCCACCTCCTCCCTCAGTCTCAGCAAGACCGTCGCCGACTTCATCTTCAGCAGCGTCGTGGAGACGTTCTTCCTGATCCAAGCTCTCTTAATGACGTACGTACCAGTGCCGTACCTGGGAATGGGCCTGTACTTAATCCACTTGAGTCTTCTCTACTCTCTCTACGCTTTTGAGTACAAATGGGGCGAAATGGGGTGGGAGATCCACAAGCGGCTGACCTGCATCGAGATAAACTGGCCCTACTTCATCGGGTTCGGGCTGCCGTTGGCTCTGTGCACCCAGATCTCCACGAACTGGATCATCAAGTAAGCATTTTAAGCAATGAGACACTTAATTTGGTTTTGTTTTCAGCGGTTGCATCTTTTCTATTTTGTTCCCCGTGTACATAATCAGCGCTAACGAGGCTAATTTAGCGGCCGAGCCTTGGTAAGAATGAGATGTTTTGGGGCGAAATTTAGTACCGGCTCTGTCAGTTCTAGGATCCAGTTCTTCTCGCCCGTGATCGTGGTGTCGAACGCGATGTTCAGCGTCCTGCGCAAGGAGAGGAGGGCGGCGGGGCAGCGCCCCGCCGTCCAGTTGCGTAGATGATCGCCGGTGCCGTTTTCAGAAAGTTATTTCATTTGGATTGTTTTTAATATTTTTTTACTCATTTCAGGTTGTTAGGTAACTTTTATTTACATAAACTGTGTATGTGATTTTTTGTACCTTCATATTTAAGACTAAATATATTTAAGATAGTTAAGTATATCTTAATTTTTTAGGCCGTTTTAGGATAATTATGATAAGGAATAAATGGGACTTTTATTTTTTTACGTATGCAACCAGTAATGCAACAATAAATTCTTTAAGACATAAGGTTAGGACAGTTATTTCAAATGTCGCGGCCGAATTCTGGCCCCTGATTGGTCGGCTTGATTCAAACATGGACGCTGGCATTTGAAAGTTTGCCGACAAATCGACTAAAAATCGGAAGATTGGCCATACGGGCACCCCAGTTAGTCTTTTCCGAATGTTTTGGCAACTGAAACTGTTACGAATATGATTTTTTTACCAAAAAACGCATTTATAATCCTCAACTTCGCTCCCCCGGCCCCGATGTGTTTTCCGCCCAGGTAATTGTTATCAATCTATAAATATCAATAAATGGAGCATCAACTGGAAACATATGGTCTTTACAGCCCCAAAAGTTTAATTTTCACAAATCAAATTCGGCCCGCATTTAAAAATTGAGGTGGCTCTGACGTCGCCACGTGACTCCAGTCCTCTCCTGATTGGCTCCTCGCTCAAACTAGTTGGCTTTGGATTGAAAATGGTAAAAGTGCAAAATGCGGACTAGTCAACATGGGGGCCTTGTGATCCATATTCGAGTGTCCTTCCCCACTGTGCCAGTCACTGTGTACGTATTGTCGACCCTCTACTGCTACGTGTCTAAAGGTGAGTGGTAGTAGTTTTTGTCTGCGAGAATAAAGTCGCACGGTTAGACAGTCTTCTATGGAAGCTGTCACTATTATCGATTCTACAGCCCCCATGAGAATCGACCAAAGAGAAGTCTCAAAAAGTGAACTCTTGATCTACATGGCCGCTCCTGATTGGTCCATCAAAGCCTACTTGTATTCAAACATGGCAAAAAATTGTTGTGCTTGGTTTTTAACAGATCTCCAGGCCAGTCTTCTCGATCAAGCAGGCTATGTGAATTACACGGGATTGTAAATTGGTATAGCACTTGATTTGAATTGACAAAATATCAAAGGGTAATATCAAGTGTGCAAAAAACATACATACATAATGCATTGCCCTATTTTACCGCTAGGTGTCGAGGGGGTGGGCGCACCGAGCCATAGTGAGGAGTAATCCACATTCCCATTTTTTTTTGTACTCTAGGTAGGACTGTGATATCCATGATAGCACTACGCTGCATTTTCCACCTGACCCTGCAACTGAAAATTTTCTTCTGCACAGCCGGGATGGAACCGTCAAGGTAAGAGGGACCGCGTGTGTCGTATATTATCATATTTGCACCAGCTTATCAAATTGGTAAGGTTATAGGTTACATGGACATGGATCCGTAGTTAAAACGAGATCGTCATCAATAAAAGTCCTTGAAAGTATCATTTAACAAACACGTCTAAAATTTTGTTTTACTAAATTTTGGACATCTAACATGAGATTGACATCTTATCTTTTACCTACTAAATTTTGGAGATCAAACAAGACTACTATAATAGTTAATAATTCATCCTTAGTAAAAAAGAATTAACGTCATTCTGTAATTTTAAGGAAAAAAATGTGATGACAAAAGTATAGTTATTTTTAGGTTATTTTAACATGACACTGCCATCTCACGCCAAGATCTCAGCGGAGTTTGCTAGACCCCACCCCTCTTAAATAACGCTCTAAAGATCAAATTTAAAATAATTATTGTCCTTGTCGTAATTTTTGTGTTATGAACCATTTTTGACCTTTGCAAAAAATTTTAACGCAGAGGACTTCATTTCTGAAACCCGTACAAGTTGTTTTTAACATCTGTCTCTCAATATCTTCTTTCCTTATCAAGATATCAACACTGTATACAATTTCAACAACTGCAAATGCAACAATATTCCGCTCAAAATAGAACATCCTGAGCTTGTGTTATAATGAGAGCTTCTATGCAAAAAATTAGTTGCCTTGAGACTACAATGAAAAAACTATTTTCAGTAAACTGACGCAACAAATGCAATTACTTAGAACGGTAGTGAATTATAAAGCTACATTGAAAGCGCCAGTGACGTTTTTGTATTATGTTTGTGTCTTATTCATCGCTTTACCCATAAACCCAATTCATCGTCACTTCAGTTAACGGTGTGATTCCAGATGTTGCTCATCAGCGCAACGGTGTTAACGTTAGGCGCTCTCTTATTTTTCAAATGGAAATTCTCCTACTGGCAACGAAAAGGCGTACCATTCCTAGACCCCCGAATACCGTTCGGTAACTTAAAAAACCCGCTGACCCAACGAGAACCCACAGGCGTCACCATCCAACGCCTCTATCAAGAACTGAAACGCAAGAAATGTCCCTACGGCGGCGTCTATTTCTTCACCCGCCCGATTCACCTCCCGGTCGACTTGGGACACGTGGAGGACGTCCTGACGAAGGATTTTCCGCACTTCGTCGATCGCGGACTCTACTACAACGAAAAGGACGACTCGATGGGCGCCCACTTCTTCGCCATCGGCGGCCCCAAGTGGCGCAACCTCCGGGTCCGACTGAGCCCCGTCTTTTCGACCGGAAGAATAAAAGCAATGTTTGCCGATATGCTCGACAGCGGCAAAGCTTTGGAGGAGAAAATGGAACGACTGTCTGAGCCGTTTGATGCCAAAGAAGTCGCCGCGGATTACAACACGGACGTCGTAGGGTCTCTTTTTGATCTAAAGTGTAACACCTTGAGGGATGAGAACACCGCTTTTCGGCGGTATCGGAAGAAAATGGCGCTGTTTCAGAGACTGAGACTGTTGCAGATCACCTACGCCGCAAGCTTCCCGAGAGAGGCTAGGATGTTGAAGATTAGGGCGCTTCCGGAGGAAACTTCACAGTTTTTCACGAAGGTTTTTAACGAGTGTGTGGAGAGCAGGGCGAAGAGCGGCCTTCGGAAGGACGACTACCTCCAGATGCTGGTGGACCTGAAGGACCGTCGGATGCTCGATTTGCAGGAGGTGATGGCTCAGAGCTTTGCCGTGTTCTTCCCTTCCGTTGAAAATCCGTCCACGACCTTGATGTGGACGCTGTACGAGCTCGGGAAGCATCCGGAAATCCAGACGAGGGTTAGACAAGAGATTCTCGCGGTTTTAGACAAGTACGGGGAAGTCACTTACGAGGGCATACAAGAGATGCCGTACATGGATCAGGTTTTGAATGGTGCTCACTTGGAACCACCGAGAGTGTGGTCTGATACCCCCAAATGTTTCAGAGGCCATGCGGAAGTACCCAGTGCTACCCTTCATAACCAGACAGTGCGTGAAGACCTACACGAACCCGGCCAAAAACGTGCTAATCGAAAAAGGTACGAGGGTGGTGATTTCCATCATGGGCATCCACTACGACGAAGAGTACTACCCGAACCCGGACAAGTTCGACCCTGAGCGTTTCAGCGAGGAAAACGCCAAGTGCAGACCGTCTTGTGCCCACATTCCTTTCGGAGACGGTCCTAGAAACTGCTTTGGTACCGACCTATCTAAATACATTTCTGAGCTCCAATAAAGTAATACGTTTTAGGCAAGCGTTTCGGACTGTTGGCAATGAAAGTCTTTCTCGTCTTCATGTTGAGCAAGTACAGACTTAGGGTTAGCCGGAAAGTCAAGGAGCCCCTCAGGTTCGCAACCGATACTTTGTCGGTCCTTGCGGAGGGCGGGGTGTGGATGGAAGTGGAGAAATTTACTCCCAGGGTGTAAAAAAAAAGTGGCAGTTGTATTGTTGGTTGCCTGCCATTGAAATAAAACATTTACATCCAAATCAATATCTGTCTATTTTGTTTCGTTTAGCGACAACACTTTAGCACTCGCATGTCAGTGGTGCCCCCCTGGTGTACACAGTTAGTAAACAAAGCACACGTGTTGTGACCCTAACCTCAAAGCTGTCAAACTCTCAACATAAATTGGTACCTATATTCGATCCCCCGGTAACGAAATATTTGGGCCCCAACCGCTTCTTCAGTGTAACCACGGGTAATTCCTCCCCAGGTTAGTTGGGCAGTTAGTGACCACACCACAGGTCACCTAACCTCAATCTCTTTTTCAACCGTGAAACTCCCCGCAGATGTCGTTGCTTCCCTCCCCGATTCAATCAATATTCTCGATATTTACGCTCACCGTGAGCCCCATTTCAGGCCCCGTCGACCCATGGTCAGCCCTAACCTCAATTTGTAGCCGCACGTGTTTCCTCCACCATGGATGACAGTGAGTAGCCCCGCCGAGTGTTTGCCGCCTAAACCCCCCGTTTCCAGGACTGCAGGACCGCGACGACGACTCCGACGAGTGGGACGAGATGGAAGTGACCGGGGAGCAGACCACCTGTCTCTTTTGCCCCCTGCAGTTCCTCACTATAGCCGTGGCCCTGGACCACTGCCGCACGGAGCACAACTTCGACTTGTTGGAGCTGAAGAATCGGTACAACATGGATTGTTATTCGTACATCAAGATGGTGAACTACATCCGGATGCAGAAGCCGGATCCGAAGATCCTCACCGAGAGTCCGGTGGCGTTGTGGGACGACGACGCGTACCTCAAGACGGGGGACATGGAGTCGTGGCTGATGTACGGTAGGGAGGTCGCGGGAGCGTCGGGGCCGTCACTGACGATCGGTTTCAGATTTCGACGATTTGGGGAGTGCCCCCTCGACGCCCCACTATGCCATCGACGGGAAGACCCCTATTAGCAATCTCAACTTCTCAGATCTGCAGAGGCAGATCCAGGAGCTCACCCAACTGGTATGCCAACGGCCCCATTACTATAGTCACAATAAGACGTGAAATTGCAGCTCAAACACAAAGACACCCTCTTGGATACCGCCCTGAAGGACATCAACAAAATGAAGGAAGTGACTAGGACGCTGGTGGAAAGCGGGGACGCGCCGGTGAAGAACGCTGTTCCATTGAACGTGGGACATCTGGGCTGTGATTCGGACTATTTCAATTCGTACTCGCACTTCGGGATTCACCACGACATGCTCAATGTAATAAGACGTAATGTTACAGCCCCCCCTTTAAACGCAATTTGCAGGACTCGGTCAGGACGGAGAGCTACAGGGACGCGATACTCACAAACGGGGACTGTTTCAAAGACAAGACTGTTCTGGATGTGGGTTGTGGTACCAGCATACTTTCGATGTTCGCGGCGAAGGCGGGGGCGGCCAAAGTGTACGGGATCGACCAGTCTGATGTTGTATACAAGGCCATGGATATTGTTAGGTATGTGGGGTTCAAAGATGGGGCCAGAAAACATATAAAACGAGTCCAAACTCGATGGTTCAAAAATGGTACCAATTTTTTGGGTTCACAATTTTTGGAAAAACTCAAAAATGGTTCATTTCAAAAAAATTACGTGGCGGAAATTAAATTTCGCACGTAATTTCAGACGAACGTTTAACCAGCTGTTGAATTTTGAATTGTTGAAACCGTATACAGTCTTGATATCTTGAAAATGGAAAAAGATATTGAGAAACAGATGTCAAAAACAACTTGTTAGGGTTCGAAAACATATAAAACGAGTCCAAACTCGATGTTTCAAAAATGAAGTTTTTCGGGTTTAAAATTTTTGAAAAACTCAAAAATGGTTCACAACTTAGAAGTTACGAGACGGACAGTAATTAAATTTGGCACAAGAGCATATTGTTGTATTTTGAGTGGAACGATCAAGCAGTTGTTGAATTTTGAATTGTTGAAACTGTATACAGCGTTGATATCTCGAAAAGGGAAAGAGATATTGAGAAACACATGTCAAAAACAACTTGTTGGGGTTCGAAAACATATAAAACGAGTCCAAACTCGATGTTTCAAAAATGAAGTTTTCCGGGTCCAAAAATTTTGAAAAACTCAAAACTGGTTTACAACTCACGAGTTACGAGACGGACAGTAATTAAATTTGGCATAAGAACATATTGTTGTATTTTGAGTGGAACGATCAAGCAGTTGTTGAATTTTGAATTGTTGAAACTGTATACAGCGTTGATATCTCAAAAAGGGAAAAAGATATTGAGAAACAGATGTCAAAAACAACTTGTTCGGGTTCGAAAACATATAAAACGAGTCCAAACTCGATGTTTCAAAAACGAAGTTTTCCGGGTTCAAAATTTTTGAAAAACTCAAAAATAGTTCACAATTCAGAAGTTACGAGAAGGACAGTAATTAAATTTGGCACAAGAGCATATTCCTGTATTTTTAGTGGAACGATCAAGCAGTTGTTGAATTTTGAATTGTTGAGACTGTATACAGCGTTGATATCTCAAAAATGGGAAAGGATATTGAGAAACAGATGTCAAAAACAACTTGTTGGGGTTCGAAAACATATAAAACGAGTCCAAACTCGATGTTTCAAAAATGAACTTTTCCGGGTCCAAAAATTTTGAAAAACTCAAAACTGGTTCACAACTCAGGAGTTACGAGACGGACAGTAATTAAATTTGGCACAAGAGCATATTGTTGTATTTTGAGTGGAACGATCAAGCAGTTGTTGAATTTTGAATTGTTGAAACTGTATACAGCGTTGATATCTCAAAAATGGGAAAGGATATTGAGAAACAGATGTCAAAAACAATTTGTTCGGGTTCGAAAACATATAAAACGAGTCCAAACTCGTTGTTTCAAAAACGAAGTTTTCCGGGTTCAAAAATTTTGAAAAACTCAAAAATGGTTCACAACTTAGAAGTTACGAGACAGACAGTAATTAAATTTCACACAAGAGCATATTGTTGTATTTTGAGTGGATCGATCAAGCAATTGTTGAATTTTGAATTGTTGAGACTGTATACAGCGTTGATATCTCAATAAGGGGAAAAGATATTGAGAAACAGATGTCAAAAACAACTCGTTCGGGTTCGAAAACATATAAATCGAGCCCAAACTCGATGTTTCAAAAACGAAGTTTTCCGGGTTCAAAAATTTTAAAAACTCAAAAATGGTTCACAACTCAGAAGTTACGAGACGGACAGTAATTAAATTTTTCACAAGAGCATATTGTTGTATTTTGAGTGGAACGATCAAGCAATTGTTGAATTTTGAATTGTTGAGACTGTATACAGCGTTGATATCTCAATAAGGGGAAAAGATATTGAGAAACAGATGTCAAAAACAACTCGTTCGGGTTCGAAAACATATAAATCGAGCCCAAACTCGATGTTTCAAAAACGAAGTTTTCCGGGTTCAAAAATTTTAAAAACTCAAAAATGGTTCACAACTCAGAAGTTACGAGACGGACAGTAATTAAATTTTTCACAAGAGCATATTGTTGTATTTTGAGTGGAACGATCAAGCAATTGTTGAATTTTGAATTGTTGAGACTGTATACAGCGTTGATATCTCAATAAGGGGAAAAGATATTGAGAAACAGATGTCAAAAACAACTCGTTCGGGTTCGAAAACATATAAATCGAGCCCAAACTCGATGTTTCAAAAACGAAGTTTTCCGGGTTCAAAAATTTTAAAAACTCAAAAATGGTTCACAACTCAGAAGTTACGAGACGGACAGTAATTAAATTTTTCACAAGAGCATATTGTTGTATTTTGAGTGGAACGATCAAGCAATTGTTGAATTTTGAATTGTTGAGACTGTATACAGCGTTGATATCTCAATAAGGGGAAAAGATATTGAGAAACAGATGTCAAAAACAACTCGTTCGGGTTCGAAAACATATAAATCGAGCCCAAACTCGATGTTTCAAAAATGAAGTTTTCCGGGTTCAAAAATTTTAAAAAACTCAAAAATGGTTCACAACTCAGGACTTACGAGACGGACAGTAATTAAATTTGGCACAAGAGCATATTGCTGTATTTCGAGTGAAACGATCAAGCAATTGTTGAATTTTGAATTGTTGAAACTGTATACAGCGTTGATATCTCGAAAAGGGAAAGAGATATTGAGAAACACATGTCAAAAACAACTTGTTGGGGTTCGAAAACATATAAAACGAGTCCAAACTCGATGTTTCAAAAATGAAGTTTTCCGGGTCCAAAAATTTTTAAAAACTCAAAACTGGTTTACAACTCACGAGTTACGAGACGGACAGTAATTAAATTTGGCATAAGAACATATTGTTGTATTTTGAGTGGAACGATCAAGCAGTTGTTGAATTTTGAATTGTTGAAACTGTATACAGCGTTGATATCTCAAAAAGGGAAAAAGATATTGAGAAACAGATGTCAAAAACAACTTGTTCGGGTTCGAAAACATATAAAACGAGTCCAAACTCGATGTTTCAAAAACGAAGTTTTCCGGGTTCAAAATTTTTGAAAAACTCAAAAATAGTTCACAATTCAGAAGTTACGAGAAGGACAGTAATTAAATTTGGCACAAGAGCATATTCCTGTATTTTTAGTGGAACGATCAAGCAGTTGTTGAATTTTGAATTGTTGAGACTGTATACAGCGTTGATATCTCAAAAATGGGAAAGGATATTGAGAAACAGATGTCAAAAACAACTTGTTGGGGTTCGAAAACATATAAAACGAGTCCAAACTCGATGTTTCAAAAATGAACTTTTCCGGGTCCAAAAATTTTGAAAAACTCAAAACTGGTTCACAACTTAGGAGTTACGAGACGGACAGTAATTAAATTTGGCACAAGAGCATATTGTTGTATTTTGAGTGGAACGATCAAGCAGTTGTTGAATTTTGAATTGTTGAAACTGTATACAGCGTTGATATCTCAAAAATGGGAAAGGATATTGAGAAACAGATGTCAAAAACAATTTGTTCGGGTTCGAAAACATATAAAACGAGTCCAAACTCGTTGTTTCAAAAACGAAGTTTTCCGGGTTCAAAAATTTTGAAAAACTCAAAAATGGTTCACAACTTAGAAGTTACGAGACAGACAGTAATTAAATTTCACACAAGAGCATATTGTTGTATTTTGAGTGGATCGATCAAGCAATTGTTGAATTTTGAATTGTTGAGACTGTATACAGCGTTGATATCTCAATAAGGGGAAAAGATATTGAGAAACAGATGTCAAAAACAACTCGTTCGGGTTCGAAAACATATAAATCGAGCCCAAACTCGATGTTTCAAAAACGAAGTTTTCCGGGTTCAAAAATTTTAAAAACTCAAAAATGGTTCACAACTCAGAAGTTACGAGACGGACAGTAATTAAATTTTTCACAAGAGCATATTGTTGTATTTTGAGTGGAACGATCAAGCAATTGTTGAATTTTGAATTGTTGAGACTGTATACAGCGTTGATATCTCAATAAGGGGAAAAGATATTGAGAAACAGATGTCAAAAACAACTCGTTCGGGTTCGAAAACATATAAATCGAGCCCAAACTCGATGTTTCAAAAACGAAGTTTTCCGGGTTCAAAAATTTTAAAAACTCAAAAATGGTTCACAACTCAGAAGTTACGAGACGGACAGTAATTAAATTTTTCACAAGAGCATATTGTTGTATTTTGAGTGGAACGATCAAGCAATTGTTGAATTTTGAATTGTTGAGACTGTATACAGCGTTGATATCTCAATAAGGGGAAAAGATATTGAGAAACAGATGTCAAAAACAACTCGTTCGGGTTCGAAAACATATAAATCGAGCCCAAACTCGATGTTTCAAAAACGAAGTTTTCCGGGTTCAAAAATTTTAAAAACTCAAAAATGGTTCACAACTCAGAAGTTACGAGACGGACAGTAATTAAATTTTTCACAAGAGCATATTGTTGTATTTTGAGTGGAACGATCAAGCAATTGTTGAATTTTGAATTGTTGAGACTGTATACAGCGTTGATATCTCAATAAGGGGAAAAGATATTGAGAAACAGATGTCAAAAACAACTCGTTCGGGTTCGAAAACATATAAATCGAGCCCAAACTCGATGTTTCAAAAATGAAGTTTTCCGGGTTCAAAAATTTTAAAAAACTCAAAAATGGTTCACAACTCAGGACTTACGAGACGGACAGTAATTAAATTTGGCACAAGAGCATATTGCTGTATTTCGAGTGAAACGATCAAGCAGTTGTTGAATTTTGAATTGTTGAAACTGTATACAGCCTGGATATCTCAAAAAGGGAAAAAGATATTGAGAAACAGATGTCAAAAATAACTTGTCTGGGTTCGAAAACATATAAAACGAGTCCAAACTCGATGTTTCAAAAATGAAGTTTTCCGGGTTCAAAAATTTTTAAAAACTCAAAAATGGTTCACAACTCAGAAGTTACGAGAAGGACAGTAATTAAATTTGGCACAAGAGCATATTCCTGTATTTTTAGTGGAACGATCAAGCAGTTGTTGAATTTTGAATTGTTGAGACTGTATACAGCGTTGATATCTCAAAAATGGGAAAGGATATTGAGAAACAGATGTCAAAAACAACTTGTTGGGGTTCGAAAACATATAAAACGAGTCCAAACTCGATGTTTCAAAAACGAAGTTTTCCGGGTTAAAAGATTTTGAAAAACTCAAAAATGGTTCATAACACAAAAATTACGAGACGCACAGTAATTAAATTTTGCACAACAGCATATTCTTGTATTTTGAGTCGAATGTTGTTGAATCGAAAATGGAATTTTCAGGGTTCAAAAATTTTGAAAATGCCAAAAATGGTTCAAAATTGAACAATTCGCGACGGCCACGTGGGTGTATATCTCTTTGCCTGAACAACCACGACTGATGCTTAGATTTTTGTAGATCTTAATCATAGTAATAACACCCGTTATTGTGGGGGCGTTTCCTCTTTTACCACTCAACTACTTAATGGCACCTTTCAGGGAAAACGACTACTTCGAGACAATCCATTTACTGAAAGGCAGAATTGAGGACACCGCTTTGCCCGTGGAGAAAGTCGACGTGATAGTATCCGAGTGGATGGGGTACTTTCTGCTGTTCGAGGGCATGCTGGACAGTTTCGTCTACGCGAGGGACCACTATCTGACCCCCGGGGGGCTCGTACTACCCAACAAATGTGTCATCAAACTGGTCGGGTGTTCCGACACAGGTGGGGTTACTACCTCGGTTATGCAACCAACAATGCGTTCGATTTTCAGAACGCTACAACAAGATCATCAACTTCTGGGACGACGTCTACGGGTTCACGATGAGGTGCATGAAGAACGAGGTGCTCAGAGAGGCCTTCGTAGAGACGGTCCCCGAAGACAGTGTCGTCACGGCCCCCGTCGTGCTCACAGAAATCGATCTGAACACCTGCACTGTCAACACTTGTGACTTTAGCTGTAGTTTTAGCCTCACGGCCACGAAGGGCGGTCCTTTGACCGCCCTGGTTGGGTATTTTGATACTTTTTTTGACCTGCCCAACAGTGTTCAATTTTCTACAGGGCCGCAAGCGCCCAAAACGCACTGGCAACAAACCGTGTTTTACCTCAAGGAGCCCCTGGACCTAAAGGAGGGTGAGTGGTGTTGTTGGGGCTCAAAAACGATCTAGTCACTCTGTATGTCGTAGGTGACGTGGTTGAATGCTCTCTCACGTGCTCCAGGCTGCGGAAGAATCTGCGCGGATTGTCGGTGACGGTGACCTTGGGAAGCAACACGTACCACTACTCCTTGGACTAATAAAGTACTTCTTATAACGTTTATTTTCAAATTAAATTAAAAAAAATATATAAACCTGTGCCTACAATATAAGTTAAGTCTACAGTGTCCTGCGGTATTTACAAGGATGGCCACGGTTTAGAATCCGTTGTCGCGGACCCGGAAGACCTGGTTCAGGGGGTTGTAGACCGTCCGCTGGGTGGTGTAGTAGGGCACCCGCCGCTTGTAGTCCGACTGCACGTCCGCGCGCAGGATCACCACGCCCGACGGGTTCACTTTCACTTTGATTTTGGTCTGAGGAGACAGGACGCCGTAGTCGACATCCTCGTACAGATCCTGCGACAGCAAATCGGGGCAATTACAGGAAACTGCCGACTTTCTCGCCGGTCTTTACGTAACAAGGTCACTCGGTTACGCGCAGTCTACTCACCTCGACGCGGTAGCCGCTCGGGGATGTGAGCCCCAGCTCCTTCAAGGTCACCGCCACGTCCGAGGGGGTGCCGTCGGTGCGTCGGTTGAGGAAGGCTATGGCGTACGAGAAGTAGTTCTGGTAGAGGGGGGCGATGGGCCGGGACCAGATCTCGATGCCCTTGTGCTGGAAACGCGTCGTTAGACCCTGCGTAAGCGGTCGGCGACTCACCTTGTATATTCGCCGCCCCTGGATGCCCAGCGGGTCCTGGTCCACGGCGATGATCTTCCTGTTCTGGAGGATGGCCTTGTACTCGGGCCGGATGGAACGCAGGTCCACGGACATGAGCAGGGGGGCCGCCAGGATGGCCCAGATGGCCATCTGGGTCTTGCTCTGCTCGTAGCTGAGGCCGAAGTTGCCGATGATCAGCTGGAAAAAATGAAATTAACACTCGACATTTGTAGGCGATAAAACGACTAAATTCTAATATTAATTTTCATTGTATTTCGAAAACGGTAAAGAATACAGAAAAATAGATAACGCAGATGACTTTCTCAGGTTCGGAAATGTATAAAACGAGTCCAAACTCGATGTTTCAAAAATTATTATTTTTTTGGTTCTTTGAAAATTCCAAAAATTGCCAAATATTGGTTTAAAATTTTTGAATTGCGGTATTGTGGTACATTTACAAGTATTTTATGAAGGTTTGATGATAAAATGTTTCTTGAATTGTTTCACCATAATTTCATTGTTGTGAAGGTCGTATTTCGGAAACGGTCAACGACACAGAAAAATGGACAACGCAGATGAATTTCTCAGGTCCAGAAATGTATAAAACGAGTCCAAACTCGTCGATGTATCAAAAATTATTTTTTTGGGTTCCAAAATTTTGAAAATTCCAAAAATTGCCAAATACTGGTTTGAAATTGTTGAATTGCGGTATTGTGGTACATTTACAAGTATTTTGTGAAGGTTTGATGATAAAATGTTTCTTGAATTGTTTCACCATAATTTCATTTTTTTGAAGGTCGTATTTCGGAAACGGTCAACGACACAGAAAAATGGACAACGCAGATGAATTTCTCAGGTTCGGAAATGTATAAAACGAGTCCAAACTCGATGTTTCAAAAATATAATTGTTTTTGGGTTCCAAAATTGTGAAAATTCCAAAAATAGCTACTGGCTTACTAATTACTGTCGAATGGGGTACTGTGGTACACTTGCAGTTATTTCGTGACGTTCATGGTTTTATTCAGTGCTCGAATAAAAAACAGTCATCATGTGTTACTTAGATATTTAGACGAGGTAGCGCGTTGAAGCATTTGCATTTTAAATCAAAAGGAGCACCAGACAAACAAAGAGATACTTCTCCTCGTATGTACTGTTAGGCGGTCGTTATGTTCTCATAATTCGACGCCTTACGCAACCTGCTCGCTGCTTTGTGCTTTGGCACAGACAGCCATCAATTATTTACTGTCGTAAATTAATCAATGCGATCTCAGACGCGACCTTTAAGAGCCGGTCATCTGGCAGGATGATGAATGGTGCAGGAACTGCGTGTTTCGTGGATAAAATCGAGTATGCAACACAAATCTCGTAACTATTTCAGTGTGCCTTGAAATTTAATAATAATGAGTAAACAACACGATATCTAGAAAGTTATTCAAATGAGCCGTCCGGAATCCGTTCCAACATCTTCTCGCACGTCATTTGCGTAAAAATTTATTAGACTCTCCAAATTCTGATAGTGGCGGATCTCCTTTTAATGGCTCTTACGCAATCGCGTATCGACGACTCGGATGAAAAATGTCACGACGTCCAAAAATGTAAATTTTGTACATTCCTCGACATCTGTTACGTCTCGCCAGAAGTGAGTGAATTCCCTTTCAGAAATGAGGTAAAAAATCGACCTCGCCTGGTTCTAATTACATCGGCATTTAACACGCGTGCAGATTGCGCCTTACGTAATCGTATCGAAATTTCACCGGCAGTAGCGTTTTGCAGATTTCACTTCCGAAACGGCGGAGTTGGGGCGTTACGTCAGGTACGTAATACTTCGAAATATCACCATCAGAAAATGATGTCATCCCTTTAAACCACGGAATTCGCGAGCAAAAATTAGCTGAATCGCAAAAAATCCACTAGTTACGTTCTGTGGAGAATAAAAGAAAATGAATGATAAAAGCAGTAGTGGAGGAACTGGAGACAACAAATAAAGGTGTGAAAAATGGTGGAGGCGCAATTTCAAAAATTGCAAAAATCGGAAAACCCCCGTGGAAGTGTCATTCAAAGAAGCAAATTATTTCATTATTTGACCACTGTAAGCAAAGTTCGATGACTCCTTCAGCGAATACCAATACCTCCGGGCAACTACGGGTTTCAAACAATGTATTTAATAACGCTCAACACTACATGAAGAGATAACAAACGACGAACGTAATCGTCCGCCTAGCATTTGTTCACTGTTATCCAACTTCGGTAACTGCATCGCATTATTCAGTTAATTGGATCCGCTGTGACTGCAAACACAATGTCAACGCATTATCGCTTGAAAAGGAAGCGCGTTGGTTGTCGCAATTATCTTTTATTTAATTAGCGTTACATGGAGTGATGAGTTTTGACAATAAAATTAAAAAAAAATCTAACAATCTGATTCTAGAAAAAAAATTCCAGATGTAATTATAATATTCCCTGACATCTACGAAACTCAAAAAGTGTAAAACAACGCTTTTAAAACATCCTAAAGAGTGTTTGACAATATCGGAATCCAAGTTGAAAGATACTAAATTTAAAAAAATCTAACACAATCTGATTCTAGAAGAGAAAATTCTAGATGCAATTATAATATTCCCTGACATCTACGAAAGACAAAAAGTGTCAAAACAACGCTTTTAAAACATCCTAAAGAGTGTTTGACAATTTCGGAATCCAAGTTGAAAGACACTAAATTTAAAAAAATTCTAACACAATCTGATTCTAGAAGAGAAAATTCCAGATGCAATTATAGTATTCCCTGACATCGACGAAAGACAAAAAGTGTCATAACGACGCTTTTAAAACATCCTAAAGAGTGTTTGACAATTTCGCAATCCAAGTTGAAAGACACTAAATTTAAAAAAAAATCAAACACAATCTGACTCTAGAAAAGAAAATTCCAGATGCAATTATAATATGCCCTGTCATCTACGAAAGCCAAAAAGTGTCAAAACAACGCTTTTAAAACATCCTAAAGAGTGTTTGACAATTTCGGAATCCAAGTTGAAAGACACTAAATTTAAAAAAAATCGAACACAATCTGATACTAGAAGACAAAATTCCAGATGCAATTGTAGTATTCCCTGACATCTACAAAAGTCAAAAAGTGGCAAAACAACGCTATTAAAACATCCTAAAGAGTGTTTGACAATTTCGGAATCCAAGTTGAAAGACACTAAATTAAAAAAAAATTTAACACAATCTGATTCTAGAAGAGAAAATTCCAGATGCAATTATAGTATTCCCTGACATCTACAAAAGTCTAAAAGTGTCAAAACAACGCTTTTAAAACATCCTAAAGAGTGTTTGACAATTTCGGAATCCAAATTGAAAGACACTAAATTTAGAAAAATTCAAGCACAATCTGATTCTAGAAGAGAAAATTCCAGATGCAATTATAATAGTCCCTGACATCTACAAAAGTCAAAAAGTGTCAAAACAACGCATTTAAAACATCCTAAAGAGTGTTTGACAACTTCGGAATCCAAGTTGAAAGATACTAAATTTAAAAAAGTTCTAACACAATCTGATTCTAGAAGACAAAATTCCAGATGCAATTATTATATTCCCTGACATCTACGAAAGTCAGAAAGTGTCAAAACAACGCTTTTAAAACATCCTAAAGAGTGTTTGACAATTTCGCAATCCAAGTTGAAAGACACTAAATTTAAAAAAAAATCAAACACAATCTGACTCTAGAAAAGAAAATTCCAGATGCAATTATAATATGCCCTGTCATCTACGAAAGCCAAAAAGTGTCAAAACAACGCTTTTAAAACATCCTAAAGAGTGTTTGACAATTTCGGAATCCAAGTTGAAAGACACTAAATTTAAAAAAAATCGAACACAATCTGATACTAGAAGACAAAATTCCAGATGCAATTGTAGTATTCCCTGACATCTACAAAAGTCAAAAAGTGGCAAAACAACGCTATTAAAACATCCTAAAGAGTGTTTGACAATTTCGGAATCCAAGTTGAAAGACACTAAATTAAAAAAAAATTTAACACAATCTGATTCTAGAAGAGAAAATTCCAGATGCAATTATAGTATTCCCTGACATCTACAAAAGTCTAAAAGTGTCAAAACAACGCTTTTAAAACATCCTAAAGAGTGTTTGACAATTTCGGAATCCAAATTGAAAGACACTAAATTTAGAAAAATTCAAGCACAATCTGATTCTAGAAGAGAAAATTCCAGATGCAATTATAATAGTCCCTGACATCTACAAAAGTCAAAAAGTGTCAAAACAACGCATTTAAAACATCCTAAAGAGTGTTTGACAACTTCGGAATCCAAGTTGAAAGATACTAAATTTAAAAAAGTTCTAACACAATCTGATTCTAGAAGACAAAATTCCAGATGCAATTATTATATTCCCTGACATCTACGAAAGTCAGAAAGTGTCAAAACAACGCTTTTAAAACATCCTAAAGAGTGTTTGACAATTTCGGAATCCAAATTGAAAGACACTAAATTTAGAAAAATTCAAACACAATCTGATTCTAGAAGAGAAAATTCCAGATGCAATTATAATATTCCCTGAGATCTACGAAAGTCAGAAAGTGTCAAAACAACGCTTTTAAAACATCCTAAAGAGTGTTTGACAATTTCGGAATCCAAGTTGAAAGACACTAAATTTTAAAAAAATCTAACACAATCTGATTCTAGAAGGCAAAATTCCAGATGCAATTATAATATTCCCTGGCATCTACAAAAGTCATAAAGTGTCAAAACAACGATTTTAAAACATCCTAAAGAGTGTTTGACAATTTCGGAATCCAAATTGAAAGACACTAAATTTAGAAAAATTCAAACACAATCTGATTCTAGAAGAGAAAATTCCAGATGCAATTATAATATTCCCTGAGATCTACGAAAGTCAGAAAGTGTCAAAACAACGCTTTTAAAACATCCTAAAGAGTGTTTGACAACTTCGGAATCCAAGTTAAAAGATACTAAATTTAAAAAATTCAAACACAATCTGACTCTAGAAAAGAAAATTCCAGATGCAATTATAATATTCCCTGGCATCTACAAAAGTCATAAAGTGTCAAAACAACGATTTTAAAACATCCTAAAGAGTGTTTGACAATTTCGGAATCCAAATTGAAAGACACTAAATTTAGAAAAATTCAAACACAATCTGATTCTAGAAGAGAAAATTCCAGATGCAATTATAATATTCCCTGACATCTACGAAAGTCAGAAAGTGTCAAAACAACGCTTTTAAAACATCCTAAAGAGTGTTTGACAATTTCGGAATCCAAGTTGAAAGACACTAAATTTTAAAAAAATCTAACACAATCTGATTCTAGAAGGCAAAATTCCAGATGCAATTATAATATTCCCTGACATCTACAAAAGTCAAAAAGTGTCAAAACAACGCATTTAAAACATCCTAAAGAGTGTTTGACAATTTCGGAATCCAAGTTGAAAGACACTAAATTTAAAAAAAATCGAACACAATCTGATACTAGAAGACAAAATTCCAGATGCAATTGTAGTATTCCCTGACATCTACAAAAGTCAAAAAGTGGCAAAACAACGCTATTAAAACATCCTAAAGAGTGTTTGACAATTTCGGAATCCAAGTTGAAAGACACTAAATTAAAAAAAAATGTAACACAATCTGATTCTAGAAGAGAAAATTCCAGATGCAATTATAGTATTCCCTGACATCTACAAAAGTCTAAAAGTGTCAAAACAACGCTTTTAAAACATCCTAAAGAGTGTTTGACAACTTCGGAATCCAAGTTGAAAGATACTAAATTTAAAAAGATTCTAACACAATCTTACTCTAGAAAAGAAAATTCCAGATGCAATTATAGTATTCCCTGACATCTACGAAAGTCAAAAAGTGTCATAACGACGCTTTTAAAACATCCTAAAGAGTGTTTGACAACTTCGGAATCCAAGTTGAAAGATACTAAATTTAAAAAGATTCTAACACAATCTTACTCTAGAAAAGAAAATTCCAGATGCAATTATAGTATTCCCTGACATCTACGAAAGTCAAAAAGTGTCATAACGACGCTTTTAAAACATCCTAAAGAGTGTTTGACAATTTCGGAATCCAAGTTGAAAGACACTAAATTAAAAAAAAATGTAACACAATCTGATTCTAGAAGAGAAAATTCCAGATGCAATTATAGTATTCCCTGACATCTACAAAAGTCTAAAAGTGTCAAAACAACGCTTTTAAAACATCCTAAAGAGTGTTTGACAATTTCGGAATCCAAATTGAAAGACACTAAATTTAGAAAAATTCAAGCACAATCTGATTCTAGAAGAGAAAATTCCAGATGCAATTATAATAGTCCCTGACATCTACAGAAGTCAAAAAGTGTCAAAACAACGCATTTAAAACATCCTAAAGAGTGTTTGACAACTTCGGAATCCAAGTTGAAAGATACTAAATTTAAAAAAGTTCTAACACAATCTGATTCTAGAAGACAAAATTCCAGATGCAATTATTATATTCCCTGACATCTACGAAAGTCAGAAAGTGTCAAAACAACGCTTTTAAAACATCCTAAAGAGTGTTTGACAATTTCGGAATCCAAATTGAAAGACACTAAATTTAGAAAAATTCAAACACAATCTGATTCTAGAAGAGAAAATTCCAGATGCAATTATAATATTCCCTGACATCTACGAAAGTCAGAAAGTGTCAAAACAACGCTTTTAAAACATCCTAAAGAGTGTTTGACAATTTCGGAATCCAAGTTGAAAGACACTAAATTTTAAAAAAATCTAACACAATCTGATTCTAGAAGGCAAAATTCCAGATGCAATTATAATATTCCCTGACATCTACAAAAGTCAAAAAGTGTCAAAACAACGCATTTAAAACATCCTAAAGAGTGTTTGACAACTTCGGAATCCAAGTTGAAAGACACTAAATTTAAAAAAATTCAAACACAATCTGACTCTAGAAAAGAAAATTCCAGATGCAATTATAGTATTCCCTGACATCTACGAAAGTCAAAAAGTGTCATAACGACGCTTTTAAAACATCCTAAAGAGTGTTTGACAATTTCGGAATCCAAGTTGAAAGACACTAAATTAAAAAAAAATGTAACACAATCTGATTCTAGAAGAGAAAATTCCAGATGCAATTATAGTATTCCCTGACATCTACGAAAGTCAGAAAGTGTCAAAACAACGCTTTTAAAACATCCTAAAGAGTGTTTGACAACTTCGGAATCCAAGTTGAAAGATACTAAATTTAAATAGATTCTAACACAATCTTACTCTAGAAAAGAAAATTCCAGATGCAATTATAGTATTCCCTGACATCTACGAAAGTCAAAAAGTGTCATAACGACGCTTTTAAAACATCCTAAAGAGTGTTTGACAATTTCGGAATCCAAGTTGAAAGACACTAAATTAAAAAAAAATGTAACACAATCTGATTCTAGAAGAGAAAATTCCAGATGCAATTATAGTATTCCCTGACATCTACAAAAGTCTAAAAGTGTCAAAACAACGCTTTTAAAACATCCTAAAGAGTGTTTGACAATTTCGGAATCCAAATTGAAAGACACTAAATTTAGAAAAATTCAAGCACAATCTGATTCTAGAAGAGAAAATTCCAGATGCAATTATAATAGTCCCTGACATCTACAAAAGTCAAAAAGTGTCAAAACAACGCATTTAAAACATCCTAAAGAGTGTTTGACAACTTCGGAATCCAAGTTGAAAGATACTAAATTTAAAAAAGTTCTAACACAATCTGATTCTAGAAGACAAAATTCCAGATGCAATTATTATATTCCCTGACATCTACGAAAGTCAGAAAGTGTCAAAACAACGCTTTTAAAACATCCTAAAGAGTGTTTGACAATTTCGGAATCCAAATTGAAAGACACTAAATTTAGAAAAATTCAAACACAATCTGATTCTAGAAGAGAAAATTCCAGATGCAATTATAATATTCCCTGACATCTACGAAAGTCAAAAAGTGTCATAACGACGCTTTTAAAACATCCTAAAGAGTGTTTGACAATTTCGGAATCCAAGTTGAAAGACACTAAATTTTAAAAAAATCTAACACAATCTGATTCTAGAAGAGAAAATTCCAGATGCAATTATAGTATTCCCTGACATCTACGAAAGTCAGAAAGTGTCAAAACAACGCTTTTAAAACATCCTAAAGAGTGTTTGACAACTTCGGAATCCAAGTTGAAAGATACTAAATTTAAAAAGATTCTAACACAATCTGACTCTAGAAAAGAAAATTCCAGATGCAATTATAGTATTCCCTGACATCTACAAAAGTCAAAAAGTGTCAAAACAACGCATTTAAAACATCCTAAAGAGTGTTTGACAACTTCGGAATCCAAGTTGAAAGACACTAAATTTAAAAAAATTCAAACACAATCTGACTCTAGAAAAGAAAATTCCAGATGCAATTATAGTATTCCCTGACATCTACGAAAGTCAAAAAGTGTCATAACGACGCTTTTAAAACATCCTAAAGAGTGTTTGACAATTTCGGAATCCAAGTTGAAAGACACTAAATTAAAAAAAAATGTAACACAATCTGATTCTAGAAGAGAAAATTCCAGATGCAATTATAGTATTCCCTGACATCTACGAAAGTCAGAAAGTGTCAAAACAACGCTTTTAAAACATCCTAAAGAGTGTTTGACAACTTCGGAATCCAAGTTGAAAAATACTAAATTTAAAAAGATTCTAACACAATCTGACTCTAGAAAAGAAAATTCCAGATGCAATTATAGTATTCCCTGACATCTACGAAAGTCAAAAAGTGTCATAACGACGCTTTTAAAACATCCTAAAGAGTGTTTGACAATTTCGGAATCCAAGTTGAAAGACACTAAATTAAAAAAAAAATGTAACACAATCTGATTCTAGAAGAGAAAATTCCAGATGCAATTATAATAGTCCCTGACATCTACAAAAGTCAAAAAGTGTCAAAACAACGCATTTAAAACATCCTAAAGAGTGTTTGACAACTTCGGAATCCAAGTTGAAAGATACTAAATTTAAAAAAGTTCTAACACAATCTGATTCTAGAAGACAAAATTCCAGATGCAATTATTATATTCCCTGACATCTACGAAAGTCAGAAAGTGTCAAAACAACGCTTTTAAAACATCCTAAAGAGTGTTTGACAATTTCGGAATCCAAATTGAAAGACACTAAATTTAGAAAAATTCAAACACAATCTGATTCTAGAAGAGAAAATTCCAGATGCAATTATAATATTCCCTGACATCTACGAAAGTCAGAAAGTGTCAAAACAACGCTTTTAAAACATCCTAAAGAGTGTTTGACAATTTCGGAATCCAAGTTGAAAGACACTAAATTTTAAAAAAATCTAACACAATCTGATTCTAGAAGGCAAAATTCCAGATGCAATTATAATATTCCCTGACATCTACAAAAGTCAAAAAGTGTCAAAACAACGCATTTAAAACATGCTAAGGAGTGTTTGACAACTTCGGAATCCAAGTTGAAAGATACTAAATTTTAAAAAATTCTAACAGAATCTGATTCTAGAAGACAAAATTGCAGATGCAATTATTATATTCCCTGACATCTACGAAATTCAAAAAGTGTCAAAACAACGCTTTTATAACATCCGAAAGAGTGTTTGACAATTTCGGAATCCAAGTGAAAGAATTTGTGTTAGAATAAAAAAAAATTCTAACACACTCTGATTCTAGAAGAGAAAATTCCAGATGCAATTATAGTATTCCCTGACATCTACAAAAGTCAAAAAGTGTTTGACAATTTCGGTTGCTGCGATGCCAGATCGAAAAGTAAAAGTCCCGAAATCGTTGTGGCCTCCGGCAGCCCCACACAGCTTCCGTTATCTGAACCAGATTGAGGTAAACGCACGATTAATAAAACACGACTTCCAGCTTTACGGTTATCCTCTCTTTTATCGGTCACTCCGTTGCGGAATTCGGATTTTTCTCTCGGACACCACTCGGAGAAAGTGTAACGCACACACTACCGCCAGTTTTCCCACAGTGTCGCCGAAAAGGACCAGAAGCGACAGGAAACCGATTGTTTCTTTTACTGCTGCAAATCGACACGTCATGCCACAATGAGGTAATTACGGACCGACGACGTTTGGGCCTTGTTCTGTTATCTGTGTGTTACGAGACAACTTTCCAACTTGTGTGTCGGCAACATGGGAATGGGTTTTTGCGGCAACACTTTCGTTCCGATGTAATTGTCCGTGATAATGGGTGATCTGACAATGAAAACGTTGTTTTGACACGGTTGTTAAACAGCGTTGACATTTTAAGTGGTTCGCCGGTTGGGAAAGACTTTCGCCATTGTACCCGAAATTTAAAGGTCCTGGTTGCGCAACGATAATATTTGGAGATGTCGCCTGAAATATCCCATCTTCGAAGCAATAAATTCAAAACTTACACCCAGGTTTAGGGACTTCTTACAGTGAATGGATTCTAGGTTTAGGTGTTTTCCATTTCTTGTTCCGAGGTGTAGGACTTGTGCAATGACTTCTTGATCTCAGGTTTAGAGTGTTTTATTCTGCGTTTTCCCAGGTTTAGGTGTTGTATTAACAATAAGCCTAAGGAAGGACTGTCTTCCTTGTGTTTCTCTGGTGGTGGCTCCCAGGTTTAGTGACTGTCTTAATTGTTTCCAGGTTTAGTGACTGATCTTCACTTTTTGCAGGTTTAGGTGTTCAGTTTTCGGTGACTAGGTTTAGGGGCTAACGCAGGTATAGGACTTGCGCAATGACTTCATTCTCTCTCTGATTTAAACTTTGCCCTTTCCGAGCAAAAAAATCGAATGTAAATCGGTCGCCAACTAGCTAGCACACGCAATGCACTCCACATTTCCGATTCTAGATCGCACCAATTAAAGCGGCGACCAAGTCCAATTATTTCGAACGAAGGCCGCCAATTAATTAATCGCCCAATCTTTACGTATCGGCGAGTTTCACTCCGTCAATCTTCCATCGACATGGAGGCACCCGACCACGACAAATTGATGCCAACAGTGAGGACTGTTATCCTTACGTAACGCCGCTTAAGAAATTCCTAATTGTTTCTGTTAAAACAGTCCCAGCGTTTGTGCGAATTGTGCAATCTCGCAGACTGCAAATGGAGGAAGACGTGATTTTTTTCACCGTTTTGGCAACTTTCTAAGAGCGACAATCGGGCTCAAGGCTTCGTCGGAATCGAGTTTTAGTTTTGACTTAATTGGGTTATTATATCAATTTGTTGTATTATCTAACAATATGCAGTAATGATTTTATTGACCTTTGCATGTCTGTTCAATACGATCGTGACATTTTGCACCATTTTGGTCTAGTTCATAAATATAGAAATGCAGGATGGTCGTAGAAAAAAGGCTGTATGTAACACGTGTTAAAAGCGAAATGACATTTGACGTGTGGTCCAACTCGGCCTTCGGCCTCGTTTTTTGTGTCGCTACAATAATGTTTCCTATTTCTTTTTCTCATGTTCTGTCACTCCTGTCAGTTTTTCCTTCGGCTTCTTAAATACAATGGATTCATCAAGTTGCATAGATTCTATAGGTGTCCTAGATTATATTTCTTAGAACATAGATTTCATAGAACTCTTCTTTTCATAGACTGACTGAACTTTATCATGTTCCCTAGATCATTTTATGGCTCCTCTAGGTTTTTAATATTTTCTGTATTTCTTAGATTCGGTTAGTTTCGTAGATGTTCTAGATTTCCAAAGTACATATTCTAGTTTTTTTATTTCCGCCGACTGCTTAAATTCCCCAGGTTAGTTAGGTTTTCTAGAATTCTTAGATATTTGCGAAAACTAGATTTCATAACTGGCTTATTTTCTAGATTTCTCAGGTTTCTTAGATTCCCAAGATTTTCTCGATGTTCTCGCTTCCTCAGATTTCCTAGATGTACTACATTTATTATTTATCGCAATTCGGTAAAATATACAGGTTTCCTAGATTTCTCAGTTTTCTTTTATTTCCTATTTTCTAGACTATCTAGATTTACTATAAACTTCTCACATTTCTTAGATTCCCCATTCATCTAAAATTTCATTGATTACATAGATTTCATAGGTTTTTCAGATTGCTTTTCTAGAATCTAGATTTCATAACTTACTCATTTTCTAGATTTCTCAGATTTCTTAGATTCCCTAGATTTTCTCGATATCTTCGATTTACTCGATGTTCTCGCTTCCTCAGATTTCGTAGATGTACTACATTTATTATTTATTCCAATTCGGTAGAATAGACAGGTTTCCTAGATTCCTCAGTTTTCTTCTATTTTCGATTTTCTAGATTATCTAGATTTACTATAAACTTCTCACATTTCTTAGATTCCCTGTTCATCCAAAATTTCATTGATTACATAGATTTCATAGATTTCTCAGATTGCTTTTCTAGAATCTAGATTTCATAAATTACTCATTTTCTAGATTTCTTAGATTTCCTAGATTTTCTGGATATCTTCGATTCACATGACGTTCTCGGCGCTTCCTCAGATTTTCTAGATGTACTACATTTATTATTTATCGCAATTCGGTAGAATAGACAGGTTTCCTAGATTTCTCAAGTTTCTTCTATTTCCGATTTTCTAGATTATCTAGATTTACTATAAACTTCTCACATTTCTTAGATTCCCCGTTCATCCAAAATTTCATTGATTACATAGATTTCTTAGATTGCTTTTCTAAAATCTAGATTTCATAACTTACTCATTTTCTAGATTTCTGAGATTTCTTAAATTTCCTAGAGTTTCTGGACATCTTCGATTCATTTGATGTTCTCGCTTCCTCAGATTTTCTAGATGTACTACAATTATTATTTATCGCAATTCGGTAGAATAGACAGGTTTCGTAGATTTCTCAGTTTTCTTCTATTTCCTATTTTCTAGATTGTCTAGATTTACTATAAAATTCTAACATTTCTTATATTCCCCACTCATCCAAAATTTCATTGATTACATAGATTTAATAGATTTCTCAGATTACTTTTCTAGAATCTAGATTTCATAACTTACTTATTTTCTAGGTTTCTCAGATTTCTTAGATTCCCTAGATTTTCTCGATATCCTTTTCGTATTTTTTATTTGAACACTGTTTTGTGTTCTTTTGTCTCCGAGTTCCTCCCAAATCGAGGATCTAAAGAATCTAAAGGATCTAGAGGACCTAGAGGATCTAGAAGATCTAGAGGATTTAGACGATTTAGAGGATCTAAAGGATCTAAAGGATCTGAAGGATCTGAAGGATCTGAAGGATCTGAAGGATCTGAAGGATCTGAAGGATCTGAAGGATCTGAAGGATCTGAAGGATCTGAAGGATCTTTAGAGGATCTGAAGGATCTTTAGAGGATCTGAAGGATCTTTAGAGGATCTGAAGGATCTTTAGAGGATCTGAAGGATCTTTAGAGGATCTGAAGGATCTTTAGAGGATCTGAAGGATCTTTAGAGGATCTGAAGGATCTTTAGAGGATCTGAAGGATCTTTAGAGGATCTGAAGGATCTTTAGAGGATCTGAAGGATCTTTAGAGGATCTGAAGGATCTTTAGAGGATCTGAAGGATCTTTAGAGGATCTGAAGGATCTTTAGAGGATCTGAAGGATCTGAAGGATCTGAAGGATCTGAAGGATCTGAAGGATCTGAAGGATCTGAAGGATCTGTAGGATCTGAAGGATCTAAAGTATCTAAAAATATCTAAAGGATCTAAAGGATCTAGATGATCTAGAGGATCTAAATGAGCCAAACGACTCAAACGACTCAAACGACCTAACCGATCTAAAGGATTGCCAACAAGGCGGCGTTTTAGTTACAAAGCAAATTGGAAGTGGAATAACCACCCAACTCCCGTTCCCAAAAGACTCACCATATCCGGATCGTTCCAGTGCCCGGGCCCCGCGTTGGCCACGATCACGTCCTGGTTGTTCCCGTAGTAGTCGATGATGCTCTCGACGCTCGCCCACGAGTCCTGGATGTCGTCGAAGTTCCTCCAGAGGTTGCAGCTGTCGATGATCGACGAGAAGTTCGGCTGCATCCCGGCGTAGATCTGGTAGACGGGCCAGCTGCACGAGTACATCATCGCCCTCCCCGTCTGGTTCAGGTAGTACCCGAACTCCGGATAGCCGCGGTCCATCTCGCTGGGGTGCGCGTAGCACCCGTCCAGCTTGACGTAGTCGACGTCCCAGGAGGCGAACGTCTCGGCGTCGTTGCGTAGGTGGCCCAGCACGCCGGGGTACCCGGCGCACGTGTAGTTGCCGAAGTCCTCGTAGATGCCGAACTTCAGGCCTTTGGCGTGCACCTGTGACATATTAAAAGATTATGCACTCGATAAAATGATTTCAAACATCCTGCGTAGGCGAGCGCGGCGTGACGTAATAATTGTAACGGATTACGTAAAGACTTACGTAGTCGGAGAGCGCTTTCATTCCCCGAGGGAACCTCTGGCGGTCGGGAACCAGTTGCCCGTAGCTGTTGCGGTCCTTCTCCAACCAACAGTCGTCGACGTTTATGTACTCGTAGCCGGCCGCGGCGTAGCCCTCCGACACCACTATGTCGGCCATCGTTCTGAACAAATTTTCACTGGAAAAAAGGAGGAAATCAAGATTGTCTACATGTATATTATGTAAAATGAGAAATATATCTAGATATATTAATTTTTTGTTGTATATATTTTCCACAAGTTTTCTTTCTTTCAATTTTTTGGAAGCCCTTGACAGTTTAATTTCCCAGCCTGTTTGACCTTTCTATCATCTTTCTTTCAATCTTCTTTTAAATCTCTTTTGTCTTATCTGCCACCTTTATAATTCTTTACAGACGTTGCACTCTTCTCTTTTCAACTCTCGTCTTCTCTCGTGGTCTCCTTCTTTTGGCGTTTTCTCTCTCTCTCTCTCGTATTTATTCGTTCCTTCCTTCTTCTCTTTTTACTCTTCTATTCCATTCCCTTATAGTTTCCTTTTCCCATGTTTTTTCTCTTGCTCTTTCTCTACGAACCGTATTCTGTCTTCTTCTCTCGTGTACTGTCTTTCGTTTTCCCATATTCTATCTCCTCTCTTCTGTTATATCTTTCTCCCTCGTGTCCCTTTTCGTTTTCTTTTTTTATCTTCTTTTGTCTCCCTCCCTCGTATTTTTCTGTCCTCTCTATCTCTCTCTCTCTCAAATTGTTTTATTTTTTTCTCTCTTGGTATTTCTTTCTCACAGTTTCCTTCCTTCTGTTATGGCTTATTTATTTTTCTCCTCTCTTTACTTTTTATCAGATCCTATTTCTTCTCCAATGTTCCTTCCCTTCTCTTTTCAACTCTTGTCTTCTCTCGTGGTCTCTCTCTATCTCATGTGCCCTTTTTTCTGTGTTTTATATCTCTCCTGTTCTCTACTTTTTATCTTCTTTTGGCGTTTTCTCTCTCTCTCTCGGATTTATTCGTTCCTCCCTTCTTTTCCTCTCTACTGTTCTCTCGTTCTACCTCGAGTCTTTTTCCCATTTCCTGTTTCTATCCTCCTTCTTCTCTTTTTACTCTTCTATTCCATTCCCTTATAGTTTCCTTTTCTCATGTCTTCCTCTTGCTCCTTCTCTACGAACCGTGTTCTCTCTTCTTCTCTCGTGTCCTGTCTTTCGTTCTCTCATGTTCTATCTCCCCTCTTCTGTTATATCTTTCTCCCTCGTGTCTCTTTCCGTTTTCTTTTTGTATCTTCTTTTGTCTCCCTCCTTCGTATTTTTCTGTCCTTTCTATCTCTCTCTCAAATTGTTTTATTTTTTCTCTCTTGGTATTTCTTTCTCACAGTTTCCTTCCTTCTGTTATGGCTTATTTATTTTTCTTCTCTCTTTACTTTTTATCAGATCCTTTTCCTTCTCCAATGTTCCTTCCCTTCTCTTTTCAACTCTTGTCTTCTCTCGTGGTCTCTCTCTATCTCATGTGCCCTTTTTTCTGTGTTTTATATCTCTCCTGTTCTCTACTTTTTATCTTCTTTTAGCGTTTTCTCTCTCTCTCTCTCGGATTTATTCGTTCCTCCCTTCTTTTCCTCTCTACTGTTCTCTCGTTCTACCTCGAGTCTTTTTCCCATTTCCTGTTTCTATCCTCCTTCTTCTCTTTTTACTCTTCTATTCCATTCCCTTATAGTTTCCTTTTCTCATGTCTTCCTCTTGCTCCTTCTCTACGAACCGTGTTCTCTCTTCTTCTCTCGTGTCCTGTCTTTCGTGTTCTCATGTTCTCTCTCCTCTCTTCTGTTATATCTTTCTCCCTCGTGTCTCTTTCCGTTTTCTTTTTGTATCTTCTTTTGTCTCCCTCCTTCGTATTTTTCTGTCCTCTCTATCTCTCTCTCAAATTGTTTTATTTTTTCTCTCGTGGTATTTCTTTCTCACAGTTTCCTTCCTTCTGTTATGGCTTATTTATTTTTCTCCTCTCTTTACTTTTTATCAGATCCTCTTTCTTCTCCAATGTTCCTTCCCTTCTCTTTTCAACTCTTGTCTTCTCTCGTGGTCTCTCTCAATCTCATGTGCCCTTTTTTCTGTGTTTTATATCTCTCCTGTTCTCTACTTTTTATCTTCTTTTGGCGTTTTCTCTCTCTCTCTCGGATTTATTCGTTCCTCCCTTCTTTTCCTCTCTACTGTTCTCTCGTTCTACCTCGAGTCTTTTTCCCATTTCCTGTTTCTATCCTCCTTCTTCTCTTTTTACTCTTCTATTCCATTCCCTTATAGTTTCCTTTTCTCATGTCTTCCTCTTGCTCCTTCTCTACGAACCGTGTTCTCTCTTCTTCTCTCGTGTCCTGTCTTTCGTTCTCTCATGTTCTATCTCCCCTCTTCTGTTATATCTTTCTCCCTCGTGTCTCTTTCCGTTTTCTTTTTGTATCTTCTTTTGTCTCCCTCCTTCGTATTTTTCTGTCCTTTCTATCTCTCTCTCAAATTGTTTTATTTTTTCTCTCTTGGTATTTCTTTCTCACAGTTTCCTTCCTTCTGTTATGGCTTATTTATTTTTCTTCTCTCTTTACTTTTTATCAGATCCTTTTCCTTCTCCAATGTTCCTTCCCTTCTCTTTTCAACTCTTGTCTTCTCTCGTGGTCTCTCTCTATCTCATGTGCCCTTTTTTCTGTGTTTTATATCTCCCCTGTTCTCTCTGTTTTTATCTTCTTTTGGCGTTTTCTCCCTCTCTCGGATTTATTCGTTCCTTCCTTCTTTTCCTCTCTACTGTTCTCTCGTTCTACCTCGAGTCTTTTTCTCATTTCCTGTTTCTATCCTCCTTCTTCTCTTTTTACTTTTCTATTCGATTCCCTTATAGTTTCCTTTTCCCATGTCTTCCTCTTGCTCCTTCTCTACGAACCGTCTTCTCTCTTCTTCTCTCGTGTCCTGTCTTTCGTGTTCTCATGTTCTATCTCCTCTCTTCTGTTATATCTTTCTCCCTCGTGTCTCTTTTCGTTTTCTTTTTGTATCTTCTTTTGTCTCCCTCCCTCGTATTTTTCTGTCCTCTCTATCTCTCTCTCAAATTGTTTTATTTTTTCTCTCATAGTATTTCTTTCTCACAGTTTCTATGGCTTATTTATTTTTCTTCTCTCTTTACTTTTTATCAGATCCTCTTCCTTCTCCAGTGTTTCTTCTCTTCTCTTTTCAACTCTTGTCTTCTCTCGTGGTCTCTCTCTATCTCATGTGTCCTTTTTTCTGTGTTTTATATCTCTCCTGTTCTCTCTGTTTTTATCTTCTTTTGGCATTTTCTCCCTCTCTCGGATTTATTCGTTTCTTCCTTCCTTTCGTCTCTACTGTTCTCTCGTTCTACCTCGAGTCTTTTCCCCATTTCCTGTTCTGTTCTCCTTCTCCTTTTTTTATTCTTCTGTTCCATTCCCTTATAGTTTCATTTTCCCATGTTTTTCCTCTTGCTTTCCTTTGTCGCTTCAATTTTCTCAACAAATAATAATAGTAATAATAATAATAATCAACCGTTAATTATGACACTGTTAGTCACACTAGAAGGGTAACCAAGGTAACGGTCTCTTGATTGATGATAAATTTTTAAATGTACTTGAAAGATCATAGATTTTTAGAAAACTAGAAAATAAATAAAGTATTTTTGAACCCAAAAACAGGAATTATTTAGAAATTGTCAAAATATATGTCTCGACACTTTTGACTTAAACGATTTTCATGTATAAGAATCTCTTCTGCAAATAGAATTTTTTAGAAATGTGTCAAACTGCCAACACTCCTGTCAACTCAAAAAAAATTACCTGATACAGTTCTCCGGATCGTTCTTGCAGTCGGTGTTGCACCTGAACCGCTCCCAGGCCAGCCACCCCATGGGCGGCGTCCTCGCCAGCCCGTTCTCCAGCGCCGTCGCCCGGCCGACCAGACAGAACACGAAGATCCCGACCAACACCACCCCGCATGACTGACACATCTCACAGCAATTTGACACCAGGACCGAATCGAACAATCAGAGCCCAAACGACAACGGCATCCTCGGGTCAGCAGCGGCGGGACATTTCGAATTTGCGAAATCGGTTGTTGCGCGTGCAGGTCCCCTCTTTACCGGCGCATGTTCTTCCGTGCGCTCGCGTTCGACGACTGAGCGTGCCGCGGCTGGTACCGCTTCGCTGCCTGCTGCCACTTCCTTCGGCGGATTTTTCCGCTTTTTGCACCACCTGCGATCGGCCTCACTTTCACCCGATGGCCTATATTCGCCGCAGCCGGGAGGTAGGGGACACCGGGAGGAGGACGAAGACGGGGAATGATTCGGAAAAGAACGGCAGCGATGCGAGGACGAAGGACGAAATGTCTTCTTTCTGTTTCCCCGGGTCTTCTTCTATCTCTACAGGTTTCTTCTTTGCCGCCCATGTGTTCTTCTACCTCTATAGATTGCCTTTCTTCTATTTCGTCGCAGTCAAACTTGGTCGCTTAATAAGTACTTCAACTTTCTCCTTCTGGTTTAAGATCGGGTTGACGTCCATTTAATTGCCAGCCATTCGTTATTGATTTCTTTTTATTCTTCAGCTCTTTCATTTTCTTTTCTTTTTTGTTTTGTCTTTCTGTTTATTTATTGGCCAATTTAGCGATCTCTTTTCTACATAATATGATCCAAGCTATAAAGATCTAGAGAAATGAAAAGTGTTCAAAAAACGTAAATATATTTTTTTGGGAGCTTTTTTGAGGCATTTTGAGCCATCGTGGTACATTTTGTTATCTCCCAAACTTAAATCTGCTTTAATTGTCGACGTACGAGCTATCTTTTAAAAGTTAGCATTTCGAAGGTCTGAGGACCACGAAAATGCTTTTTTAAGATTTGAAAGCTCATAACTCAAAAATTAGATCCAATATCAGCATTCTGATTTCACTAGTCAATTTATCGATTCGATTTCTATATATTTTCCAAATTAGAGAGATCTGAAAAAAGTCCCCAATTTGTTGTGATTTTTGAAGTGCGGAAGTATTCAAAAAACGTAACGCTCAAAAAAATATTTTTCTTTCGCCCCAATTTGTTATGATTTTTGAAGTGCGGAAGTGTTCAAAAAACGTAACGCTCAAAAAAATATATTTTTTGGGAGCTTTTTTGAGGCATTTTGAGCCATCGTGGTACATTTTGGTATCTCCCAAACGTAATTTTGCTTTAATTGTAGACGTACGAGCTATCTTTTAAAGGTTAGAATTTCGAAGGCCTGAGGACCACAAAAATGCTTTTTGTAAATTTAAAAGCTCATAACTCAAAAATTAGATGCAATATCAGCATTCTGTTCTCACTATTCAATTTACCGATTTGTTTTCTAGATATCTTACAAATTACAGAAATATAGTTTTCTATATATCTTCCAGATTACAGAAATCTAAAGAAACGCCCCAATTTGTTATGATTTTTGAAGTGCGGAAGTGTTCAAAAAACGTAACGCTCAAAAAGATATATTTTTTTGGGAGCTTTTTTGAGGCATTTTGAGCCATCGTGGTGCATTTTGGTATCTCCCAAACCTAAATCTGCTTTAATTGTCGACGTACGAGCTATCTTTTAAAGGTTAGCATTTCGAAGGCCTGAGGACCACAAAAATGCTTTTTGTAAATTTGAAAGCTCATAACTCTAAAATTAGATGCAATATCAGCATTCTGTTCTCACTAGTCAATTTACGGATTCGTTTTCTATATATCTTCCAAATTGCAGAGATCTAAAGAAACGCCCCAATTTGTTGTGATTTTTGAAGTGCGGAAGTGTTCACAAAACGTAACGCTTAAACAAATATTTTTTTGGGAGCTTTTTTGAGGCATTTTGAGCCATCGTGGTACATTTTGGTATCTCCCAAACATAAGTCTGCTTTAATTATCGACGTACGAGCTATCTTTTAAAAGTTATCATTTCGAAGCTCTGAGGACCACGAAAATGCTTTTTTTAAATCTGAAAGCTCATAACTCAAAAGTTAGATGCAATATCGGCATTCTGTTCTCACTAGTCAATTTACCGATTCGCTTTCTATATATCTTCCAAATTACAGAAATCTAAAAAAACGCCCCAATTTGTTATGATTTTTGAAGTGCGGAAGTGTTCATAAAACGTAACGCTCAAAAAAATATTTTTCTTTTGGGAGCTTTTTTGAGGCATTTTGAGCCATCGTGATACATTTTGGTATCTCCCAAACCTAAGTCTGCTTTAATTGTCGACGTACGAGCTATTTTTTAAAAGTTGCCATTTCGAAGGTCTGAGGACCACGAAAATGCTTTTTGTAAATTTGAAAGCTCATGACTCAAAAATTTGGTGCAATATTAGCATTCTGTTTCCACTAGTCAATTTATCGATTCGTTTTCTATATGTCTTCCAAATTACAGAAATCTAAAGAAACGCCCCAATTTATTATGATTTTTGAAGTGCGGAAGTGTTCAAAAAACGTAACGCTCAAAAAATATTTTTTGGGAGCTTTTTTGAGGCATTTTGAGACATCGTGATACATTTTGGTTTCTCCCAAACCTACATCTGCTTTAATTGTCGACGTAAGAGCTATATTTTAAAAGTTAGCATTTCGAAAGTCTGTGGACCACGAAAATGCTTTTTGTGAATTTGAAAGCTCATAACTCAAAAATTAGACGCAATATCAGCATTCTGGTTCCACTAGTCAATTTACCGATTTGTTTTCTATATATCTCCCAAATTACAGAAATCTAAAGCAACGCCACAATTTGTTATGATTTTTGAAGTGCGGAAGTGTTCAAAAAACGTAACGCTCAAAAAATATTTTTCTTTTGGGAGCTTTTTTGAGGCATTTTGAGCCATCGTGATACATTTTGGTATCTCCCAAACCTAAATCTGCTTTAATTGTCGACGTACGAGCTATCTTTTAAAAGTTAGCATTTCGAAGGTCTGAGGACCACGAAAATGCTTTTTTGAGATTTGAAAGCTCATACCTCAAAAATTAGATGCAATATCAGCAATCTGTTTTCACTCGTCAATTTACCGATTCGTTTTCTATATATCTTCCAAATTACAGAGATCTAAAGAAACGCCCCAATTTGTTATGATTTTTGAAGTGCGGAAGTGTTCAAAAAAACGTAACGCTCAAAAAAATATTTTTCTTTTGGGAGTTTTTTAGAGGCATTTTTAGCCATAGTGGTACATTTTGGTATCTCCCAAACATAGATTTGCTTTAATTATCGACGTACGAGCTATCTTTTAAAAGTTAGCATTTCGAAGATCTGAGGACCACGAAAATGCTTTTTTAAGATTTGAAAGCGATTCCTTTTCTATATATCTTCCAAATTACAGAGATCTAAAGAAACGCCCCAATTTATTTTGATTTTTGAAGTGCGGAAGTGTTCATAAAACGTAACGCTCAAAAAAATGTTTTTCTTTTGGGAGCTTTTTGAGGCAATTTTAGCCATCGTGGTACATTTTGGTATCTCCCAAACATAGATCTGCTTTAATTGTCGATGTACGAGCTATCTTTTAAAAGTTAGCATTTCGAAGGTCTGAGGACCACGAAAATGCTTTTTTAAGATTTGAAAGCTCATAACTCAAAAATTAGATGCACTATCAGTATTCTGTTCTCACTAGTCAATTTACCGATTCGGTTTCTATATATCTTCCAAATTACAGAAATCTAAAGAAACGCCCCAATTTGTTATGATTTTTGAAGTGCGGAAGTGTCCAAAAAACGTAACGCTCAAAAAAATATTTTTCTTTTGGGAGCTTTTTTGAGGCATTTTGAGCCATCGTGATACATTTTGGTTTCTCCCAAACCTAAATCTGCTTTAAATGTCGACGTAAGAGATATATTTTAAAAGTTAGCATTTCGAAGGTCTGAGGACCACGAAAATGCTTTTTTAAGATTTGAAACCTCATAACTCTAAAATTAGATGCAATATCAGCATTCTGTTCTGACTAGTCGATTTTCCGATTCGTTTTCTATAGATCTCCCAAATTACAGAAATCTAAAGAAACGCCCCAATTTGTTATGATTTTTGATGTGCCGAAGTGTTTAAATAAAGTAACGCTCAAAAAAATATTTTTTTGGGGAGCTTTTTTGAGGCATTTTTAACCATCGTGGTACATTTTGGTATCTCCCAAACCTAAGTCTGCTTTAATTGTCGACGTACGAGCTATCTTTTAAAAGTTAGCATTTTGAAGGTCCGAGTACCACAAAAATGCTTTTTTAAGATTTGAAAGCTCATAACTCAAAAATTAGTTGCACTATCAGCATTCTGTTCTCACTAGTCAATTTACCGATTCGTTTTCTACATATCTTCCAAATTACAGAAATCTAAAGAAACGCCACAATTTGTTATGATTTTTGAAGTGCGGAAGTGTCCAAAAAACCTAACGCTCAAAAAAATATTTTTCTTTTGGGAGCTTTTTTGAGGCATTTTGAGCCATCGTGATACATTTTGGTTTCTCCCAAACCTAGATCTGCTTTAAATGTCGACGTAAGAGATATCTATATTTTAAAAGTTAGCATTTCGAAGGTCTGAGGACCACGAAAATGTTTTTTTTTAAGATTTGAAACCTCATAACTCTAAAATTAGATGCAATATCAGCATTCTGTTCTGACTAGTTAATTTTCCGATTCGTTTTCTATAGATCTCCCAAATTACAGAAATCTAAAGAAACCCCCCAATTTGTTATGATTTTTGATGTGCCGAAGTGTTTAAATAAAGTAACGCTCAAAAAATTTTTTTTTTTGGGAGCTTTTTTGAGGCATTTTTAACCATCGTGGTGCATTTTGGTATCTCCCAAACCTAAGTCTGCTTTAATTGTCGACGTACGAGCTATCTTTTAAAAGTTAGCATTTTGAAGGTCCGAGGACCACAAAAATGCTTTTTTAAGTTTTGAGAGCTCATAACTCAAAAATTAGATGCAATATCA
Source organism: Diaperis boleti (assembly GCA_963583935.1). Classification (NCBI taxonomy): domain Eukaryota; kingdom Metazoa; phylum Arthropoda; class Insecta; order Coleoptera; family Tenebrionidae; genus Diaperis; species Diaperis boleti. The sequence goes on from OY757246.1 coordinate 57,899,597, forward strand.
GCATTCTGTTTTCACTAGTGAATTTACCGATTCGTTTTCTATATATCTTCCAAATTACAGAAATCTAAAGAAACGCCCCAATTTGTTATGATTTTTGAAGTGCGGAAGTGTCCAAAAAACGTAACGCTCAAAAAAATTTATTTTTCTCTAGGAGCCTTTTTGAGATTTTTCGAGTCATCCTTGTACATTTTGGAATCTTGCGAACCTAAATTTGCTTCAATATTCGACGTACGAGCTGTTTGTTAAAAGTTAGAATTAAAAGGTAAAGCTCAAAAAATTATTTTTCACTATGAGCTTTTTTGAGACTTTTTGAGTCATTGGGGGCCGTCTATAAAATTATGTCACATGATAAGGGAGAGGGAGGGAACTTCGTGAGGTCAGATGTATAAATCTGAATTCGATTTTGGAAGCGCTGTTTTAATTTAATAATTTCTATATTTAAAATTGCAAAATATCTGACGCCACACCAGTGCGGGGTCACACAAAACCACCTGTGACAAGGACAGGGGGGCGGAATCATAATGAGATTCATGTGACATAATTTATGGATGATCTCTCTTTCAATTCTCCTATACGTTAAGCGTCATAAAAGCTTTTCAAGAGAAATATGTAGAAACATTCCACCAACAATCGATCGGCCACTCAAAAATTCCCAAAACGTTCTGATGTAGCAAGACAGATTTACTAAGCTCCTTTTGGACACTCTTACTGCTTTCAAAAGTGTCATAGAAGCTCTTCAAGAGACGTGGAAATATTTTTTATTTCTGAGCAAATCTCTAAAGCATTTAAAATCTCTTAAAAGTCCTTCAACAGACACAAAATATATTTTTTTAAATTCCAGAAATGAGAACCTCTCAAGAATATTTTGCAATACTGATTTACTTACAAACCTCTCTTTGAATTCTGTGAACTCAAAAACATTCAAAAGCTCTCGAAGGAATGAGAAAATATTTTCAACACCAAAATCAATCAATTTTATGCCAGACTTAAAAAAAATGTTTATCGAATTAACGAACGCCTAAAATAAAAATACAAATTACACGGCAATTAAAAAAAAGTCTCGGTAGTTAATTCCCCATCAAACCAAGAATTTACTGCAAAGAATAAATTTTATATCAGCGATTCCGCACGTATAAACATCACTTTCCTGATTGCATCTTTACATTCGTCGATTAACGTTCCGTTAAAGTGGTCATTTTCCATTTCATGGTTGCGGTTTAATTAACGCAGTGACGACACGTCTAATTAACCGGCATTAGTGGCTTCCATAAAAAGTGGAATTATCGTTGGAAGTCCAGGAAATGGCATTTCGATCGGATCGAATCTTCGCGTTTCGCGCATCCGGGTTACGGATGTTACAACCGAACAGGTTCCAAAATGGACCTCTCCAACGTCTAACAACCTTTAACCGTCAAGGTCTTGGATTTTTCGATATAAATCAAAGTCAAGACCACGACATGGTCGGGGGTCGAAGCGAGTAACCATGAAAGAGATCTTTGTTGTTGTTGGCACCGGAAAAAAATTACCATTTTCCTCGCTCGACTCGGTTCTGCAAAATGGAAACTGCCCGTGGTAAAAAATCGTCGATGTACTGCCTTGGACCGTTCTAGGAAAACGATCATTTAATGATTCATGTTACAAAATCCACTTGTTCTGACGACTCGAGATCGGAAAGTAAAAGTCACGACACTCCTCTGGTATCTAATTGTACAATATCGGTCGAATTCTTGGAGGTTCAAGCACCTGGGCACCTCGGTGGGATACGATTTTGACGGATTGGCAACACAATGGTGGAAACTGGAATTGGGACGTTGCATCACCGCCATTGTCCGACTTAATGGCGAAGTTGGTTATCATTTGGTTTGTTTGTTTTACAATATGTTGACCAACGAGATTTGAATACAAAAAAAGAACAAAGGTGTCAAAAACATGTCTGCCATTGAGCAAAGTCAGAGCCCCGAATGGAAAAACCATTTTATTTTTAGAAGTTACATTAATCACGACGTCGAAGATTGAAGCAGATTTGGGTTCAGGAGATACCGAAATGTACCACGATGACTCGAAAAACCACAAAAAAAAAATTTTTTTGAGCTTTACGTTTTTTGAACGCATCCGCACTTCAAAAATCATAACAAATTCGCCCGTTTCTTTAGATCTCTACAATTTGTCAGATATGTAGAAATCCAGTCGGTAAATCGGCCACTGAAAACAGAATCCTGATATTGTACTTGACTTTTGGGTTATGAGCTTTCAAATCTGAAAAAAGCATTTTCGTGGGTCCCGAGACATTCCAAATGCTAACTTTTCAAAAATAGCTCATACGTCGAAGATTGAAGTAGATTTGGGTTCAGGAGATACCAAAATGTACAACGATGACTCAAAAAGCCTCAAAAAGCTCCTAGAGAAAAACACTTTTTTGAGCGTTACGTTTTTTCCACACTTCCGCACTTCAAAAATTATAAAAAAAATTGGCAGTCTATCAAGATTTTTCTAATTTGGAAGATATGTAGAAAACGAATGGGTAAATTGACTAGTGAAAACAGAATGCTGATATTGCATCAAATTTTTGAGTTATGAGCTTTCAAATTCAAAAAAAAACATTTTCGTGGGTCCCGAGACATTCCAAATGCTAACTTTTCAAAAATAGCTCGTACGTCGAAGATTGAAGTAGATTTGGGTTCAGGAGATACCAAAATGTACAACGATGACTCAAAAAGCCTCAAAAAGGCTCCTAGAGAAAAATACTTTTTTGAGCGTTACGTTTTTTCTACACTTCCGCACTGGCAGTCTATCAAGATTTTTCTAATTTGGAAGATATGTAGAAAACGAATCGTTAAATCGGCCAGTGAAAACAGAAAGCTGATATTGTAATTGACTTTTGAGTTATGAGCTTTCAAATTTAAAAAAAGCATTTTGTGGGTCCTGAAACATTGGAAATGCAAATTTAAAAAAAAAATAGCTCGTATGTCGAAGATTGAAGCACATTTGGGTACAGGAGATACCAAAATGTACAACGATGACTCAAAAAGCCTCAAAAAAGCTCCTAGAGAAAAATATTTTTTTGAGCGTTACATCTTTTGAACACTTCAAAAATCATAAAAAAATTGACACTTTATTAAGATCTTTCTAATTTGGAAAAGATGTAGAAAACGAATCGGTAAATCGGCCAGTGAAAACAGAAAGCTGATATTGTAATTGACTTTTGGGTTATGAGCTTTCAAATTAAAAAAAAGCATTTTGTGGGTCCTGAAACATTGGAAATGCAAAATTAAAAAAAAATGGCTCGTACGTCGACAATTAAAGCAGATCTATGTTTGGGAGATACCAAAATGTACCACGATGGCTAAAAATGCCTCAAAAAAGCTCCCAAAAAATTTTTTTTTAAGCGTTACGTTTTTTGAACACAAAAATCATAACAAATTGGGGCGTTTCTTTAGATCTCTGTAATTTGGAAGATGTACAGAAAACGAATCGGTAAATTGACTAGTGAAAACAGAATGCTGATGTTGCTCCTAATTTTTGAGTTATGAGCTTTCAAATTTAAAAAAAGCATTTTCGTGGTCCTGAGACCTTCGAAATGCGAACTTTTAAAAGATAGCTCGTACATCGACAATTAAAGCAGATCTAGGTTTGGGAGATACCCAAAAGTACCACGATGGCTCAAAATGCCTCAAAAAAGCTAAAAAGAAATTTTTTTTTTGTGTGTTACCTTTTTTGAACACTTCCGCACTTCAAAAATCATAACAAATGGGGGTGTTTCTTTAGATTTCTGTAATTTGGAAAATATATAGAAAACGAATCGGTAAATTGACTAGTGAGAACAGAATGATAATATTGCATCTAATTTTTGTGTTATGAGCTTTCAAATCTTAAAAAGGCATTTTCGTGGTCCTAAGACCTTCGAAATGCTAACTTTTAAAAGCTGGCTCGTACGTCGACAATTAATGCAGATTTAGATTTGGGAGATACCAAAATGTACCACGATGGCTCAAAATGCCTCAAAAAAGCTCCCAAAAAAATATTTTTTTGAGCGATACGTTTTTTGAACACTTCCGCACTTCAAAAATCATAACAAATTGGGGCGTTTCTTTAAATTTCTGTAATTTGGAACATATATAGAAAACGAATCGGTAAATTGACTAGTGAGAACAGAATGCTGATATTGTATCTAACTTTTGAGTTATGAGCTTTCAGATTTAAAAAAAGCATTTTCGTGGTCTTCAGACCTTCGAAATGCTAACTTTTAAAAGATAGCTCGTACGTCGATAATCAAAGCAGATCTAGGTTTGGGAGATACCAAAATGTACCACGATGGCTCAAAATGCCTCAAAAAAGCTCCCAAAAAAATATTTTTTTGAGCGTTACGTTTTTGAACACTTCCGCACTTCAAAAAACATAACAAATTGGGGCGTTTCTTTAGATTTCTGTAATGTATAAAATATATAGAAAACCAATCGGTAAATTGACTAGTGAAAATAGAATGCTGATATATGAGCTTTCAAATGTAAAAAAAAACACTTTCGTGGGTCCTGAGACATTCGAAGTGCTAACTTTTAAGAAACAGCTCGTACGTCGAAGATTGATGCAGATTTGAGTTCGTGAGATACCAAAATGTACAACGATGACTCAAAGAGACTCAAAAAAGGTGGCTAGAGAAAATGTTTTTTGAGCTTTTGAGCTCTGAGATTTTAGATCATTGCTGCCGAACGCTTTTCAAATTTAGGTTTCGGATGCGTCCTCAGCATTCTGAAATTCACTATTTACAATTCGTCGACGGTGTAAATTTGTCTTGCAAAATTGTCATATTTCAGGAGCGTTCAAAAAAAATTCTTTTTATCTGGAAGAGCTTTTATCACACTTTTTGAAAGTTGTAAATGTGTCTTGCAAAATTGTCATATTTCAGGAACGCTCAAAAGTTCTTCTTTGTATTTGGAAGAACCTTTATGGCACTTTTTGAAAGTTGTAAATTTGTCTTGCAAAATTGTCATATTTCAGGAGCGCTCAAAAATTTTTCTCTGTATTTGGAAGAGCTTTTATGGCACTTTTTGAAAGCCGTAAATTTGTATTGCAAAATTGTCATATTTCAGGAGCGCTCAAAAATTTTTCTTTGTATCTGGAAGAGCTTTTATGACACTTTTTGAAAGCTGTAAATTTGTCTTGCAAAATTGTCATATTTCAGGAGCGCTCAAAATTTTTTCTCTGTATTTGGAAGAGCTTTTATGGCACTTTTTGAAAGCTGTAAATTTGTCTTGCAAAATTGTCATATTTCAGGAGCGCTCAAAATTTTTTCTCTGTATTTGGAAGAGCTTTTATGGCACTTTTTGAAAGCTGTAAATTTGTATTGCAAAATTGTCATATTTCAGGAGCGCTCAAAAATTTTTCTCTGTATTTGGAAGAGCTTTTATGGCACTTTTTGAAAGCTGTAAATTTGTCTTGCAAAATTGTCATATTTCAGGAGCGCTCAAAAATTTTTCTCTGTATTTGGAAGAGCTTTTATGGCACTTTTTGAAAGCTGTAAATTTGTCTTGCAAAATTGTCATATTTCAGGAGCGCTCAAAAATTTTTCTTTGTATCTGGAAGAGCTTTTATGACACTTTTTGAAAGTTGTAAATTTGTCTTGCAAAATTGTCACATTTCAGGAGCGCTCAAAAAATTTTCTTTTTATCTGGAAGAGCTTTAATGACATTTCTTGACAGCTGCAAATTTGTCTTGCAAAATTGTCATATTTCAGGAGCGCTCAAAAAATTTTCTTTTTATCTGGAAGAGCTTTTAGGACATTTTTTGAAAGTTGTAAATTTGTCTTGCAAAATTGTCATATTTCGGGAGCGCTCAAAAATTTTTCTCTGTATTTGAAAGAGCTTTTATGACACTTTTTGAAAGCTGTAAATTTGTCTTGCAAAATTGTCATATTTCAGGAGCGCTCAAAAATTCTTCTTTGTCTCTGGAAGAGCTTTTATCACACTTTTTGAAATTTGTAAATGTGTCTTTTAAAATTGTTATAATTCAGGAGCGCTCAATTTTTTTTTTTGTATCTGGAAGAGCTTTTATGACATTTTTTGATAGCTGCAAATTTGTCTTGCAAAATTGTCTTATTTCAGAAGCGCTAAAAATTTTTTCTTTGTATTTGGAAGAGCTTTTATGACACTTTTTAAAAGCTGTAAATTTGTCTTGCAAAATTGTCAGATTTCAGGAGCGCCCAAAAATTTTTCTTTCTTTCTGGAAGAGTTTTTATGACACTTTTTGAAAGCTGTAAATTTGTCTTGCAAAATTCTGATGTTTCAGGAGCGCTCAAAAATTTTTCTTTGTATCTGGAAGAGCTTTTATGACACTTTTTGAAAGTTGTAAATTTGTCTTGCAAAATTGTCACATTTCAGGAGCGCTCAAAAAATTTTCTTTTTATCTGGAAGAGCTTTTATGACATTTTTTGACAGCTGCAAATTTGTCTTGCAAAATTGTCATATTTCAGGAGCGCTCAAAAATTTTTCTTTGTATCTGGAAGAGCTTTTAGGACACTTTTTGAAACCTGTAAATTTGTCATATTTCAGGAGCGCTCAAAAATTTTTTTTTGTTTCTGGAAGAGCTTTTATGACACTTTCTGAAAGCTGTAAATTTGTCTTGCAAAATTGTCAGATTTCAGGAGCGCTCAAAAATTTTTCTTTGTATCTGGAAGAGCTTTTATGACACTTTCTGAAAGCTGTAAATTTGTCTTGCAAAATTGTCAGATTTCAGGAGCGCTCAAAAATTTTTCTCTGTATTTGGAAGAGCTTTTATGGCACTTTTTGAAAGCTGTAAATTTGTCTTGCAAAATTGTCATATTTCAGGAGCGCTCAAAAATTTTTCTCTGTATTTGGAAGAGCTTTTATGGCACTTTTTGAAAGCTGTGAATTTGTCTTGCAAAATTGTCATATTTCAGGAGCGCTCAAAAATTTATTTTTGTATCTGGAAGAGCTTTTATGACACTTTTTGTAAGCTGTAAATTTGTCATATTTCAGGAGCGCTCAAAAATTTTTCTTTGTATCTGGAAGAGCTTTTATGACACTTTTTGAAAGCTGTAAATTTGTCTTGCAAAATTGTCATATTTCAGGAGCGCTCAAAAATTTTTCTCTGTATTTGGAAGAGCTTTTATGGCACTTTTTGAAAGCTGTGAATTTGTCTTGCAAAATTGTCATATTTCAGGAGCGCTCAAAAAATTTTTTTTGTATCTGGAAGGGCTTTTATGACACTTTTTGTAAGCTGTAAATTTGTCATATTTCAGGAGCGCTCAAAAATTTTTCTTTGTATCTGGAAGAGCTTTTATGACACTTTTTGAAAGGTGTAAATTTGTCTTGCAAAATTGTCATATTTCAGGAGCGCTCAAAAATTTTTATTAGTTTTTGGAAGAGCTTTTATGACATTTTTTGAAAGGTGTAAATTTGTCTTGCAAAACTGTCATATTTCAGGAGCGCTCAAAATTTTTCTTTGTATCTGGAAGTGCTTTTATGACACTTTTTGAAAGGTGTAAATTTGTCTTTCAAAATTGTTATATTTCAGGAGGGCTCAAAAATTTTTCTTTGCATCTGGGCTTTTATGACACTTTTTGAAAGCTGTAAATCTGTCTTGCAAAATTGTCATCTTTCAGGAGCGCTCAAAAATTTTTCTTTGTATCTGGAAGAGCTTTTATGACACTTTTTGAAAGGTGTAAATTTGTCTTGCGAAATTGTCATCTTTCAGGAGCGCTCAAAAATTTTTCTTTGTATCTGGAAAAGCTTTTATGACACTTTCTGGAAGCTGTAAATTTGTCTTGCAAAATTGTCATATTTCAGGAGCGCTCAAAATTTTTCTCTGTATTTGGAAGAGCTTTTATGACACTATTTGAAAGCTGTAAATTTGTCCTGCAAAATTGTCATATTTCAGGAGCGCTCAGAAAATGTTCTTTGTATCTGGAAGAGCTTTTATGACACTTTTTGCAACCTGTAAATTTGTCATATTTCTGGAGCGCTCAAAAATTTTTCTTAGTTTTTGGAAGAGCTTTTATGGCACTTTTTGAAAGCTGTAAATTTGTCTTGCAAAATTCTCATCTTTCAGGAGCGCTCAAAAATTTTCTTTATGACACTTGTTATGGGAAAAGTAACGCATTGTAGTCCCACGCTCCCCTACGTCTTCGCCTTTCGGTCACGACCTAACGGAACCCGAAGATGTTGAGTAACAGTGCGAAACGCACCGAAAAGAAGGGCATCGCGGTTTGCCTTGAGTGACCGCAACGCCTTTGTTGCTCCTCTTTCAGGTAGGCGCTGAAGGTAAGAGTTACGTCAACAAACCAACAACCATCTGGTACGGATACGATAACGCCGATGCACCGAAGGTGAGCCCAAAAGGTGTGTTCGCAATAGCGATTGTGTCGTGCCCTCATAAAGGCAAAGCGAGCGAATCAGGATTCGAAAAATGAGTCGTGTCATTAGGTGGGTGCTGGAAAGGTCAATGCTGTTAGTTCACACGACAGAGAAAGTCCGGCGAAAAATGGTAAAAACTGAAATTAAGGAGCGAGATGGTCACGAATGTTGTTCGCCTAATGTGAGTTTGCAGAGTTGAGGACTTTTCTAATACCGTGATGATCTAGAAAATTAACTATTTCAAAACCCAAGACAAAAATCCCTTTCAAAATGCAGGATGTTGCGTCCACTCCGACGCTTTCAATTCTGCACACACAGCAATAAAACGTTGCGAAACATTCAAATTTAATTTATCATTCCGCGATGATCTTTCGCAGCGACGGCTCGTATATCTTTTCAGCCGAAGCGCGTATCGAGAAGCAATAAAACATATTTGTACGACGCGTCGGACATAAATGTTACTTTTACAAACTGGAAGAACCCGAAGACAATGTAACAAAACGCACTGTACGCGACCTCACGGCGAGGCTGTTCTTATTGCGGAAGGCTGTCGGTTTCCAAACGAGTATTTTAATTATAACAAATCTCGTTACAACAATAGATCGTCGTATAAGGCAGTCGAGTATTTTAATTGCGATAATGCGCACCATCAATCATAATATGTAATTGTTGGCGCAAGATAAATTAATTTCGACATTCGAGATTGTAGATACAAAGTTATGTTATTGTTCAAGACTGGAATCATTAAGCTTATGCCATTATTTATATTTGTTTTGCACGTGTGCCTTCGGAACGTATAATTTCACGCTGCAATCTTAATTAACTGCTTTTTATTGTTTTTTTTTTACTCATGAAGACGAAACAGGATTGGTTTTAGCAGTGACGTCAAACGAGATGTTATTATATTTTTATGCAATTTCTGGTTCTGGATAAAGATTTATGGCCACGTTTTAGCCAGTTTTGGGGGTGGCGGCGCCATCTGGCGGTCGGTGCGATGAGTGCATGCAGACATCTGTAAAAGAAAGTTGATCGCTAAGTTAGGAATGGTATTTGTTTCATAATAAAATACACCTGTTTAAATATATTCATAGATTGAAAATATACACAAAAATAATTATGTAGCGCCCAAAATGTACGGAATAATAGTTTTGTAACCGTAACCCTACATTTTATCACAAAACTTTGAAGACAAAAGTTGGCAAATGTCAGAAAAAATATTTTTGTTGTCAATTTTGACATATGACGTCATCGGCGGTTATTTTGAATAGTGTTCTAATATTTTTTTCACGATTTTTATTACTCTTTTAATTGTCAAAATGACAGCATAAAAAATTTGATACCTTACATAAAAAAAAAAATCAAATTGAAAGAGGAATAAAAATCGTAAAAAAATATGAGGTTACGATTTAAAAAATACTGATGACGTCATATCTCGGAATTGACAACTAAAACATTTTTTCTGACATGTGCACAATGTGCACATTATTTCGTCAAACAACTTTGTCTTTAAAGCTTTGTGATAAAATGTCCACCCTGTATAACGTAAATGTGTTAAATGTTAAATATAAAAAAAGCACAAAACGATTATGTAGGTACGAAATTGTTACGTCACCACTAAACCACTATAACATTATAAAACCACCATGAAACTACAAAACTATGAAAATATGTGGAATGTGGTATCAAGAATGTGAAATCCTACATTCTATATCTGTAATCCTGAATGAGGAATCTGGAATGTATAATCAAGAATGTGGAATCTGGAAAATAGAATTTCTCATCTCAAAAATAAAATTTGGAATTTGAATTCTTACATCCGCAAATCTGGAGTCTCTAATTTGAAATCTAAAACTCTTAGTTGGAAATTTGCAATCTAGAATGTATAATCTAGAATGTGGAATCTGGAATGTAGAATTTAGAATGTGAAATCTGCAATATAATGTGGAGCCTGAACTGATCTAAAATCTGCAATCTGAAATTAATTTTCTCATCCCAAAAATAAAATTTGAAATGTGGAATGTTACATTCACAACCCGCAATCTGGAGTCTGTAATTTGAAATCTAAACCTCTTGGTTGAAAATTTGCAATCAAGAATGTGGAATCTGGAATGTAGAATTTAGAATGTGAAATCCGGAATATAATATGTGGAGCCTGAACTGATCTAAAATCTGCAATCTGAAATTAATTTTGTCGTCTCAAAATTAAAATCTGAAATGTGGAATGTCACATCCGCAATTCGCAATCTGGAGTCTGTAATTTGAAATCCAAAACTCTTAGTTGGAAATTTGCAATCTGGGATGTATAATCAAGAATGTGGAATCTGGAATGTAGAATTTAGAATGTGAAATCTGGAATATAATGTGTAGCCCGAACTGATCTAAAATCTGCAATCTGAAATTAATTTTGTCGTCTCAAAAATCAAATTTAAAATGTGGAATGTTACATCCACAACCCGCAATCTGGAGTCTGTAATTTGAAATCTAAAATTCTTGGTTGGAAATTTGCAATCTGGAATGTGTAATCTAGAATGTGGAATCTGGAATGTAGAATTTAGAATGTGAAATCTGGAATATAATGTGGAGCCCGAACTGATCTAAAATCTGCAATCTGAAATTAATTTTGTCATCTAAAAAATAAAATTTGAAATGTGGAATGTTACATTCACAACCCGCAATCTGGAGTCTGTAATTTGAAATCTAAAACTCTTAGTTGGAAATTTGCAATCAAGAATGTGGAATCTGGAATGTAGAATTTAGAATGTGAAATCGGGAATATAATATATGGATCCTGAACTGATCTAAAATCTGCAATCTGAAATTAATTTTGTCGTCTCATAAACAAAATTTGAAATGTGGAATGTTACATCCACAACCCGCAATCTGGAGTCTGTAATTTGAAATCTAAAACTCTTGGTTGAAAATCTGCAATCTGGAATGTGTAATCTAGAATGTGGAATCTGGAATGTAGAATTTAGAATATGAAATCCGGAATATAATATGTGGAGCCTGAACTGATCTAAAATCTGCAATCTGAAATTAATTTTGTCGTCTCAAAAATAAAATTTGAAATGTGGAATGTTACATCCACAACCCGCAATCTGGAGTCTGTAATTTGAAATCTAAAACTCTTGGTTGAAAATCTGCAATCTGGAATGTATAATCAAGAATGTGGAATCTGGAATGTAGAATTTAGAATGTGAAATCCGGAATATAATATGTGGAGCCTGAACTGATCTAAAATCTGCAATCTGAAATTAATTTTGTCGTCTCATAAATAAAATTTGAAATGTGGAATGTTACATCCACAACCCGCAATCTGGAGTCTGTAATTTGAAATCTAAAACTCTTGGTAGGAAATTTGCAATCTGGAATGTGTAATCTAGAATGTGGAATCTGGAATGTAGAATTTAGAATGTGAAATCTGGAATATAATGTGGAGCCCGAACTGATCTAAAATCTGCAATCTGAAATTAATTTTGTCGTCTCAAAAATAAAATTTGAAATGTGGAATGTTACATCCACAACCCGCAATCTGGAGTCTGTAATTTGAAATCTAAAACTCTTGGTTGAAAATCTGCAATCTGGAATGTGTAATCAAGAATGTGGAATCTGGAATGTAGAATTTAGAATGTGAAATCGGGAATATAATATATGGATCCTGAACTGATCTAAAATCTGCAATCTGAAATTAATTTTGTCGTCTCAAAATTAAAATCTGAAATGTGGAATGTCACATCCGCAATTCGCAATCTAGAGTCTGTAATTTGAAATCCAAAACTCTTAGTTGGAAATTTGCAATCTGGGATGTGTAATCAAGAATGTGGAATCTGGAATGTAGAATTTAGAATGTGAAATCTGGAATATAATGTGGAGCCCGAACTGATCTAAAATCTGCAATCTGAAATTAATTTTGTCGTCTCAAAAATAAAATTTGAAATGTGGAATGTTACATCCACAACCCGCAATCTGGAGTCTGTAATTTGAAATCTAAAACTCTTGGTAGGAAATTTGCAATCTGGAATGTGTAATCTAGAATGTGGAATCTGGAATGTAGAATTTAGAATGTGAAATCTGGAATATAATGTGGAGCCCGAACTGATCTAAAATCTGCAATCTGAAATTAATTTTGTCGTCTCAAAAATAAAATTTGAAATGTGGAATGTTACATCCACAACCCGCAATCTGGAGTCTGTAATTTGAAATCTAAAACTCTTGGTTGAAAATCTGCAATCTGGAATGTGTAATCTAGAATGTGGAATCTGGAATGTAGAATTTAGAATATGAAATCCGGAATATAATATGTGGAGCCTGAACTGATCTAAAATCTGCAATCTGAAATAAATTTTGTCGTCTCAAAAATCAAATTTAAAATGTGGAATGTTACATCCACAACTCGCAATCTGGAGTCTGTAATTTGAAATCTAAAACTCTTGGTTGGAAATTTGCAATCTGGAATGTGTAATCTAGAATGTGGAATCTGGAATGTAGAATTTAGAATGTGAAATCCGGAATATAATATGTGGAGCCCGAACTGATCTAAAATCTGCAATCTGAAATTAATTTTGTCGTCTCATAAATAAAATTTGAAATGTGGAATGTTACATCCACAACCCGCAATCTGGAGTCTGTAATTTGAAATCTAAAACTCTTGGTAGGAAATTTGCAATCTGGAATGTGTAATCTAGAATGTGGAATCTGGAATGTAGAATTTAGAATGTGAAATCTGGAATATAATGTGGAGCCCGAACTGATCTAAAATCTGCAATCTGAAATTAATTTTGTCGTCTCAAAAATAAAATTTGAAATGTGGAATGTTACATCCACAACCCGCAATCTGGAGTCTGTAATTTGAAATCTAAAACTCTTGGTTGAAAATCTGCAATCTGGAATGTGTAATCTAGAATGTGGAATCTGGAATGTAGAATTTAGAATATGAAATCCGGAATATAATATGTGGAGCCTGAACTGATCTAAAATCTGCAATCTGAAATTAATTTTGTCGTCTCATAAATAAAATTTGAAATGTGGAATGTTACATCCACAACCCGCAATCTGGAGTCTGTAATTTGAAATCTAAAACTCTTGGTAGGAAATTTGCAATCTGGAATGTGTAATCTAGAATGTGGAATCTGGAATGTAGAATTTAGAATGTGAAATCTGGAATATAATGTGGAGCCCAAACTGATCTAAAATCTGCAATCTGAAATTAATTTTGTCATCTCAAAAATAAAATTTGACATGTGGAATGTTACATCCACAACCCGCAATCTGGAGTCTGTAATTTGAAATCTAAAACTCTTAGTTGGAAATTTGCAATCTGGAATGAATAATCAAGAATGTGGAATCTGGAATGTAGAATTTAGAATGTGAAATCTGGAATATAATGTGTAGGCTGAACTGATCTAAAATCTGCAATCTGAAATTAATTTTCTCATCCCAAAAATAAAATTTGAAATGTGGAATGTTACATCCACAACCCGCAATCTGGAGTCTGTAATTTGAAATCTAAACCTCTTGGTTGAAAATTTGCAATCAAGAATGTGGAATCTGGAATGTAGAATTTAGAATGTGAAATCCGGAATATAATATGTGGAGCCTGAACTGATCTAAAATCTGCAATCTGAAATTAATTTTATCGTCTCAAAATTAAAATCTGAAATGTGGAATGTCACATCCGCAATTCGCAATCTGGAGTCTGTAATTTGAAATCCAAAACTCTTAGTTGGAAATTTGCAATCTGGGATGTATAATCAAGAATGTGGAATCTGGAATGTAGAATTTAGAATGTGAAATCTGGAATATAATGTGGAGCCCGAACTGATCTAAAATCTGCAATCTGAAATTAATTTTGTCATCTCAAAAATAAAATTTGACATGTGGAATGTTACATCCACAACCCGCAATCTGGAGTCTGTAATTTGAAATCTAAAACTCTTAGTTGGAAATTTGCAATCTGGAATGAATAATCAAGAATGTGGAATCTGGAATGTAGAATTTAGAATGTGAAATCTGGAATATAATGTGTAGCCTGAACTGATCTAAAATCTGCAATCTGAAATTAATTTTGTCGTCTCAAAAATCAAATTTAAAATGTGGAATGTTACATCCACAACCCGCAATCTGGAGTCTGTAATTTGAAATCTAAAACTCTTGGTTGGAAATTTGCAATCTGGAATGTGTAATCAAGAATGTGGAATCTGGAATGTAGAATTTAGAATGTGAAATCCGGAATATAATATGTGGAGCCCGAACTGATCTAAAACCTGCAATCTGAAATTAATTTTGTCGTCTCATAAACAAAATTTGAAATGTGGAATGTTACATCCACAACCCGTAATCTGGAGTCTGTAATTTGAAATCTAAAACTCTTGGTTGGAAATTTGCAATCTGGAATGTATAATCTAGAATGTGGAATCTGGAATGTAGAATTTAGAATGTGAAATCCGGAATATAATATGTGGAGCCCGAACTGATCTAAAACCTGCAATCTGAAATTAATTTTGTCGTCTCATAAACAAAATTTGAAATGTGGAATGTTACATCCACAACCCGCAATCTGGAGTCTGTAATTTGAAATCTAAAACTCTTGGTAGGAAATTTGCAATCTGGAATGTGTAATCTAGAATGTGGAATCTGGAATGTAGAATTTAGAATGTGAAATCTGGAATATAATGTGGAGCCCGAACTGATCTAAAATCTGCAATCTGAAATTAATTTTGTCGTCTCAAAAATAAAATTTGAAATGTGGAATGTTACATCCACAACCCGCAATCTGGAGTCTGTAATTTGAAATCTAAAACTCTTGGTTGAAAATCTGCAATCTGGAATGTGTAATCAAGAATGTGGAATCTGGAATGTAGAATTTAGAATGTGAAATCCGGAATATAATATGTGGAGCCTGAACTGATCTAAAATCTGCAATCTGAAATTAATTTTGTCGTCTCATAAATAAAATTTGAAATGTGGAATGTTACATCCACAACCCGCAATCTGGAGTCTGTAACTTGAAATCTAAAACTCTTGGTAGGAAATTTGCAATCTGGAATGTGTAATCTAGAATGTGGAATCTGGAATGTAGAATTTAGAATGTGAAATCTGGAATATAATGTGGAGCCCGAACTGATCTAAAATCTGCAATCTGAAATTAATTTTGTCGTCTCAAAAATAAAATTTGAAATGTGGAATGTTACATCCACAACCCGCAATCTGTAGTCTGTAATTTGAAATCTAAAACTCTTGGTTGAAAATCTGCAATCTGGAATGTGTAATCTAGAATGGGGAATCGGGAATGTAGAATTTAGAATATGAAATCCGGAATATAATATGTGGAGCCTGAACTGATCTAAAATCTGCAATCTGAAATTAATTTTGTCATCTCATAAATAAAATTTGAAATGTGGAATGTTACATCCACAACCCGCAATCTGGAGTCTGTAATTTGAAATCTAAAACTCTTGGTTGAAAATCTGCAATCTGGAATGTGTAATCTAGAATGTGGAATCTGGAATGTAGAATTTAGAATATGAAATCCGGAATATAATATGTGGAGCCTGAACTGATCTAAAATCTGCAATCTGAAATTAATTTTGTCATCTCATAAATAAAATTTGAAATGTGGAATGTTACATCCACAACCCGCAATCTGGAGTCTGTAATTTGAAATTTAAAACTCTTGGTTGAAAATCTGCAATCTGGAATGTGTAATCAAGAATGTGGAATCTGGAATGTAGAATTTAGAATGTGAAATCCGGAATATAATATGTGGAGCCTGAACTGATCTAAAATCTGCAATCTGAAATTAATTTTGTCGTCTCATAAATAAAATTTGAAATGTGGAATGTTACATCCACAACCCGCAATCTGGAGTCTGTAATTTGAAATCTAAAACTCTTGGTAGGAAATTTGCAATCTGGAATGTGTAATCAAGAATGTGGAATCTGGAATGTAGAATTTAGAATGTGAAATCCGGAATATAATATGTGGAGCCGGAACTGATCTAAAATCTGCAATCTGAAATTAATTTTGTCGTCTCATAAATAAAATTTGAAATGTGGAATGTTACATCCACAACCCGCAATCTGGAGTCTGTAACTTGAAATCTAAAACTCTTGGTAGGAAATTTGCAATCTGGAATGTGTAATCTAGAATGTGGAATCTGGAATGTAGAATTTAGAATGTGAAATCTGGAATATAATGTGGAGCCCGAACTGATCTAAAATCTGCAATCTGAAATTAATTTTGTCGTCTCATAAATAAAATTTGAAATGTGGAATGTTACATCCACAACCCGCAATCTGGAGTCTGTAATTTGAAATCTAAAACTCTTGGTTGAAAATCTGCAATCTGGAATGTGTAATCTAGAATGTGGAATCTGGAATGTAGAATTTAGAATATGAAATCCGGAATATAATATGTGGAGCCTGAACTGATCTAAAATCTGCAATCTGAAATTAATTTTGTCATCTCATAAATAAAATTTGAAATGTGGAATGTTACATCCACAACCCGCAATCTGGAGTCTGTAATTTGAAATTTAAAACTCTTGGTTGAAAATCTGCAATCTGGAATGTGTAATCAAGAATGTGGAATCTGGAATGTAGAATTTAGAATGTGAAATCCGGAATATAATATGTGGAGCCTGAACTGATCTAAAATCTGCAATCTGAAATTAATTTTGTCGTCTCATAAATAAAATTTGAAATGTGGAATGTTACATCCACAACCCGCAATCTGGAGTCTGTAATTTGAAATCTAAAACTCTTGGTAGGAAATTTGCAATCTGGAATGTGTAATCTAGAATGTGGAATCTGGAATGTAGAATTTGGAATGTGAAATCTGGAATATAATGTGGAGCCCAAACTGATCTAAAATCTGCAATCTGAAATTAATTTTGTCGTCTCAAAAATAAAATTTGAAATGTGGAATGTTACATCCACAACCCGCAATCTGGAGTCTGTAATTTGAAATCTAAAACTCTTGGTTGAAAATCTGCAATCTGGAATGTGTAATCAAGAATGTGGAATTTGGAATGTAGAATTTAGAATGTGAAATCCGGAATATAATATGTGGAGCCTGAACTGATCTGAAATCATCTGAATTTAATTTGGTCATCTCAAACAAACGGAATGTGGATACAATAGGAAAATGGTTGTCATTCCGAACCGGTTTGTCAACCATTCGGTCAAAAATGTAAATTTGAGCATATATTTTGGTGTAACTCTCAATGTGGATTGATGTTCTTTGTTGGTATAAGGTTTTTTTGTGAAGAAGCCTATGGTTCTGGCACCGTTTGTGAGTGCGGTGGGCGGGTGGGCCACCCTGCCAACTATACTCATGGACTGACTAAATGGTTGAAAAATGACAACCATTTGTTGAATATTTGTTTCCTTTGTACTAGAACACGCTCTCATTTTTAATCTGCTTTCAGAAGTCAATAAATGGTTGTCATTTCTCATCCATTTAGTCAGTCGATGAGTATAGTGGACAGGGCGGCCCACCGGCCCACCGGCCCACCGCATTCACAGGTGGTGCCATGAACCATATGGCTTTTAGTCACAAAGCATCGGAAGTCGTATTGCGTCGGGACAAATGTTCACATAGGATGATGTCATCGCTCCAGAAGGTTCTCTAGACGACAGTAGCGCCGGGAGGATGAGGTTATGAAATTTAGTAATTGTAAAGTATAATAATTAATTTTAATGGTATATTGTTGTAGGTACAATTACCAGCAACTATAGTAATTAATTTATTTATCGGTACTTAATTGTGCTTTGCATATTTTTTGTTTGAAGAGATTTATGGTGCAATTGTTTTAAAATTTTTATTTGCTACAAAAATAAGTTTTGTTTTGTTTTCATGTGGGAAACTTAAGATTTAGTTTTTCATTATCATGGAGGAGTTTGAGACCGGAGAAATTGAGCTACGACGAGCTACTCGGGTTTTATGTCAATTTTAAGAAACTAGAGGGATTGGGCATCTTGTAAGAGATTTCAAAATAGTTACAATAGTTTGGAAAAACCCGCCGCCAAAGTTAGACGCTCGTGGGGGGTATAAAATGACAATGTTGTTCGGACGAGATAAGATCGTGTACAGTTTATAGTTTATTTATTCGAATTTGGCACAGAAAAGAACAGTGAGCCTATTTGCTAGTAGACATTTCAGTTGTAATCATTTGATGCGATACATGACTTACGATATAATTTTACATTGAGAATGGTATTGTTACAAACACTCACTAGCCCTATGATGCATTATGGAATATTTTAAATGCACTACACTCGATCTCTCTCATATTGTCGTGCATACCTAATCGAGGAGTAAATACTAAAATTTACACTATACCTAATTACAGGTATCACATTTTAAGTATGTAGTAGGTTGGATCAAACATCGCGTCCGGTTTGAGCAATACAGGCTGGTCTGGATGATTGCTTGCCTTCGCTTCCTTTTCTGAGTTAGATTATATGACAGATAATAGTCTAAGTACATGTGTATGTATGCTAACCGTAACATATAACTGAGTCGCTGTACAAGTACAAAACTGCTGAAAATAAATAATATTACTTAAAGTACTGGCTCTTATATTAAAATATATAAACATCAACAGTTGAGAACAAATCTAGATAATAGGTACATTGCACTTGAATTTAAAGTAAAGCTGATGTGTCAATGCAATGCGCGAACTATGTATAAAACTTTACATGAATTTACAAAATAAAAACAAGAAGAAACGTTAAAGACTAATGTAATAAATAACTCGAAGATCTAGAGTAACGTATCTACATAACAATACAGCTACAACACCAAGATACAGTCCGGGCGCAAGCTCGCTCGCATGGCACGAAGAATTCCGCCGCCGCCGCAGACTTCAGGTTCAGTACCAAGGGAAGCCCTCCCTCTGCGCCCACCCTCATTCGTCCTCGTTCCTCGGACTCGAGTCGTAGGCGGCCATGGCGTGCTCCAGGTTCATCCCGTCGGGGGAGCCGCCCTCGTGCGGGTAGTAGAAGCCCTCCGAGCTGGGCCCCGCCGCCGCCGCCGCCGACCCCCCTCCGTTCATGCCCCCCATGCCGAGCGGCGGCGACGCGCCCGGCCGGCCCGCCGCGCCCATCTCGCCGCCCAGCGCGTAGCTCATGTCGCCGCCGCCGTCGCGGCACCACAGCTGCCGCATCTCCTGCCGCCGCTGCCGCATCAGCATCTTGTACTCGGAGATGCGCATCTTCTTGCCGTCGACGATGCACGTGCGCTTCGGTCGGGGGCGGTACCGGTAGTCGGGGTGCTTCTCCATGTGGAGCTTCGAGAGGCGCGACTGCTCCTCGTAGTAGGGCTGCTTCTCGGCGTTCGACATGGCCTTCCAGCGCGCCCCCAGGATCTTCGAGATGTTCGAGTTGTGCATGTCGGGGCAGGCCTTGAGGATCTTCCGTCGCTCGTCCTTGGCCCACACCATGAAGGCGTTCATGGGGCGCTTGATGTGCGGTTTGTTCTCGGACTCGCGTTTCGTCT
This sequence comes from Diaperis boleti, assembly GCA_963583935.1. NCBI lineage: Eukaryota > Metazoa > Arthropoda > Insecta > Coleoptera > Tenebrionidae > Diaperis > Diaperis boleti. The sequence continues at coordinate 57,919,465 of OY757246.1, forward strand.
GTTGCCGGATGATCTTGGCCTTCTCGGAGTTGTCGTCCAGTTTGAAGCCGGGCTCCGGCCCGCCCCACACTGAAACGATAACCAAATTTAATATCTTGCACTTCGAACGGGCGTGGCGGCCCACATTTAAAACCGTAATATCTCACTTGTGAATGGTATTGGAATGACAACCAGTTAAAATGAGAAACAAAAAATAGTTAATAAATGGTTGTCATTTCTCAACCATTTAGTCAGTCGATGAGTATAGTGGATAGGGCGGCCCACCCGCCCACCGCACTCACAAACGGTGCCGTGAACGAAGTGGTTTTAAGTCACAAAAAACAACTGTAAAACACCAGCAAAGAATATTTCAATTAACGAATTAAAGAAATATATAACTAAATTATGAAATTACGGAATTGTAATTTCGTAATTTCTCATTTCGTAATCTGTTTCAGAATTTCCAAATTCTCTTCCTAAAACGTAAAATAATGAAGTAATTATTTATCTATATATATAAAAGAAAGTCGTGTTAGTTACTTCGCTTATAACTCAAGAACGGCTGAACCGATTTGGCTGAAAATTGGTGGGGAGGTAGCTTAGAACCAGGAGCAGGAAATAGGATACTTTTTATCGACATGGGGGCCCAGGGGGGCCCCTTAGGATCGACCGATTTTTGGGTCGACCGATTCTTATGATTTTTTTTGTATATTTGGTAGGTATGAGAATAAGTGGTAAGCTATTTTCCACATGGACATGGGGGCCCAGAGGGGCCCCTTAGGCTGGATATATTTTTCGGAACGACCGATTCTTATGAATTTTTTTTTGTCTATTTGGTAGGTATGAGAATAGATGGGAAGCTATTTTTCACATAGACATGGGGGCGCAGGGGGCCCCTTTGGACTGGACCGATTTTTCAGGTCGACCGATTTTTATGATTTTTTTTTTGTATATTTGGTAGGTATGAGAATTGGTAGTAAACTATTTTTCACATAGACATGGGGCCCCAGGGTGCCCCCTTGGGCTAGACCAATTTTTTGGGTCGACCGATTTTTATGATTTTTTTTTTTTTGAATATTTGATAGGTATGGGAACAGGTCGTAAAGTATTTTTCACATGGACATGGGGGCCCAGTGGGACCCTTGGGTTGGACCAATTTTTTGGCTCGACCGACTTAATAAGGGCTTTTATGATATTTGATTTGTTGGATTTGTCCCCGCCCCCAATAGCAGAATAACTGTTGAACCATGGACAGGGGGCTCAGGAGGAACCCTTGGGTTTATATCTCAAGAACGGCTGGACCGATTTTTATGATCTTCGATTTGTTGGATTTGTCTCCGCCCCGAATAGCAGAATATTATTAAAACAAGGACATGGGGGCCCAGGGGCCCCCTTGGGTTTATAACTGAAGAACGGCTATACCGATTTTTATGATCTTCGATTTGTTGGATTGGTCTCCGCCCCGAATAGCAGAATAACTATTATAACATGGACAGCGGGCTCAGGGAGCTGCCTTGGGTTTATAACTCAAAAGCGTCTCGATCGATTTTTATGATCTTTCATTTGTTGGATTTGCCTACGCCCCGAATAGCAGAACTATTATTAAAACATTGGAAAAATTACAGGGGGGCGGGGAGCTAAGTACAGGCAAAGACAATAACAAAGCCCCCCTGGTACAGGGCAACAATAAGAAATAACGCCGGCCACCAAAATTTGTCGTACCGGGCTTTAAAAATGAAAATCGATTTTTAAGGAGTAAACTTCAAAGTTTCACTTCTGTTGCGCGTGGACTCTACACACAAATTTTTTGATGATATCTCGAGAATGGATTGACTGACTTTTTTCGAGGGCGAGTAACTATTAAAAACATTAACATTAACAAAAAAAAAATGTCTCATACATTTTGTGTAGAATCCGTATATAACGCCATCTTTGATACATGAGAGAAACAAAAATAAACATGGCGTTGTATGCTGGTTCCGGTAATGCCAGTAGATGACGTTGTGGGCATTATCCTTTTATAAAAAAACATTAATTTAATTCAGCTAATAAGTTGCCACAACATTTATTGATTCTGAGGCGGTACAAAGTTCGCCGGGTCAGCTAGTTTATTTATAAAATCTAAAATTTCGTAATTTCGTAATTTTGTTTTAATTCATAATTTTAATTTCTTTTGTCAAAAGGTCATTATCATATTTCGTAATTTCGTAGTTCACAATTTAATTTTTCAAGAATTACGTCATCGAGTACGTAACGTCAAAAAAGAAAACGTCATTGTAATTTCGTAATTTCTGATTAGTTTTTCTAACTCGTAATCTCAGTTTCAGAATTTCCAAATTCTCTTCCTAAAACGTAAAATAATGAAGTAATTGTTGATTTATAAAATCCAAAATTTCGTAATTTAGATTTCTCACAATTTCGTAATTTCGTAGTTACATAATTCTTTTTCTAATTCATATTTGTAATTTCTAAACAGCAGATTTATTGTTTTTTTTTTTTGACAATTTTGTAATTCTATAAGTTCATAATTTCGTAGTTGTGTAATTTCGTAATTTCGCTTTTTTTTCTAAATCGCAATTTCACGATGTCACAATCTTGGTCTCACATTTTTAAATTGTCCTGACTTATTTACCGAAATGTCATCATAATATTTCGTAATTTCGTATAGTTCGTAATTTTATTTTTCACTAAATTCCGTATATCTCTCACGAATGCAGTGGGCGGGTGGTCACAAAGAACAGTAATTGCGAAATACACGAGCAATACAAGTTTGTTGTTTCGGAACTTTAAAGTGGGAGAATGGTTGTTATTTATAGCCAATTTGGTCAACCAATGGGGAAGAACAATGGCCTTAAACTGTATATCGAGCAGCATCTGTTTCGTGTAATCGTAACGACCGTTTAGACACCAAATGTAGTGGAAGAGCGGAATTGCCAGTCGTCAGTTTTATGGCCCCGATGGTCCCGCCCCCACACATTATGCCAAAAATAATACAAAATCAATTATATACAGATGCATTGAACAAGACAAAAATCACCCTGTACAAATTTGGGCGACTGTGACTTACTGTGACACGCCGCCATGAAGTCCGTCTCGTCCTTGGCGCCGCCGTCGTCCTTGGGCCGCCCGCCGATGTGGGGCGGCGCCTGCATGTACATGTGCATCGGGAAGTGCGGCTGCTGCTGCTGCTGCTTCTCGTCCTTGGCCTTGGCGCGGTCCACGCTCGGGGGCAGAGGGCTGAACTGCGGCGGCAGGCCGGCGTACGGCAGGAACGCCCGCGGCATCACGAGACTCGGGGGCAGCAGCTTGGGGGCGGTCGCCGCCACCGGCTGATCGTTGAAGGTCTGCAGGCCGGCGGGAGCGCTGTGCGGGCTGGAGTCCGCCGAGCCGGAGCTGGACGACTTCGGTTTGGTGAGGTTGAGGGGGGCGTCGGGGTCGGATGGGGGCGGCGGCGGAGACGGCGTTCGCTGGGGGGTGGGCGAGCGTTTTTCCGTCGACGTCGACGACATGTGCGCGAGGTGCGCCGTGGCGGACATCCAGTTGGGCACCTGGTGCGGGGGCAGCATCTGCAACGGGAGTTTGGTAAGAGTTTCGAAATTTTATCCCTTTGGGAGTTGAGACACATGTATACACGATTGAGAAAATTAAAACTAAGGAATTGAAAAATTGAGACATTGAAGAATTAAGATATTGGGGAATTGTTAAATTGAGCGCTTGACAAATTGGGGAAATGAAGAATTAAGCGATTGAGATACTGATAGACTCTGAAATTGTAAAATTAAGACCAAAAAGTTAAAACTTAAAAATTAAGAAATTGAGCGATTGAGAAACATAAATTACAAGATCCCAACTAAAAGATTGAGACACTGAGCGATTGAGAAATTGAGGCATTTAAAACTCGAGTGACTGAAAAATTGTGGAAATAAAGAATTAAGCGATTGAGACACTAATAAATTTAGAAATTGTAAAATTAAAGCAAGAGAATTTAAACTTAAAATTGAGACATTGAGGGATTGAGAAATTGGGCAAATGAAAAATTGAGCGAGAGGGAAATTGAGAAATTGCAAAATTGAGTGATTGGGAAAATGAGAAAATAAAGAATTAAGCGATTGAGACACGAATAAATTCAGAAATGATAAAATTAAAACTTGAGATATTGAGTGATTGCGCCATTCAGAAATTGGAAAATTGAGGATTGAGAAATTGGGGAAATGGAAAATTGAGCCATTGAGAAATTGTGGAAAGGAAGAATTAATCGATTGAGAAACTGATAAATTGCAAGGGCCAAACTAAAAAATTGAGACATTGAGCGTTCGAGAAATTTTACGATGGAAAAATTGAGCCATTGAGAAATTGAAGAAATGAAGAATTGAACGATTGAGAAACTGAGAAGCTCAAAAATTTAGCGATTGTAAAATTGAAATTGTAAAATTAAGACTTAAAAATTTAATCTTCAAAATTAAGACATAGAGGGATTGAGAAATTGAACAATTAAGAAATTGAGCGATTGACAAATTGAAGAAATTGAGAACTAAACGATTGAGAAACTGAGAAACTCAGAAATTCGGAAATTTGAAAATATATCGACTGAGAAACTGAGACTGCAAGATAGAAAGTAAAAAATTTAACTATTGAAAAATTGAAGAAGTGAAGAATTGAGCGATTGAGAAACTGAAAAGCTTAAAAGTTGAGACATTGAGCGGTTGAGAAATTGAAGAATTGAGCAATTGAAAAATTGAGATACTCAGAAATTGTAACATTAAAACTAAAGAATTAAAACTTAAACATTTGAGACATTGAGCGATTGAGAAATTTGGCCATAGGAAAATTGAGCGATTGAGACATTCGGAAATTGGAAAATTGAGCGATTGGTAAATTCGAGAAATGAAAAATTAAGCGATTGAGACACCGATAAACAATGAAATAGTAAACTCAGAACTTAAAAATTGAGACATTGAGTGATTGAAACATTGGGAAATTGTGAAACTGAGATACTCAGAAATTGTAAAATTTTAACTAAAGAATTAAAACTTAAACATATGAGACATTGAGCGATTGAGAAATTTGGTCATAGAAAAATTGAGCGATTGAGACATTCGAAAATTGCAAAATTGAGCGATTGAGAAATTCGGGAAATGAAAAATTAAGCGATTGAGACACTGATAAACTCAGAAGTTGTAAAATCAGAACTTAAAAAATTGAGAAATTTTGTGATTGAGACATTGGGAAATTGAGCGATCGGGAAACTGAGATACTCAGAAGATGTAAAATTAAAACTAGACAATTAAAACTTAAACATTTGAGACAATAAGCAACTGAGAAAATTGCAAAATTGAGCGATTGACAAATTCGGGAAATGAAAAATTAAGCGATTGAGACACTGATAAACTCAGGAATGGTAAAATCAGAACTTAAAAATTGAGACATTGATTGTTTGAGACACTGGGAAATTGAGAAACTGAGATACTCAGAAATTGTAAAATTAAAACTTAAACATATGAGACATTGAGCGATTGAGAAATTCGGCCATATGAAAATTGAACGATTGAGACATTCGGAAATTGCAAAATTGAGCGATTGAGAAATTCGGGAAATTAAAAATTAAGCGATTGAGAGACTGATAAACTCTGAAATGGTAAAATCAGAACTTAAAAATTGAGACATTGGGAAATTGAACGATTGAGATTCTGAGAAATTACAAAACTGAGCGATTGAGAAAATGAGGAAATGAGGAATTAAGCCATTGAGGCACCGATAAACTCAGAGATTGAAACATAAAAATTGAGACATTGAGGGATTGAGAAATTGGGGAATTGGAAAATTTAGCGATTGAGATTTGAGAAATTACAAAATTGAGCGATTGAGAAATTAAGGAATTGTAAAATTGAGCGATTGAGATTCTGAAAAATTACAAAATTGAGCGATTGAGAAATTGGGGAATTGTAAAATTAAGCCAATGAGACTGATAAATTCAGAAACTGGAAAATTAAATCTGAAGAATTTAAACTAAAAAATTGAGATATTGTAAAATTGAGTTATTGAGAAAGGAACAAAATCAGAAATTGGGGAAATGAGGAATTGAGCGATTGAGACACTGATAAACTCAGAGATTGAAACATAAAAATTGAGACATTGAGGGATTGAGCAATTGGGGAATTGGAAAATTTAGCGATTGAGATTTGAGAAATTACAAAATTGGGCGATTGAGAAATTGGGGAATTGTAAAATTAAGCCAATGAGACTGATAAATTCAAAAATTGTAAAATTAAATCTGAAGAATTTAAACTAAAAAAATGAGAAATTGTAAAATTGAGCTATTGAGAAAGGGACAAAAGGAGAAATTGGGGAAATGAGGAATTGAGCGATTGAGACACTGATAAACTCAGAGATTGAAACATAAAAATTGAGACATTGAGCAATTGAGAAATTGGGGAATTGAAAAATTTAGCGATTGAGATTCTGAAAAATTACAAAATTGAGCGATTGAGAAATTAAGGAATTGTAAAATTGAGCGATTGAGATTCTGAAAAATTACAAAATTGAGCTATTGAGAAACTGGGCAATTGTAAAATTAAGCCAATGAGACTGATAAATTTAGAAACTGGAAAATTAAATCTCAAGAATTTAAACTAAAAAATTGAGCTATTGAGAAAGGGACAAAATGAGAAATTGGGGAAATGAAGAATTGAGCGATTGAGACACTGATAAACCCAGAGATTGAAACATAAAAATTGAGACATTGAGGGATTGAGAAATTGGGGAATTGGAAAATTTAGCGATTGAGATTTGAGAAATTACAAAAATTGAGCGATTGAGATTCAGAAAAATTACAAAATTGAGCGATTGAGAAATTGGGGAATTGTAATATTAAGCCAATGAGAATGATACATTCAGAAACTGGAAAATTAAATCTGATGAATTTAAACTAAAAAATTGAGAAATTGTAAAATTGAGCGATTGAGGAAGGGACAAAATGATAAATTGGGGAAATGAAGAATTGAGCGATTAGACACTGATAAACTCAGAGATTGAAACATAAAAATGGAGATATTGAGCGATTGAGAAATTGGGGAATTGGAAAATTTAGCGATTGAGAATGGGGAAATTGCAAAATTGAGCTATCGAGAAATTGGAGAATTGTAAATTGAGCGATTGAGACTAATAAATTCAGAAATTGGAAAACTAAAACTGCAGAATTGAAACTTAAAAATTGAGATATTGAGGGATTGAAAAATTGAGCGATTGAGAAAGGGACAAAATAAAAATTGGGGAAATGAATACTTAAGCCATTGAGACACCGATTAATTCAGAAATTGAAACATAAAAATTGAAACATTGAGAAATCGGGGAATTTGAGACATCGAGCGATTGAGAAATTGGGCCATAGGAAAATTGAGCGATTGAGACATTCGGAAATTGCAAAATTGAGCGATCGAGAAATTCGGGAAATGAAGAATTGAGCGATTGAGACACTGATAAACTCTGAAATGGTAAAATCAGAACTTAGAATTGAGACATTTTAGTGATTGAGACATTGGGAAATTGGGCGATTGGGAAACTGAGATACTCAGAAATTGTAAAATTAAAACTAAACAATTAAAACTTAAACATTTGAGACATTGAGCGGTTGAGAAATTCGGCCATAGGAAAATTGAGCGATTGAGACATTCGGAAATCGCAAAATTGAGCGATTGGGAAATTCGGAATATTAAAAATTAAGCGATTGAGACACTGATAAACTCTGAAATGTTAAAATCAGAACTTAAAAATTGAGACATTGAGTGATTGAGACATTGGGAAATTGGGCGATTGGAAAACTGAGATACTCAGAAATTGGAAAATTAAAACTAAAGAATTAAAATTTAAACATTTGAGACATTGACCGATTGAGAAATTGGGACATAGGATAATTGAGCGATTGAGAAATTCGGAAAATGAAAAATTAAGCGATTGAGACACTGATAAACTCTGAAATGGTAAAATCAGAACTTAAAAAAATTGAGACATTGAGTGATTGAGACATTGGGAAACTGAGATACTCAGAAATTGCAAAATTAAAACTTAAACATTTGAGACATTGAGCGATTGAGAAATTTGGCCATAGGAAAAATGAGCGATTGAGAAAGTGAGGAAATGAAGAATTAAGCCATTGGTACACTGATAAACTCAGAAATTGAAACATAAAAATTGAGACATTGAGAGATTGAGAAATTGGAAACTTTAGCGATTGAGATTTGAGAAATAATTACAAAATTGAGCGATTGAGAAATTAGGGAATTGTAAAATCGAGCGATTGAGATTCTGAAAAATTACAAAATTGAGCGATTGAGAAATTGGGGAATTGTAAAATTAAGCTAATGAGACTGATATATTCAGAAATTGGAAAATTAAATCTGAAGAATTTAAACTAAAAAATTGAGAAATTGTAAAATTGAGCGATTGAGACACTGATAAACTCAGAGATTGAAACATAAAAATTGAGACATTGAGGGATTGAGAAATTGGGGAATTGGAAAATTTAGCGATTGAGATTTGAGAAATTACAAAATTGAGCGATTGAGAAATTAGGGAATTGTAAAATCGAGCGATTGAGATTCTGAAAATTTACAAAATTGGGCGATTGAGAAATTGGGGAATTGTAAAATTAAGTCAATGAGACTGATATATTCAGAAATTGGAAAATTAAACTAAAAAATTGAGAAATTGTAAAATTGAGCGATTGAGAAAGGGACAAAATGAGGAATTGGGGAGATGAGGAATTGAGCGATTGGGACACTGATAAACTCAGAGATTGAAACATAAAAATTGAGACATTGAGGGATTGAGAAATTGGGGAATTGGAAAATTTTGCGATTGAGTTTTGAGAAATTACAAAAAAGAGACTGAGAAATTAGGGAATTGGAAAATTAAGCGATTAAGATTCTGAAAAATTACAAAATTGAGCGATTGAGAAATTGGGGAATTGTAAAATTAAGACAATGAGACTGATAAATTCAGAAATTGGAAAATTAAATCTGAAGAATTTACACTAAAAATTGAAAAATTGTAAAATTGAGCGATTGAGAAAGGGACAAAATGAGAAATTGGGGAAATGATGAATTGAGCGATTGAGACACTGATAAACTCAGAGGTTGAAACATAAAAATTGAGAAATTGAGACATTGAGGGATTGAGAAATTGGGGAATTGGAAAATTTAGCGATTGAGATTTGAGAAATTACAAAATTGAGCGATTGAGAAATTGGGGAATTGCAAAATTAAGCCAATGAGACTGATAAATTCAGAAACTGGAAAATTAAATCTGAAGAATTTAAACTAAAAAATTGAGGAATTGTAAAATTGAGCGATTGAGAAAGGGACAAAATGAGAAATTGGGGAAATGAGGAATTGACCGATTGAGACACTGATAAACTCAGAAATTGAAACATAAAAATTGAGACATTGAGGTATTGAGAAATTGGGGAATTGGAAAATTTAGCGATTGAGATTCTGAAAAATTACAAAATTGCGATGCGATTGAGATTCTGAAAAATTACAAAATTGAGCGATTGAGAAATTGAGGAAATGAAAAATTGGGAAATTGGAAAAATGCAAAATTAAAACTAAAAAATTGAGACATTGAGCAATTGAGAAATTGAGGCTTTTAAAACATGAGCGACTAAAAAATTGGGCAATTGAAGAATTGAGCGATTGAGAAATTGAGAAACTGAGAAAATAACACTAAAACAAACTAAAAAATTGAGATATTTGGCGACCGAGAAATTGAGGAATTGAAAATTTGAGCGATGAGAAAGTGAGGAAATGAAGAATTGAGCAACTGAGCGATTGAGGAATTGGGGAAACGAAGCATCGGAATGAGAAATCGGAAACTCAAGCGAAAAAGAGTCGAAGGAGAGTGCTGTATTTGAGATCTCAATTGCATCTGGATAAAGGTGAGTGTTTAGCAGAGAGCAATTCTTCTGTATGGTTTTGGAGTGTCCGTCTTGAAGAGGTACACCCCACCTCCGGCAGATACTCACATGGTTGCCGAGAGCCTTGGGCGGCTGCATCCCCCGTAGCTGCTCCAGGAACGGGAGGAACATGAGTCCCTGCGGACTGGCCGCGTACTGCGCCGTGATCTGCCCCTGTATCTCCTGGAGCTTCTGGTGCTGCTGCAGCATCTGCTCCTGCTGCCTGCGCTGGAACTCCAGCTGCTTGTGCTGCGACTCATTGACCAGGTGCGGGGCTCCGGCCGCTTGCTGCAACAACAAGAAGAACCGAGTTGAAAGAGACGCGCGTCGCTGCACTCTGCCTTCTCTTCCTTTTTCCCGAATATTCGCAGGTTGCCAAGCCGCCTACGGCTCCTAAATATACTCTCCGGCACGCGGCCAATTCCATCTTCCATTCACTGCAGCCCTCATACATAGTGCACAAACTCCTCTTAAAATATAATTGTTCGTTCGGAGCGCACCAGGCCGAGTCCAGGATAAAAAGCCGGAGGAGTATTTCTGGAGGCGTTGGCACGGACGGCGGCAGAAGGAGCAGATATTCTCGTGTCGGTCATTATTACGACATGATGTATCACTTCCGGAGCGCGTTAATTGCGCGACCGGCCGGGGACGAGGACGGGTGGCGCTGATGGGAAGGAGAGGTCGATCGCCGCATCAGGAACGGCTTTTTGTCGTCGACCGCGGACGGACGTTAGATCGCTTAAGCGGTCGCGTTTGATGGGTGCTTCCAAGGAGGAAGAAGGCATTTTTTGGCTGGCGAAGAAGCTACGGCACCGATACTCAGGTTCAAAATTTGTCAGAAATGGTTGTCGTTCACCACCGAGCTGTCAAGAACAACGGTCAAACCGGTTGGGAATGTCAACCACAATTTCCCTTTGTGACTAAAAACCGTTTTGTTCATGGCACCACACGATGTAAATGCGGAGGGCGGGTGTGCTGCCGCATCCACAACTGACTGATTGACTAACGGTATTGGAATGACAACCATTTTTTGACTTAAAAATTTTGAAATTGGACTAAACATGAGTGTGTTCTAATTTTTAAAAGAAAAAAATATTCAATAAATATGGTTGTTATTTCTCATCCATTTAGTCAGTCGATGAGTATAGTGGACAGGGCGGCCCACCCGCCCACCGCACTCATAAATGGTGCCAAAACCATAAGCTTTTTAGTCACAAAGAAACGTTAAACTAGTAATGAGAATAACTCCAAATTGAGATTTATACCAAAATATTATACTCAAATTTACATTTTTGACTGAATGGTTGACAAACGGGTTCGGAATGACAACCATTTTCATATTGTATCCACCAAAAGAGATTTATACCAAAATATATATACGTATACTCAAATTTACATTTTTGACTGAATGGTTGACAAATTGGTTCAAAATGACAACCATTTTCATATTGTAGCCAAATTTCGTTTATTGTATTTCACAGTTGTTCTTTGGGACTAAAAATCATTTCGTTCATGGCACTCCATGTGAATGCGGTGGGCGGGTGGACCCGCCCCATCCACAACTGACTGATTGACTAACGGTATTGGAATGACAACCATTTTTTGACTTAAAAATTTTGAAATTGGACTAAGCATGAGTGTGTTCTAATTTTTAAAAGAAAAAAATATTCAATAAATATGGTTGTTATTTCTTATCCATTTAGTCGGTCGATGAGTATAGTGGACAGGGCGGCCCACCCGCCCACCGCACTCATAAACGGTGCCAAAACCATACGCTTTTTAGTCACAAAGAAACCTGTACCTGTAATGAGAATAAATCCAAATTGAGATTTACTCCAAAATATTATACCCACATTTATATTTTTGACTTAATGGTTGACAAACTGGTGTGGAATGACAACCATATTCATATGGTGTCCACCAAAAGAGATTTACACCAAAATATATATACATATATTGAAATTTACATTTTCGACTGAATGGTTGACAAACCGGTTCGGAATGACAACCATTTTCATATTGTATCCACATCTCGTTTCTTGTATTTCACAGTTGTTCTTTGGGACTAAAAATCATTTGGTTCATGGCACTTCATGTGAATGCGGTGGGCGGGTGGGCCACCGCATCCACAATTGACTGATTGACTAACGGTTTTGGAATGACAACCATTTTTGACTTATAATGTTAAATAGTAAATAATAATGTTTTAAAAGCATTTGAATTTCGTCGTAAAAAAGTGTTTTACCGTCGTAAATTCGGCTTTTCGATCGAGCGACACACATCCAAAATCACCCCGCATATCTGAAATCCACTCTCATCGTTCGAGCATCCACTCGACGTTGTTTACTGCGGGGCAATCACGCCAAGTCGCATCTCCCATCCATCCATCCATCGCGGCGGGCAAATAAACCTGCTGATTGTTTATGGACTGGGAACGGTGATCCGGATGGTCGTTCGTTCCGAGCGTTAGTTGGGACTGATTTACGGCGTTCGCCCGGCTGAGTGATGGCCCGCGAGAAACAACAGTCTTCACGTGTTACATAAATCCCGCGTCGTCGCCGACTGCTTTACGACACCGAGACGCGCTCCCGAATATCGCCCGCGGCAGGACGTCGAGCGTGAAACGCGGGAAGACACGTCGCGTGCGAGGAGCTCCCGAGGGAGCGCCGGGAGATGATCAGTCGATACAGGACGGGTGTTTTATTTCGGCGTGGCTGCTGAGAAATAAAACTGATCATTCCTCAATAATCCTTCTTCAAATCCCCTAACGGGGGGCTCCGACGGTTGACCAACGAGGAGGCGAAGGCGAGTGTTGGGTCTGCATAATAAATTTTGACGGGTCCTAAGAGGGAAAAATAGAGTCGATGTCTTTGTATATACACGTGGGACACATAAAATCGGTGCAGACGTCAACTGTGAATAGACGCGTAACAGATAGAGAGCGTCTATAATGATCCAGGAAAGCGATAAAGAATAAAGTGCGCCATCGAAGTGAAGAGAGATCAAAGTTCCCGAAAAGCGCATCAACACACGTCTAATGGAAATATTCGATTTAGTTTTGAAACGTAAACCTCTGGTCCTCGGCCACGAATTAACTCTTAAAACAATAAAGCAGCGAGTGTATCAAAGACCGCCCAAAATAAACACGCCGCTGTTTTCCCAACTTTGAAAAATAATAATAACGACCGTCGAGTGGGCGGAAAAATCCTCTTTGACCGAACGCAACGTGTGCTCACTCGGATGCGTGCATTCAAAGGTCGTCCGTTTGTTTTATGCTCCCCTTCGACTGACGTTCTAAAGGCCCGTTCGGACAGTATCTTCGGCGGTGATCTTAATGGAGGGAAACGGCTTTGATCTGCATTGTTGCGCGAATATTTTATTCATTAGCCGATCGGAACGACCGGGGACGGTTCGGACAATGCCGTATTGTTGCGACGATCTGTTTTAAATCAAGTAGGCCGGCGCGGAAGGCGACGCCCCCTGCGACCGACATGTGTTGAACAGATGCGACGCACAGATTTCGCGAAGACAATGCGCGCGGGTAATAATAATAATAGTCGGTGACACGTTTCTGTGTGGCCCGGGTAATGACGTTGTTAGACGGCAAAAAAACTACATTGCGTGTTGGTGTACACCAGTCGAGATGAGCGGGAGGGTCGGGTTTTTTGTCTTTTTAATTTTTTTTTCGGTTTTTCATTTTTTGCTTTCTCCTCGTTCAAAGCGGCGATTTCAAGTTCTCAATTTCTCAGGTTATGGTGTCTCAAATAGTCGTTTTTCCATGATGTCGGTTTCTCAATAACTTAGGTTCAGAAAGTTTCTCAATTTTTCAGTTTCATATATACATATTTTGGTATAAATCTCTTTAGGTGGATACAATATGAAAATGGTTGTCAGTCCAAACCAATTTGGATTGATTCTCATTACTGGTATAAAGTTTCTTTGTGACTAAAAAGCTTATGGTTTTGGCACCATCTGTGAGTGCGAAGTGAGAAATGACAACCATTTATTAATTTTTTTTTTCCTTTAAAAACTCACTCACTCTCGTGTTCAATCCAATTTCAAAATTTTTAAGTCAAAAAATGGTTGTCATTCCAATACCCTTAGTCAATCAGTCGGTTGTGGATGCGGCTGATTTTGACTCGGAATTTCGAAATGCTAAATTTTGGAAAAAAATCTCATACGTCGGGGATTGCATCGGTTTTCAATGTAGAGAAATCAAAAATCAAAAATGGTGGATGCGCTTGCAATAGCGTTTCCAACATTTTTGATTTGATATTTTTTATATTTTTTAAGGACGCTGTTTGCGCTAAGTGTTGGTGTAGACAGCCTAAATTTTAGCTTCGTAGTCGATCCAGTGTATTTTAATGAATTTTTAATCAAAGATTTTTATCAAATGTTTTGATTTGTAAATCATGGCCTCGTCGACCGCACCAAAGTCACCCTGCAGCCTCACATCTCGCAACTTTCGCTCGCCGCCCCCCGACTGTCCACGGCGCGCTCCACCCCCGAGAAGAATATCGGGTTTGACGTCGCGTCGCTCGGCGTTATAAAAAGAAATAATCCAGAATAGAGTGTGGATGTGACAAGGAATATAAGCCGTAGACGGGCTGCTCCCGGGGGATTTGTCATGTCAGCGTACAATGCGGGAGCGGAGAGGGATTACGGCTCGGATAGACGAGGTGCTTTCGTATAAAAGTTATTAGCGCTCTTGTGTACACTAATCCCGATAGTAATCTCTCAGTTCCACTAAACAAAACGACATTCCGGGGAACGGCGACTCCGGAGTATATTTAGAAGCGGGCTGTCACAACACTCATGATGCATTGTCGTGAGAAAGGAGGACCCACTTCGGGTAAGTGGTCGGTCGTCTAGGAAGAGACGAAATTTTCCCGTGCGCTCCCGTGCTCGTCGCCTGCCCCGCCGGCAATAAACGGTTTCATAACGTGTAAACACGCGCGTAATTTCGAATCGGACCTGAACAAATAGCCGCCGCTATCAAAGCCGGTCCACAATGTCACTTTATTGTCTAATAAATCATAATACGGGGATTTATTACGCACGATCTGGTCTTTTTATTATTTCCGCTTCTGTTTCCTCGCCATTGTTTATTATTCCTTCGACGCTTCGATCTAATAATAATAACGCCGCCGCGATTTTCGTACGTGACGCCTCCTCTCGGCTCTTCCCGTTTTTGCATTATTTAGCGGCGACGCGCGTGCCTTTTGTGGTCGACTTTGATGAAATTTTTATCCAGGGGCGGCTCGTCGGCCGAAAAGCGCGAAATTAAATCGTCGGCCGGATTTACGACACGTCGGAGAGCGCAACAAATGCGCCATTAATATTAATCCGTCGGCCGGAGCTGTGAATCTTTTAGTGTTCGGGTTATTGGTGAGGATGATGTTTGCGCACTTAATTTTAGACCCGTTGTTTACCGAAGAAGTCGTATAAATAGCCCTCATATTGTCCGTCGTAAAATATCGCGGCTTCATTGTCATAAATCCGAAAAGACGTCCGAGCAAAAAAACGAGATTTATGGGGCCGTGATTAACTAAGAGATTTGTTTGTTTTTAAATCGGTTATTATAAGTCAGCCCGTCGCTCCAGAATCGCGGAGGTACGTTTGGAAATTTTTCAAATTGGTAATTAGCGGAAAACGGAATGGTGGCTCCATTTCGTTGCAGTCGGAGCGTGGTGCCTCTAACCCACTTTATTCGGGGAAATACCGGCGCTGGAAGAGGGCCAATTCCCGACTTGTCACATTCGGGAATTTTCTGATTATCAATTATCACAACAAAGAGGAGATCAAAGACAAACGGTTGATCGATACGCGCTTGTTTGCTTCGAAAGACAAAGACGCGCATCTCCCGTAGCAGCGGGTTCATTGACGGAACCTCGCACAGAGATTACACCTCACAAAAACAAAACCGCAAAGCCCTCGCGCTCCCTCCCTAATCGCATCCCATCTATTTATTCCCGGTAATCCCCCAAAGCGCATGCTTTCGCCAAACAGTGTGCGTTATGACCGCCTCGTATTTGCACGCATCAAATATTGACGACGCGCGCGCCCCCTTTGATGTCAAGTAGAAACCCTTGTTAAGTCCTAAAATAACATAATACGCCAAAGGGGTACGTATTCATCACGTGGGCACTTGTTTGCGACACGTGTCGCGGTCTCCACGCCACCGCTGATTACCAATTACGACGTTCAATTGCCCCGCCGCAGGTGGGGAGCGCGGGGGCGGCGACCCACCCCGCCCGCGTTTACGCCGATGCGGAAGCGGCATTGTTTCGGGGGGCGGCGAGACCGTAGATCGGATGTGCGGAATTAGAATCACGGACGGGATCTTTGAAGGTCTCACGCGTCGCGGGGCACGCACGAGGGTGCTCAGCCATTGTTCCGGTACACTCGATTAAGGGTTCACGACACGGAAGCGTAATTAGCGAGACGAACATGGCGGTGTGGAGAAATCTGGGCGGATTCCGGTGACGCGTGGTCAGACTCGCCCTGTAGATGAACAAAACTGAAAAAAAAAACGCCGTGCCCTCTGCCCTAATCTCCCGCGTACGAGTTAGCGTTTCCAACGTCCGGGTCAAGACCTAGGCACCCCGCCATCTTTACCACAATTTCAATACTTCGTAATTCTTCGGTCTTATGAGACCTCATCAGTTCACATCAGAAGAATGACGATGGAATGCGCAGTACATTTCTTATGCGACCAAAGAGATGGCGCCACTATTAGTGTCTCGACGCTCCAACTTGCCCACTTCGGGCGTATACGGAGACAACCATTCTATCGAATGTCATCGTTGAGATATACCATTCTGATGAGGTCTAATAAGACCGAAACCAGTATATGATCCACAGATATGAACTTGAAAATATGCAAAATCGAGAATGTGAGAATGTGAACTTGAGAACCTGCGAATTTGAGCATCTGGAGCATCTGTGAATACGAAACTGAAAATCTGACGAACAAAGATACTGGGAACTGAAAATTTGAGATTCTGAGAACCTGTGTTATTGAGAAACCGACATAATGGAAAAATCATCATTCGAGACATCATAACCTGAGAAACTGGAATATTGGAAAACAACAAATCGAGAATCTGTAAAATAGGGAAATTGAGAACTTGAAAATATGCAAAAATGTAGAAACTGACAATGTCTGAAAATGAAACTGAAAACCTGACGAGCTGAGATACATCAAATTTACATGTTTGACTGACTGGTTGACAAACTGGTTCGGAATGACAACCATTTTCATATTTCGTTTCTTGTATGTCACAGTTGTTCTTTGTGACAAAAAACCATTTCGTTCATGGCACCACACTGACTGATTGACTAAGGGTATTGGAATGACAACCATTTTTGACTTAAAAATTTTGAGATTGGATTGACCACGAGTGAGTTCTATTTTTTAAAGGAACATAATATTTAATAAATATGGTTGTTATTTCTTATCCATTTAGTCGGTCGATGAGTATAGTGGACAGGGCGGCCCACCCTCCCACCACACTCACAAACGATGCCAGAACCATACGCTTTTTAGTCACAAACAAACCTTACATCATTTTTGACTCAATGCTTGACAATCTGGTTCGGAATGACAACCATTTTCAGAAACTGAAAAATTGAGAAGTGAATAAAATGAGAACGTAAATATCGGAGAACTCGAGAAATTGAGAACTTGACAATCTGAACATTTGTGAATTTGAAACTGAAAATCTGACGAACTGAGATTCTGTGAACCTGTGCCATTGAGACACAGACATCAGAGAAAAATGATCAATTGAGACACCAGAACCTGACCAACTGGAAGAATGGAAAATAACAAATCGAGAACCTGAAATTCAGAACTTAAAAATATGCAAAATTGAGAAACTGACAATGTGTGAAAGTGAAACTGAAAACCTGACGAACTGAGATATCAGAAACCGAAAAATTGAGAAATGGAGAAAATGAGAATTTGAGCATCTGAACATAAGTGAATGTGAAACTGAAATTCAGACGAATACTGCAAGGTGTAAAACTGAGAATTTGAGATTCTGAAAACCTGTTATTGAGAAACCGACACCATGTAAAAACTATAATTGCAAAATTGAGAAACTGAAATTCTGAGAACTTGAGAAACTGAAGATTTGAGCATCTGTCAATATGAAACTGAAAATCAGACGAACTGAGATACCGGAAGCTGTAAAACTGAGAATTTGAAATTCTGAGAACCTGTTATTGGGAGACCAACATCATGGAAAAATTATAACTGCAAAATTGAGAAACTGAGAATGTGACGAACTGAGATATCAGAGACTGTAAAATCGAGACATGTAGAAAATGAGAATTTATAAATTTGAGAACTGAGATACTGAGCATCTGTCAATATGAAACTGAAAATCAGACGAACTGAGATACCGGAAGCTGTAAAACTGAGAATTTGAGATTCTGAGAACCTGTTATTGAGAAACCGACATCATGGAAAAATTATAATTGCAAAATTGAGAAACTGAAAATGTGACGAACTGAGATATCAGAGACTGTAAAATTGAGAAATGTAGAAAATGTCAATTTAAAAATTTGAGAACTGAGATGCTGGAAGCTGGAAAACTAACAATTTGTGATTCTGAGAAACTTAAATTGTGAGAACTTGAGAAACTGAAAATTTGATCATTTGTCAATGTGAAACTGAAAATCAAACGAATTGAGATACCGGAAGCTGGAAAACTGAGAATTTGAAATTCTGAGAACCTGTGTTGTTGAGAAGCCCGCATAATGAAAAAATGATTATTTGAGACACCATAACCTGAGAAATCGAGAACCTGCAAAACTGGGAAATTGAGAACTTGAAAATCTGCAAAATTGAGAGACTGAGAATGTCTAAATATGAAACTGAGAACGTGACGAACTGAGATATCAGAAATTGAAAAATGAGAAATTGAGAAACTGAGAATTTGAGCATCTGAAGATCTGTGAATGTGAAACTGAAAATCTGACGAGCTGAGCTACTGGAAGCTAGGAAACTAGGAATTTGAGATTCTGTGAACCTGTGTTATTGAGAAACCGACATTATGGAAAAATTATAATTTGAGACATCATAACCTCAGAAACTTAAATATTGGAAAACAACAAATTGAGAACCTGCAAAATAGGGAAATTGAGAACTTGAAAATATGCAAAAGTGAGACTGAAAACCTGAAAAATCGAGAACTTAACAATCGGAGAACTTGAGAAGCTGAGAATTTGAGCATCCGAAGATCTGTGAACGTGAAATTGAGAACTTGATAATTTGTAAAATTGAGAAACTAAGATTGTGTGAATGTGAAACTGAGAACCTGACATACAGAAATCTGAACATCTGTGAATGTGAAACTGAAAAATAAGACGAACTGAGATACTGGAAGGTGGAAAACTGAGAATTTGAGATTCTGAGAACCTCTGTTATTGAGAGACCGACATCATGGATCATTTGAGACACCAGAAGCTGAGAAACTGAGAAACAAAACCTGTACTATTGAGAAAGATTTCCAAATGACGACGAAAGCTTCAAAATCCAATACAAAAATGGCGCTGAAGCACAGGTGTCCAATCACCAAGCATCAACATCTGTTTTGCGCGGTAGCAACATCCGCTCGTCGGAATTTCCTCCACATGTTAGAGAAACAGAAAGCGCCGAAGACACCCCCCGAGCGTCGTCGTCGCTACTTGTTGCTGCACCCCGGCCGGAACCCGAAGGAATCTCGACACTCCAAACATCCAAAAAAGCTCAACTCGTTCTCGTCGCCCCTCGCCGAAGCAATTTCGACACAATTTGTTTAGGATTAATCGATAAATCCTTGAATGGTGGCAGAGCGAGGCGTGAAGACATCGAGTGGGGCGAACGCGTCGACCGTATTGTATTCATCCGACAACCCCTCGCGTATGAATTATGATTTATGGGCCGCAAAGTCATGAACCAACCACTGTTCGGGGTAATTAACTTCGCGTTTAGGGGTTGGTTATCCCTTTATTTACTCCGCCGCCGCCGCCGCCGCCGCCCGCGATTGTCTCGATTCGTTAACGTGTTAATTGAATCGCGCTACAGTGAGACCTCCTCGCCGTGACCTCGAAACCTCAGGTGCATTGAACGCTCGCGCGCGCGTTACATAACCCCAAACGTAAAAACCGATGAATTACGTCCTGCAGAAACCTGCGTGTCCGCTCGGCGACCTCGTGCGTTACAGGTGGCAGCACCAGCCCCGCGCGAACAAAGCCGCCTTTGTGACGGAGTCCCATTTCCGTGAAGCCGTGCGCTCGCTCCTAAAGAGCCCCCCGAATCGAATCATACGCCCGACGAGCGCATTATCGACGCAAGTGCGCATTATTTCATGAGAGCCGTCGTTTGTTTATCCGGAACAATTGAGGCTTTATGCGCCGGCCACTTGACTGCTCGAACGCTATTAAAAACGGGACGGTTTTAATTGGGGGCCGTCTTAATTATTTCCAGGGAGCGGCGAGTGCGGTCATCGGTTGTTAATTAAGACCGGGGTGGACGGGCCGCCGCGAAACCGCCGCGCGCTCTATCTTTAGCACCCCTCGAGCCGCAGATATGGATTACTAAATTTGAAATATCTTTGATACACATCGACGACGGGCTAATTTTAACCGGCACATGAATGGAGCACACAGCTGTTAGGAGTTATAAGAACCTTCCGCTGGAAGTGTCACTCCGACGACATACCTTCTACATCAGACACTTAAGAGGTCGCTTTTCAAAACGGAGCGGTAATAGTTACCATAAATTCGGGCCGCGGAACAAATTACGAGGGCTGTTTTGAAAAGAGATCGTCGGCCGCGCTGATTGTGACAGTTGGGAGAGTCGATATTCAAAAGAATGACTTGGATTAACAACAACACTAAGAAGACCGGTTCGGAGAGCTTCTCAGTTTACACGGTTTTTTACCGTGATCCCGCGAGTGATTAGTTTAGGGAGTTTTTAGTTAATTTTTTGGATGTCAAGTACAGTGATAGTCGGTCGAGCTTTCTAGCATTACACGTTTGAAAACTACGAGTATGTCTGTACGTGTTTGTCGAACTGCATTTGTTTTGCCTGTGACGTCGTCGGACTAGTGTAGATGCATGTTTGTGATTGATAGAAATTAGACTATTTTGTCTTTGTGTTCTCTATTTCAGTCTTGATAGTCTCTGTAGTCTCTTTAGTATTTTTGGTCAGTTTCGTCTCTTGGGTCCCTTTTGTCTCTTTGGTCTATGTTGCCTCTTTAGTGTCTTTTCTCACTTTACTACTTTACTCTTTTAGCTCTCTTGTTTCTTTCGTCCAGTTCGTATATTTTTGTCTATTTGTCTCTTTAGTCGCTTTGGAATCTTAGACCTCTTTGGTGTCATTCGTCTTATTTTGTCTTTTTACTCTCTTTGGTCCCTTTTGTCTCCATTGTATCTCTTGTGTCTTTTCTCTTCCATTTTTTAAGTCTCTATTCTATCTACTTTAGTCACTTTACACTCTTTGGTCCGTTAGAATCTTTTGGTTCTATTGTTTCTTTTGTCTCTTTATTGTCATTGAAGTCTTTGGTCCCTTTGTCTCTCTCTTCTGTGATTTTATCTTTTTGTGTTTTATGATTATTTCGTGTTGTTAGATCTTTTGTGGTCTTTGCTCTTTTCAGAATTTTCTATCACTTTTGTCTCTTTGTCTCCTTTGCCTCTTTATTACCTTTAATCTCTTTTGTGTCTCTTCTATTATTTATCTTT
This sequence comes from Diaperis boleti, assembly GCA_963583935.1. Taxonomy (NCBI): domain Eukaryota; kingdom Metazoa; phylum Arthropoda; class Insecta; order Coleoptera; family Tenebrionidae; genus Diaperis; species Diaperis boleti. Next base: position 57,941,126 of record OY757246.1, read on the forward strand.
TTATCCCTTTGGTCGCTATTCGTCTAGTCGCCTTTGGTGTTTTCGTTCTTTTACGATCCCCAAATAAGTTTTCACTTCTCTCACACAATATCTAACACAATCGACAAACCAAAAATCATTAATTCAAGTGCATGAACCTGAATCAGTCTAGAACCTGGGATAAATCTGAATCAACCTTGAACCTTAAAACCTGGGTTGAACCTGAATCAACCTAGAACCCGAAAACTTGAAATGAACCTGAATCAACCTAGAACCCGAAAACCTGGGATATACTTGATGCATCCTAGAATCCTAGTTCTACTACAAATTGCTCAGATATTTTCATAACCTAAACAAACTTCGAAAGCCTGAACAAACCACAATAGACAAGAGAAAATATCTCAGCCAATCGATAAATCAAAAATTATTAAATCAAAAGCAAACCTTGAAAGTTCGAATAAACCACAAAAAGACACCAGAAAATATCTCAGCCATTCAATAAATCAAAGATTATTAAATCGAAGTTCCAAGTGGATGAACCTAGATCAAACTAAAACCTGAAAACCTGGAATAAACCTGAATTAACCTAGCGACCAAAAACCTGGGATAAACCTGAACCAACCTAGAACCCGAAAACCTGGGATATACTTGAAACATCGTAGAACCCTAGTTCTACTTCAAAATGCTCAGATATTTTCATAACCTAAACAAACCTTAAAAGCCCGAAGAAACCATAAAAAGATGAGAGAAAATATCTCAGCCATTCAATAAACCAAAAATTACTAAATGACAGTTCCAAGCGGATGAACCTGAATCAACCTAGAACCCGAAAACATGGGATAAACCTAAATCAAACTAGAACCCGAAAGCCTGGGATAAGCCTGAATTAACCTAGAACCCGAAAACCTGGGATATACTTGAAACATCCTAGAACCCTAGTTCTACTTCAAAATGCTCAGATATTTTCATAACCTAAACAAACCTTAAAAGCCCGAAGAAACCATAAAAAGATGAGAGAAAATATCTCAGCCATTCAATAAACCAAAAATTACTAAATGACAGTTCCAAGCGGATGAACCTGAATCAACCTAGAACCCGAAAACATGGGATAAACCTAAATCAAACTAGAACCCGAAAGCCTGGGATAAGCCTGAATTAACCTAGAACCCGAAAACCTGGGATATACTTGATAGATCCTAGAACCCTAGTTCTACTTCAAAATGCTCAGATATTTTCATAACCTAAACAAACCTCGAAAGCCTGAACAAACCACAATAGACGAGAGAAAGTATCTCAGCCAATCGATAAATCAAAAATTATTAAATCAAAAACAAACCTTGAAAGCTCGAATAAACCACAAAAAGACAAAAGAAAATATCTCAGCCATTCAATAAACTAAAAATTATTAAATCGAAGTTCCAAGTGGATGAACCTAAATCAAAGTAGAACCTGAAAACCTGGAATAAACCTGAATTAACCTAGAGACCAAAAACCTGGTATAAACCTAAATTAACCTAGAACCCGAAAACCTGGGATATACTTGATACATCCTAGAAACCTAGTTCTACTTCAAAATGCCCAGATATTTTCATAACCTAAACAAGCCTCGAAAGCCTGAACAAGCCACAATAGACGAGAGAAAATATCTCAGCCAATCGATAAATAAAAAATTATTTAATCAAAAACAAACCTTGAAAGCTCGAATAAACCACAAAAAGGCAAGAGAAAATATCTCAGCCATTCAATAAACTAAAAATTATTAAATTGAAGTTCCAAGTGGATGAACCTAAATCAAACTAAAACCTGAAAACCTGGAATAAACCTGAATTAACATAGAACCCAAAAACCTGGGATAAACCTGAATCAACCTAGAACCCGAAAACCTGGGAAATACATACTTGAAACATCCTAGAACCCTAGTTCTAGTTCAAAATACTCAGATATTTTGATAACCTAAACAAACATTAAAAGGCCGAAGAAACCATAAAAAGACGAGAGAAAATATCTCAGCCATTCAATAAACCAAAAATTACTAAATCACAGTTCCAAGCGGATGAACCTGAATCAACCTAGAACCCGAAAACATGGGATAAACCAAAATCAAACTAGAACCCGAAAACCTGGGATAACCCTGAATCAACCTAGAACCCAAAAACCTGGGATAAACCTGAATCAACCTAGAACCTGAAAACTAGGGGATATACTTGAAACATCCTAGAACCCTAGTTCTACTTCAAAATGCTCAGATATTTTCATAACCTAAACAAACCTCGAAAGCTTGAACAAACCACAATAGACGAGAGAAAGTATCTCAGCCAATCGATAAATCAAAAATTATTAAATCACAGTTCCAAGTGGATGAACCTGAATCAAACTAGAACCCGAAAACATGGGATAAACCTAAATAAAACTAGAACCTGAAAACCTGGGATGAACCAGAATTAACCTAGAACCCAAAAACCTGGGAAATACTTGAAACATCCTAGAACCATAACCTAAACAAACCTCAAAAGCCTGAATTAATCACAATAGACGAGACAAAATATTTCTGAATCTGAATCAATCAAGAACCTGGGATAAACCTGAATCAACTGAGAACCCGAAAACCTGGGAAATACTTGAAACACCCTAGAACCATAACCTAAACAAAACTCGAAAGCCTGAATTAACCACAATAGACGAGACAAAATATCTCTGAATCTGAATCAATCTAGAACCTGGGATAAACCTGAATCAACCGAGAACCCGAAAACCTGGGATAACGCTGAAATTCAAAGTTACTTTCAAAAATTTTCAAAATCTCAGCCAATCGATGAACCAAAAATTATTAAATTTAAGTTCCACCTAGATGAACCTGCATCGACCTAGAACCCAAAAACCTGGGATAAAACTGAAGCAACCTAGAACCAACCTAGAACTCAAAAAACTGGAATAAACCTGAATCAACGTAGAACCCGAAAACCTGAGATATACTTGAAACATCCTAGAACCCGAAAACCTGGGATAAACTTAAATCATGTCATCGGACTAGTGTAGATGCATGTTTGTGATTGATGGAAATTAGCGTTGTATAAAGTTATAAATTAGTGTAGTGTGAAAGCTTTACTAGGCCCCAAAGTGAGATTTTATCCCGACGACGTTTCCACGTCAAAATCAACGGCGCGTATCCGAACTGCGCCTTTACGTATTTGTTTTTTTGATTTGTCTGGTCTCTTTGCTTTATTGTTCGATTGTACTTTTCGTTTTTGTTCTTCCTTAGCGGTTACTCTAAACTCTACGTAGTTGTAGTCACCTTTATCTGTTTTGTTTCATAATTTTATCTGGTGTCTTTGATCTCTTCAGCCTTCTTGGTTACCTTTGCCTCTTTTGTTTCATTTGTTTTGTTACCCGTCGCATGGTCCCATTTCGCGCAAATGCGTAGTTTTAGTTTTTTAGAATAAAAATTAATTAAGATAGGCAGCAAGGTCGCAAGCCTGGCGCCAATACGCCTCTCGACCCTGTGGTTTTATTCGTTTGGGACATTTTAATTGTGAAGGTAAGCGTTGTTATTACGTGGGACAGACTCCGGGATTAATATAAAATAATTGGAAAAATATTTACTATTATGGTTTTATTTTCTGCATATTCTAGGGACGAACGATTTCGATCAGGTTTGTCAACTACCAAGTTTTACTTCAAAATGCAGAGATACTTTCATAACCTAAACAAACCATAAAAGCCAAAATAAACCACAAAAAGACGAGAGAAAATATCTCAGCGATTCAATAAACCAAAAATGATAAAATCACAGTTCCAAGTGGATGAACCTGAATCAACCTAAAACCCGAAAACATGGGATAAACCTAAATCAAACTAGAAGTCGAAAACCTGGGATAAACCTGAATCAACCGAGAACCCGAAAACCTGGGATAACGCTGAAAGTCAAAGTTACTTTCAAAAATTCTCTAAATCTCAGCCAATCGATAAACCAAAAATTATTAAACTTAAGTTCCACCTAGATAAACCTGAATCAACCTAGAACCCGAAAACCTGTGATCAGCCTGAATCAACCTACAACCCGAAAACCTGGGATCAGCCTGAATCAACCTAGAACCCGAAAACCTGGGATCAGCCTGAATCAAACTACTACCCGAAAACCTGGGATAAACCTGAATCAGTCTAGAACATCTTATAAAACAAGACATGAAATTCATTGTCTTTTAAGTCGCCCGTATAAGCTAGTTTCAACATAACGAAACAATTCCTGGCCGAACGACCGTAAACATCTGAATCGTGATGCGAATTTCCGGCCGTACCTCTCTCGAATACGCCGAAATGGCCGAGAATTCGTGTTCGAAAAAATCGGGTCCGTCAGGAAATCTCCGCGCGATGAGTAAGTAAACAACAACTACAAGACGTCAGTGATTGGCACAAATTTCGAGATTCTCACTTTTAAATAGAACCGCTAGTACGTTTTAATAGATCGGCCGAGTAAATATAGAGGGGTTAATATCAAAAATAACGGGCGTGACGTGATCGAACCGCACGCGTCCTGCAGTTAATCTAAATTTAGGGTGAGTGCCGAATTTTTGAGAGATGGCCTAAACAGATGTTGCGGCCGGCCGAGATTTGGACCGTCGACCATCGAATAGACGATAGAAAAACGCATCTAGCCGGCGTAATTTAATTACCCGTCCGAGTTTTTCTCCGGATTTCCAGGCCGTTTAACGAGCAGTCCAGATATGGCGATGCCGCGCCGGTTTATTGCACATAATTTGTAAAATCGAGATTAACATTTATGATTAATCTGAGCGGAGCGTTAGTTAACAAGATGCGCCGTCGTAAATACGCGTTTTTACTGCGCGGACTGGGCCCGTTTCAATCTCGGAGGGACAATAAATGGCCGCCACTACAAATGTATGCAGATTGAATGGGCTCCGGATTGTTTAAAAATGGGAAATCCGACGAGAAACGAACCGCACTTGTCAGATCGTTTAGATGCTGGATAATCTCGGAATTAAATAATATGGGCATCAGGGGCATTGACTGGTTCGCGGGTAGAACCTGTTCGTCGTCGACGGACACTTGCTTCGTTATCGCGACGAATTAATAAATTACGCGTGCCGAGACGCGGTGCGATCGAGCTGGTTTGCGATCGGGGTCGGCTGTGGAAGCGCGAACCAACAAGTGGGTCAAATCAACTTAAATTGATAAAAAATTGATTTAATGAATAAAAATGAATTTCAGGTTTATCCCAGGTTTACGGGTTCTAGGTTGATTCAGGTTTATCCCAGGTTTTCGGATTCTAGGTTGGTTCAGGTTTATTCAAGGTTTTAGGGGATCTAGGTTGATTCACGTTTATCTCAGGTTTTAGGGTTCTAGATTAATTAAGGTTTATCTCAGGTTTTCGGGTTCTAGGTTGATTCAGGTTCATCCACTGGGAACTCTGATTTGGATTATCCATTGTCTGAGATATACAGCGAGCGGCAAAAGTATGGAATAAATTCATTAAAAATGAAACAAAATTTTTTTCTAAAAAATTTTTGGACGGGTCAATTTTGGTTTATAAAAATGAATATTTTGATCCCAAATTAAATTTCAAGCAGTCATTTGTTTTCGAGTGATGACGTCATCGATAGTTTTTTTAAATAGAAACCCCCTATTTTTTTTTCCTGATTCAGATAGCCTTTTTAATTGTCTAAACGACAGTATAAAAATTTTGTTATCTTAGATAATGAAAGTTTTGAGAAAAAAAATAAATTGGATTTTTTATGACAAACAAAAACAAGTCAAAAAATCAAGTAGGTAAATCAAACAGTCAAATGGTAGTCAGTTTCATTTGTTTGTGTAAATTGTGTAATAGTTCCAAGTGGACTATAGAAAAGTAAAAAAAAATCTGGCAAATTAGTACAAAAAAAACCTTAGATAAATCTGAATCAACCTGGAACCCAGAAGACTGGGATGAACCTGAATCAATCCAGAACCCGATTTAGATGTTTACAACATTTCAGCCAGAAATAATGATTATGTTGAACCTAGCTTATACCCGCGACTTATAAGACTTAATGAATTTAATAATAAATTTCATGCTTTATTACAGGCTTTCTAGGATCTATATTGATTCAGGTTTATCCCAGGTTTCCGGGTTCTAGGTTGATTCAGGTTTATTCCAGGTTTCCGGGTTCCAGGTTGATTCAGGTTTACCCTAGGCTTTTAGGTTCTAGGTTGATTCAAGTGTATCCCAGGTTTTTCTGGTTCTAGATTGATTTCGGTTTGTCCAACTTTGACATTATGAAACTAAAAATGTGGGAAGGTGAAATTTTGTGCTTTTGTCAAACTGAAATAGTGAAGGAATCGATGAATGTCCAAATTGTGAAATATGTAGCTAAATTGCGAACTTCTGAAACCATAGACTTGTGAAAGTGTGAAGCTTAATTTGTGAATCTGTGATTTTGAACTTGTGAAATAGGGAAATTGTGAACCTGCAAATTTGTCACATGAAAATATGAATTCTCGAAATTACGAATTTGTGAACAATAAATTTGTGAATTGTGAACTTTTGAAAGTAAAAATTTGTGAAGCTGAATTTGTGAAACTGTGAATTTGAACTTGTAAATTTGTCAAATGAAAATATAAATTTTCGAAATTACGAATTTGTGAATTGTGAAAATCAAATTTGTGAAATTATAGAATTATAAAAGTGAATGTGTGGATCTGAAAAACTACGAGTTTGTGAAATAGTGAAGCAATCGATGAATGTTCAAATTGTGAAATAGCTAAATTTTTAATTTCTGAAACAATAGAATTGTGAAGCTCAATTTGTGAAATTGTGAAGCTGAATTTGTGAATTTGTGAATTTGAACTTGTGAAATAGGGAAATTGTAAAACTGTAAATTTGTCAAATGAAAATATGAATTGTCGAAATTACGAATTCGTGAATTGTGTAAAATATTGTAAAATTGGATTTGTCAAACTTCAAATTGTGAAGTACCTAAATTGTGAATTTTTGAAAGTATAAATTTGTAAAGCTGAATTTGTGAAACTGTGAATTTGAACTTGTGAAATAGAGAATTTGTGATGCTGTAAATTTGTCAAATGAAAATATGAATTTTCGAAATTACGAATTTGTGAATTGTGAAAAATATGTTTGTGAAACTATAAAATTATGAAAGTGAAAGTGTGAATCTGAAAAACTACGAGTTTGTGAAATCGTGATAAATGTGAAATATTGTAAAATTGGATTTGTTAAACTGAAATAGTGAAGGAATTAGGAATGTCCAAATTGTGAAATAGCTAGATTGTGAACTTCTGAAAGTGAAACTGTGAAGCTGCATTTGTGAATCTGTGATTTTGAACTTGTGAAATAGGGAAATTGTGAACCTGTAAATTTGTCAAATGAAAATATGAATTGTCGAAATTACAAATTTGTGAAAAATAAATTTGTGAATTGTGAACTTTTGAAAGTATAAATTTGTGAAGCTGAATTTGTAAAACTGTGAATTTGAACTTGTGAAATAGGGAATTTGTGATGCTGTAAATTTGTCAAATGAAAATGTAAATTTTCGAAATTACGAATTTGTGAATGGTGAAAAACAAATTTGTGAAACTACAAAATTATGAAAGTGAAAATGTGGAACTGAAAAACTACGAGTTTGTGAAAAGGTGGGAATGTGAATTATTGGGAAATTGAAATAGTGAAGGAATGGATGAATGTTCAAATTGTGAAATAGCTAAATTGTGAACTTCTGAAACTATAGATTTGTGAAGCCGAATTTGTGATACTGTGAATTTGAACTTGTGAAATTGTGAATTTGAATTGTGAAAAATAAATTGGTGAAACTATAAAATTATGAAAGTGAAAGTGTGGATCTGAAAAACTACCAGTTTGTGAAATCGTGATAAATGTGAAATATTGCGAAATTGGAGTTGTCAAACTGAAATAGTGAAGGAATTATGAAAGTCCAAATTGTGAAACAGCTAAATTATGAACTTCTGAAACTATAGACTTGTGAATCTGTGAAGCTGAATTTGTGAATCTGTGATTTTGAACTTGTGAAATAAGGAAATTGTGAACCTGTAAATTTGTCAACTGAAAATATGAATTCTCGAAATTACGAATTTGTGAATATGTGAAACTGTGAAAGCGAATTTGTGAATCTGTGAATTTGAACTTGTGAAATAGGGAAATTGTGAAACTGTAAATTTGTCAAATGAAACTATGAATTCTCGAAATTACGAATTTGTGAATTCTGAAAAACTACGAGTCTGTGAAAACGTGATGAATGTGAAATATTGTGAAGTTGAATCTGTCAAACTGAAATAGTGAAGAAATCGATAAATGTTGAAATGGTGAAAGAGTTAAATTGTGAACTTCTGAAACTACAGATTTGTGAAGCCGAATTTGTGAATCTGTGAATTTGAACTTGTGAAATAGGAAAATTGTGAAACTGTAAATTTCTCAATTGAAAATATGAATTCTCGAAATTACGAATTTGTGAATGTAAGAAACTGTGAAGGCTAATTTGTGAATCTTTGATTTTGACCTTGTGAAATAGGGAAATTGTGAACCTGTAAATTTGTCAAATCAAAATATGAATTCTCGAAATTACGAATTAGTGAATTATGAAAAATAAATTTGTGAAACTATAAAATTATAAAAGTGAAAGTGTGGATCTGAAGAACTACGAGTTTGTGAAATCGTGATGAATGTGAAACATTATGGAATTGAATCTATCAAACTGAAATAGTGAAGGAATCGATAAATGTTTACATTGTGAAATAGCTAAATTGTGAGCTTCTGAAACTACAGATTTGTGAAGCCGAATTTGTGAAACCGTGAAGATGAATTTGTGAAACTGCGAAATTAAACTTGTGAAATAGGGAAAATGTGAAACTGTAAATTTGTCAAATGAAAATATGAATTTTCGAAAATACGAATTTGTGTAAAAAATAAATTTGTGAAACTGAAATAAATTATAAAATGATAATGCAACTATGGCACTGAAATAATCGGAAAGGTATACATTTAAAATCGAACTTTGGCGGTTCGAGTTAGTAGAGTTCCACTATATTTCGTAAATTCTTTGATTCGTAATTTTATGTTTCACAACATGATATTTTGTTGTTTAAAAAAATCTATCACCTTGGTATTCGAAAACCATGGATAGAGCCTAGATAACTGGAATGAACCTGAATCAATTTAGAACCCGAAAATCTGGGATAAACCTCAATCAACCTAAAACCCGAAAACCTGGGATAAGCCTGAATCATCCTAAAACCTGGGATAAACCTGACTCCACCTAGAACCCGAAACCCTAGGACAAACCCGAATCAGTTTAGAAGTGTTGGTAACTTAATCATACCTAAAACCCGAAGACCTGAGATAAATCTGAATCGATCTAAAACCCGAAAGCCTGGGATAAACCTGAATTAACTCTAAAACCTGGGATAAACCTGAATCCACTCAGAACCCGAAACCCTGGGACAAACCCGAATCAGTCTAAAACTTGGTTGGTTGGTTGGCAAGTTAATCATACCCCAAAAACACTGATAAATCTAAATGAACCTGAAAGGTTGGTATTAGGTTTCGAAGATCGGGAGTATTTTTGAAAATAAACGACTTGGATGTTTAACCACCGAAATACATATATCACCTCTTAATTGGAATTCCACGCAGCACTGCGACCATCACCTTCGCGCAAAAATCCCTGACGTCAATATCTAAAAAAACTGTCGTTTTCAAATCGCTCCGAATTAATAATACTCCGCATCCGCTCCAGTTATTCCGCTGCCGCTCGGATTCTTGTTAAATTTAGTCTCTCATAGTGATGTCGGAGCGAAGATGCACTTTGAGCGAGGGAATTTGCGTGAAACCGCCCTCGGAGCGGCTCTTCCTCGTACGGTGACTTGCATTTATAATTGTGTTAAATTAGGTGCGCTTTCAGATAAGAGTTAATTTAATAAAGCAGGTGGAAATCGCACGTTGTGCATCATCAATAACGCATTTATCTCTCGCTGACGATGACGTCGCATTGTTTAATGGCGTGTGAGCGCGCGATTAACAGGCCGGGTACAGACCGGGGCGGATGACCTTGGAAAAATAATTCGATAACCGGCTCCACACCTGAATACAGAAGATTAAGAAGTACATACATGACAAAGCACCCCGAGGGCGAAGGGTTGGTCGTGCCGGTGCACGCCGAAGGCAGATTACTCCGCATCCGGCGGTCGCGTTTTTTTCACCTCTTAGGGAAGGATGTTATGTCTGTCGAAAGGGTGGAAAGTGTTAAAAAATGGCGCGATGACGGACGAGCCGCAGCGTCGAAGAATAACAGGATCCGAATCGGGTCTCTCCCTTTCGCTCCACCGACTCGGGGAAAACTCACTTTGAGAAGTCAGCCGGTATTTGCGCAAGACGTAATTGTACATAATCTCGTTATCATTAGTCCCGTGTGCATCTGATTTCGGCCCATCAAAGGATCCCAAACTAGCCCCTTTTGACTCATCGCGATTCGGCATCCCGGTTTCTGTGTAATTAAGTAATGGGAATCAAACTTCCGACTTCTCTCTGTGAGGTGTTTGTTCAGCAGTTCCGACCGATCCGTGTTTGTCTGTTTGATTATTCGAGCGCCCCCTCTCGCCCGATATCGCGCGTTATTGATGTTATTATTACATGCACAATGTGTGTACACGGAGGTCAAACCGTCACCGGGTCACTCGTGGCGGACTGTTATGTAAACGCGTCGCGATAAGGAGGAGGAATGCCTGATGCCGCGCGAAGACGGCCGGGACGGATCAGAAGTGGTATTGTGTATCGATCCCCTCCGAGGGGTGGTCCGGATTTCAAACGGCCGCATTATGATTAGCTCTTAATGGAGGTCATTACGCAACATTGTGGGACAGCGACATCAATGGCAATGATGGAAATTAGTTGTTATTGTGTACATCATACATACACATGTCATCACAAGCGCACTCGTTATTATACACATCCATATCAATATTTGACAAAGGCCTTTGTCCTCGATTAAATTATTCCGGTTCGCATTCAACTAAAACAAACTCTAATTAACGTCCCGGTCGCATATTAAATCGATCGGGGGGCGGGCGGGCGAGCGTGGGGGCGGCGTTCCCTTTCGGATTGTTGTTTCCGCTCGCGTTTTATGTTTTACGCGGTTTTCGGGTTCTGTCAAAATTTTACCCGTCTCTAATTGCATACAGTTGTAATACTTTCCACGCACGTGTGTACAGCGGTCAAGGTCTTGGATATGCTTTGAGAACCTTGACGAAACCTAGACGCCACAATAAACCTAAATAAACCTCAAAAAATGGTGTTCCAATTAAATTTTTAAAAGTAGAACAACCTGAACGAACCTAGCACCCGGAAAACGAAAAATGCAAATTTCAAGTGGACTCAAACCGAGGATCAACCTTAATCAACCTAGAACCAGAAAACCTGAGACGAATCTATTGATCACCTAATAAAATACCAAAAACGCGAAATAATCTACATGAACCTGAAAAACCATAAAATGACCAAAAAAAGTCACAAATTATAATCAAATGTGAAATGAAACCTGGGATGAACCAGCAATTACATACCTGGGATCAACATGGGTCACTAGAACCCAAAAAACTGCCAAACCTCAAAAACGCGGATAAATCTACATAAACCTAAAAAAACCCATGCAATCAAATAACCAAAAATTTGTCCAATATATTTAATTCTTCAAGTGGACTTAAGAAAAGTAGAACAACCTGAATATATCGAGAAATCAAAAATTAATCAATATAGAGGACACAAACCTGGAATAAACCTAGAACCGGAAAACCTGGGAAGAGGACCTTATGTTAACCGAATCAAAACTCAAAAGTGCGAACAAATCTAAACATTTAAGGAAAGTAGAACAACCTGAACCAACCTTGAACTTGGAAAGAATCTAGATCAACCTAGAATCAGGAAACTTACGATGATAAATAAAAATTAAAATTTCAAGTGGGGTTAAAAATAAAACAACATGGGCCCAACCTAAAAAACAAATATCACTTAATCAACGTAGAGCTCACAAACCTGGGATCAACCTTGATCAACCTAGAACCCGAAAACCTGGGACGGAAGTCTTGGCAACTTAACCAAACCAAAAAAAAAACAAATGTACATGAACCCAAAAAACCTCAGGCGATAAGACAAACAAAAAATTATAATTAAACGTGAACTGAATCAACTGAGAAACCAAAACCTGGGATTAAACCTCAGGAATTCAAATAACCAAAAATATGTCGGAAATATTTAAACGTTCAAGTGAACAACCTGAATATATCGAGAAATCTAAAATGAATCAATATTGGGCCCGAAAACCTGGGAAGAGGGTCGACTTCTTGTTAACCTAATTAAAACTCAAGAGTGCGGGTAAATCTAAACATACTTGAAAAACTTCAGACAATCAAACCAAATATGAGTTAAAAATAATTAAGAAAAGTGAAACAACCTCAACCAACCTTGAACCTGGAAAACTTGGAACGAATCTAGATCAACCTAGAATCAGTAAAGTTACGAAGCAGAAAAAAAAATCCAAGTGGAGTTAAAAATAAAACAACACATAACCAACGTAGAACTCACAAACCTAGGATCAACCTTAATCAACCTAGAACCCGAAAACCTGAGACCGAAGTCTTGGCAACTTAGCCAAACCACAAAAACGCGGATAAATCTACATGAACCCAAAAAACCCTAGGCGATAAGATAAACAAAAAATTATAATTAAATGTGAACTGAATCGTGAAACCAAAACTAACTGTGAACAACTTAAGAAAAGTAGAACAACCTGAATGGACCAAAAAAACCTAAAATGAATCAACCTTAAAAATACAAACCTGTCTTAAACCTGGAATCAACCTAGAACCCGAAAACCCGGAAAGAACAAGGCAATGAAACAATGGAATCTTAAATCAATCTTGAAAACTAAAACCTTTGATGCAACATAAATTAACCTGAAACCCCACAACATCTGGGATCAATATGAGTCAACCTAGAACCCGAAAACCTGGGAAAAGGAAGCCTTCGAAAACGCGGATAAATCTACATAAACCTGAGAAAACCCAGGCAATCAAATAACCAAAAAATAGTCGAAAATTGAATTTTTAAGTGAACAAGTGACTTAAGAAAAGTAGAACAACCTGAATGGATAAAAAAAAAACTAAAATGAATCAACCTTAGAAATACAAACCTGAGATAAACCTGGAATCCACCTAGAACCCGAAAAGAACTAGGCAATCAAATTTTAAATCAACCTTGAAAACGAAAACTTGGGATGCAAATGAATTAGCATAAATCTCATAAACCTGGAATCAACCTGAGTCAACCTGAAACCCGAAAACTTGACATTAAAGTCTTAATAACCTAACCAAAAAAATCTCTGACAATCTAATCAAAAGAAGACTGAATCAACTTAGGAACCAAAGCCTGGGATCAACCGATTAACCAGAATTAACCTAAAACCCCACAACATCTGGCATCAACATGAGCCAACCTAGAACCCCAAAACCTGGGAAAAGAAAGACTTCGAAAACGCGGATAAATCTACATAAACCTGAGAAAACCCAGGCAATAAAATAACCAAAAATGAGTCGAGAATTAAATTTTTAAGTGAACAAGTGACCCAAGAAAAGTTGAACAACCTGAATGGACCAAAGAAACTAAAATGAATCAACCTTAGAAATACAAACCTGAGATAAACCTGGAATCAACCTAGAACCCAAAAAGAACTAGGCAATCAAATTTTAAATCAATCTTGAAAACGAAAACTTGGGATGCAATTGAATTAGCACAAATCTCATAAACCTGGAATCAACCTGAGTCAACCTGGAACCCGAAAACTTGACACCAAAGACTTGATAACCTAACCAAAAAATTTTCTCTAACAATCTAATCAAAAGGGGACTGAATCAACTTAGGAACCAAAGCCTGGGATGAACCGATGAACCAGAATTAACCTAAAACCCCACAATATCTGGGATGAACATGAGTCAACCTAGAACCCGAAAACCTAGCAAAAGAAAGTCTTCGAGAACGCGAATAAATCTACATAAACCTGAGAAAACCCGGGCAACCAAATAACCAAAAATGAGTCAAAAATTAAATTTTCAAGTGAACAAGTGCCTTAAGAAAAATAGAACAGCCTGAATGGACTAAAAAAATAGAAGCCTGAGATAAACCTGGAATCAACCTAGAACCCAAAAAGAACTAGACAATAAAATTTTAAACATAGAACTCACAAACCTAGGATCAACCTGAGATAACCTAGAACCCGAACACTCGGGACTAAAGTCTGACACTCAAACAACCAAAAAGAGGCAAACATTATATAATTAAAAGTGGATTGAATCAAATCAAGAACCAAAGCCTGGGATCAACCTATAAACCAGAATTAACCTAGAACTCGCACACCTGGGATCAACATGAGTTAACCTAGAACCAGAAAATCTACATAAACCTAAAAACCTCAGGCAATCAAATAACCAAAAATGAGTGGAAAATTAAATCTTCAATTGAACTAATGACTCAAGAACAACCTGAATAGAGCAACAAGACAAAAATAAATCAACATACAAAACACAAACCTAGAATAAGCCTAGAACCTGAAAGCCTGAGAAGAAGTGTGGATAAATCTAAATAAACCTAAAAAAACTTCAAACAATCAAACAACCAAATTAATATGAGTTAATTAAGAAAAATCCTAAATCCACCGTGAAAACAAAAACCTGGGATGCAACTGAAATAACATCGAACTCACAAACCTAGGATCAACCTGGGTCAACCTAGAACCCGAAAACCTGGGACGAAAAGAAAAAACCTTTGACACTCAAACAACCAAAACATAGTAAATGTTATAATTAAAATGAACAAGCTGAATCAACCTAGGAAACAAAACCTGGGATCAACCTGGGCGAACGTAGAACCCTAAAAACTAGAAAATATGTCTTAAACACTACTACTTAACCAAAGGCCAAAAACGTAGACACACAACCAAAAATGAATCGAAAATAAAAATTCCAAGTGGACGAAAGCAATGTGGAACAACCTGAATCAACCTAGAAAACAAAAACCAAGGACAAACCTGAATCAACCTAGAACCTCAAAATCTAGAGAGGATGTGTTTAAAAGATAATCAAACCTGATAAAATTACTAAAAATGAGTAAAAATTGAAGTGGCAAGTAAACTTGAGAAGAAAACAGCCTAAAACATAAACCTGAATCAACCTAGATGTGAAGGATGTGTTGATAACCTGGTAATAAATAAGTAAAGATCAAAGCGACAAATGGACTATATAAAAGTGAAACAACCTGAATAAACCTAGAACCCTAGAAGACCTGGGGTGAATATTTTCATAACCTAACCAAACATCTAAATCGAAAAGAAAAATTATTGCGGGCTTTAGAAAAGTGGAACACACTCAATCAACCTAGAGCTCAACAACCTGGGACAGTTGTCTTGGTAACCTACTAACGATTAAAAAGAAGAACTACCTAGAGCCCAAAAACTTGGAACGAACCTTACTTACCCTACAAAATTCTAAATAAACCCTGGAAAGAGAGAATCTCAGAAAACAAAAATGTATATCAGCACAGTAGGACAACCTGAATGAACCTAGAACTTGAAAACCTGGAACAAGCCTGGGTCAACGCGAATTTGAAAGAAGTAAAAAGCAGCAAAATGTGAAGATCAAAGCCGATGGAATTATATAGATTCGTAACAATTAACGAAACTTCCCCGTAATTCCACGCACCCCACGACCCACCCCCGGATTAGAGTAATTAAAATCCCCCCTCGTCCCCTCGCGAAACTATAAAGTGTATTTTTAATACGTTTTTGTTTATCGCATAAAGGAGCTCCAGCTCCATCTCGAGCCTGAAAGAGGGTCTTAATTTCCGCAAGGAAATAATCATAATTGAGATGTCGGCGGCGGTCGGGGGCGGCTGCGCCATTTCAATAGCTACAATCTCTTTGTGAACGTGTGTATTTATGTTGTTTAAAGTTTGTATCAAAGCAACCGAGCACAGACTCAATTCCATCAGACGTCTTAGAGGGTTGCGCGGCTATATACATTATGCTATCTTGGCGAATTGTTGCCGAAGAGGTTGATTGGTTCAGTTGGCACAGACAAAGCCGGGCAAAGAGGCAAAGCCGTTTGCGGCGCCCATTCAGACGGCACCCCGCCTCATAATTATGACTGCGACAACTAGACGTGATGTTAATGAGATAATGCCGGGGTGGATATCAAAGAGATTCAGCTACCTGTGTGTGTGCGGTACGTCGCTCCACTTACATCCGGAAAACGAGATTTTTGCGAGGATCGTCGTCGTGGTACCTTCAGTCTCAGTCGAGAGATTAAAAATTTGTAGAAATTACGTCCGCCCTTGTGGAAATTTCGATAGGAAAGACTTTTGGAAACCGAATATTTGCATTTACTTGTTATTGATCCTCCAAATCTTAATCTTGGAGAGAAATCCAGTATGCCGGATATCGCGATAAATTTAGACTTAGTGAGTCCCAAGATGTACAGAAATGATTAAAGCTTTTTTGAGTTGGGAGCTTTCAAATCGTTCAAATGTTAACTCGAGAGATTTGGACTTCGTAAGTCCCGAAAATAATATAAATATAGACCGAAAGTTCACCCTCGGCAGTCGGGAGTGCCGCCAGGCCCCGTCCCGCCTCCCGACTTCTTCACATCTCGCGTCGACGATGCTATCGTCTCAAAAGACGCCAGCTCTCAGATAAATCAGCGGCAACAGTATCTGGTCTACATTTGCATAAAGGCCGAAGGAACATGAGCCGTTGTGGCGAATCGGAAAAAATGGCGAGCATAATTACCGCACGATTAATATGCGCGAGAATGAAGGTCCCGCTGCGCTGTCGATACTAGGCTTGTAATGCCTAGGTTTATTGCGGTCGTTTATTATTTTAATAGCCCGGTTTCGTGCATGTCGAGTAGCTGCTCGGCTGGATCTGCTCTGCAGATAATCGCCGGTCTTTCCCCGGATTCGCCCTCGACAATGATACGTGATATTACGGACGCTTTGTCAACAACTGATTGCTCGATATCGCCGCATATTACACTCTGATTGCAGTCGGCACACAAACGATGGAAACGTTGTGCGGACGAAATTAATTGCGGGGAGTTTGGGTTTTGTTGGGTTGGGGTACGAACGAGGAGTTGGGGGGATTTTTCTCTTAAAATTATTAAGTTTATACTCCATTTAAACGCTGTATATTGAAGGTTTCTACAGCTTAAATAAAAAGTATTTGTTACGATTTTACGAAATTTCGATATTACGAAATTTCGTAATTCGATAATTCAGAAATTATACTATGTATTCCATAATATGATACTCTCAATTCAGCTTGGCAATTCGCAATACTTCCCATTAGATAATTTCGTAATTTAACGGTCCACGATCAAGATTATCGTCACTGCATCAAATTTACAACAACGTTGATTACGAACAGCGTCGTTCCAATGCGAAAGAAAAAAGACTGAAAGAGACCAAATATAAACTAAAAGTATTACGAAATTAGGAATTAGGGGGAAATGAAAATGGGAGAAAGAATTACGAAATTTCGTAATTTCATATTTGACCAATTTCGTAATTACTGAAGTACGGAATATCGCAATTATGGAATGACAATATTATGGATACACTGAAATATGGTATTACGAAAATTTCGTATTTTTTTAAGTCGGTAATTTCGTAATTTTATGTTTGCGAAATTCCCTATTGCGGAATTTCGTAGTTTGGTAATTTCATAATTTTGTCAATTCGTAATTCTCTAATCCTACGGGTGCATGATCCTAATCTCAGAATTTCCTCATTTTGCTCCCAAGATGCTCTTATGATATTTCGTAATTTCGTAGTTGCATAATCCCGTTCAATCCATAATTGCAAAACTCCACAATGCATTAATTCATAATTTCATAATAAGAAACGAAGAAACCAAAAATATATTACGAAATTAGGCAATTGCGGAATATGTATTATTGTTCAAGCTAATATTATGAAATTATGTAATTACTGAAGTACGGAATTCCACAATTATGGAATGATGAGATTAGGGATACATTCGATCATGAAATTACAAAAATTTCGTAATTTCCAAACTGCCTAATTTTGTAATTTTTTAAGTCGGTAATTTCGTAATTTTATTATTGCGGAATTCAATAACTTGTCAATGCAGGAATTCCTTATTGCGTAATTTCGTAGTTTGGTAATTTCATAATTTTGTCATTTCGTAATTCTTTTAGTGCACCATCTTAATCTCAGAATTTCCTCATTTTGCTCCCAAGATGCTCTTCTGATATTTCGTAATTTCGTAGTTGCATAATCCCGTTCAATGCATAATTGCATAACTCCACAATGCATTAAATCATAATTTCATAATAAGAGACGAAGAGACCAAAAATATATTACGAAATTCCGGAATTACGAAATTAGGCAATTGCGAAATATGTATTATTGTTCGAGCTAATATTATGAAATTATGTAATTACTGAAGTACGGGATTCCACAATTATGGAATGATGAGATTATGGATACATTCAATCATGAAATTACAAAAATTTCGTAATTTCCAAAGTGCCTAATTTTGTAATTTTTTAAGTCGGTAATTTCGTAATTTTATGATTGCGGAATTCAATAACTTGTCAATGCAGGAATTCCCTATTGCGTAATTTCGTAGTTTGGTAATTTCATAATTTTGTCAATTCGTAATTCTCTAATCCTACGGGTGCATGATCCTAATCTCAGAATTTCCTCATTTTGTTCCCAAGATGCTCTTATGATATTTCGTAATTTCGTAGTTGCATAATCCCGTTCAATCCATAATTGCAAAACTCCACAATGCATTAATTCATAATTTCATAATAAGAAACGAAGAAACCAAAAATATATTACAAAATTCCGGAATTACGAAATTAGGCAATTGCGAGATATGTATTATTGTTCGAGCTAATATTATGAAATTATGTAATTACTGAAGTAGGGGATTCCACAATTATGGAATGATGAGATTATTGATACATTCAATCATGAAATTACAAAAATTTCGTAATTTCCAAACTGCCTAATTTTGTAATTTTTTAAGTCGGTAATTTCGTAATTTTATGATTGCGGAATTCAATAACTTGTCAATGCAGGAATTCCCTATTGCGTAATTTCGTAGTTTGGTAATTTCATAATTTTGTCAATTCGTAATTCTCTAATCCTACGGGTGCATGATCCTAATCTCAGAATTTCCTCATTTTGTTCCCAAGATGCTCTTATGATATTTCGTAATTTCGTAGTTGCATAATCCCGTTCAATCCATAATTGCAAAACTCCACAATGCATTAATTCATAATTTCATAATAAGAAACGAAGAAACCAAAAATATATTACGAAATTCCGGAATTACGAAATTAGGCAATTGCGAAATATGTATTATTGTTCGAGCTAATATTATGAAATTATGTAATTACTGAAGTAGGGGATTCCACAATTATGGAATGATGAGATTATTGATACATTCAATCATGAAATTACAAAAATTTCGTAATTTCCAAACTGCCTAATTTTGTAATTTTTTAAGTCGGTAATTTCGTAATTTTATGATTGCGGAATTCAATAACTTGTCAATGCAGGAATTCCCTATTGCGTAATTTCGTAGTTTGGTAATTTCATAATTTTGTCAATTCGTAATTCTCTAATCCTACGGGTGCATGATCCTAATCTCAGAATTTCCTCATTTTGTTCCCAAGATGCTCTTATGATATTTCGTAATTTCGTAGTTGCATAATCCCGTTCAATCCATAATTGCAAAACTCCACAATGCATTAATTCATAATTTCATAATAAGAGACGAAGAGACCAAAAATATATTACGAAATTCCGGAATTACGAAATTAGGCAATTGCGAAATATGTATTATTGTTCGAGCTAATATTATGAAATTATGTAATTACTGAAGTACGGGATTCCACAATTATGGAATGATGAGATTATGGATACATTCAATCATGAAATTACAAAAATTTCGTAATTTCCAAAGTGCCTAATTTTTTAAGTCGGTAATTTCCTAATTTTATGATTGCGGAATTCAATAACTTGTCAATGCAGGAATTCCCTATTGCGTAATTTCGTAGTTTGGTAATTTCATAATTTTGTCATTTCGTAATTCTTTTAGTCTTACGGGTGCACCATCTTAATCTCAGAATTTCCTCATTTTGCTCCCAAGATGCTCTTATGATATTTCGTAATTTCGTAGTTGCATAATCCCGTTCATTCCATAATTGTATAACTTCACAATTCATTAATTCTATAAATTCGTACGAAATTCCACAATAATTATGGAATGATAGGATTATGGATATATTGAATCATGAAATTACAAAAATTTCGTAATTGCCAAATTTTGTAATTTCGTAAGTTGGTAATTTCGCAATTTTATGATTGCGGAATTCCATAAATTTGATTAAGGAATTCCCTATTTCGTAGTTTGGTAATTTGATAATTTTGTAATTTCGTAATTTCGCAGTTCCATAATTCATTCGATAAATTAATAATTTAATAATAAAAATCCAAAAACCGAAATATTACGAAATCACGGAATTACGAAATTGCGAAATATTATTGTTCGTCCCAAAATTATGAACTACTGAAGTACGGAATTCCGCTATTATGGGATTACAGTTTTATGGACTTACATTGAACTATGGAGTTACGAAAATTTCGTAATTTTATCATTGCTGAATTCCACGACTTCAATGTTCAAAATGTTCTTACGATATTTGGTGATTTCGTAGTTCCATAAATTCATAAGTTCATAATAAGAAACCAAGAAAAAAATACATATGTATGTATTACGAAATTACGCAATTGCGAAATATTATTGTTCGCGCCAAAAATATGAAATTACTGAAGTACGGAATTTGACAAATATGGAATGACGAAATATGAATTTCGTAATTTCACTGCCAACTCAATATTATTGTCAGTGCATCAAATTTACACCAAAGTTGGTAATTTCGTAATTTTATGATTGCGGAATTTCGTAACTTTAATTTTGTAATTTCGTAATTTTTTTAATTTTATGATTGCACGATCTTAATCTAAGCATTTTCTCATTTTACCCCCAAAATGTTTTTATGAAATTTCGTAATTTCGTAGTTCCATAATCCCATCATTCCATCATTAATTAATTTAATAATAAGAAAGAAAGAAGCCAAAAGACATTAAGAAATTACGGAATTATGAGATTGCGAAATATTATTGTTCTCCCCAAAATGATGAAATTACTGAAGTACGGAATTCCGCAATTATGCACTGAAAAAAATGAATTTGTTGTGACAACAAATTTTCATTTGTAGGAGAAAAATTTGTTGTCATAACTTATTCTTTGTTATCTGAAATGATTTTCTTTTTATTGCTTTGTTAGGAGAACAAAACTTAACAAAAACGTGTTTGTTGCCATAAGTAACATAAATATTTGTTATGTCGAATAAAGTGCTTGTAGTGACAACAAATTCTAGTTTGCTATCATTACAAAAAAAGATGTTGGTGTTGCTTCCCGGTCATCTACACCAATCAGAAGCGTAGCTGCAGAAGATTTCCTGGAATTACTAAAGTGGAAAGAGAAGGGCCGCTATTGTCTACTTTTCGTCGACTTTTCAGTTGCGTATGCAGATTTCATCCATGTGTCAGTATTAAATCGGATCAGGTGGTTGTGTTATTGGTTTTCGGCAGTGTTTTTTTTGTGATAACTTGGGTAGGTAGGTATTATATAGTGCAATAATTAACCTAAAAGGTAATGGATTATGACGCTGTTATTTGAATTTATTTTTAAATTTGTTCCTAGAATTATTCCATAAGTATAGTTTTGTGAAAATAATTACATATATGTGAAATTTGAATTAATTAGCATTTCTGTTTTTTAGGAAATTAGTTGATATATCACGTTCGGTTTGTTGTCAGGCGACCCCAAGCATATATGCTCGGAAGAACGAATTTATCTTGTTCTGCTTCTCGGAAGACATGTTTACTTTTCAATGCAATAACTAAAAGGAAAACTCAATAGTCAGCATAATTACCCGTTTATTTGGAACAATGGCACTTGGCCCGAATATTATACATTTCCAAGCATTTAGATTTTGTACAATGTTCAGAAAAAAAAACCTCACCCTGAAGGTCGCAAAAAATAAGGGGACAGTACCTACTTAAATTGTTTGTTTTTAGATTGTCGAGTGCCAAATTTGGTTTACTTTAAAATGCAGTAATTGGGCTGTTTCCATCAGAAGTCAAGGTATGTATTTAAATCTATTTAAAAAATTAACAATAATTGCGGAAATTGTAGGAAGTGTTTGTTTCACAAAGCCTGGGAAGGACAAGTAATAATGGGTGGAGAAGGATCGAAGACTATTTCGAAGATACTACAACAGTCGGAGAAATTTACACACCATGACTTATTCCTAAATTCTCCTCACTTCGGAAAAAAGGAGTAATTTGTGTGACTTCAGGTACATAATAATAATAATTTAATGTCGAGTTATTATTTCTATTATTTTTTTCTTGTGTAGGTAGATAATATTACAAGGTTACTGACAGAAGAAGAAGATGAAGTGAAGTGGCTAATGAATTGCATAGACTCATGGACTGAAGTAATACAAAAATGGCCAAAACACATATAAACAACGATTAAGCTATATAAATACATATATCTATTTGTGACTACATGAACATATCCCCAGCGTTGGAAACTAAACTAGGTTATAGTTTAGTAAGTTTATTAATTTTTTTCAGTTTATTTATTTATTTCAATTGAAATTCTTATGTTGCAATGAGAAACAGTCATTAGGTTTTTTTATAGTATTTTTTCTTTTGATTTTTTATTAGAATTTTGTTTTTGATTTATTTTGTTTTTATAGGTATATACTAATGTATGTACATATATACATTTTTATAATTGCATTACAATATTTGAATTTTTGTAATCTTTGTTTTATAAAATAAATAGCAAATATAATGAGGATATTTTACTAGTGAATCCATCTTCAAAGCTAATATAAAACTTTTAAGTTATTTATGCAAGAAAATACTATCTATTTCCGATGTAAAATATGATTGTTATTGTTGCAACAAAGTTGCTGATTTAAAAGAATTAAGACACTGTTTAAGGTAAGTAAGCTCAAACTTAAAAAAAATACAAGTCATTTTTTCAAAACTAAACTGTCTGTAAACTAAAAAAATTATTAATACTACAAATTCTGTGTTTGTAGCTGGAAATAATACGTTTGTTAATACAACAAATTCTAAGTTTGTAGCTGTTGGTAATAATGTTTGTTGACGCAACAAATTCTGTGTTTGTTGCTGTGAGTAGTATGTATGTTAACGCAACAAATTCTGTGTTTGTAGTTAATAGTAATAGGTTTGTTAACACAACAAATTCTGTGTTTGTTGCAGTTAGTAATATGTTTGTTAACGCAACAAATTTTTGATAACAAATAAAATTCGTTAGGACAACAAACTTTTTTGTTGAGGCTATTTCCACAAACAAAATTTGTTGGGAGTACTAACATGTCAGTTATCGTAACAAATCTTTTTTTTCGGTGTGGAATGAAAATTTCGTAATTTCCTAATTGACCAATTTTGTAATTTCTTAAGGCGGTAACTATTAGTAATTTTATCATTGCGGAATTCCATAACTTCGATGTTCAAAATGTTCTTATGATATTTGGTGATTTCGTAGTTCCATAAATTCATAATTTCATAATGAGAAACCAAGAAAAAAAAACATATTACGAAATTACGCAATTGCGAAATGTTATTGTTCTCGCTAAAAATATGAAATTTCGTAATTTGTTAATAAGTCGGTAATTTTATGATTGCAAAATTTCATAACTTCATAATTCAGGAATTTAATATTGCGTAATTTCGTAATTATTCTGAGGTTTGCTAATTTCATAATTACGTAATTCCCTATTCAAAAATTCTAAAATTTCGTAATTTTACTGCCAACGCAACATTGTTGTCGGTGCATCAAATTTACACCAAAATTGTTGATTTCGTGATTTTATGATTGCGGAATTTCGTAACTTTAATTCAGGAATTCCCCATTTCGTAGTTTGGTAATTTAATTTTGTCATTTCGTAATTTTCTGTATTTTATAATTGCACGATCTTAATCTAAGCATTTCCTCATTTTACCCCAAAATGTTCTTATAAAATTTCGTAATTTCGTAGTTCCGTAATTCCATCACTACATAATTAATTAATTCAATAAATTCATAATTTAATAATAGGAAACCAAGAACCCAAAAATATATTACGAAATTACGGAATTACGAAATTGCGAAATATTATTGTTCGCCCCAAAATTATGAAATTACTGAAGTATGGAATTCGACAATTATGGAATGACAGTTTTATGGACATATAGAATTACGAGAATTTCGTAATTGACTAATTTCGTAATTTGTAAGTAAGTTGGTAATTTCGTAATTTTATGCTTGTGGAATTCCATAGCTGAAGTTTGTTAATTTTTCCCTATTCAAAAATTCCGAAATTTCGTAATTTCACTGCCAACTCAATATTATTGTCAGTTAACAATATGCATAAAAAAAAGGTGGGTGCGGTATTGTAAAGATGTAAAGAGAGGCGCATCCACCATCTTTCCATAATTTATAATTCCATACTCCCGACAAATAAATGCAAAAGAGACAAAGATTCCTAAGAGAATCAAGAGACAAATAGACAATCGAGACAAAACAGATAAAAAGCACGCTCTACTACTTTGTTATCAGTTACCGAATTGTTGTCTAGACCTCCAGCGGCCTTCACATCCACCGAAACATCGCCGACGTCACCGTCGTCCCTCTTATCGCAAGGCTGAAATTTCGACCCCGTCCACCACCACATCGCAGAGCAGCGGGGCGCCCGCCTGCTGCACGCACCGCGATGACCCCGTCGCATTATCCCCGTGATAAACGCAGGCCGTAAACGCCGCGCTGTTATTCTTTCAGGAATTTTCGGTGAGACCTGCGGCTCGCAAAAGGTAAACGTGCCTAGTTAAAAGCGCGTTCTTTGCAATAAATTCAGCGAATGATGTCCATCGGAACTTTGAGCCTCGTTTTATTACGATCTATTAAAACAGCGGCGTTCTTAGTTTTATATCAGCGAGGTTAAAGCGAATCATAAATTAAAATATTCAAGCCATCATTACAAAGTATTCGCAATTGGACAGCGATAAAGTCGAGGCGATAAAATCCCGGATTAAATCGATGCAATATGTAATTTCATGCGGACGGCGGCGCGGGGGACGGGGGCGCGCGGATGGGAACCGAAATAGACAAGACGGATGGGGAAGAGTTTGGAAAAATGGAAGGTTTCTATAAAAAGACGCAGATCCATCTTGTGGACGCTGGTGTAATTAAACGCGGTGATTTTTCAGCTCGTACGAGCGACTGATTAATCGTCGCGTTTTTTGGGGTTCCGACCGCGTTTCGGTTTTGGTTCGTGAAAACCCGAAAAAGTCGACTCGACGTTTTCCGGACGATTCCGGGCGCCCGGATTCGCCCGGAGCCGCGGGCATTGTTTCAGCGAACAATCAACGCGGCCGTGACGGAACCCACGCGCAAGACGCTCGCTATTGGCTGGCGCGAAACCTGCCGTCGCCATTGGTCACCTAGTGACGGATGAGCAGCTTTTGTCCGCCGTCTGACAGGTGGGATAATAGCATTTCCGAACAATGGCGAGACGAAAATACTCCGTTGACGCGCGCGCGGTCCGAAGGCTGCCAATTACCGGCCGAGCTCCGGGGTGGTTCCCGATGCAACAACCACTCGATCTGAACAAATCGAATTCGAACCCGAATTGTCAAAGAACGCGGCTCAGAATGCAGATCGACAACCCCATTATGAATAAAATATGCGGGGCGCGCACACAACACAGAGGGCGCCTTTTGTTGTCGCCGCTTCTTTGAGGTTTCCCTTTCGAAGGGAATAAATTAAATTCGAAGAGACACTGACCTTGGTGTCCTGGTGCTGCTGCTGGGAGATGAGCTGCTCCCGGACCATCTGCAGCTGGAAGATGAGCTCCGAGAGCTTCCGGTCCTTCTCCATGAAGTTGTCGCCGGAGAGGGCCTGGTGGATGGCCGCTGTGGGCTCTACGTCTCTGAAACAACGTCGACGTTGAGTCGGGTCTGTCTCGTCTTCGAGGCAATTTCGGGTGATCATCGCCGATGCCGGCTGCCAATATTTGTGTTACGCGGTTTACGCTCGAGCTAAATATTTTCTTTTTGCAGCGGTGTGGCGAAAAGCAATCACTCTTTACCGAGAAATGTTAATCACAATGAGTTCTTTGTATCACAGTAAACACTTTACTGAAAATATACCTAAATAATAGGTTTGCACCAAAATCTAGAGTCAGGTTCCACCGGGTCGCTATAGGGTAATCCGGGTTGGCTAAGTCAATTGGTTAGAGCTGTCAGTTCCGGTTCTTGACAGTCACCAAAAATTTTCAAATGTATGCAAAACGTTTTTACGAATTACTATTAAAAATGTTTCTTAATAATGAAAACACCGGAAATCGAAAATTGTCAAACGCATTTATTGACACAAGAAAAAGTCATTATGACACTTTTGGATAACTAAACGAAGTTGGGAGAATGGCAACAATGTCTCTCAAATCTGTTCCTTACCGCAGTAACGTTTTCACGAATTTCAAGTCAGGATGATTCTGAAAGATGAAAACACCGAAAATAAAAAAATTGTCAAACGCGTTCATTGACACAGGAACGAGTAATTATGACACTTTTGGAACTAAACGAAGTTCGGAGAATCGCAAAAATGTGTCTCAAAGCTGTTCTCTAACTCAGTAGCGTCTGTACGAATGTTTAATCAGGATGTTTCTTAACGATGAAAACCCCGAAAATCAAAAATTGTCAAATGCATTTATTGACACGAGAAAAAGTCATTCTGACATTTTTTGAACTAAACAAAGTTTGGAGAATGGCAACAATGTGTCTCAAATCTGTTCCTTACCGCAGTAACGTTTATACGAATTTCAATTCAGGATGATTCTGAAAGATGAAAACACCGAAAATAAAAAATTGTCAAACGCGTTCATTGACACAAGAACGAGTAATTATGACACTTTTGGAACTAAACGAAGTTTGGAGAATCGCAAATATGTGTCTCAAAGCTGTTCTCTAAAGCAGTAGCGTCTGAACGAATTTTTAATCAGGATGTTTCTTAACGATGAAAATACCGAAAACCAAAAATTGTCAAATGCATTTATTGACACGAGAAAAAAAGTCATTCTGACATTTTTTTTAACTAAACAATGTTTGGAGAATGGCAGCAATGTCTCTCAAATCTGTTGCTTACCGCAGTAACGTTTTTACGAATTTCAATTCAGGATGATTCTGAAAAATGAAAACACCAAAAATAAAAAATTGTCAATCGCGTTCATTGACACAGGAACGAGTAATTATGACACTTTTGGAACTAAACGAAATTTGGAGAATCGCAAAAATGTGTCACAAAGCTGTTCTCTAACGCAGTGGCGTCTGTACGAATTTTTAATCAGGATGTTTCTTAACGATGAAAACTCCCAAAATTCAAAAATTGTCAAATGCATTTATTGACACGAGGAAAAGTCATTATGACATTTTTTGAACTAAACAAAGTTTGGAGAATGGCAACAATGTGTCTCAAATCTGTTCCTTACCGCAGTAACGTTTTTACGAATTTCAATTCAGGATGATTCTGAAAGATGAAAACACCGAAAATAAAAAATTGTCAAACGCCTTCATTGACACAGGAACGAGTAATTATGACACTTTTGGAACTAAACGAAGTTTGGAGAATCGCAACAATGTGTCTCAAAGCTGTTCTCTAACGCAGTAGTGTCTGTACGAATCTTTAATCAGGATGTTTCTTAACGATGAAAATAACGAAAATCTAAAATTGTCAAATGCATTTATTGACACGAGAAAAAGTCATTCTGACACTTTTTGAACTAAACAAAGTTTGGAGAATGGCAACAATGTGTCTCAAATCTGTGCCTTATCGCAGTAACGTTTTTACGAATTTCAATTCAGGATGATTCTGAAAGATGAAAACACCGAAAATTAAAAAATTGTCAAACGTTTTCATTGACACAGGAACGAGTAATTATGACACTTTTGGAACTAAACGAAGTTTGGAGAATGGCAACAATGTATCTCAAAGCTGTTCTCTAACGCAGTGACGTTTTTACGAATTTCTTTTCAAGGCGTTTCTTAACGATAAAAACACCAAAATTCAAAAATTGTCAAGGGCATTTATTGACACAAGAACGAGTAATTATGACATTTTTTGAACTAAACAAAAGTTGGAGAATGGCAAAAATCTGTCTGAAAGCTGTTCTCTAACGCAGTGACGTTTTTACGAATTTCTATTCAAGGCGTTTCTTAACGATAAAAACACTGAAATTCAAAAATTGTCAAATGCATTTATTGACACAAGAAGGAGTAATTACGACACTTTTTGGACTAAACAAAGTTTGGAGAATGGCAACAATGTGTCTGAAAGCTGCTTTCTAACGCAGTGACGTAATTACGAATTTCTTTTCAAAATGTTTCTTAACGATGAAAAGACCGAAATTCAAAAATTGTCAAATGCATTTATTGACACAAGAAGGAGTAATTATGACACTTTTTGAACTAAACAAAGTTTGGAGAATGGCAAAAATGTGTCTAAAAGCTGTTCTCTAACGCAGTGACGTTTTTACGAATTTCTTTTCAAGATGTTTCTTAACGATGAAAACACCGAAATTCAAAAATTGTCAAATGCATTTATTGACACAAGAACGATTAGTTATGACACTTCTTGAACTAAACAAAGTTTGGAGAATGGCAACAATGTGTCTGAAAACTGTTCTCTAAGACAGTGACGTTTTTACGAATTTCTTTTCAAAATGTTTCTTAACGATGAAAACACCGAAATTCAAAAATTGTCAAATGCATTTATTGACACAAGAACGAGTCATTATGACACTTTTTGAACTAAACAAAGTTTGGAGAATGCCAACAATGTGTCTGAAAGCTGTTCTCTAACGCAGTGACGTTTTTACGAATTTCTTTTCAAGATGTTTCTTAACGATGAAAACACCGAAATTCAAAAATTGTCAAATGCATTTATTGACACAAGAACGATTAGTTATGACACTTCTTGAACTAAACAAAGTTTGGAGAATGGCAACAATGTGTCTAAAAACTGTTCTCTAAGGCAGTGACGTTTTTACGAATTTCTTTTCAAAATGTTTCTTAACGATGAAAACACCGAAATTCAAAAATTGTCAAATGCATTTATTGACACAAGAACGAGTCATTATGACACTTTTTGAACTAAACAAAGTTTGGAGAATGCCAACAATGTGTCTGAAAGCTGTTCTCTAACGCAGTGACGTTTTTACGAATTTCTTTTCAAGATGTTTCTTAACGATGAAAACACCGAAATTCAAAAATTGTCAAATGCATTTATTGACACAAGAACGAGTAACTATGACACTTTTTTAACTAAACAAAGTTTGAAGAATGGCAACAATGTGTCTGAAAACTGTTCTCTAAGGCAGTGACGTTTTTACGAATTTCTTTTCAAAATGTTTCTTAACGATGAAAACACCGAAATTCAAAAATTGTCAAATGCATTTATTGACACAAGAACGAGTCATTATGACACTTTTTGAACTAAACAAAGTTTGGAGAATGCCAACAATGTGTCTGAAAGCTGTTCTCTAACGCAGTGACGTTTTTACGAATTTCTTTTCAAGATGTTTCTTAACGATGAAAACACCGAAATTCAAAAATTGTCAAATGCATTTATTGACACAAGAACGAGTAACTATGACACTTTTTTAACTAAACAAAGTTTGAAGAATGGCAACAATGTGTCTGAAAACTGTTCTCTAAGGCAGTGACGTTTTTACGAATTTCTTTTCAAAATGTTTCTTAACGATGAAAACACCGAAATTCAAAAATTGTCAAATGCATTTATTGACACAAGAACGAGTCATTATGACACTTTTTGAACTAAACAAAGTTTGGAGAATGCCAACAATGTGTCTGAAAGCTGTTCTCTAAAGCAGTGACGTTTTTACGAATTTTATTTCAAGATGTTTCTTAACGACGAAAACACCAAAATTCAAAAATTATCAAATGCATTTATTGACACAAGAACGAGTAGTTATGACACTTTTTGAACTAAACAAAGTTTGGAGAATGGCAACAATGTGTCTCAAAGCTGTTCCCTTACCGCAGTAACGTTTTTACGAATTTCAACTCAGGATGATTCTGAAAGATGAAAACACCGAAAATAAAAAATTGTCAAACGCGTTTATTGACACAGGAACGAGTAATTATGACACTTTTGGAACTAAACGAAGTTTGGAGAATCGCAAAAATGTGTCTCAAAGCTGTTTTCAACCGCAGTAGCGTCTGTACGAATTTTTAATTAGGATGTTTCTTAACGATGAAAATTGTCAAATGCATTTATTGACACGAAAAAAAGTCATTATGACATTTTTTTAACTAAACAAAGTTTGGAGAATGGCAACAATGTGTCTCAAATCTGTTCCTTACCGCAGTAACGTTTTTACGAATTTTAATTCAGGATGATTCTGAAAGATGAAAACACCGAAAATAAAAAATTGTCAAACGCTTTCATTGACACAGGAACGAGTAAATATGACACTTTTGGAACTAAACGAAGTTTGGAGAATCGCAAAAATGTGTCTCAAAGCTGTTCTCTAACGCAGTAGCGTCTGTACGAATTTTTAATCAGGATGTTTCGTAGCGATGGAAATACCGAAAATCAAAAATTGTCAAATGCATTTATTGACACAAGAAGGAGTAATTATGACAGTTTTTGAACTAAACAAAGTTTGGCGAATGGCAACAATGTGTCTGAAAGCTGTTCTCTAACGCAGTGACGTTTTTACGAATTTCTTTTCAAGATGTTTCTTAACGATGAAAACACCGAAATTCAAAAATTGTCAAATGTATTTATTGACACAAGAACGAGTCATTATGACATTTTTTTAATTAAACAAAGTTGGAAAAATGGTAACAATGTGTCTGAAAGCTGTGCTCTAAAGCAGTGACCTTTTTACGAATTTTTTTTCAGGATGTTTCTTAACGATGAAAACACCGAAATTCAAAAATTGTCAAATGCATTTATTGACACAAGAACGAGTCATTATGACACTTTTTGAACTAAACAAAGTTTGGAGGATGGCAGCAATGTATCGTAAAGCTGCTCTTAACAGCAGTAACGTTTGTACACACTTTTATTTAGGATGTTTCTTAACGATGAAAACATCGAAAATAAAAAATTGTCAAATGCATTCATTGACACAAGAACGTCTCATTATGACATTTTTTGAAGTCAACAAAGTTTTTATGAATTTCTTTCTTAACGATGAAAAACCGAAAATCAAAAATTGTCAAATGCACTTATTGACACAAGATGACATTTTTTGAACTAAATAAAAAGATTTGGTGAATGGCAACAATATGTCGCAGAGCTGTATTGTACAACAAAGTTTGAAGAAATTTTCCAATAGTTATCGATTATTGAGGAGATGAAATAACCTGGGGGGAAGGTTGTCTACTCTATTTTTTCTCAATTGGTGAACAGCTTTTCTTGTGAATGTCAAACCGTTTTCTGACTTTATTTTTTGTTGTTTGTTTCATCAAAGCAGTAAATTCGGTATTTGATGGTGGACATTGAAAAATGCCTTTTGTGTCGTCCGAACTTCTTCCCACCCCACCAGTCTGGCCCCAAAGTTCGTCTAGCTAGATGGCCGCATTCATAATAAAACAGACAGTTTCAGAATTACTATGCACCGGGCGTCCTGCATCCGCACGAGAACTAATTTGATCATTGAAATGCATTACACTACAAATAAACTGCATTGACCTGGTGCGGCGGCAGCGAGCGGGTCCGGTCAAGGAGCGCCTCCGTACCTATTTGAGACGAGAGGAGCATCGGGGATCGACTCCGCTCCATGCATAATATAAATCCGGCGAGTTTTTCTTCCAGAATTAGTCGCGGTGTCACGCGGATGACTTTGAGCCCATTAAATCGATCCCCGATAACAATGAGCACCGTATTGTATGAAAGACACAATCTAACATTGTAACTTCTTACATAAATCTTTGTTTCCGTTCGGAGATAAGTGTTGATTTATGTCGGCTCGGACGAGCAGCAGACATAATGAATGGATAATGGCCGGACGATAAGGGAAAAAAACACGCGAGCATTGGCGACATAATAGAGCAGGCGGAAAAGAATTGGGTTAATCGGGTATTGGAGATATGGATGTGTATATTTGGAGTAAGGGTCAAGGTTAAAGTTGATATTGTAGCTCGGGTTTTGTTAGTACGCAGTATGGTGGCCGTGGCGATTACGGGTTTTGCAACGAGATGGGCTTTGGTGGAATTGTTCGATGAGGAAGGCAGAAAATACAGTACACAACCTTTCCATCAGGTTCTTTCCTCAAACTCTGTTCAGTCACTGCCGTAGCTCTATATTTCGATAAATGACCAATTTGGAGAAAATACAGTAGACAACCTTTTAGTCAAAAGTCAAAAAATGGTCGTCATTCATAAACCATTTTTGTCACTGCCAACACTTCTAGTGATAAAATGTATCAATGAACAATAGAGTCAGAAAATGGTTGTCAATCCTAAACCATTTTTGTCAGTCGATTGGTTGTCACTGCCAATAGTCAGACGATGGTTGTCATTCCTCATCAGACGGCTGTCATTTCCGCTCTACTTACGAATTGTGCGTGGAGTTGGGCGTCGACGACGGCGTCGGCCTCCTCTCCTCCTTGATCGTGCTGTTGTTGATCTTGGAGGTGAGCCTCTTGAGCACGTCGTCCATCGTCCTCTTCATCGGATGCGAGGAACTGTTGTTGTTGTGCAGACTGCTGTTGTTGTTGTTGTAGTGCTGCAGGCTGGTCTTCAGGTCCGAGGTGGGCGAGCTGCACTCGGACGAGTTCCGCCGTCTGTCGTCGTTGTGCGAGATGGAGAGGGCGGCGATGCCGGAGGGCATGAGGGCGTTGGTGCTCGCCGTCTCCGAGCACACGCTCAGCCTGGCCGCCTTGTTCGGGGGCGGCGTCCGGTCGTCGTCTTCCGCCTCGCTGCCCGACCCGCTCGCCGACGACGACTCGGACAGCTTGTAGAAGGCGCTCGCGCCGCCGCCGCCCCCGGCCGCGGGGGCGGCGTCCTCCTCGCCCGCGTCGCTCAGATTGTTGCTGCTGGTCTCGTCGAGGTCCGTCAGGCCGCCGCCGTCGCTGCCGCCGCCGAGCATCGTCGGGGGCAGCGGGACGCCGCCGACCTCCGCGGCGCCCTCTTGAAGCTTCGTGGGTGGACTCTTCCGCTTCGAAGACATGTTTCTGCGGCAAGGAAAAAATACGTACAGATATTGAGAAGACAAAGGGTGGAGACGCATGCCGAGGTCACTCTTGTCGGAACCTTTAATTTTGCGTTTTTGGGGTTAGGGGACGAAAATTTCGCCCGACTCGTCGACCTCCATCACGCCTTCACTATCTCGTTCGACTTTAGACCCAATAAAAACGCGAAACTGTGTACAGAATTCCCGAAAGCTAAACAAATCGCCTTTAACAACCCGACGACGAATTTATTCCAACAAACCTATTTAGCATTTGTTTTAACTAACTTTTTACAATCGTGTTTAGACGATGAAACATAAACTGTTTGAACAAAAGTACCAATTATTATCTGCACTTAATACACTCTGCGTTCCCGGAATAGACGGCTTTGCGGCCACCGCGTGACGTCACCGGTACCTACATGAGCAGATATTTTACGACGGGCCCCCCCTGGCGAAGGCGTAACCTCAAAACGCGAATTTACGGCAAGCGGGCGCCCCCGTCGGAACGCGCCACCATGCAATTTCCCAAAGAATGGGTCCCTCGACAGCGCCCTGCGGTAACCCCGTTCCGCGGCTATAATTAACGCGACATCGCGGTTTTCGGCCTTAATCCCGTCCAGGCGAATTGTCCGTTAAATATAGTGTCTTTTTTCGCTGAAGACTAATTCATACGTCGGTGTATCTAGTTGGCAGCGGTCCGCGTTCAAGAATAGGACTCTTCTTTTGTACGCGCGTCCGCTGGATGGATTATTTTCACCGCACGATCTGGATTTTCGCCCTCGGCCAGCCGCGAGGGCCGCCGGCCCACGTGACGGCTTGCGCAATCACGGCAATTGTAGTTTTTCGTTGCGGGCTTACACGCCGCTTGCACGTTTCCAGTTGGCATAATCCGAATTGTGATAAATTTAGATTGTGATTACATTATTATGGGAGATAATGGCGTGACCCGGGGTCAGAGTCAATTATCTTGTGGTGGCACGAGAAGGGAGCACCTTCCTCGTTGGTTCGGAATGTGTTGCCGTCTGTACGATCGAGCACGTCTTCCGATTGTTGGTGTTAAGCCGACACCTGGGGAATAATTGAAGACATGATAACCTTAGATCTAAGAACTTTTTTCAATTTTATCAATATCTCGATTCATTTTCTAATCGACTTAGTGCAGATCATACCGCAATGTTCTCACATATTTCAATCAGTACAAAAA
This sequence comes from Diaperis boleti, assembly GCA_963583935.1. Lineage (NCBI taxonomy): Eukaryota > Metazoa > Arthropoda > Insecta > Coleoptera > Tenebrionidae > Diaperis > Diaperis boleti. The sequence goes on from OY757246.1 coordinate 57,975,755, forward strand.
TTTGGACTTTCTAATTACTGGGTACAGTAATTGAGAGAGCAACTTCCAAATTAATTTTGGTTTTCAGTATCGATTTATTTCATGATGTATTTCAAACAATACAAAACAGAGTCGTCCTCAAAATTTGGACTTCCAAAATACTCCGCAGTTCGAGCAAATTCTAAAACACAGTCGTCGTTCCTAAAATTTGGACTTCCTAATTGCAACAGTAATTTTAAAGTTTTAATTGATTTTCGTATCTAGTACATATTTCAATCAATACTAAGTGAGAGTGGTCCTCAAAATTTGGACTTCCAATGTACATACTACACTAACTGAAAGAACCATTTCCAATTTTGTAAGGTGCAAAGTATATAATTTTAGTTTTGAATTTGGACCTGTTTTTGGCGGATTTGGTGCAGAGCGGCTGTAATTCGTTGACGCAGTTCCAGCAATACTAAAACACAGTCAGTCGTCCAAAAAATTTGAACTTCTTAATTCCAACAGTAATTTTATAAATTGATATTAGATTTCCGTATCTGGTTTCAACTAAATTTGTAGATGGGTTAGTTCAGATCGTCTTGTAGTTTTCACAGGTATCTCATGGCGGACTTTATGCAGAGCGGCCTGCAATTCTCTGATGTATTGCAAGCATTACCAAAACAAAGTCGTCCTCAAAATTTGGACTTCTTAACTGCAACAGTAATTTTATAAATTGATATTGGATTTGCGAGGTTTCAAAATACCAAAATAGAGTCGTCCTCCAAATTTGGACTTTCTAATTGGCACAGTAATTTCATAAGTAGATATTGGATTTTCGTATCTAGTTTCGACTAACTTTGTACAGGACTAATGTAGTTTAGATCGTCTTGTAATTTTCACACATATTTCAAGCAATACAAAACACAGCTGCCCTAAAAATTTGGACTTCCTAATTGGAACAGTAGTTTTGTGAGTTAATATTTGATTTTTGTATCTAGTACATATTTCAACCAATACTAAATGAGAGTCGTCCTCCAAATTTGGACTTCCTAAGTACTACAGTAACTCAGAGAATCACTTCCAATTTTATAAGTTGCAAAGTAATTTTAGTTCTGAAATTCGACTCGTTTTATCGCAGACTTTGTGCAGAGAGACCCGTAATTCTCTGACTTATTGGAAACAATACTAAAATAAAACTAAGTCGTCCTCAAAATTTGGACTTCCTAAATATTACAGTAACTGAGAGAACCACTTCAAAATTTACAAATTGAAAAGTAATTTTAGTATTAAACTTTTACAGTCGTCCTCAAAATTTGGACTTCTCAACTGCAACAGTAATTTTATAAATTGATATTGGATTTTCGTATCTAGTTTCGACTAACTTTGTACAGGACTAACGTAGTTTAGATCGTCTTGTAATTTTCACACGTATTTCAAGCAATACTAAAACAGAGCTGTCCTTAAAATTTGGACTTCCTAATTGCAACAGTAATTTTGTAAGTTAATATTAGATTTTTGTATCTAGTACATATTTCAACCAATACTAAATGAGAGTGGTCCTCCAAATTTGGACTTCCTAAGTACTACAGTTACTCAGAGAACCACTTCCAATTTTATAAGTTGCAAAGTAATTTTAGTTCTGAACTTCGACTCGTTTTATCGCGGACTTTGTGCAGAGAGACCCGTAATTCTCTGACCTATTGGAAGCAATACTAAAATAAAACAAAGTCGTCCTCAAAATTTGGACTTCCTAAATATTACAGTAACTGAGAGAACCACTTCAAAATTTACAAATTAAAAAGTAATTTTAGTATTAAACTTTTACAGTCGTCCTCAAAATTTGGACTTCTCAACTGCAACAGTAATTTTATAAATTGATATTGGATTTTCGTATCTAGTTTCGACTAACTTTGTACAGGACTAATGTAGTCTAGATCGTCTTGTAATTTTCACACGAATTTCAAGCAATACAAAACACAGCTGCCCTAAAAATTTGGACTTCCTAATTGGAACAGTAGTTTTGTGAGTTAATATTTGATTTTTGTATCTAGTACATATTTCAACCAATACTAAATGAGAGTCGTCCTCCAAATTTGGACTTCCTAAGTACTACAGTAACTCAGAGAATCACTTCCAATTTTATAAGTTGCAAAGTAATTTTAGTTCTAAAATTCGACTCGTTTTATCGCAGACTTTGTGCAGAGAGACCCGTAATTCTCTGACTTATTGGAAACAATACTAAAATAAAACTAAGTCGTCCTCAAAATTTGGACTTCCTAAATATTACAGTAACTGAGAGAACCACTTCAAAATTTACAAATTGAAAAGTAATTTTAGTATTAAACTTTTACAGTCGTCCTCAAAATTTGGACTTCTCAACTGCAACAGTAATTTTATAAATTGATATTGGATTTTCGTATCTAGTTTCGACTAACTTTGTACAGGACTAACGTAGTTTAGATCGTCTTGTAATTTTCACACGTATTTCAAGCAATACTAAAACAGAGCTGTCCTTAAAATTTGGACTTCCTAATTGCAACAGTAATTTTGTAAGTTAATATTAGATTTTTGTATCTAGTACATATTTCAACCAATACTAAATGAGAGTGGTCCTCCAAATTTGGACTTCCTAAGTACTACAGTTACTCAGAGAACCACTTCCAATTTTATAAGTTGCAAAGTAATTTTAGTTCTGAACTTCGACTCGTTTTATCGCGGACTTTGTGCAGAGAGACCCGTAATTCTCTGACCTATTGGAAGCAATACTAAAATAAAACAAAGTCGTCCTCAAAATTTGGACTTCCTAAATATTACAGTAACTGAGAGAACCACTTCAAAATTTACAAATTAAAAAGTAATTTTAGTATTAAACTTTTACAGTCGTCCTCAAAATTTGGACTTCTCAACTGCAACAGTAATTTTATAAATTGATATTGGATTTTCGTATCTAGTTTCGACTAACTTTGTACAGGACTAATGTAGTCTAGATCGTCTTGTAATTTTCACACGAATTTCAAGCAATACAAAACACAGCTGCCCTAAAAATTTGGACTTCCTAATTGGAACAGTAGTTTTGTGAGTTAATATTTGATTTTTGTATCTAGTACATATTTCAACCAATACTAAATGAGAGTCGTCCTCCAAATTTGGACTTCCTAAGTACTACAGTAACTCACAGAATCACTTCCAATTTTATAAGTTGCAAAGTAATTTTAGTTCTAAAATTCGACTCGTTTTATCGCAGACTTTGTGCAGAGAGACCCGTAATTCTCTGACCTATTGGAAGCAATACTAAAATAAAACAAAGTCGTCCTCAAAATTTGGACTTCCTAAATATTACAGTAACTGAGAGAACCACTTCAAAATTTACAAATTAAAAAGTAATTTTAGTATTAAACTTTCACAGTCGTCCTCAAAATTTGGACTTCTCAACTGCAACAGTAATTTTATAAATTGATATTGGATTTTCGTATCTAGTTTCGACTAACTTTGTACAGGACTAATGTAGTCTAGATCGTCTTGTAATTTTCACACGTATTTCAAGCAATACAAAACACAGCTGCCCTAAAAATTTGGACTTCCTAATTGGAACAGTAGTTTTGTGAGTTAATATTTGATTTTTGTATCTAGTACATATTTCAACCAATACTAAATGAGAGTCGTCCTCCAAATTTGGACTTCCTAAGTACTACAGTAACTCAGAGAATCACTTCCAATTTTATAAGTTGCAAAGTAATTTTAGTTCTGAACTTCGACTCGTTTTATCGCGGACTTTGTGCAGAGAGACCTGTAATTCTCTGACGTATTGGAAGCAATACTAAAATAAAACAAAGTCGTCCTCAAAATTTGGACTTCCTAAATATTACAGTAACTGAGAGAACCACTTCAAAATTTACGAATTGAAAAGTAATTTTAGTATTAAACTTTTACAGTCGTCCTCAAAATTTGGACTTCTCAACTGCAACAGTAATTTTATAAATTGATATTGGATTTTCGTTTCTAGTTTCGACTAACTTTGTACAGGACTAATGTAGTTTAGATCGTCTTGTAATTTTCACACGTATTTCAAGCAATACTAAAACAGAGCTGTCCTTAAAATTTGGACTTCCTAATTGCAACAATATTCTATAATATTTCAATCAATACTAAATGAGAGTCGTCCTCAAAATTTGGACTTCCAAAGTACTACACTAACTGAGAAAGCCACAAAGTAATTTTAGTTTTGTAAAGATGTAATTCTTTGACGCATTTCGAGCAATACTAAATACAGTCAGGCGTCCCCAAAATTTGGACTACATAATTACAGCAGTAGTTTTATAAATTGATATTGTATTTCCGAATCTGGTTTCAACTAAATTTGTAAATGGTTTATTTTAGATCGTTTTGTTAGTTTTCTCAGGTATTTCAAGCAATACCAAAATAGAGTATTTCGTTACGTGGAAATTTCCTATCTATCGTTAGTTAATAATTTCCTAAAAATTTCGTAGGTTGGCCAATAATTTCGTTATACCGTTAGCTCTTTAACAATTTCGTAAATTTGCTAAAAATTTCGTAATATCGTAAGTTCAAAATTCATTTCGTTACTTGACTGATCATTTTACAATTGCATGACGCATTTTCTAATTTACCTATTTCGTTAGCAATTTCATGATTTCGTAAATTCGTTAACACATTTCCTGATTTCGCAACTACATAAATTGACAATAAATTTCGTAATTTCGTTATTTGGGGATTTCGTTAATAATTACGCATTTTGTGGTTTCCATATCTTGTTAATAATTTAATAATGCATTCTTTAATCCATTGTCCTACTACGTTAAAGATTCCGCAAGCAGGTACATAAGATGACAATAAATTTCGTAATGTCGAAATTTCCTGCCATTTGTTACGCTGTTGGTTTGTTAATAATTTCGTAAAAATTTCGTAGGTTGGTCAAAAATTTCGTAATTCATTATGCACCTTAACCTTAAAGGGACTCAGATTTGGGGACTCCAAAACAACTGTTCGCAGATGAGTGTTAATAGAGCGAGACCCGAAGAAGAGGCACGTCAACCGGTACGAGACTCGTTCGTTCCATCATCGACATCCCAGTCTTGTCCTCGTTATACCGCGTCCGATGACAAACACGGCGTGCTATTACCGGCGCTAAAAAATGCAGACAATAACTCAAAAGGGGCCGGTTTATTTATCCTCGAGACTCCGGCTTCCTATATGCGGCCATCAAGGCCTATTTATTTTCCGGCGCGGATCCGGCGAACGCTTTACTAACGCATCATCTAGCAGGGGGTTGAGGACAAAAGTACGACTTGTTTAGGATTGTTCGCTCGGAGACAAGGCGATATTTCACCGAAAGGCGGATGTTCGCTTCCTTGGAATAACACACATGATGCTTGTTTACGAGCGCCTACCATCCATCATCTTCGTCAGGTCGTGCCGAACTCGCCCGGGGAGGGGGCGGCGGAGGTCCGTCTTCGGGAAATGGACCCATCTCCCGTTCGGCGGGCGCAGGAAATGAAGAGGGGGCTAATTAGAAGAGGCATTGTGGGGTGGGTTTTTAAAGGAATCCCCCGGAAATTTACGGAAACCGGGCCACAGAAAATACAGAAATGGCAGTCGCCAGTCGTATTGATTGGGAGCGGCGCGAGAGAGAGCAATTTTAGACGCGACACAGCGGGGAAACAAATCTAATTTCTCAAATAAATATTTTCTTTGCTTCATTATATTATTTCTGTTTCTCGGGCGCTCGCATCGGAGACGGCGACGTTTTCTTTCATGCTGCGTCTTTATGCGACATTATTTCCACGTCTTTACGGGGACGCGGTAATCGCCCGCCGCTTCCGACATCAGGAAGAGCGACAACGGGGGCGAAATTGACCTTGCGTTTCGGGGGCCTCGACACATAAAGAAACCGGCGGTATTAATAGAATTATCGACGATTCTGCAAACGTTGCGCCAATCGAGAGAGGATGAGCTATTATGATTATTGCTGACATCAGGATTGTTCAAAGTGTATCACTTCCTAAATTAAGTCGGAGCAAACAAAACTCGACGATTTAATTGATCTATTTATAAATATTTATATACCAGAGAACCTAATAACAAATGATACATGCATAAAAAAGTTTTACTGCAGCCTGCGAATTACAAACGAGTAGATCTGCTCGGATGGATGGGAGAGAGTGCGAATGAATCCGAAGCCAAAGGGTCGACAATGACATCTTTTGTTCTACGCCACTGTTATTATTAGCAGGTACCGTCGTCGCCTGTTCGCAACACAAATTGCAGGGGTGACAAAGCCGAAGCCCCACACGCCGATCAGCCGTAATAAAAGAAGCGCATTGTTCGCTCGAGCATTACACGTCCTCGTGTGTCATCCAGTCCGGCGGGGGTGCGCCGCCCCCGTTTACATAATGACAGTCATCAAGTCCGCTTGTTCATCTCGGAAGTCGTTTCCTTCAGACACAGACACACACCGAAATTTTCATGCGACCGTTCCATTAAGTTATAAATCCGAGAGGCGAGCCGTCTTTTTTCCAGGTGTAATAACTCGGCTGCGTCTCATGACGATATTTGCCATTCATTCATGCGGCCCATGTCACCCAGATATGCCCATATACGACGAGAACGCTCGTCGGCTGATAAACGAGCCGGAATAAAATCGTTTCAGTTATTTCAGTAATTGGATTTCTTGTACACCTTGTCCATTACGCGCGTTACGTTCTGCCGAGACGTCTGAACGACGATGAACTATGCGGCCGAGCTTCTCCGGGCGCGGTTGGGTGCGTGGATGGCGCCACCGAGCCGGGACCACTGATACCAGAAGACGCGATTCAACAAATTTTGAGAGATTTGCACTAGGTCCTCTACAAAGTTAGCCCAAACTAGAGGCTAAAATTAAATATTCAATTTACTGTTCCAATGGGAAAGTCCAAATTTTGAGGACGACTCTCATTTAGTATTGATTAAAATATGTACTAGATACGAAAATCAAATATTAACTTACAAAATTACTGTTGCAATTAAGAAATCCAAATTTTAAGGACAGTTCTGTTGTGGTTGAAAATTACGAATCACACATTTACAAAATTGTTAAAGAACTAACGGTATGACGTAAATTACAAAATTACGACATTACGAAATTATCACAGAAATAACGAAATTTATTGTCGACTTTTGTGTTTGCGAAAACATGATCGTAATGACAACATGGGTTTTGGAATACATTATAAAACGGACAAATTATTGACGAAATAGTGAAAGCACGAAATGCCCGGTGAGCTATTATATTGTGAAGTTACGAAATCATGAAATTATTAACGAAATTGGTGAATTACGAAAGGCGTTATGCAGTTGTAAAATCATCAGTCAAATAACGAAATTTTTACAAAATTGTTAAAGACGAAAGTTAGAAAATTACAACATTACGAAATTATCTTAAAAAATTACGAAATTTATTGTCGACTTATGTATTTGCGAAAACATTATCGTAATGACAACAGGGATTGTGGAATACATTATAGAATGGCAAAATTACTGACGAAATAGTGAAAGCACGAAATGCTCGGTGAGCTATTACATTGTGAAGTTACGAAATCATGAAATTATTAACGAAATTGGTGAATTACGAAAGGCGTTATGCAGTTGTAAAATCATCAGTCAAATAACGAAATTTTTACAAAATTGTTAAAGACGAAAGTTAGAAAATTACATTACGAAATTATCTTAAAAAATTACGAAATTTATTGTCGACTTATGTATTTGCGAAAACATTATCGTAATGACAACAGGGATTGTGGAATACATTATAGAATGGCGAGATTATTGACGAAATAGTGAAAGCACGAAATGCTCGGTGAGCTATTACATTGTGAAGTTACGAAATCATGAAATTATTAACGAAATTGGTGAATTACGAAAGGCGTTATGCAGTTGTAAAATCATCAGTCAAATAACGAAATTTTTACAAAATTGTTAAAGACGAAAGTTAGAAAATTACAACATTACGAAATTATCTTAAAAAATTACGAAATTTATTGTCGACTTATGTATTTGCGAAAACATTATCGTAATGACAACATGGATTGTGGAATACATTATGGAATGGCAAAATTACTGACGAAATAGTGAAAGCACGAAATGCTCGGTGAGCTATTACATTGTGAAGTTACGAAATCATGAAATTATTAACGAAATTGGTGAATTACGAAAGGCGTTATGGAGTTGTCAAATCATCAGTTATATAACAAAATGAATTGTGAACTTACGAAATTATTAGCAAACTAACAAAATTTTGAAGAGAAAGTTAGAAAATTACGACATTACGAAATTATCGGAGTAATAACGAAATTTGTTGTTAACTTATGTATTTGTGAAATCATTAACGCAATGACAACATGTATTATGGAATTCATTATTGAATTGTCAAGTTATTAACGAAATTGCGAAAACAGGTAATACGTTATGAAGTACCACATTTTGAATTTACGAAATGTAAAATTATTAGTCAAATAACGAAATATATTGTGATCTTAGGAAAATATCGAAGTACATATTAGCAAATTTACGAAATTGTTAAAGGTTAAAGGTTTGTTAGTTTACATTACATAAAAGGCTTTAAAATTTGGACTTGCTTCAAACGTCTTTCAGCTTTTAGGTACTCTGGTTTAAGAGGAGCTCATATTGAGTTATCGGTCGACTTACAATTCAGCTTTGGACTGTATATTACACTTTTTGAAATTTGGACTTGTAAGTCTAATTTTGAAAGGAGTGTATTCAGAACATTTGGACTTTGCGTTACAATTTTTGAAATTTGGACCTTTACGTCGTCCAAATTTGGACTTTCGGAGATTTGGACTTTCCAACTAAAAAATTCCTCGTTGATAGCGGCCGACACAAAAAGACGTCGGGAGACCTCCGGGAGCACCGCCGCTACCTGTCGGCTCCCATTAGCCCCGTGATAAATAGTCGGTCCGTCCTCCCGCAGCATTTTTCGGGCGAGAAAGCACCTATTCTATAAATTTAATTTTAATTAGTGTTTTGTGCGGCTTATTTTTAGTCCCCCGAGCGACCGGCTCCCATCCGAGTTATTTCCTAATGAATACAACGGATCGAAAAACCTCATAACATAAAACACTGCACAAACACAACGGGGACAATTCGGGACGTCGGGGGGCTCCATTATGCCGCCGCCGCCGCCGCCGCCGCATCCCCCGATAATCCATCCATCGGATGCTTTGCATGCCGCGCCGGCCATCTACATCCCCTTTTCAAACATTTACTGTCATTTCAGCGATTTGCCGATTCCGATCCGCGGACAATTCGATTTCCCCCTTTTCCGGCGCACAAAGGATCGCCGCTCTTTCGGATACGATCATCGCTAATCTCTGATTAATTTCGGAGGGACGTCTCGGTCGCAGGTGTCGAAGAAGTAACAGTAACACCGAAATGTCGAAAACACCGATATCTCTCGATTCCCGTCGTTATCGCGTCGCTCACGTCCCAAATCTAAAGATAGTTAACGACCGGATCAAAGTCAATCTCTGTCTTCTCCCGTCTTCGACGACAAAACCAGGCCATTGTGATAATCCGTCCAAATATAAACCCCGAAAAAACGGTCTAGTAAAACGATACGCGGCCATATGGAGCGTACAATGGATATGCGAGTAACAAACAGCTCCAGGATGGGCTCTGGTAGACAAAGGGAACACATCTGGATGCCATTAGCTAGCTTTTCGAAACCGGCCCGTAATATCTGCAACATCCGTTGCGGCCGTCTGTCTAATTTTAAATCGGTTAGGGCCGAAATTTCGGGCATTGTCTGAAGAAGAGCTTTCGCCGCCGTCCGGCATCATTAAAGAGGTTGGAAGTCTTTGCGGGAACGGCGACGATGAAACCGCCTGTCGAGAGCGTGCTATTTGTGTCGCACGTTATTGTAAAAACATATTTTGCATCTGAACTTGAAAAACGCCGACATACCAATGTATACAGGGTGATTTCGATCAGAGAGGTGCTCAAACTTGGACTGACCACGACAATAGCCCCGCCGGCATCTGCATACTATTTTGGCTCGACCCGCAACGTGTTAAATTTCGCCGTCACATCATGTAAGTCAGAGGCTTTTAACTCTCGTCACTCCGAGATTCCAACACAAAAGCGGACGCGACCTTGCCGCGAGTGCCGCCCCATCGGGAACGCCGCACCCTCTCCCCCGGCTCCCGTCGGGGTGAAGCTAACCTGATTTATGCGAGCCTAGCTGGGTCAGTGGTGAAACCCGAGAGGAGGGCCGCGTGGGAACAATGAGGGATGCGTTCGCCCGAAATCAGGTTAGAATGCTGTTGGACGTCCGACGCCCACATGTGCCGTCGAGTGCCTAATCTTGAGCTGAACCAGATGTGCTGGCACTTTGCAGAACAAAGATCGTCTTTTAGTCCGCTGAAAGAAAGCTGTGTGCACATGCACGCGGGATGGCGCAAGAATCCGCGACTTCCTTCCAGCCGGAAATCGACGCCTTTTAACGCAGAGGTCGGCCGAAGACGGAAAGTGAACAACCTCTGGAAATTTCGAACCGGTTGCCCGATTACCATAACAATTGTCCCCGAGGAGTCGCGTCGAGAAGACGACCTGTTAATTGTGTAATTACCGGGCCAAAACTCGCTCCAATTACGCCGGAGGAGTTTTTTGGAAAAATGACGACATCCAACAGTACGAAACGGCATTGGACTGGCGCCTCTAATATGCAATTACAAAATAAACACAATGAGTGTTGTTGTATAACGGCTATCAAACGGAAAATTCACTGAATTCCTCAGAGATCTAATCACTCCATAAAGTCCTCGAAAAGGACGCATTTTTTCGAGCATCCCGTAACTAAGACACCAAAGAAACATTCACCGAATTCTCTTTGGGCTAACGACTCAGTCCGAAAAGGTGGTTTGGGAGCTCAGAATCCAACTGGAACGGTTCTTAAAAATAGACGAAAATCGAGGTGAATCTCAAGAATGTGTCAAATCTGTTGACATCTTCACTCAGGAGAACAAAAGTACAGGCTTCTATAACACTTCTAGGACAACTTATTTATAGTTAACTCGATCAGTAAAAATTTCTAAAACTTTACCGTTAGAACAATCATCAGAAAAGAGCTTTTTAAATCGTTTTTGTAAAAAAAAAAACATTCTATGTCGATCAGACCAATAAGTAAATCAATGACAATCTGTTAAATAATTCTTGTAAAATTGGAACGTTTTACAATTTTTTTTCCAGTCGATCACATTTCACCAATTTCCAACAAACATCTCTTCATGTGCTCCAGTACTTTTATGACACTTTTTGAACGCTTTACAGTCAGAAAAATCAGAAAGGAGCTTTTTAAATCCTTCTTGTAAAATCAGAATGTCCTATGAATTTTTTAACGTCGATCACACTTTGCCAAATTTCAACAGTACTTTTTCATTTTCTGAAGAGCTTTTATGACAATTTTTGAGCTCTCTACAGTCAGGACAACAAAAGTGGAGCTTTCCACGACACTTCTAGAACAATTTACAGCTAACTAAATCAACGACAATTTGTTAAATAATTCTTGTAAAATCAGAATGTTTTACATTTTTTTTTTCCAGTCGATCACATTTTACCAATTTCCAACAAACATCTTTTCATGTGTTCGAGTACTTTTATGGCACTTTTTGAACGCTTTAAACCCAGAAGAATCAGAAAGGAGCTTTTTAAATCCTTCTTGTAAAATCAGAACGTCCTATGAATTTTTTAATGTCGGTCACATTTTGCCAATTTTCAACAACACTTTCTCATTTTCTGAAGAGCTTTTATGACAACTTTTGAGCTCTCTACAGTCAGCACAACAAAAGTGGAGCTTTCTATGACACTTTTAGAACAATTTATAGCTAACTAAATCAATGACAATTTGTTAAATAATTCTTGTAAAATCAGAATGTTTTACATTTTTTTTCCAGTCGATCACATTTTACCAATTTCCAATAAACATCTCTTCATGTGTTCGAGTACTTTATGGCACTTTTTGAACGGTTTACAGTGAGAAGAATCAGAAAGGAGCTTTTTAAATCCTTTTTGTAAAAATCAGAATGTCCTATGAATTTTTTAATGTCGGTCACATTCTTCCAATTTTCAACAACACTTTCCCATTTTCTGAAGAGCTTTTATGACAACTTTTGAGCTCTTTACAGTTAGGAGAACAAAAGTGGAGCTTTCTATGACACTTCTAGAACAATTTACAGCTAACTAAATCAATGACATTTTGTTAAATATTTCTAGTAAAATCAGAATGTTTTACAATTTTTTTCCGGTCGATCACATTTTACCGATTTCCAACAAACATCTCTTCATGTGTTCGAGTTCTTTTATGGCACTTTTTGAACGCTTTACAGTCAGAAAAATCAGAAAGGAGCTTTACAAATCCTTTTTGTAAAATCAGAATGTCCTATGACTTTTTTAATGTCGGTCACATTCTTCCAATTTTCAACAACACTTTCTCACTTTCTGAAGAGCTTTTATGACAACTTTTCGGCTGCCTACAGTCAAGAGAACAAAAGTGGGGCTTTCTATGACACTTTTAGAACAATTTATAGCTAACTAAATCAATGACAATTTGTTAAATAATTCTTGTAAAATCAGAACGTTTTACAATTTTTTTCCAGTCGATCACATTTTACCAATTTCCAATAAACATCTCTTCATGTGTTCGAGTACTTTATGGCACTTTTTGAACGGTTTACAGTGAGAAGAATCAGAAAGGAGCTTTTTAAATCCTTCTTGTAAAATCAGAATGTCCTATGAATTTTTTAATGTCGGTCACATTTTGCCAATCTTCAACAACACTTTCTCACTTTCTGAAGAGTTTTTATGACAACTTTTGGGCTGCCTACAGTCAGGAGAACAAAAGTGGAGCTTTCTATGACATTTTTAGAACAATTTATAGCTAACTAAATCAATGACAATTTGTTAAATAATTCTTGTAAAATCAGAATGATTTACAATTTTTTTTCCAGTCGATCACATTTTACCAATTTCCAACAAACATCTCTTCAGGTGTTCGAGTACTTTTATGGCACTTTTTGAACGGTTTACAGTCAGAAAAATCAGAAAGGAGCTTTACAAATCCTTTTTGTAAAATCAGAATGTCCTATGACTTTTTTAATGTCGGTCACATTCTTCCAATTTTCAACAACACTTTTTCATTTTCTGAAGAGCTTTTATGACAACTTTTGAGCTCTCTACAGTCAGGACAACAGAAGTGGAGCTTTCTATAACACTTCTAGAACAATTTATAGTTAAGTAAGTCAATGACAATTTGTAAAAAAATTCTTGTAAAATCAGAATGTTTTACAATTTTTTTTCCAGTCGATCACATTTTACCAATTTCCAACAAACATCTCTTCATGTGCTAAAGTACTTTTATGACACTTTTTGAACGGTTTACAGTCAGAAGAATCAGAAAGGAGCTTTTTAAATCCTTCTTGTAAAATCAGAATGTCCTATGAATTTTTTAACGTCGATCACACTTTGCCAAATTTCAACAGTACTTTTTCATTTTCTGAAGAGCTTTTATGACAATTTTTGAGCTCTCTACAGTCAGGACAACAAAAGTGGAGCTTTCTACGACACTTCTAGAACAATTTACAGCTAACTAAATCAACGACAATTTGTTAAATAATTCTTGTAAAATCAGAATGTTTTACATTTTTTTTTCCAGTCGATCACATTTTACCAATTTCCAATAAACATCTCTTCATGTGTTCGAGTACTTTATGGCACTTTTTGAACGGTTTACAGTGAGAAAAATCAGAAAGGAGCTTTACAAATCCTTTTTGTAAAATCAGAATGTCCTATGACTTTTTTAATGTCGGTCACATTTTGCCAATTTCAACAACACTTTCACATTTTCTGAAGAGCTTATATGACAACTTTTGAGCTCTCTACAGTCAGGACAACAAAAGTGGAGCTTTCTATGACACTTTTAGAACAATTTATAGCTAACTAAATCACTGACAATTTGTTAAATAATTCTTGTAAAATCAGAATGTTTTACATTTTTTTTTCCAGTCGATCACATTTTACCAATTTCCAATAAACATCTCTTCATGTGTTCGAGTACTTTATGGCACTTTTTGAACGGTTTACAGTGAGAAAAATCAGAAAGGAGCTTTACAAATCCTTTTTGTAAAATCAGAATGTCCTATGACTTTTTTAATGTCGGTCACATTTTGCCAATTTCAACAACACTTTCACATTTTCTGAAGAGCTTATATGACAACTTTTGAGCTCTCTACAGTCAGGACAACAAAAGTGGAGCTTTCTATGACACTTTTAGAACAATTTATAGCTAACTAAATCACTGACAATTTGTTAAATAATTCTTGTAAAATCAGAATGTTTTACATTTTTTTTTCCAGTCGATCACATTTTACCAATTTCCAATAAACATCTCTTCATGTGTTCGAGTACTTTATGGCACTTTTTAAACGGTTTACAGTCAGAAAAATCAGAAAGGAGCTTTACAAATCCTTTTTGTAAAATCAGAATGTCTCATGACTTTTTTAATGATGGTCACATTCTTCCAATTTTCAACAACACTTTGTCATTTTCTGAAGAGCTTTTATGACAACTTTTGAGCTCTCTACAGTCAGGACAACAAACGTGGAGCTTTCTAAGACACTTCTAGATCAATCTATAGCTAACTAAATCAACGACAATTTGTTAAATAATTCTTGTAAAATCAGAACGTTTTACTTTTTTTTCCAGTCGATCACATTTTACCAATTTCCAACAAACATCTCTTCATGTGTTCGAGTACTTTTATGACACTTTTTGAACGCTTTACAGCCAGAAGAATCAGAAAGGAACTTTATAAATCCTTTTTGTAAAATCAGAATGTCCTATGAATTTTTTAATGTCGGTCACATTTTGCCAATTTCAACAACACTTTCACATTTTCTGAAGAGCTTTTATGACAACTTTTGAGCTCTTTACAGTCAGGAGAACAAAAGTGGAGCTTTCTGTGACACTTCTAGAACAATTTACAGCTAACTAAATCAATGACAATTTGTTAAATAATTCTTGTAAAATCAGAATGTTTTACAATTTTTTTCCCGTCGATCACATTTTACCGATTTCCAACAAACATCTCTTCATGTGTTCGAGTTCTTTTATGGCACTTTTTGAAGGCTTTACAGTTAGAAGAATCAGAAAGGAGCTTTATAAATCCTTGTTGTAAAATCAGAATGTCCTATGAATTTTTTAATGTCGGTCACATTTTGCCAATTTTCAACAACACTTTCACATTTTCTGAAGAGCTTTTATGACAACTTTTGAGCTCTCTACAGTCAGGACAACAAAAGTGGAGCTTTCTATAACACTTTTAGAACAATTTATAGCTAACTAAAACAATGACAATTTGTTAAATAATTCTTGTAAAATCAGAATGTTTTACATTTTTTTTTCCAGTCGATCACATTTTACCAATTTCCAATAAACATCTCTTCATGTGTTCGAGTACTTTATGGCACTTTTTGAACGGTTTACAGTGAGAAAAATCAGAAAGGAGCTTTACAAATCCTTTTTGTAAAATCAGAATGTCCTATGAATTTTTTAATGTCGGTCACATTTTGCCAATTTTCAACAACACTTTCTCATTTTCTGAAGAGCTTTTATGACAACTTTTGAGCTCTCTACAGTCAGCACAACAAAAGTGGAGCTTTCTATGACACTTTTAGAACAATTTATAGCTAACTAAATCAATGACAATTTGTTAAATAATTCTTGTAAAATCAGAATGTTTTACATTTTTTTTTCCAGTCGATCACATTTTACCAATTTCCAATAAACATCTCTTCATGTGTTCGAGTACTTTATGGCACTTTTTGAACGGTTTACAGTGAGAAAAATCAGAAAGGAGCTTTACAAATCCTTTTTGTAAAATCAGAATGTCCTATGACTTTTTTAATGTCGGTCACATTTTGCCAATTTCAACAACACTTTCACATTTTCTGAAGAGCTTATATGACAACTTTTGAGCTCTCTACAGTCAGGACAACAAAAGTGGAGCTTTTTATAACACTTTTAGAACAATTTATAGCTAACTAAAACAATGACAATTTGTTAAATAATTCTTGTAAAATCAGAATGTTTTACTTTTTTTTTTCCAGTCGATCACATTTTGCCAATTTCCAAGAAACATCTCTTCATGTGTTCGAGTACTTTATGGCACTTTTTGAACGGTTTACAGTGAGAAGAATCAGAAAGGAGCTTATTAAATCCTTTTTGTAAAAATCAGAATGTCCTGTGAATTTTTTAATGTCGGTCACATTCTTCCAATTTTCAACAACACTTTCCCATTTTCTGAAGAGCTTTTATGACAACTTTTGAGCTCTTTACAGTCAGGAGAACAAAAGTGGAGCTTTCTATGACACTTCTAGAACAATTTACAGCTAACTAAATCAATGACAATTTGTTAAATAATTCTTGTAACATCAGAACGTTTTACAATTTTTTTCCAGTCGATCACATTTTACCGATTTCCAACAAACATCTCTTCATGTGTTCGAGTACTTTTATGGCACTTTTTGAACGGTTTACAGTCAGAAAAATCAGAAAGGAGCTTTACAAATCCTTTTTGTAAAATCAAAATGTCCCATGACTTTTTTAATGACGGTCACATTCTTCCAATTTTCAACAACACTTTCTCATTTGCTGAAGAGCTTTTATGACAATTTTTGAGCTCTCTACAGTCAGGACAACAGAAGTGGAGCTTTCTATAACACATCTAGAACAATTTATAGTTAAGTAAGTCAATGACAATTTGTAAAAAAAATCTTGTAAAATCAGAATGTTTTACAATTTTTTTTCCAGTCGATCACATTTTACCAATTTCCAACAAACATCTCTTCATGTGCTAAAGTACTTTTATGACACTTTTTGAACGGTTTACAGTCAGAAGAATCAGAAAGGAGCTTTTTAAATCCTTCTTGTAAAATCAGAAGGTCCTATGAATTTTTTAATGTCGGTCACATTTTGCCAATTTCAACAACACTTTCACATTTTCTGAAGAGCTTATATGACAACTTTTGAGCTCTCTACAGTCAGGACAACAAAAGTGGAGCTTTCTATGACACTTCTAGAACAATTTACAGCTAACTAAATCAATGACAATTTGTTAAATAATTCTTGTAAAATCAGAATGTTTTACATTTTTTTTTCCAGTCGATCACATTTTACCAATTTCCAATAAACATCTCTTCATGTGTTCGAGTACTTTATGGCACTTTTTGAACGGTTTACAGTGAGAAGAATCAGAAAGGAGCTTTTTAAATCCTTTTTGTAAAAATCAGAATGTCCTATGAATTTTTTAATGTCGGTCACATTCTTCCAATTTTCAACAACACTTTCCCATTTTCTGAAGAGCTTTTATGACAACTTTTGGGCTCTTTACAGTTAGGAGAACAAAAGTGGAGCTTTCTATGACACTTTTAGAACAATTTACAGCTAACTAAATCAATGACAATTTGTTAAATAATTCTTGTAAAATCAGAACGTTTTACAATTTTTTTCCAGTCGATCACATTTTACCGATTTCCAACAAACATCTCTTCATGTGTTCGAGTTCTTTTATGGCACTTTTTGAACGCTTTACAGTTAGAAGAATTAGAAAGGAGCTTTATAAATCCTTGTTGTAAAATCAGAATGTCCTATGAATTTTTTAATGTCGGTCACATTTTGCCAATTTTCAACAACACTTTCACATTTTCTGAAGACCTTTTATGACAACTTTTGAGCTCTCTACAGTCAGGACAACAAAAGTGGAGCTTTCTATGACACTTTTAGAACAATTTATAGCTAACTAAATCAATGACAATTTGTTAAATAATTCTTGTAAAATCAGAATGTTTTACATTTTTTTTTCCAGTCGATCACATTTTACCAATTTCCAATAAACATCTCTTCATGTGTTCAAGTACTTTATGGCACTTTTTGAACGGTTTACAGTGAGAAGAATCAGAAAGGAGCTTTTTAAATCCTTTTTGTAAAAATCAGAATGTCCTATGAATTTTTTAATGTCGGTCACATTCTTCCAATTTTCAACAACACTTTCCCATTTTCTGAAGAGCTTTTATGACAACTTTTGAGCTCTTTACAGTTAGGAGAACAAAAGTGGAGCTTTCTATGACACTTCTAGAACAATTTACAGCTAACTAAATCAATGACAATTTGTTAAATAATTCTTGTAAAATCAGAACGTTTTACAATTTTTTTCCAGTCGATCACATTTTACCGATTTCCAACAAACATCTCTTCATGTGTTCGAGTACTTTTATGGCACTTTTAGAACAATTTACAGCTAACTAAATCAATGACAATTTGTTAAATAATTCTTGTAAAATCAGAACGTTTTACAATTTTTTTCCAGTCGATCACATTTTACCGATTTCCAACAAACATCTCTTCATGTGTTCGAGTTCTTTTATGGCACTTTTTGAACGCTTTACAGTTAGAAGAATTAGAAAGGAGCTTTATAAATCCTTGTTGTAAAATCAGAATGTCCTATGAATTTTTTAATGTCGGTCACATTTTGCCAATTTTCAACAACACTTTCACATTTTCTGAAGACCTTTTATGACAACTTTTGAGCTCTCTACAGTCAGGACAACAAAAGTGGAGCTTTCTATGACACTTTTAGAACAATTTATAGCTAACTAAATCAATGACAATTTGTTAAATAATTCTTGTAAAATCAGAATGTTTTACATTTTTTTTTCCAGTCGATCACATTTTACCGATTTCCAACAAACATCTCTTCATGTGTTCGAGTACTTTTATGACACTTTTAGAACAATTTACAGCTAACTAAATCAATGACAATTTGTTAAATAATTCTTGTAAAATCAGAACGTTTTACAATTTTTTTCCAGTCGATCACATTTTACCGATTTCCAACAAACATCTCTTCATGTGTTCGAGTTCTTTTATGGCACTTTTTGAACGCTTTACAGTTAGAAGAATTAGAAAGGAGCTTTATAAATCCTTGTTGTAAAATCAGAATGTCCTATGAATTTTTTAATGTCGGTCACATTTTGCCAATTTTCAACAACACTTTCACATTTTCTGAAGACCTTTTATGACAACTTTTGAGCTCTCTACAGTCAGGACAACAAAAGTGGAGCTTTCTATGACACTTTTAGAACAATTTATAGCTAACTAAATCAATGACAATTTGTTAAATAATTCTTGTAAAATCAGAATGTTTTACATTTTTTTTTCCAGTCGATCACATTTTACCAATTTCCAATAAACATCTCTTCATGTGTTCAAGTACTTTATGGCACTTTTTGAACGGTTTACAGTGAGAAGAATCAGAAAGGAGCTTTTTAAATCCTTTTTGTAAAAATCAGAATGTCCTATGAATTTTTTAATGTCGGTCACATTCTTCCAATTTTCAACAACACTTTCCCATTTTCTGAAGAGCTTTTATGACAACTTTTGAGCTCTTTACAGTTAGGAGAACAAAAGTGGAGCTTTCTATGACACTTCTAGAACAATTTACAGCTAACTAAATCAATGACAATTTGTTAAATAATTCTTGTAAAATCAGAACGTTTTACAATTTTTTTCCAGTCGATCACATTTTACCGATTTCCAACAAACATCTCTTCATGTGTTCGAGTACTTTTATGGCACTTTTTGAACGGTTTACAGTCAGAAAAATCAGAAAGGAGCTTTACAAATCCTTTTTGTAAAATCAAAATGTCCCATGACTTTTTTAATGACGGTCACATTCTTCCAATTTTCAACAACACTTTCTCATTTGCTGAAGAGCTTTTATGACAATTTTTGAGCTCTCTACAGTCAGGACAACAAAAGTGTAGCTTTCTATGACACTTTTAGAACAATTTATAGCTAACTAAATCAATGACAATTTGTTAAATAATTCTTGTAAAATCAGAATGTTTTACAATTTTTTTTTCCAGTCGATCACATTTTACCAATTTCCAACAAACATCTCTTTATGTGTTCGAGTACTTTTATGACACTTTTTGAACGCTTTACAGTCAGAAGAATCAGAAAGGAGCTTTTAAAATTCTTCTTGTAAAATCAGAATGTCCTGTGAATTTTTTAATGTCGGTCACATTTTGCCAATTTTCAAGAACACTTTCTCACTTTCCGAAAAGTTTTTATGACAACTTTTGAGCTTTTTACAGTCAAGAGAACAAAATCAATCGAACCTGTCCACACGTCCGGCAATGACAAGAAGTTTCTGCGATAATTAACAGCCTGCACGATAACCAAACGACTTGTTTGTAATGTCGGTAATAAAAAACCGTACAAACAGAATCCACAATGGTGTAAACATTTCGGCGATAACTGCGTAATTAATATGGTGTAACAATTCGACCAATTTTTAGCTCGCAAAAATCCCGCCGACGATAACTCTTCGATAAACTCACGCTAATTTCTATTCAGTGGTAATGTTGCAAACACCAGCAGCATCCTTTCTTTTCCCGCTCTCCGCAATCCGCGCATCACGACATCGCAATAAGTGTTAATTGAATTACAATCTAGCGTCCGTCGTGACGCGGCGATTTACGATATCGAAATATCGACGAATAAAAAGTCATTTATTTTTTCGGGATTGTGCACAATGACGGTCTGTGCAACGGTGTTTATGCAACGGCGACCGTTTATCATAAATCGGATCGTTATATTCGCCGGTTGTTTATTTATCCGGCGGGCAGTCATAATAAGAAAATAACCGATCAGGTGGAGCCGATTTCAAAGAGACGACACACTGTTGCAATTAGTCGGATGAGAATCGCGGTGAAAAATCAATCAATTAGCGGGCGCCATCCACGAACTTTCCACGATTCAATTTTACAAATTAGCGTTTTTCTTGTCTGCAGACATTAGCTAACTAGTTCCTCCCGTTATCAATTAGATTAATTGCGGGAAGACCAATTTTTATAAGTGTCACCAATTAAGCGAGATTATTAGTCGCACTAGGTGAAGCTCCAAACTTTATTCTGAAGCATCGAAATTTAACACGGAAGAGTTCTTATTTTTATCTCATTCCAGTCAGTACTCGTCTCGTCGATAGATTTATAAAAAGACTTACTATCCAAAAGTGTTTTCTGGCTGTCAACTACTCGAGACATTATATTCGAACAGAGATTCGAGAACTTTTTAAACGTTGTGTTGTTCACGGACGAGGCGGGTTTTGCGCGTGGAGGTGTGCAAAACAATCACGACAATGTTATTGAGGCAGGTATTTGTCAAGTGCCGATTTAAATCACTTCTAGAAATTTTTCTCTGACTTTCTAAATAGACGGTTATTGCAATATTAATTCAGTAGTGTAATTATACAAGTTTAATTGAGTGGTGCGTTAATTTTGTCCAAACTGGTTCAGAATGACAACCATTTTCATATTGTATCCACATCTCGTTTCTTGCATTTCACAGTTGTACTTTGGGACTAAAAACCATATGGTGCATGGCACCACATGTGAATGCGGTGGGCGGGTGGGCCGCCGCATCCACAACTGACCGATTGACTAAGGGTATTGCAATGACAACCATTTTTTGACATAAACATTTTGAACTTGGATTGAACACGAGAGTGAGTTCTAATTTTTAAAAGAAAAAAACAATTCAATAAATGGTTGTCATTTCTCATCCATTTAGTCAGTCGATGAGTATAGTGGACAGGGCGGCCCACCCGCCCACCGCACTTACAAACGGTGCCACAATCATACGCTTTTTAGTCACAAAGAAACATTATACCAGTAATGAGAATAAATCCTAATTGAGATTTACACCAAATATATTATACTCAAATTTACATTTTTGATGAATGGTTGACAAACTGGTTCAGAATGACAACCATTTTCATATTGTATCTACATTTCGTTTCTTGTATTTCACTGTTGTTCTTTGTGACTAAAAACCATATGGTTCATGGCACCACATGAGAATGTGGTGGGCGGGTGATCCACCGCATCCACAATTGATCGATTGACTAAGGATACTGGAATGACAACCATTATTTTGACTTAAAAAGTATGTAAAATTAGGAAATCAAAATTCAGCATTATCTGGAAATTACGGCAACGTTGTCAAATGTCTCAATTCTCCCCCAAAGAACGAAATGGTCCAATGTGAATAAATTTAACCATCTCGTCAGGAGTTTTTGTACAAAATCCAATCGGAAATCATCAACTGTGAGATTGAAACGTTGAGACATTTGACAAACTGAAATAGAGATTGAGATATTAGGGCTGCGAATTTGAGAAACTGAAAGATGGTAACAGACGGAGTGAATGAGAAACTGAGATACTGAGAATCTAACAAAATCACAAAAAAAAGTTAAAGCAATGTTGTCAAATGTCTCAATTCTCCGTCAGACAAAGAAATTGTCCAATGCTTCATTATAATTAGACTCCTTCCTCGGGAGTTTGTGTGTAAAATACAATTGTAATTCATTGAAAAATTATGTAAATATCACGAAATCAAAATTGAGCATTATCTGGAAATTACGGCAACGTTGTCAAATGTCTCAATTCTCCCCAAAGAAAGAAATGGTCCAATGTGAATAAATTTAACCATCTCGTCACGAATTTTTGTACAAAATCCAACCGGAAATCATCACTGTGAGATTGAAACATTGAGACTTTTGAGAAACCGAAATAGAGATTGAGATATTACGGCTGCAAATTTGAGAAACTGAAAGATTGTAACAGACGGAGTGAATGAGAAACTGAGATACTGAGAATCCAAAAAATCACCAAAAAAACAAGTTAAAGCAATGTTGTCAAATGTCTCAATTCTCCGTCATACAAAGAAATTGTCCAATGCTCAATTATAATTAAACTCCTTCGTCGGGAGTTTTTGTGTAAAATACAATTTTGTAATTCATGGAAAAATTATGTAAATATCACGAAATCAAAATTGAGCATTATCTGCAAATTACGGCAACGTTGTCAAATGTCTCAATTCTCCGCCAAAGAAAGAATTGGTCCAATGTGAATAAATTTAACCATCTCGTCAGGAATTTTTGTACAAAATCCAATTGGAAATCATCAACTGTGAAATTGAAACATTAAGACATTTGAGAAACTGAAATAGAGATTGAGATATTGCGGCTGCGAATTTGAGAAGCTGAAAGATTGTAACAGACGGAGTGAATGAGAAACTGAGATACTGAGAATCCAAAAAATCACCAAAAAAACAAGTTAAAGCAATGTTGTCAAATGTCTCAATTCTCCGTCATACAGAGAAATTGTCCAATGCTTCATTATAATTAAAATCCTTCCTCGGGAGTTTTTGTGTAAAATACAATTGTAATTCGTTGAAAAAATACGTAAATATCACGAAATCAAAATTGAGCATTATCTGGAAATTACGGCAACGTTGTCAAATGTCTCAATTCTCCGCCAAAGAAAGAATTGGTCCAATGTGAATAAATTTAACCATCTCGTCAGGAATTTTTGTACAAAATCCAATTGGAAATCCTCAACTGTGAGATTGAAATTGAGACATTTGAGAAACTGAAATAGAGATTGAGATATTACGGCTGCGAATTTGAGAAACTGAAAGATTGTAACAGAAGGAGTAAATAAAAAATTGAGATACTGAGAATCCAACCAAATCAAAAAAAAAAAAAGCAATGTTGTCAAATGTCTCAATTCTCCGTCAGACAAAGAAATTGTCCATTGCTTCATTATAATTAAACTCAAAATACAATTGTAATTAATTGAAAAATTATGTAAATATCACGAAATCAAAATTGAGCATTATCTGCAAATTACGGCAATGTTGTCAAATGTCTCAATTATCCTCTAAAGAAAGAAACTTCCTCGTCGTGAAAAAAGTCTATTCCGTTGGATACACCTGCCGTTATGAAATATGTAAATACAGCATTTTTTGTCGATCCCGATCAAATAAATAAATCGTTGATCTTTTCGATTCGAAAACACTAAATTCCAATCGAAATCTTCGCCGCCTCTGAGATTCCAAACAGTCCAGTTATTAATGAGTAAAAGCAGGTCAGCTTCTGATCACTTCTTGTACCGAATTAGCCAATCTTCCATAATTTTTGAGCGAAACAGGTTGACTTAATTACGATAATAAATCAAAAGAAAATTGACACTTTATTTGTTAGAATTTAGTACTTGAATAGAAAAGTAATTTGTTTAGTCGATTATGTATTTATAAATTGCTTATTCTGTTTAATTCCGTATAGCAAATGAATAACATCAACAAGTAATTGTTGTTCCAAAGTTCTTTGAAATCGCTAAACAATTAAAAACGAGGAATATTTTGTCGTTTCCTGATAATAAGTGTTTCTCAGAGCTTCGGAATGTAAATTCTGTAAAAAGGTCTCTCTTTTATGAAACGTAAATATTTGTTTATTATAGATTCGGGCTAACAAATATTTTTAACAAGTCAGAAGTATAAATGGGACAACAATAGAGTCACTGTATCTGTATCAAATAATATAAATAATTGCTGAAGCAATCCGTTTCAAGCCACTAATTTATCAATGAATAAAACTGGGTCAGCTCTTAATTTTTTTTGTGCTTACGAAACGAGTGACATTTACCTACGCGTCAACGCGTGCGACAACAATTTGTTGAATATTATTCAGAAGACACTCGTCAGCACGAATTCGGCCGGAATTTTTCCCTCACTAAAACATCACAACCGCACCACTAACAACGACAAAGGCAGGCAGGCAGGCAGGCCGGCGTCGAGGCGTCGACGACTCACCTGAGATGCGCCAGCAGTCCGCGCTCAGCACATGTCGTCGGCAGATTCGCCTGCGAGCGAACCACCTCTTGTACGTGTGCGGCAGCCGCCACCGTGTTGCCGTCCCCGTCGACCGCTGTCCGAAAGGCGGATGCGCGCCGCACCTGGGGCTCGCCGCCACCGACACTCTCGATTCTCACACTCACACCTAACCTCACACTGTCTCGTCGTGGCTGCGATACGCGTGCGTCTGCACTGCGTTCCGGGATGCGTCTGAGGATCGCGGCGGGCTCCGGCCGGCGCGGCGCCCCTCCACCGAGGCGCCGCCTCCGCCCCTCCCCGGGACCACGTGCGCGGCCCGCCCACCGCGCCAATCGCGAACGCATTGTTGTCGGCGGGGGGCGGGGCGGCGCCGCGCGAGAGGGGAGACAATGATGCGATAATAGGAGCGCGGTTACGTAAGCGGGGCGCGGCGGCGGGGGGCGCCAATCGCCGCGGAGAAAGGTGGGCGCGCGTCGACAGGTTGATGACTGCGGTTGGCAGAAAACAAAGGACGAGGCTTAATGGACGTGACTTAAGTCGCCGATGCGGTGCGTATACATACTTAAGTCATTTTTACCTCCGGGGTGTTCTATCAATGCAGCCACTTTCGCGCAGTACACCCGTCTCCACAATTAAAGCCCGCCCGCAAATCACCATAATCTGAGAAACTAAATTAGATTAAGTGGTTCTTCGGCCGATTCACCTACTTATGTTAATTCCGCGGCGAAATTTACGGGCACCACATAATAAGTCTCGATGCCATAAAGTGCGTCTCCGCCTTTTTCCCCCTTTTCTAATTATAGTTTATGGAGCGTAATCACCTGGATGTGTTTCAGCTCGATTAGTTCGTCGAACGGAATATCCGTAATTAATTGTTATTAAGTATCGACGCCGGTGTAACTGACAATCATTAGAAATTTTCTAATTAACGCAGGCGTGTGGTTTTAGTTACTAAATCGCTGTTTTATAGAAATTTAATTTCAAGTGTGTAATTTGGGGAGATTTATCGCGGTTTTAAAATATCTCTCGGATAATTAGTGCTAACACACTGGATTTAAATCTGGAATGTGATGGCAGTCACAACCAGAAAACTAAGCTCTGCATCCTAAATCTGAAATTGGAGAATGTGAAATCAATAATTTAATATCTGAAACGTCTATTCTGAAATCTAAAATATATGTATATAATATCTGAAGGCAGATTTCAAGTTTTAGATTCTTCATTGCAGATTGTGGATGTCACATTCCATATTTTTCATTACCCTTATTTTAAATCTGAGAATGTATATTTCGATCATTAGATATTATTAGATCGTAGATTTTACATTCGAGATTCCACATTCCGAATTCTACATTTCAGGCTTCTGACTTTATATTCTAGATTTTGCGTTTACAGATTTGAAGCTTCTAAACCTATTTCACATTCCACATTCCAAATTTCACATTTAGAATGCAGAATTTAAGTTTAGAAACTTCGGGATTTTGTATTTTACATTGATGAAGATTGCAGATTTGTGACTGAAAGTTTTAGATTTTAGCACATTCCAATTTTTAGATCATTGCAGATTTCATATTCTAGATTACACATTCCAGATGGTACATTCTAGATTACAGATTTTCAATAATTTTAAATTTTAGAGCTACCGAAACAAAACCGAAATATAGGTATATTCTCAAAAATAAAATATAGGAATACAAATACAAAACAATGAAATTATAAATCTGTAATCTAGAATGTGCACTCTGGAATTATAAAATCTGGAATATGAAGAAGTCTCTAACTTAAAATCTAAAATATAACCCTCAAATCTGCATTCTGAATCTGAAACCTAAATTTTAAAATGAAAACCCTCTAATTCGAATCTGAAATCTGGAATGTACATTCTAAATCCGAAATCTCAAACTTGTAGTTGGAATGTGAAACCTGGATTCTGCGATGTAAGGCTTGAAATTGAAAAATCTAGAATGTGAAATCTGGAATGTGATCCGTGAAGTTGAAAGGGTGAAATCTAGAATATCCAATTTGAAAATTTTGTTTTAAACTGAGACATAAAATATGAAACCGACATCTAGAATGTGAGATCCACAACGCCCTATTTCGAATCTGGAATCTGAAATTTACATTCTAAATCCCAAATCTCACTTGTAGTTGGAATGTGAAATCTGGGTTCTGCGATGTAAGGCTTGAAATTGCAAAATCTAGAATGAGAAATCTGGAATGTGATCTGTGAAGTTTAGAGCGTGAAATCGAGAATATCCCATCTGAAATTTGTGTTCTAAACTGAGACATAAAATATGAAATCCACATCTGGAATGTGACATTCACAACGTTCTATTTCGAATCTGGAGTCTGAAATTTACATTCTACATCCGAAATCTCAACCTAGTAGTTGGAATGTGAAATCTGGATTCTGCAATGCACGTCTTGAAATTGTAAAATCTAGAATGTGAAATCTGGAATGTGATCTCTGAAGTTTAAAGCGCGAAATCGAGAATATCCAATCTGAAATTTGTGTTTTAAACTGGGACATAAAATATGAAATCGACATCTGAAATGTGACATTCACAACGCTCTATTTCGAATCTGGAATCTGAAATTTACATTCTAAATCTGAAATCTCAAACTTGTAGTTGGAATGTGAAATTTGGATTCTGCAATGTAAGTCTTGAAATTGTAAAATCTAGAATGTGTAATCTGGAATGTGATCTCTGAAGTTTACAGCGTAAAATCGAGAATATCCAATCTGAAATTTGTGTTTTAAACTGAGACATAAAATATGGAATCGACATCTGGAATGTGACATTCACAACGCTCTATTTCGAATCTGAAATCTAAAATTTACATTCTAAATGTGAAATCTCAAACTTGTAGTTGGAATGTGAAATTTGGATTCTGCAATGTAAGTCTTGAAATTGTAAAATCTAGAATGTGAAATCTGGAATGTGATATCTGAAGTTTAAAACGTAAAATCGAGAATATCCAATCTGAACTTTGTGTTTTAAACTGAGATATAAAATAAGAAATCCACATCTGGAATGTGACATCCATAACGTCCTATTTCGAATCTGGAATCTGAAATTTACATTCTAAATGTGAAATCTGGATTCTGCGATGTGACTTGAAATTGTAAAGTCTAAAATGTGAAATCTGGAATGTAGAATTTAGAATGTGATCTTTGAAGTTAAAGCGCGAAATCGAAAATATCCAATCTGAAATTTGAGTTTTAAACTGAGACATAAAATATGGAATTGACATCTGGAATGTGACATTCACAACGCTCTATTTCGAATCTGGAATCTAAAATTTACATTCTAAATCTGAAATCTCAAACTTGTAGTTGGAATGCGAAATCTGGATTTTGCAATGCACATCTTGAAATTGTAAAATCTAGAATGTGAAATCTGGAATGTGATCTCTGAAGTTTAAAACGTGAAATCGAGAATATCCAATCTGAAATTTGTGTTTTAAACTGAGACATAAAATATGAAATTGACATCTGGAATGTGACATTCACAACGCCCTATTTCGAATCTGGAATCTAAAATTTACATTCTAAATCTGAAATCTCAAACTTGTAGTTGGAATGTGAAATCTGGAATGTGATCTCTGAAGTTTAAAGCGTGAAATCGAGAATATCCAATCTGAAATTTGTGTTTTAAACTGAGACATAAAATATGATATCCAGATCTAGAATGTCACATCCACAACGCTCTACTTCGAATCTGGGATCTGAAATTTACATTCTAAATTCGAAATCTAAGATTTGTAGTTGGAATGTGAAAACTGGATTCTGCCATGTAACGCTTGAAATTGTAAATTCTAGAATGTGAGATCTGGAATGTAAAATTGAGAATGTGGTCTCAGAAGTTTAAAGTATGTAAAATCTGGAATCTCCAATCTAAAATTTGTGTTCTAAACTGAGACATAAAATATGAAATCCACATCTGGAATGTGATTTCTGAAGTTTAAAGCGAAAAATCGGGAATATCCAATCGGAAATTTGTGTTTTAAACTGAGACATAAAATATGATCCAGATCTAGAATGTCACATCCACAACGCTCTATTTCGAATCTGGAATCTAAAATCTACATTCTCAATTCGAAATCTAAGACTTGTAGTTGGAATGTGAAAACTGGATTCTGCCATGTAACGCTTGAAATTGTAAAATCTAGAATGTGAGATCTGGAATGTAAAATTTAGAATGTACTCTCTGAAGTTAGTGAGATTGAGAAAATCCGATTTGAAATTTGTGTTTTAAACTGAGATATAAAATATGAAATCCACATCTGGAATGTGACATCCATAACGCCCTATTTCGAATGTGGAATCTGAAATTTACATTCTAAATCCGAAATATAAAACTTGTAGTTGGAATGTGAAATCTGGATTCTGCGATGTAAGGCCTGAAATTGTAAAATCTAGAATGTGGAATCTGGAATGTAAAATTTAGAATGTACTCTCTGAAGTTTAAAGGGTGAGATTGAGAAATTCCAATCTGAAATTTGTGTTTTAAACTGAGACATAAAATATGAAAACCACATCTAGAATGTGACATCCACAACGCTCTATTCCGAATCTAGAACCTGAAATTTACATTCTAAAGCCGAAATCTCAAACTTGTAGTGGGAATGTGAAATCTGAATTCTGCCATGTAACGCTTGAAATTGTAAAATCTAGAATGTGAGATCTGGAATGTAAAATTTAGAATGTACTCTCTGAAGTTTAAAGAGTGAGATTGAGAAAATCTAATCTGAAATTTGTGTTTTAAACTGAGACATAAAATATGAAATCCACATCTAGAATGTGACATCCACAACGCTCTATTCCGAATCTAGAAATTGAAATTTACATTCTAAATCCGAAATCTAATCTTGTAGTGGGAATGTGAAATCTGGATTCTGCGATGTAGGGCCTGAAATTGTAAAATCTAGAATGTGGAATCTGGAATGTAAAATTTAGAATGTATTCTCTGAAGTTTAAAGGGTGAGATTGAGAAATTCCAATCTGAAATTTGTGTTTTAAACTGAGACATAAAATATGAAATCGACATCTAGAATGTGACATCCACAACGCTCAATTTCGAATCTGGAATCTGAAATTTACATCTTGATATTTTCAAATATAAAAATGTCAGATGTGGAATGTGACGTCCACAACCCGCATTTTGGAACCTGAATCTAGAAATCGCCAATGTGGAATGTGAAATCTAGAATATAATATATTAAACATTATAATAAAATAATCCACAACCCGCAATCTTGAATGTGAAACCTTAAATATAAAACTTGCAGTTTGGAATCTAAAACTTGAAATTAGAAATCGAAAATCTAGAATGTAGGTAATAATTGAAGCCTATAGCGTGAAATCTAGAATATGCAATAAGATTTCAGATTGCATATTGTGGATTTCATGCTTTAGGCTTCAGAAACTGACTCTAGATTTCACATTCAATATTTTACATTCCAGATCTCACATTCCATATTGCGGGGTATGAAATGTCACATTCCAGATTTGAGAATGTAGATTTCGGTTTGTAAGTTCAACATTTCTGGCCTCAGATATTAGGTTACAGATTGCAAGTTTCCAAAGTTTGAGATTCGAAATATTGTAGATTGTAGATTTCACATTCCAGATTTTATATTCCTGATTTCAATTTTCCAAGGACAAGTTTTAGTTGTCAGGTTTGGAATGCAAATTTGAGACTTCAGATTCCAAAGGCTGGAGGCTGTAGATTTCATGGTTCAGGTTCCAGTTATCACATTCTAGATTTCACATTCAGATTATAGATTATAAATTTCCAGTTTCAAGTTTTATATACATCTCAGGTGTTGGATATGACAATTTAGAGATTTCGGATTTTGTTCTTTAGATTTCATGATGCCATGTATTAGATTCTAGATTTCATATTCTCCAATTTCAAATTTTATGTTTTAGATATAGAATGCAGTTTCGAGTTGTATATGTAACATTGCAGACTACATATTTTAGATTTCACATTCCACCTTCCAGAATCCACATTCTAGATTACAGATTTTAGAATGTGGAATCTGGAATGTAATATATGGAATCTAATATTGTTTTTTCAAATTTAAAGATGAAATTCACAATCTGGAATGTGACGTAATTTGGGAAATGTGTCGTTCTCTCGACCGAGCAACGTTTCGACCGCGACCCGCCACCATCAGACTATAATCCTCTCACCGCAACATCCAATTAGAATCTCGAATTCGCCCATTGTCCCACAGAGATTCGCATTTCGTCGCGAATAAAAGTCCGTTCGAACATCAGCGTTATTAATACACTCTCGATGCTTTCAGGCGATGTCCTTTTACATGGCTGCCAACACAAAAACTGAAACTTCAGCTGAACGAGCTCTTTCGCTTGGAAGCTCCCATTCCTTTGCTTCTGCTCTCGCACAAAGACACGCTCCGACGTTTGCTCACCGTCGCGATAATCCATGCGAGAAGAAAAATTATAAATGCATTTTCCGTGTCGGTTTGAGGAATTTTTTTGCCAGACGAAAGTGGTGTGAAAGTAATTAATCGATCGCCGAGAGATTCGGTAATTGACAATGTTTTATCCGGTTCGGATACAAACGCTACTTAAAAAGCCGTTTGAAGTAGCGAACGAACGTCTTCGTTCCATTTTAGAAAAATTTAAATGCAAAGTGATGTAAATTTTAATGCTTCGTATCTAGCAGCAGCTTCACAAAGCCGTCCATTAAGAGTCCAAGACCTTTTATCTGCTCTGCTCAATAGCGGGAATAAACCCAATTTTTAATAATAACGCCGAGAGGTTTCTTCTATCCGGCACTATTAATATGAGTTTTACGAGCGCAATAAATAGCCGACTTTAGTGGTCGATTTTTAATGAAATCCGTCGAAGCGAGAACTTATCTTCGCTATCGGCTTTATTCTTCGGACAGCGCGAAGATCGCCGTAATTAACGTCTTAATTAATGAATTTCTGATGGGGAGTTACGGCGCGTTGATAAATATTAAGATATTTTTGTTGCCGCGTTTATGGCCGCTACAATGTAAGGCTCTCCCGGTCTAGTTCACAAAAACGTGTCGTTTAATTTACTGCTCAGCAACTACAAAATCGCCATCAAACGGCGCGTGAAAACGAAAGAATTATGAAACGGCCATAAAACCAGTTTTATAAAACTGTGAAACTATAAGACCACTAAAAAAGCACAAAATCATTATGGAGATACGAAATTGTTGTGTAACCGCACTAAACCACTATAAAATTATAAAACCATAAAAAACACTGACATTATAAAACTACTGTAATACTACGAAACCTTTTTGAAACGAAGAGACCACTGCTCACATAATTATAAAATTTAAAACAACATGAAATTACAAAACCATTATGAAACCACAAAACAATTCTGAAACTGAATCAGCCATAAAACCAGTTTTATAAAACTGTGAAAATACTATAAAGTTTCGAAATCATAAAGAAATTACAAGACCACTATAACAGCACAAAAATAATATGGAGATACAAAAATGTTACATCACAACTAAACCACTATAAAATTATAAAACCACTATAAAACTACCAAATCGTAAAAAATATGAAACTGAAAAACCACTACGAAACTTTACAACCGATGCAGAAACTGTACACAAATACGAAACTGTGAAATCTGCACGAAATAATGAAACCACTATGAGACTATAAAACCATTTGAAAACCACAAAACGGAATACAGCTACGATATAATAAAAACTGTAAAATTGCAACGAGAGTACGACACCTCTTCGAAACGAAGAAACCCTGCCTAAATAATTATAAAATTACAAAACTATTATAAAACCACAAGACAATTCTGAAAATATAAAAACCACCATGGGACTCAAAATTATGAAACCACCTCGAAACTATGACACTACTTTGCAACTACAAAATCACTATGAAACTTTAAACCCACTGCGAAACAACAGCGTGGGAAAACGAAACAATTATAAAACTAGTTTTATAAAACTGTGAAACCACTATAAAGTTCCGAAATCATAATGAAATTACAAGACCACTAAACAGCACAAAATCATTATGAATATACGAAATTGTTACTTCACCACTAAACCACTATAGAATTATAAAACCACCATAAAACTACAAAACCATAAAAAAATGTGAAACTGAAAAACCACCACGAAACTTTACAACCGATGTGGCACTGAGACACAAATACGAAACTGTGATACGCCCATGATTCTGACACCATTATGAAACTACTAAGATATTATAAAACTACTGTAATACTACAAAACCTCTTTGAAACGAAGAAGCCACTGCATACATAATTATAAAATTTGAAACAATATGAAATTACAAAACCATTATAAAACTACAAAACAATTATTAAACTATAAAAACCACAATGGGATTCAAAATTATGAAACCACCTCCAAACTATGACACTACTAAACTTTAAAGCCACTGCGAAACAACAGCGTGGAAAAACGAAACAATTATAAAACTAGTTTTATAAAACTGTGAAACCATTATGGAGATACGAAATTGTTACGTCACCACTAAACCACTATAAAATTATACAATCACTATGAAACTATAAAACAATAAAAAATATGAAACTGAAAGACTACTACGAAACTTTACAACCGATGTGGAACTGATACACAAATACGAAACTGTGAAAGGCTCATGATTCTGACACCATTATGAAACCACTAAGCCATTATAAAACCTCTGTAATACTACGAAACTTCTTTGAAACGAAGAAAGCACTGCCTACATAATTATAATATTTGAAACAATATGAAATTTCAAAACCATTATAAAACCACAAAACAATTCTGAAACTATAAAATCACAAACTATGAAAACCACAATGGGACTCAAAATTATGAAACCACCTCGAAACGATGATCTGCAACTACAAATTCACTTTTAAACTTTAAAGCCACTGCGAAACAACAGCGTGGAAAAACGAAATAATTATGAAACTGAATCAGCTATAAAACCAGTTTTATAAAACTGTGAAACCACTATAATGTTCTGATTAAAAACGTGTCGTTTAATTTATTACTCTGCAACTACAAAATAGCCGTCAAACTTGAGACAACAGCTTGTGAAATCTAAACAATTGTGAAACTGTGAAACGGCTATAAAACCAGTTTTATAAAACTGTGAAACTAAAAGACCACTAGAAAAGCACAAAACCGTTATGGAGATACGAAATTGTTGCGTCGCCACTAAACCTCTTTGAAGCGAAGCGACCACTGTTCACACAATTATAAAATGTGAAACAATATGAAACCACAAAACAATTCTGAAACTATAAAAACCACAATGGGACTCAAAATTATGAAACCACCTCGAAACTATGATACTACTATGCAACTACAAAATCACTATGAAACTTTAAAGCCACTGCCAAACAACAGCGTGGCAAAAGGAAATAATTATGAACTAAAATAAACCACTATAAAATTATAAAACCACTATGCAACTACAAAACCATAAAAAATGTGAAACAATAAAACCACCGCGAGACTATAAAACCAGTATGAAACTATAAAACCATTTTTCAAAACCACTAAGACATTATAAAACCTCTCTGAAACGAAGAAGCCACTGCCTACTTATGTACAATTATTTATAAAATTGGAACAATAAGAAATTACAATACCATTATAAAACCACAAACAATTCTGAAACTACAAAATCACTATAAAACTTTAAAGCCTCTGCGAAACAACAGCGTGAGAAAAGAATTATAAAACTAGTTTTATAAAACTGTGAAAGTTTCAGCTACAAAATTTTCCACCATTCAAAATTGACAATTATCGAATTCAGGAATTCAAGATTCGTGGTATTTACAATTCAAATTTGCTGTTTCCAAAATTCAAAAGGGTAGGAAACTTAAACACGTGGAAATGAATTTGAGAACCTGAAAACCAAAAAATCTTAATCTATGAAATTTAGAGAAACAAAGTTAGAAAAACTTCAGAAGCTCAAAATCTGAAAAATATATCCTGAAGACCTGGAAATAAACTTGACAACCAGAAATCTGAAAACCTAGAATTCCGAAAACCTAGGAACCTGAAAACCTAGAAACCCGAAAACCTAGAAACCCGAAAACGAAAACCTAAATACCTGCCATTTCACGAATTTGAAAATTTCGGAAGTAGAAAAACCTGAAAATCAACTTTACCCTGAAACCCTAAAAGCCTGAATTCCCGAAAACACGAGATTTGAATTTAGGCACCTAAAAATCTGAAAGAGAGAAATTAGAAACCTGGAATGATTTTGAAAACCTGAAAAGGTAAAAATCTGTCCCAATAATCTGAATATTCAGAAATTCAAATTATTGTTAGTAATTCAGAATTTGAAAACTAAGGAATTCAAAATTTCAACTAGAAATTCTCAAATTGATAATTTCCGCGATTCGAAATTGACAACTTTTGAATTCAGGAATTCAAGATTTCACCGAAAATTTGCAAATTCGTGGTTTTTGCGATTCGAAGTTTGCTGTATCCAGAGTTCAGAAATTTAAAATATTGTCGACAAAAATTTTCAAAATTCAGAAATTGAACATTTTGACGGTTCAAAATTTCCAATTTGAAAATTCCCACTGTTCAAAATTGTCAATCTCTAGATTCAGAAATTCAGAGGTTGACTAATCGAATTTTCGAAATTTAGAAACCTCGATTTGAATGGCACAAAATTTTCAAATTTAAAATTTCTAATATTTCCGAATTCGCGATGTAAAAATATTTATTGTGCAAAATATTGAGATTTGGAATTGTCAAGTTTATTTCCAGGTTTTCAAGTTACATTTTTCAGATTTTCAGCTTCCAAAGTTTTCAAATTCTCGAAATCCCTAACTTTAAAGTTCTCTGAATTTCAGTTTTAGCTTTTTATGTTTTCAGGTTGTCAAATTCGTGTTGAAAGTTCCCAATCTTTCAGATTTTTAGGTTTTGAATATTGGCAAATTAGCGAATTCTTATATTTTTATATTCTTGCGATCTCAGATTTTTACCTTTTCAGGTTTCCAGGTTTTCAGGTTGTCAAAATCATTTCCAGGTTTTTAATTTCTCTATTTCTCAGCAATTGAAAATTAGGAAGACAATTCAAACATTCAAGCATTCGTAATTTCAACACTTAAAATTCAATTCACAAATTGGAAATTTTGACGGTTCAGAAATTCAGAAGTTGACTAATCAAAGTTTCGAAATTTAGAAGTCCTAGGTTGGAATGGGGCAAAATTTCAGCAATTAAAGAATTATTGTGCAAAATGTTCAAATTTGGAAATTCAAGCTTTGTTTTGAGTCTTCTGCACCTCCTTCTAGACGCCATTCATTCATTAACCCTACAAGTTTAATTAACACGTTTTTAAAGATGTGACAATTATTTCAAAAAATGGTTGGGGCAGCTGACATGCACGCGATGATAAATAACGCAACACCTGATCGAGACCTAATTACTTTATTAATTGAGATATTTAGTATACTCAGGTACAATTATACAAACTTTATGTGTTTTTGATAGCAATTACTCCATTCGGTTTCGACTGTAATTATGCGGGTTCCCTTGTGTTTTTTCCGCTCTTCGAACTCGTCTCATTTCTACGGATCCCCTTTCGTAGAAACAGCCAAGATTTGTAAATTTCAACAAACACCGAACATAAAACGTTCTGTCATCACCGTCTTTTACAAAACAACAATCCTTCCTCCTCGCCTCTTGCTACCGACTTCATTAAAACAAGGTTGTAAATCACCTCGTCGCCGTCATAATTAATTAACAATAAGCCGGAGCGCGATGAGCAACAACTATTTTTATTTTCGAGAGTACTGTTACTTTCTACATTTCCGAATTAACAGCGATCTCGGGAGATCAACATCAAATCGAAATGGTTATGTATCTGCAGTTAATTAATTTCATGGAGGCTGGAAAGTGAGGTGGACGGCTGGGAGGAATTTGGTTCGGGGATTGGAAGTGAACGGTTTGGTTTGGCCAACATTCATTATTTTTAGTTTCTTCTTCTATTTTCCGCTGCAGATCGTCTCATAATTGATTCACCAAAATGGTTTGGAAATGTCAACCATTTTTGGTTCGAAATTCCAACCTCCATTTCGTGTAGTGATTTCAGAAAATGGTTGGCATTTCTAAACCATTGGTCAGGATATGCGAACAAAATTTCAATGTCAAAATTTATCGGAAAGGTAGAGAAACTAAAAATCTGGACATGATTTTGGCAACCCCTGACAGCCTGGAAACCTGAAAAGGTAAAAATCACAAGAATTAAAAATTTGGGAATTTGTAACTTTAAAAACCTGAAAATCTTGAAGATTGAGAACTTTCAAAACTTAAAAGTGAATTTGACAACCTGAAAGCCTGAGGACCAGACAGCCCAGACACATAATCGGATTTTAAGACCTTAAAACACATACCTTGACAATAAGTAATTTTTACAGAATCTGAAAACCTGAGAAGGAGGAACTTGTGATTCTGAAAAATTCAGAAGTTGAAAATTGAAAAATATAACTTAAAAATCTGGAAATGAACTTGACAGTCTGAGAAACTAAATGTTTGGAACCCGAAAGCCTAGAAACCTGGAAATATAGAAACGTAGACCTGAAAACCTAGTAACCTTAAATTTTTTTTTAAAATTTGGATGTAGAAAATCTGAAAGAGACATAACAAAAAAACCTAAAATAGGAAACCTAAACCTAAAAACCTACCAGTCTGAAATACTGAGAACCCGAAAAACAAAGCTGCTAAGCTGAAATTCTAAAAATACAACTTAATAAACCCAAAATATAATTGACAGGCTAAAATTTAGAATTTGATGCTCTCAGAATACAAACATGTGAAAAACACTAAAAGTCTAAAATCCTGAAAACCCGAAGATTCTAGGTTTCTGGAACTTAAAGTTCCGTAAGCTTAAAATCTGAAAAACCTTTAAATAAATTTGACGACCTGAAACCCTGGAAAAGGATGGAGAACTTATATACCTGGAAATAAAATTGACAACCTAAAACCTAGAAACCTGAAATCCAAAATTTCCTAAATCCTGAAAACGTGAAATTTGGAGAATTCGAAAATTTTTGATAGAATAGAGGTCTTAAAAACCTGGGAATAAATTTGCAAAACCTGAAAACCTAAATGCTTGAACTCCGAGAATTAGAAAGTTTCAAATGCTGAAGATCTAAAAGAGAGGAAACTTAAAAATCTGCAAAAATCCAAGATTTCGAGAACTGAAACATTTCAGAAACTCAATATCTCCAAAGACGGAGATCTTGAAAACCTCGAAATGTATTTAACAACCTGAAATCCTAAAAGTCTGAAAACCTGACAACCGGAAAGGTGAAAAGACACGGAACTCCACAACCTTACTTAAATATACACTTGACAACCTAAAAACTTGAAAGCCTGAAAACCTAGAATTCTGAAATCTCAAAAACCTGAAAATTTTAGATATCGAAATTTTGAAAATTTGAGAAGCTGAAAATCTAGAAGACAGAACTTGAGTAAACTAAAAGTAAAGTAAAGTAAACTTGTGAAAGTTGAAGTGTGAAAACCTAAAACCTAAACGAAATGTCAAAGGTCTAACAATGAGAATTTGCAAATTTCAGAAACTAAAAATTTGAACTAAACTTACAAAACCTAAAACAAAATTTGACATAAAATGAATTTGACAACTTGAAAACCTAAGAATAATAAAAATGAATTTTCATACCTAGACATGAATTTGATAACTTCAAGATTACAAACATGAAATCTCAGAATTCATGAATCTGAACATCCGGAAGACAGAGATGTAAACCTGAGATCCTAAGAAGATAAAAATCGCATGTTTTGAAAATTTTCTCTGGAAACCTGAAAACCTAAAAACCTGGGATACAGAAATTTCAAAAATTTATAAACATCAAAAATTGAAAATTTTGAAAAACAAAGAACCTGAACGTTGGAAATAAATTTAAAGCCCTGAAAATAAATTTTTATGCCTAGGCATGAATTCGCAGACCTAGGCATAGATCTGATAACAGCATGATATCACAGAATTCATGAATCTGAATATCGGAAAGAGAGAACCTGAAAACATGCAAACCTGAGATCATAAAAGTCTGAAAGCCCGATTTCATGTTGAGTTGCGACAGTCTTAGACACCGGTTGCTATGGTTCTTACTGCTTGGATTTTGGTTACGACGTCTCCAGGCATGTAAGACCGTCGCAACTCGATATGAAATCGGGCTCTGAGATCCTAGGAAGATAAAAAATTAATATTTTAGTAATTTTATCTGGAAACATCAAAAACTGAAAATCTGAAAATCGGAGAACCTGGACAAGAATTTGAAAATCTGCTCGTGATCTCACAAACCAGGAAATCTGAATCTGAAGTCTAAAACAGACAGAACAGAAAAACTGCAAACCTGAGAATCTGAGAAGCTGAAAACCTGAAACCTGAAAACTTCTAAACTTGAAGACCTAAAAATTAAATTAACGACCAGAAACCTGGGCATCTAAAAATTTGATGAGAGGGAGAACCTGGACATGATGGACTATTTAATTTCTTTAAATGTTTCGTATTATTCTTTTGACATGAAACGTCATTAAAGAACGCCATGCTATATTTAATGTTAATAGAATTTTTCTCCGGCGCATCCACCATTCTTGTCCGGCCATCAAACTCCATAACCGCCCCCACCCTCACCTGCCATCAAGATATTCGCAAACCAACCCGATCTTCAGGCGAACAGCACGTTTTAGAGAGACGAGAGCAACCCTTCCTTCATGTGAATTTCATGAGATTTAATGCACCGCCGTGTAATTGGGTTACCGTACCGTGGCGCTCATCCGTCCTCGTCTCCGAGGAGGCCGACAAGTTAGCAAGCCATTTCCCGGGTCTCGGGCATTTGTTGTCGGGAGTCGAACGGCTTCAAACAGAACCTCATTATAACTTGCCTGATGTTCATAAAATATACAGGAGCACCTCCGAATAATTCCGTGTTTGTTACACCCCGTAGGGTACGCTAGGATAATGCGGTTAACCGGGGGCGGCCTTTGCCTGCTCTGCCCATTCCGCATGCGAGCTCGTTATTGTTTTTTGTGCGTTGGGGGGCGGCGAGAGGCCAAAGAGAATGCGGGAGCGGTCGGATTGCCGGCGTTTAGCGGGGCTCCCGTGGGAAGATCGCTGATGTTTTTGTTGCTGCCCTGTTACATGGTAATTGCTCGAATTACCCTTTCTCCAGCTCCATTTTGACAACTATATTAACTCGGGGATTTTTGTTTAGTTTATTCGAGACTGCAATATACAAAAAAGAGTCCTAAGGCTGCGAAGAAGTCGAAGAAGACAGTTCAACACCACAATACAAAAAAATAAATAAATAAAGAAACTCGAAGAAACATAATAAGAA
This sequence comes from Diaperis boleti, assembly GCA_963583935.1. NCBI lineage: Eukaryota > Metazoa > Arthropoda > Insecta > Coleoptera > Tenebrionidae > Diaperis > Diaperis boleti. Next base: position 58,015,915 of record OY757246.1, read on the forward strand.
TCCGAATAGTCCAGATAAAAATAAGTTCGCAGATTTCCAGGTTTACAGGCTGTGAAGTTTATTTCAGGTTCTTAAGTTTTAAGTGCGACTTTTTCAAATTTTCACGGTTTTTGCGATTTCAGAATTCTAGGTTTTCAGTTTTCCGGGTTTTCAGGTTGTCAAGTGTATATTCAAGTTATGCAGTTCTGTGTCTTCTAGAGTTTCACATTCTAAATTTTACTTTCAGGTTCGAAGTTTTAGGATTTCAGGTTGTCAAATTCATTTAGGGGTTTTTAACATCACCATCTTTCAGATTTTCAGCTTTTGAAATTTTTAAATTCAAAATTTTGGATCTGTAGGTTGTCAGGTTTATTCATTCAGTTCTGTGTCTTTTAAGTCTTCAGCACCTGAACCTTGAAACTTTGATTTTTTGTATTTCCAGGTTTGTTCTTTGTCTTCCAGATTTTCAGTTTACACATTTCAGGTTTTCAAATTCATTGTCAGGTTTAGTCACGTTTTTGTATTCTGAAAGCTTCACACTCAGGTTTCAAATCCTTGGTTTTAGATTGTCAATATGTTTAATTTTTCAATTTTTAAAATTTCGAAATTCTCAACATCTTGGTTCTTCGGGTTCTCAGTATTTCAGACTGCTAGGTTTTTAGGTTTTCAGGTTGTCAAGCTTATTTCTTAAAAACATCTTCGTTGTCAGGTTTCCAGGTTTCAGGTTGTCAGATCATTTCCCGGTTTTTTAAGTTTCGTCTTTCAGTTTTGGATTCTGAAATTTTGAAAATTTTGATTTTCAAGTTTTCCGGATTTCGGAGATTTAGGTTCTCAGAATTCTAGGTTTTAGGTTGTAAATCCTCCAAATTTCAGGCTTTTAGGTTTTCGGGTTTCCATATTTTCGAGTTGTGAGGTTTATTTCCAGGTTTCTAAGTTCTCTGTCCGTTCCAGAGTTTTAGCTGCATTCTAATTCTCGAAGCCTTAGATTTTCAGTTTCTAGGCTTTAGGTTGTAAAGTTTATGTGCAGGTTTTGAGTTCCTTGGAATATTTAGGTTGCTAGGTTTTAGGTTGTCAAATTTATTTCAAGATTTTTAAGTTCTCTATCTTTTAAGTTTTCTGCAACTGAAATTTTCTCGATTTTCGCGTTTTCAGGATTTGGAGATTTCAGTTATCAGGTTTCTAGAATAAATTCTCCATATTTCAGATTTTCAGTTCCAGAAATTTTCAAATTCTCGACATCTTTAAGTTCTATTAGCCAGAGGTTTAAAACTTTTACGTTTTCGATTTTTCAATTTTCCAATTTTTCAGGTTCCCTGTCTTTCAGATTTCCAGTTTCCGAAACTTCAAATTCCAGAAATCTAGAATCTTCAGGTTTTCAGGTTTTTGTGTTGCCAAGTATATCTCCAGTTTTATATATTGTTTTTTTTTAGATTTTTACATTATTATTAAATTTTCAAATTCTCTATATGTTAGTTTTTCAGGTTCTTCAGGTTTATAGGTTTTAAATTTTCTAATTCTCGAAGCCAGAAGTTCTCAGGTTCTCAAGATTTTAAACACATAATTACGCTTTTAGGTTTCTAGGTTTTAAGTTCATAGGTTTTCAGGTCAAGTTGATTTTCAGGTGGTTCTTTTAAATCTTTGGCATCTAAAGATTTAAAATTTTTCAGGATTTTCAGGATTTTAGATACATATTTAGGTTTTTAGGTTGCTAGGTTTTAGGTTGTCAAATTTATTTCAAGGTTTTTAAGTTTTACATCTTTTAGGTTTTTCTGCAACTGAAATTTTCGTGATTTTTACGTTTTCAGGATTTTGGAGATTTCAGTTTTTAGGTTTCTATGATTTAGGTTGTCAATTTGATTTACACTTATAAATACTCTATATTTGAGATTTTCAGTTTCAAAAATTTTCAAATTCTCGAAATCTTGAAGTTCCAGATACCAGAGGTTTCAAACTTTTAGGTTTTCAAATTTTCAAGTTTTCAGGTTGTCAAATTCATTTCCAGGTTATTAGGTTACCTGTCTTTCAGATTTTCAGCTTCCGAAACTTCAAATTCCAGAAATCTAAAATCTTCAAGTTTTCAGGATTTTAGACTAAAGTTTTCAGGGTTTTTTGTTGTGAAGTACATCGCCAGGTTTTTATATTGTTTTTTTTAGATTTCCAACTTCTTAAATTTTAAAATTCTCTATAATTTAGTTTTTCAGGTTCTTCAGGTTTTAGGTTTTCAGTTTTATAGATTTTCAAAAAAATTCTGTTCTGTTTTTAACTTTCGGCTCAATTGTCAAAATCTCGGATTTGTAAATCCTCCAAATTGCAGCCTTTTAGGTTTTCGGATTTCCATATTTTCAGATTGAGGTTTATTTACAGGTTTCTAAGTTCACTGTCTGTTTCAGAGTTTTAGCTGCTTTCTAATAATTCTCGAAGCCCTAGATTTTCAGGTTCTCGAGATTTTAAACACATAATTAAGTTTTTGGGTTTCTATAGGTTTTAGGTTGTGAAGTTTATTTCAAGGTTTTCAGTTCCCAGGTTTTCAGGTCGTTAAGTTGATTTTCAAGTGGTTCTTTTAAATCTTTGGCATTTAAAATTCTCGAAATCTCTGATTTTCATGATTTTAGGATTTTAGATACATATTTAAGGTTTTAGGTTGCTAGGTTTCAGGTTGTCAAATTTATTTCAAGGTTTTTAAGTTGTCTATCTTTTAGGTTTTCTGCAACTGAAATTTAATTTTCGAATTCTCTAAATCTCGATTTTCACGTTTTCAGGATTTCGGAAATTTAGGATTTCAGGTTTCTAAGTTTTAGGTTGTCAATTTTATTTCCAGGTGTATAAGTTCCCCATCCTTCAGATGTCAGTTTTTCAAGTTATCATTATTAAACTTTTAGGTTTTCATGTTAATAGGTTTTCAAATTTTTAGGTTCATTTCAATGTTTTTAAGTTGTCACAGATTTTCGGCTTCAAAAATTTTTCAATTGTTGAAATCTCGGATTTCAGGTTGTCAGCTTCGTTTCCAGGTGTTCTCCTTTTCAGATCTTCAGCGTCTGAAATTTTCTAATTGTCGAAATCTAAGATTTTCATGTTCACAGAGTTTCAAGCATTTAGGTTTTCAGGTTTATAGGTTTTAGCTTGTCAAATTTTTTTCCAGGTTTTAAGTTCTCTGTCTTTAGGTTTTCAGCTTTTTAAATTAAATCTTGAACCAGATCCCAGGTTTCAACACAATGTGTAATAAGATAATAAGGGTTCAAAAGACACTCAATATGTAAATAATATAAAACTCTGAGAACACAACGAGCCCGGTGAATACAAAAATTGAATAAATGAGAGAAGTAAAAAAAAAACTAAAGCAGTGAACCGCAAAACCCCAAGAGCACCATTATTTGGGATATTCCAAAAATTCTGTAACACAAGGAATAAAAAAATTCAACGATTTAAAAATTTACAAAAGTTAAGTACCAAAACCACCAAAAATGTCAAGTGGGCGTCGTTACTTAGTTCCACATTAGAATGTTGTGGTGTTGTACTCAGGCTGTTGGATATACCTTAGGCGTCCTGATGGTCGTAATAAAGAGAAATAAAACAATCCGAACAATCACGAAAATTGAAAAAATAATTCAAACTTGCAACCACAGATGTCAAAATAACGAAAAGGAACATTTGGGATGTAAAAATAAATTTCTAGGGTACCCGAAAAAACCTATAAAATATGAATAAAGGAGACACATGAAAATTTTAAATCAACCGGAATGTTGGACCAACCTGAGCAAATCATAAAAGCCGTATAATTCGAAAAACCTGCCAACAACAATAATAAAGTTGAGGTTTATAGACTAATTAAAAAAAATTCGAAAGGCAAGTTTCACAATTAGTTACACGCAGAGGAAAAAACACAAACGTTAGAATGATTAGTAGGAAAGCCAGCATCAACACAGCACCTGCCACATCCACCACACCTACCTCCCGTCCCCGTCGCATTCTTCGGGCGTCCCCCGAGCCGCTCATTTTATGCAGCAATATCCCGACTTTATTCGAGTTTTACGGTATTTTATGGGCATCGCCGCGAAACGGCGGGCGCACCGAGTTATGTCGACAATAAAGGAACAAGAACTTTAGTGTATTTGTCCGCTCCGTATATAAAATGTATGGAATAATTTATCGGTGCCGGTGGAGAAGAGAAGAGAAGACGGGCAGGCGGCCGGCCTGTTCGCGCGGATCTAAAGGGGACGTCGACTTCCAGGAGGACGCCGGTGCTCTAAATCGAGACCTCGTTCATTCATAACGTGCACCCGGAAGGGACACCTTGCCAAAGTTCATTCACGGATTCGGAGAGCACGGCCCGAATTCTTCTTCGGGATATTCTGGGAGCGAGCCGGGGTCACGTGACGCGCTCTCCGACGCTCCATTCAACAGCGGCGGACCCGGACGGAGCCCTGCCGAACGCCGCCGTTTCCCCGATTTGAATAACTGGCTCGGTGGGCCCCCGCCGACATTTAACACACTTTTTCGTCTTATCTGCGACGTTATCGGACACGTATTTCTTTTGTTGGCCGCGGTGTACACGTAAAGCACTAAATCTCGCCTGATATTCTCACAATGGCAACTTTCATATTCATACATCATTTCGATTTACATAAATATCAATATGCGGGGGACGTTTACGAGGGCTTAATAGCTGCAGGCTTTTTAGGGCGCGTGTCTACATTACATTGCCATCATATGTTTGACAAGGAATATGGGTCAGGGTGTAAAATACCAAATTGGGGTTACTTCTATGGACAAAAAGTTGTAGGCAACGCAGCGAGAAGAAAAATTAATTGTTTCATCCGAGTTAAGTAAAAGTGATTAAATGAAATTTAAAACCAAGGAAAATTCTAGGAACAAACCTGGAAAAAACCTAAACCTAGGAGTTTAACAGATCATTGTAGAATAAACCTAAACACACCTGGACAAATTTCATCAAGGTGGACAAAATGAAAAATATGTTAAACCTTGAAAAACACAAATCAGTCAAAAAATTATTATTAAACCTGAGAAACTATGGGATCTAAAGAAATATTATGAATTATGACCAAGTTGCATGAGAAGAAAAATCATCACATGAAAAACTTGAACTTTCAGAACTGAAAAAAATATGAAATTTGAGAAACTATGAAACTTTTGAATATATCAAAGCAGAGATACTATGAAATCTAAGGATCTTACTAATCCTGAGAAATTATGGAACCTGAGGAGTTATGAAAGCATAAATTATTAAACCTGAGAAACTATTAAACTTCAGTATAGGTATACTAAAACAGAGATACTATAAAACTTGAAAAAGACTTGAAAAATTATGAAACCTGAGAAATGATCAGACTTGAAAAAAATTATAAAACCTGAAAAACTATCACATATGAAAAACTTATGAAACCTGAAAAATTTGAGAATCTTACTGATCCTGAGAAATTATGAAACCTGAGATATTATCAGACTTTATGAAACCTGAGGAACTATGAAATCTGAAGGAATTATGAAACCTGAGAAACTATCATCAGACTAGAAAAAAATTATGAAACCTGAAAAACTATCACACATGAAAAACTTTTGAAACCTGAGAAACTATGAGATCTTTTGAATACATATATCAAAGCAAATATACTATGAAACCTGAGGATCTTACTAGTCCTGAGAAATTATTAAACTTGAGGAGTTTTGAAAGCATCAATTAATAAACCTATCAGACCTGAAAAAATGTGGAAACCTGAGCAAATATCAGACCTAAAAAAAATATGAAACCTTATAAACTCTCAGACCTGAAGAATTATTAAAGCTGAGAAACTGAAATTTGAGAATATGTATAACAAAGCAGAGATATTATGAAACCTGAGAATCTTGCTAATCCTTAGAAATTATGAAAGCTGAAAAACTCTCAGACCTGAAAAATTATGAAACCTGGGAAACTATTACACATGAAAAAATTATGACACCTGAAAAACTATGAAATCTGCAAGAATTATGAAACCTAAGAAGCTGTCACACATGAAAAAATTATTAAACTTGAAAAACTAACACACATGAAAAACTTATGAAACCTGAGAAATTTGAGAATCTTACTGATCCTGAGAAATTATAAAACCTGAGAAATTATCAGACTTTATGAAACCTGAGGAACTATGAGATCTGAAGGAATTATGAAACCTGAGAAACTTTCAGAACTGAAAAAGTTAAAATGATGAAACCTGAGAAACTATCATCAGACTAGAAAAAGAAATATGAAACCTGAAAAACTATCACACATGAAAAACTTATGAAACCTGAGAAATTATGAAACCTGAGGAACTATGAGATGTGAAGGAATTATGCAACCTGAGAAACTTTCAGAACTGAAAAAATTGCAAAATCTGAGAAACTATGAAACATTTAAATATATCAAAGCAGATATACAATGAAACTTGAGGATCTTACTAATCCTGAGAAATTATTAAACCTGAGGAGTTATGAAAGCATAAATTATTAAACCTATCAGACCTAAAAAAATGAGGAAACCTGAGCAAATATCAGACCTAAAAAATTATGAAACCTTATGAACTCTCAGACCTAAAAAAATATTAAAGCTGAGAAGCTGAAATTTGAGAATATGTATAACAAAGCAGAGATATTATGAAACCTGAGAATCTTGTTAATCCTTAGAAATTATGAAAGCTGAGAAACTCTCAGACCTGAAAAATTATGAGACCTGGGAAACTATCACACATGAAAAAATTATGACACCCGAGAAACTATGAAATCTGCAAGAATTATGAAACCTAAGAAGCTGTCACACATGAAAAAAATATGAAACCTGAAAAACTAACACACATGAAAAACTTATGAAACTTGAGAAATTTGAGAATCTTACTGATCCTGAGAAATTATGAAACCTGAGAAACTATCACACATGAAAAACTTATGAAACCTGAGAAATTATGAAACCTGAGCAACTATGAGATCTGAAGAAATTATGAAACCTGAGAAACTGAGTTCTGAAAATACTGCGAAATATGAGCAAGTTGCATGAGAATTGAAGAAATTATGAAACCTGAGAAACCATGAAACTTGAGAATATGTATATTAAAGCAGAGATACTATGAAACCTGAGAATCCTACCGATCCTAAGAAATTATAAAACCTGAGAAACTATGAAGCTTGAGAACATATGTATTAAAGCAGAGATACTATGAAACATCAGAATCTTACTGATCCTGGGAAATTATGAAACTTGAGAATTATCAGATTTGACAAAATTATTATTAAACCTGAGAAACTCTCAAACTTGAAAAAATTAAGAAACCCGAGAAACTATGAGATCTGAAGGAGTTATGAAACCTGAGAAACTATGAGTTCTGAAAATATTGTGAAATATGAGCAAGTTGCATGAGAATTGAAGTTATGAAACCTGAGAAACCATGAAACTTTATATTAAAGCAGAGATATTATGAAACCTGAGAATCTTACTAGTTCTGAGAAATTGTGAAACTTGAAAAATTATGAAACCTGAGAAACTATCATCAGACTTAAAAAAATTATAAAACCTGATAAACTATCAGACCTGAAAAAATTAGGAAACCTGAGAAAATATAAGACCTAAAAAAATTATCAGACATAAACTCTCAGACCTGAAAAATTATTAAAGCTGAGAAACTGAAATTTGAGAATATGTATAACAAAGCAGAGATACTATGAAACCTGAGGATCTTACTGATCATGAGAAATTATGAAATCTGAAAAACTCTCAGACCTGCAAAATTATGACACCTGAGAAACTATGAAATCTGAAGGATTTATAAAACTTGAGAAACTATCAGACCTGAAAAAAAATATGAAACATGAGAAACTATGACACTTGAGAATATATTAAAGGAGGGAGACTATGAAACATGCGAATCTTACCGATCCTGAGAAATGATGAAACCTGAGAAACTATAGGATTGAAAAAAATATATAAACAAGTTGAATGAAAACTGAAAAAATTATGAAACTTGAGAAACAATGAGATCTGAAGAAATTATGAAACCTGAAAAACTATCAGAACTGAAAGAATTATGAAAACTATAAAACTTGAGAACATATCAATCTCTCAGAACTGAAAAAATTATAAAATCTTAGAAATTATGAAACTTGAGATTATATTAAAGCCAAATAAAACTTGAGGATGTTGCTGACCCTGAGGAATTAGGCAACGTTAGAAACTCTCAGACCTGAAAAATTATGAAACCTAAAAAACTTTGAGATCTGAAGGAATTATTAAGCCTAAAAAACATGACAAAATTATGAAACCAGAGAAACTATGAGATCTGAAGGAATTATGAAACCTGATTAACCCTGAAAATTGAGAATATATTAAAGCAGAGATACTATGAAATATGAGGATCTTACTGATAAATACTGATACTGAGAAATTATGAAACCTCTCAGCTTTCTCAAACTTTCTCATAATTTCTCAAACTATCAAACCTGAAAACATTATAAAACCTGCGACACTATGACATCTGAAAAATTTATGAAATATAAACAAGTTGCATGAGAACTGTAGGAATTATGAAACCTGAGAAACTATGAGCTCTGGAGGAATTATGAAACCTGAGAAACTATCAGAATTGAAAAATTATCAGAACTATGAAACTTGAGAATATATCAAAGCAGAGATACTATGAAACCTGAGGATCTTGAACTTTAGAAACTCAAAGACCTGAAAAAATTATAAAACCTTAGAAACTATGAAACTTGAGGATGTTACCGATCCTGAGGAATTAGGCAACCTTAGAAACTCTCAGACCTGAAAACTTATGAAACCTGAGAAACTATGAGTTGTGAAGGAATTAAGAAATCTGAGAAACTTTGAAACTTGAAAATATATTCAAGCAGAGATACTATGAAACTTGAAAATCTTACTGATCCTGAGAAATTATGAAAACAGAAATTATGAAACCTGAGAAACTATCAGATCTGAAAAAATTATGAAACCTAAAAAAATATGAAATTTGAAAATTAATGTATTTAAGCAGAGATACTATGAAACGTCAGAATTTTACTAATCCTGATAAATTATGAAACTTGAGAAATTATGAAACCTGAGAAACCATCTGACCTGAAAAAATTATGAAACCTGAGAAACCCTCAGACCTGAAAAATTATGAAACCTGAGAAACATTGAAATCTAAAAAAATGATAAAATTGGAAAAACTAAGACCTAAGAATTATGAAACCTAAAAAATTACGAAACTTGAGAATTAATGTATTTAAGTAGAGATACTATGAAACGTCAGAATTTTACTAATTAATGAAACATAAGAAAATATCAGACGTAAAAAATTATGAAACCTAAGAAACTACGAAATTTCAAAAAGGAAAATGTGAAAAACTGAGACCTGAAAAAATTATGAAACCTGACCTGACCTGAGAAATGATCAGAGTAGAAAAAATTATGAAAAATGAAAAACTATGAAACTCAAGAATATATGAAGAGATAATTTGAAACATGAGGCTCTTACTAATCCTGAAAAATTATGAAACCTGAGAAACATTGAAACCTAAAAAATGATAAAATTGGAGAAACTATTAGACCTGAAATAATTATGAAATCTGTGAAAATATGAGACCTGAAAAAATTATGAAAGCTGAGAAACTTAGATTTGAGAATATATCAAAGCAGAGATATTATGAAACCTGAGGATCTTGCTGATATAATAGGTCATAATATTAACTTACCATTACCAGCGTTTAAAAATAAAATTAAGGAACTTTTGTAATTTTTCTTGTAATTACAAAATGCTGCTGCAGTTAATGGTTTTATTTTTTGTAATTTTTTATGTATGTATTTTGTTTATGTGTATTGGACAATAAACGATTTTATTATTATTATTATCTTGAGAAGTTATGAAACCTGAGAAACTATCAGACCTGAAAAAATTATGAAACTTGAGAAAATATCAGACCTGAAAATTATGAAAAATTATGAAACCTGAGAAATTATCAGATCTGAAAAAATATGAAACTTGAGAAACTATGAAACTTGAAAATAGATTACAACAGAGATATTATGAAATCTGTGGATGTGTGAGTGTGAGTGAAACCTTAGAAACTCTAAGACCAGAAAAAATTATAAAACCTTAGAAACTATGACACTTGAGAACATATTAAAGCAGAGATACTATAAAACTTGAGGATCTTACTGATTGAGAAACTATCAGACCTGAAAAAATTATGATAGCTGAGAAACTATCAGTTCTGAAAAAAATGTGAAATATGAACAAGTTTCATGAGATCTGAAGGAATTATGAAACCCGAGCAACTATCAAACTTGAGAATATATTAAAGCAGAGAAACTATGAAACATGAGGATGTTACTGATCCTGAGAAACAACTCAGGTTTTTTCTCAAACTATCAAACCTGAAAAAATTATAAAACCTGAGACAACTATTACATCTGAAAAAATTATTAAATATAAGCAAGTTGCAGGGGAACTGAAGAAATTATGAAACCTGAGAAACTATCGGACCTGAAAAAAATTATGAAACCTATAGTATGAAAACTGAGGATCTTATTGATGAAAAATTATGAAACCTGAACAACTATTAGATCATAGGGAACATGTGGAGATTGAAGAAACGTCTGCTCAAGAAGTCAAGACAAAGACAGACTAGAATTGAATAACTTTATTAATCGCACACTATATGTAACGCCGGAGCGTAATTACTTTTACTATTGCACCTACTGGCTCGAATACAGAATATTGGATTTGTCCTTTTATGGTTTTCACGGTGCGTGGACCACGAGTTAAGACGTTCAACACTAAAGTACTTGCCGATACGAAAGAATCGGTGTTAACCGGTCGGCGGAAGATATTTACCTGAAAAAAGAAAAAACCAAATTAGTACGCATTCACAAAATGAGCTTTGATTTGTTCGTACTAACAATAAATTAACGACCCTCCTCTTTGATGTCCGAATAAAAACCACCCCTGACGCGACAATCCCCACAAAAGTCCAATTTAAATCGGATTCGCAGAGTCTCGACGAACAATATCGCTCCGAAATGATCGCTCGCTAGTCACTTGGTGGGCCGACAATGGCCGCACCATCCAGATGATTATTTCCAAAGGGCTGGCAGCACTTAAAAGCCAGCGGCCCGTGGGCGAGAGCCTCTCCAGACCGAGGCGGGCACCGGCCCTCACAATGCGCACGTTTCGAGTGTCTTCCTAATCAGGAAAACACAATATCAGCCCCCGAACTCGCAGCGACTCTCTAATTACGGGGATGTTGCAGGGGCCGGACGGCTTTAAGAAGCACCGAGAGTCGTTATTTCATTTCTGTTACATTATCATCATGTAGCGGAAGAACCGACCGTTTCACTTTCGCTCCTAAGACACCCGTCAAGTTCATACACCCCGACCGGTTCCTCTTAAAGCACCCATTAATATGCGGACCAAACACGCCGACCCGGCGATGACGACGTCACCGCTCCATTGTCTTCCTATTTATGTCACCTGTGCCATTGCATAACGACGGCCGCCGTAATGCGTTCGTCCCGATTAGTCTTCAACAAGACGACACCCGCGCTCACTTAATCCCGAAGATTGCGACACTCGGCCCCCGGCCGCCCGGCGTTATTATAAAATAATCCATCCGGGCAAAAATCGAGCGGTGCAGCGGTAATCCGTAATATTCCATGGCGATAATATGTGCTTGTCGGATCAGTAGGTGTCGCGTAATGGAGTTTGTGTAGCGAGCAGGAGGCGACAAAGCCTCACCACTCGCAGCAGGATTACATCGCGGCACGTATACCCTCTCTCGAACACCCATTGAAGGACCACAATTACGCAGGAACGTAATATCTGTAATCCGCGTCTTTGTGTTCGCTTCGACACCTTCTGGCTCCTCTCTGTATATTGGAGTCGTGGTATTATATTCGCCGAGGCGTGGGCGGCAATCCCCGGTTTAATCCGCAACGGTAAACGGGCTTGTGCTGACGGAATTGAGGCGTTTGTTATTAAAAATTGTTGCTTTCCGAAATTGAAAGATTTTCGAATTCAGAAGAAAATTGGTAAAGTCGAAATTCGGGAATTCATCAGTAATGATTTGGCAAGTTTCAACTGTTCAATATTTGCAAATTCCCGAATTCAGAAATTCAGAATTTAACTGACATCCTGAATTCTTAAATTTTCCAATTCTTGAAAGTCGAAATCTTGTATGACTACATTTTGGATCGTTAGAATTTTAATTTTACCATAATCTTGAATTCGCAGTCTCTAAAGATGTAGTGGAAATTCAAATTCCCAAATTTCGGAATTCAGAAATTTAACGTTTCAATATTTGAAATTACATATATGAATTCAAAATTTCAGTAAGTCACAATTTGCGAATTTGGGATTCAAACAAATAAATTTCCAAATTCAAATTCAGAATTTCTACGATTCAAATTTTGCGAATTGAAAATTGAGACGAATAGAAATAGAAGAATTCAAGAATTCAGAATTTCACCCTTTAAAAATTTCAATTCAATTTTGGGTGGCTTAAAATTCGCAAATTCCCGAATTCAGAATTTAACTGGAATTCTGAATTCTTGAAAGTTAAAATCCTGAATGACTACATTTTGGATCGTTAGAATTTCAATTTTACCATATTCGTCAATTCAGAAATTTAAATAGATGAATAATCTTAAATTCGCATTTAAATTCCCAAATTCCGGAATTCATGAATTTCACGTTTCAATATTTGAAATTACTTAAATTTAAAATTTCAATGAGTCACAATTTGCAAATTTGCAATTTGAACAAATAAATTCCCAAATTCAAATTCAGGATTTCTACGATTCAAATTTTGCGAATTGAAAATTGGGACGAATAGAAATAGGAGAATTCAAGAATTCAGGATTTCACCCTTTAAAAATTTCAATTCAATTTTGGGTGGCCTAGAATTCGCAGATTCCCGAATTCAGAAATTCAAAATTTAACTGAAATTCTGAGTTCTTAAATTTTCCAATTCTTGAAAGTTGAAATCCTGAATGACTACATTTTGGATCGTTAGAATTTTAATTTTACCATATTCGTGAATTCAGAAATTTAAACAGATTTAAATTCGCAGTCTCTAAATATGTAGAGGGAACTCAAATTCCCAAATTCCGGAATTCATAAATTTCACGATTCAATATTTGATATTACTTGAATTCAAAATTTCAATGAGTCACAATTTGCGAATTTGGAATTTGAACAAATAAATTCCCAAATTCAAATTCAGGATTTCTACGATTCAAATTTTACGAATTGAAAATATGGACGAATAGAAATAGAAGAATTCAAGAATTCAGAATTTCACCCTTTAAAAATTTCAATTCAATTTTGGATGGCTTAAAATTCGCAAATTCCCGAATGCAGAAATTCAGATTTTAACTAAAATTCTGAATTCTTAAATTTTCCAATTTTTTAAAGTTGAAATCCTGAATGACTACATTTTGGATCGTTAGAATTTCAATTTTACCATATTCGTGAATTCAGAAATTTAAATACATGAATAATTTTAAATTCGCAGTCTCTAAATATGTAGTGGGAATTCAAATTCACAAATTCCGGAATTCATTAATTTCACGTTTCAATATTTGAAATTGCTTGAATTTAAAATTTCAATGAGTCACAATTTGCGAATTTGCAATTTGAACAAATAAATTCCCAAATTCAAATTCAGGATTTCTACGATTCAAATTTTGCGAATTGAAAATTGGGACGAATAGAAATAGGAGAATTCAAGAATTCAGAATTTCACCCTTTAAAAATTTCAATTCAATTTTGGGTGGCTTAAAATTCGGAAATTCCCGAATTCAGAAATTCAGAATTGAACTGAAATTCTGAATTCTTAAATTTTCCAATTCCTGAAAGTTGAAATTCTGAATGACTACATTTTGGATCGTTAGAATTTTAATTTTACCATATCCGTCAATTCAGAAATTTAAATACATAGATGAATAATCTTAAATTCGCATCTCTAAATATGTAGTGGGAATTTAAATTCCCAAATTCCGGAATTCATGAATTTCACGTTTCAATATTTGAAATTACTTGAATTCAAAATTTCAATGTCACAATTTGCGAATTTGTAATTTGAACAAATAAATTCCCAAATTCAAACTCAGAATTTCTACGATTAAAATTTGGCGTTGAAAATTGGTGAATTCAAGAATACAAACTTTTACCCTTTAAAAATTTCAATTCAATTTTGCGTGGCTTAAATTCAGGAATTCACGATTTCAAGGAGTCAAATTATTCAAATTCGGATTTTCAACAATTCAATCTGCGATTTGAAACTCCAACGGCTACTGATTTGGAAAATTTAAAATTCCAACAATTACAAATTTGCCAATTCCCAATTCCACAAATTAATTTAGAATTCTATTCGAATGAAATTTCAAATTCCTGAATTTTAAATTTCCGGAATTTTAAATTTTTCAAATTCATGAATTCTGCAATTTAATTGTATTATAAATTCTTTAATACAAATTATGCAAATTCGGATTCTCAATAATTAAAAATTTTCAAATCGAGAATTACTGATTTAAAATTTTAGAATTCAGTAATTGAAAATTTCGACAATTTAAAATTTACAAATTCTTTATTATGAAATTTCCACGGCTACTGATCGGGAAATTTAAAAATCCGACAATTCAAAATTTGCCAATTCCCAATTCCAGAAATTTAGAATTGCATTCAAATTCCTGAATTTTGAATTGATGGAATTTTAAATTTCCTAAACTCATGAATTCTGAAATTCGGCCATATTTTAAATTTTTCATAAAAGAAATAATAATAAATAATAAAACAAACAATTCCAAATTGAGAATTACTGATTTAAAGTTTGCGAATTCAGGAATTCAAAAATTTCGACGATTAAAATTGACGAATTCTTTAATTTCAAATTTTAACGGCTACTGATTCGGAAATGTAAAATTCCAACAATTTAAAATTTGTCAATTCTCAATTCCACAAATTAATTTAAAATTCCACTCAAATGAAGTTTTAAATTCCCGAATTTTGATTTTCTGAAATTTTAAATTTATCAAATTCATGAATTCTGAAATTCAACTGTAATTCTAAATTCATGAACTCCTGAAATTCAACTTTTTTATTAACTATTTAATACAAATTATTTAAATTCGGATTGTCAACAATTCAAAATTTCCAAATTGAGGTTTACCGATTTAAAATTTCAGAATTCAGTATTTCAAAATTGACAAATTCTTTGTTTTGAAATTTTCACGGCTAATGATCGAGAAATTTAAAAATTCGACAATTCAAAATTTGCCAATTCCCAATTTCAGAAATTTAAAAGTGCATTCAGATTCCTGAATTTTGAATCGTTGGAATTTTAAATTTCCCAAATTCATGAATTCTGAAATTCGACCCTTTTTAAATTTTTCATAAAATAAATAATAATAAATAATAAAACAAACAATTCAAAATTTCCAAATTGAGAATTACTGATTTAAAGTTTGCAAATTCAGGAATTGAAAATTTCGACAAATAAAATTGACGAATTCTTTAATTTAAAATTTGGACGACTACTGATTCGGGAAATTTCAAATTCCAACAATTCAAGATTTGCCAATTCCCAATTCCACTAATTAATTAAGAATTCCATTCGAATGAAGTTTTAAATTCCTGAATTTTGAATTTCTGGAATTTCAAATTTCCCAAATTCATGCATTCTGAAATTCACCTGTTTTATAAACTTTTTAATATAAATTATTCAAATTCGGATTTTCAACAATTCAAAATCTCAAAATTGAGAATCACTGATTTAAAATTGACGAATTCTTTACTTTCAAATTTTAACGCCTACTGATTCCGGAAATTTAAAATTCTAACGATTCAAAATTTGCCAATTCTCAATCCCACAAATTAATTTAGAATTCCATTCAAATGTAGTTTTAAATTCCTAAATTTTGAATTTCAGGAATTTAAAATTTCACAAATTCATGAATTCTGAAACTCAATTTTTTTTTAAATTTTTCATAAAATAATAAATAATAATAATAAAACAAACAATTCAAAATTTCCAAATTAAGAATTACTAATTTAAAGTTCGAATTCAGGAATTGAAAATTTCGACGATTAAAATTGACTAATTCTTTAATTTGAAAAGAATTTGAACGGCTACTGATTTGGAAATTTAAAATTCCAACAATTCAAAACTTGTCAATTTCCAATTCCACAAATTAATTTTAAATTCCTGAATTGCTGGAATTCTAAATTCATGAATTCGAATTTTCTAAAATTCAAAATTACCGATTTGAAATTTGAGAATTCAGGAATTGAAAATTTGGAAGATTTAAAATTGAAAAATTCTTTATTATGGAATTTTAATCTCGACAATTCCCATTTCCAAAAATGTAAAATTTCATTCAGATTTTGAATCGTTGGAATTTTAAATTTCCCAAATTCAGGAATTCAATTTAACTCTATTTTAAATTATATAATTTAAATTTCACAAATCAGTAGCCGTTAAAATTTCGTTTTAAAGAATTGCAAATCATTGAAATTTTCAATTTCTGAATTCGCAAATTTTAAATTAGGAATTCTGAATTTGGAAATTTTGAATTGTTGAAAATCCGAATTTGAATTTGACTCGTAATCGTCAATTCCTGAATTTTAAAATTCTGAACCAAATTCGAGATTACAGAAATTGCGATCAAAATTGAATTCTTATATTTTCAAAATTTTAAACGTTCAAATCCTGATTTCTTCAATTTACCAATTTCTGTTCCATCAAATTGTCAATTCCTGAATTTCAATCGATAAAAAGCTTGAATTCGCAAATCGTGGAAATTCTAGCTTTTTAACCCATGAAATCTTGAGCGCTTTTTGCACGTGTTGCAAACAAAAAATTTTCTAAGGTTGGACTAAAATTAACTTTTCGAGAAAAAATAAATTAAGTGTCTTTTTTATTTATTTCACAAAAGAAAGCAAAACGAAAATAAGATAAAAGAAGAGAAATAGAAAAATGGACAGAGATGCATGATAACAAATAAAAATGCGACAAAGTCAAAGATAGAAACAAGTAAAACAAAAAAAGAATAGGGATAAGTTTGTTTAAACTTATAAAAAGAGAAAAAAATAACTGAAGATGAGCGAAAACGAAACAAAGAACAAAAGATGCCAGATAAACACAATTCGTAGTGACTTAATATTTTTATAATTCTTTCATAACTTTATTTCCTAGTTTTTGTGGTTTAATAATTTCATCCTGGTTGCAAAGTTTCATGGTGCCGATAGTGGTTTTATAATGCTTTTGTGAGCGGTTTCTTAGTTTCAAAAAGGTTTCATGTAGTTTTATAATGTGTTAGTGGTTTCATAATACGTTCATAGTTTTTCAGTTTCACACTTTTTATAGTTTTGTAGTTTCATAGTGGTTTTATAATTGTACAGTTGTTTAGTGGTGGCCTCCGTAATGGCTTTGTGCTTTTATAGTGGTCTTATAATTTCATTCTGATTTATAGTTTTATAAAACTTGTTTTATAGCTCATGTTTCACAGTTTCATAATCGTTTCCTTTTCCAACGCCGTTGTCCCACAGTTTCATTGTGGTCTTGCAGTTGCAGAGTAGTATCATGGTTTTATAATTTTGAAAAGTGTTGCACACAACATTATTTCTACAACCGTCCCACACGACGCTGAATGTGGTGCGAGCAGCGGAGCGTTTCGATGCAAATTCCTGCGATTCCTGTCGCAGCCCCCCGACGATTCTCGCCTTTACACATTATTAAATAGCGAGGCACTTGTTGTGCGCACGACCATAAATCTGCTAGTTCCAGCCATTAGTATGAATTATTCAAACAATTACACGATAAGAGACAAATTATACAGAATGTCTTGAATTACACGGCGTTCGCGAGGCGAGCGTGCATTACCGGTGGACCTCGCATACCTGCCTCGATAGATTTCGCCTTTTTTTTCATTACCGGCCGATCCGACGCGGAGGAAGGAGCAAGAAAATGAGCAATCATCTTGCTGGCGACGCGACGTAAACTAGCAATTAGTGTTTGGCGATAAGCAGGAAATTAAGAGTCGTGTTCTCGACCGATATCTTCCGCGGACCGAATGGACGTCTTCTTCGATATTATTATTTGTAGGTGAATGCAAATGGGTCGGCCGGCCCACGCAGATCTCCGCCGAGATACGGGCAATATTGTAAACAATTACGCGATATGCGTGGTTGCCCACGGGCGCGATACTTTGTCGCTCGTCATGCTTTGCTGATAATAATTGCCGGTAGTGTCGCAACGACGTTATTAAACTAATGCCGGGAGCCCGTCCCCCGCGACACCAATCTTCCGGGGATTACCCGGAAGTCGAGGCGTTATGACGGGAATAAAAGAAAATTAGTTCTCGGACGGACGGACGGATGGACGTACGGCTCGCATTATCTGGTTTATGAGGTTCGCTGTTAATTGGACTTTTACAAGTCTTCCTGTCGTTACTCCGAGCTCGAACCGCTTTATTTACCGGCCCCGACCCGTTCGGCGCGAGCAAAAATCGAACGAGAGAGACCTGTTTGCCGGCACCTGCTTAAAATATTCGCCGATTTCAATATTTATGGCTTATTAATGGAAATTTATGCCCGAGGACAATTAACGAATCGAGATGGGAGCGCTAAGTGTTTCCCCGAGGGTCGAGGGGGCTGCGTTTGTCGAGTGGGCGTTGGGCGAATTCCTGGTAGATTGGAAATTACAATAGAACTTGACACTTCTGGAACCTGATGTTCGGTGCGGTATCGGATAAGAAAAAAAAGCTTCGTCAAAAACTGTAATCTTGGAGTTTTCTTTTTTTTTTAAACAAGACTCGCGATGATGGAAAGCTTCCCCGGCGGCCACCGCTGACTCACCCATCCTGCAGCATCCTCTCCATTGTCCGTCGGCTATTTCGATCCGCACGTGGGGATTTCCATTGTCGGTGTTGGCAGGCGTCCTGCAGGAAGCGGCGCTCTATTTCTGTCCCCTCCGATTGTCAACGACGCTAATTAAACGCGATTCTTAATCGGCCCCGGGGTCACCTGCTGGAATTTCTCGCGTTTTTCCTGCGGCGGCCGCAGCCGGAGGGGTATTTTTAGCCGTGTCACGCAGATATGCAACGCATCCAAACAAAACGGCCGAAAACGGGACACGGGAGCCATCAGTCTCTCGGATCGACCGGGAATAGTCCATTCATAACTTCCTGTTTGAATGGTCGAGCCCACGCGACGACGTCCTAATTCCTGCCGGCTATTCCTCCGCATGTCTCCGAAGAGCTAAGTCCCGGTTTGTAAAGACGTGGTAATTGAAACAGCCGCGTTTGTTCGCGACGCCAGTTGTTACACACACACAAGGCCTCTTTTTAATCTCCCCATTCAAATTATAAAAGCTATTATGCCGAGCGAGACTGGGGGCCATTGTGCGCCCTCTTAAAGTTGATAAGAATGAGTCGGTTTTAAAGACGGCAGCGTCCGAGCGATCGACCCCGCTTTTCACCGCTGGAAAAGCTATTCGGGGAGGATGAATGGACGGCGTTATCGGGGAGGCCGCACGTGTGAGCCGACCTCCAAGTCTTGAGTTTTTCCAGGAGACAGAAGGATCTTGGGAACTTTTCCACAATATTGCTAACAATAATTCTTGAGGACTCCCGTCTATTTTAGAACTGTTTCACACAATCCTTAGGCATTTGACAACATTCCTTTAAAAAGTGACTTTCCTCTTTATCGTTTTGACAATATTCCCTTTGAGAGTGCCCGTTATCATTTTTGCTTTGAAAACATTCCCTTTAACAATGTCTTTTTAATTTTTCGTTTTGACAACATTCTGTTAGTGTGCTTACTCATCCCCTTAGAAAGTGTCTTTTTGCCTTTTTTCTTTGACAACATTCTTTTAGGAAGCGTCTTTCTTCTTGTTTGTTCTGTCTTTCTCAATTTTTGTGTTGACAACATCCTACAGAAATTGTAAGTTTTTCTTTTCTGTTTTCAGTGTCTCAACTTTTTTTAACCACATTCCTTAGAAAGTGTATTTTTACATTTTTTGTTTTTCAACCTTCTTCTAAAAATAAAGTGTCCTTTTTATTTCTTGCTTTGACAACATTCCCTTAAAAAGTATTTTTATTCTTTTTTGCTTTGACAAAATTCTTTTGTCCTGTTTCGTTTTGACAAAATCCCCCGAAAAGTGTCTTACTTTTTCTGCTGTGACAACATTCCCTTTGAATGTTCCTTTTTTCCTTTTTGACAACATTCCTTTAAAAAGTGACTTTCTTCTTTATCGTTTTGGTAATATTCCCTTTGAGAGTGCCCGTTATCATTTTTCGTCGACAACATTAGAAAGTGTATTTGTTCGTTCTTGCTTGACAACATTCCCTTTAATAGTGTCTTTTTTGATTTTTCGTTTTGACAACATTCTGTTAGTGTGCTTACTCGTTTTGGTTTGTTAACATTCACTTAGAAAGTGTCTTTTTGCCCTTTTTCTTTGACAACATTCTTTTAGAACGCGTCTTTCTTCTTGTTTGTTCTGTCTTTCTCATTTTTTGTGTTAACAACATCCTACAGAAAGTGTAGGTTTTTTGTTTCTTTTTATTTCTGTTTCAGTTAATCCCAAATTTTTAACAACATTCCCTAGAAAAAGTCTTTTTATATTTTTGTTTTGATTTTTAACATTCTTTTAGAAAGTGTCCTTTTTCTATTCTGCTTTCACAAAATTTCTTTAGACAGTATCTTTTTTTCCCTTTTTGCTTAGAAAACATTCCCTTAAAAGTGTTTTTTTTTTTCATTTTGATAACACCCTCAGAAAGTGTCTTTTTCCCTTTTCCGTTTAGACAACATTCTGCTAGAGAATGTGCTTCCTCATCTCAGTTTGACCACATTCCCTAAGAAAGTGTCTTTCCTCGTTTTGGACTGACAGCATTCTTTTGGAAGGTGTCTTTTTTTCCTTTTTCGTCTTAACATTCCCTTAGAAAGTCTTTTTGCCTTTTTGTTTTCACAACATTCCTTTAGAAAGTGTCGATTTTCTTTTTGACAATATTCCTTTATAAAGAGTCTATTTTCGTTTTTGACAACAGTCCCTTAGAAAATGTCTTTTTCCCTTTTGACAACGTTTCCTTAGAAAGTGCCTTTTTTCTTTTTGTTTTGACAAAATTCCCTCGAAAGTGTTCTTCATTGATCGTTTTGACATTCCCTTAGAAAGTGTTTTTTTTCCTTTTTGATGACACCCCTTAAAAAGTGCCTTGTGTTATTCTTAGTTTTGACAACATTCCCTTAGAAAATGTTTCTTCGTTTTTTCTTTAAAAACATTCCTTTTGAAAGTGAATTTTTTCAGTTTTGAGAACACTCAGGAAGTGTAGTTTTTCCTTTTTGTTTTGACAACATTCCGTCGAGTGTTTTTTCCTCTTTGACCACATTCCCTTGGCAAGTGTTTTTTTCATTTATCGTTTTGACAACATTCCCATTAAAAGTGTTTTTTTCCTTTTTGATGTCACCCTTTAAAAAGTGCCTTGTGTTATTTTCAGTTTTAACAACATTCCCTTAGAAAATGTTTCTTCGTTTTTTCTTTGAAAACATTCACTTTGAAAGTGCCTTTTTCATTTTTTTAACATTCTTTAGGAAGTGTCTTTTCTTTTCTGCTTTCACAACATTTCTTTAGGAAGTGTCTTTTTTCCCTTCTTGCTTAGAAAACATTCTGTTAGTGAGTGTGCTTCCTCGTCTCGGTTTGACAACATTCCCTAAGAAAGTGTCTTTCCTAGTTTTTGCATTGACAATATTCTCTTGGAGAGTGTCTTTTTTTCCTTTTTTCGTCTTAACATTCCTTTCGAAAGTCTTTTTGCCTTTTTTTTTCACAACATTCCTTTAGATAGTCTTTTTCATTTTTCGTTTTGACAATATTCCCTTAGAAAGTGTCTACTTTCCTTTTTGACAACATTCCCTGATAACATGCCATTTTTTTTTACAACATTCCCTTTGAAAGTTTCTTTTTGCCTTCTTGACAACGTTCCCTTAGAAAGTGCCTTTTTCCTGTTTGTTTTGACATTTATTAAAAAGTTTTTTTTTCAGTTTTCGTTTCAACAACACTCTCTTAGAAAGTGTAGTTTTCCTTTTTGTTTTGCAAAAATTCCCTTCGAAAGATTTTTTCTTTTCCTTTTTGATGACACCCCTTAAAAAGTGCCTTTTGTCATTTTTAGTTGTGACAACATTCCCTTAGAAAATGTTTTTTTGTTTTTTCTTTGAGAACATTCCATTTGAAAGTACCTGTTTTCATTTTTCGTTTTTTTTTTTAACATCCCTTTAGAAAGTGTCCTTTTTCTTTTCTGCTTTCACAACATTTCTTTAGAAAGTGTCTTTTTTCTTTTCTTGCTTAGAAAACATTCTGTTAGAGAGTGTGCTTCCTCGTCTCGGTTTGACAACATTCCCTAAGAAAGTGTCTTTCCTCGTTTTTGCATTGACAATATTCTCTTGGAAAGTGTCTTTTTTCCGTTTTCGTCTCGGCAACATTCCGTTGGGTGTATTTCTTCATTTTTAGAGTATCTTTTTTCATTTTTGACAACATTCCCTTGAAAGTGCCCTTTTCTATTGTTCGTTTAGACAACATTCTGTTAAGAGATTTGCTTACTCTTTTTGCTTTGACACAATTCCTTTAAGAATAGTCTTTCTTCTTGTTTGGTCTGTTTGTCTTCGCTTTGTTGACAATATTCAAAAGAACGCATATTTTTTAATTTTCGTTTTGACAACATTCCGTTAGAAAGTCTGACTCTTCGTTTTTTCTTTGACAACAAACAATACTTTAGAAAGTATCCTTTTTCCTTTTTGCTTTCACAACATTCTCTTAGAAAGTGTCTTTTTCATTTTTCGTTTTAACAACATTCCCTTAGAAAGTGTGATTCCTTGTTTTGCTCTGACAACATCCCCTTCGAAAGTGCCTTCTTTCACTTTTCGTCTTGACAACATTAGCTTGTTCATTCTGACAATTTGCCAATTTGACAATTGATAACGTGACAATTTGACAATTTGACTACTTATAGTCTTGACAATTTTATGATTTAACATTTTTACAACTTGAAAACCTGACAACTTTAAAGATCCAGGAAGCGTCAACGCAAGAGGAAAATATCTAAATATCAGATTAAAGAAAAATCAAATTGATAAAATATCAAAATATCACAGTTTGACAATTTGCCAATTTGTCAATTTTACAATTTGAAAACGTGACAATTTGATAGTTTGATAATTTGATAATTTGCCAATTTGTCAATTTTACAATTTGAAAACGTGAGAATTTGATAATTTGACAATTCGATAATTCGAAAATTTTATATTCTGCTGATAATTTGATAATTTGATATACTGCTGATAATTTGATAATTCGATAATTTGTGAATTTGAAAATTTCATATTTTGCTGACAATTTGATAATCTGATGATCATTTGATAATCTGATGATAATTTGATAACCTGATGATGATTTGACAATTTGATATTTTGATAATTTGAAAATAATTCTCTAACTCGATAATTCGATAATTTGTTAATTTGATAGTTTGGTAATTTGACTTATTGACAACTTGACGATTATTAAATAATAAATAAATTAATAAGTTTTGACAATTTGATAATTTGACAACTTGAAAGAGCCCGGGACTGCCAAACTGAAGAAGGACCCCAACCAACTGTGCTAGGTCATATTCAAATGTGCATGTAATGAAATATCATATTTAACGAAATGGAAAAATATCTAAATATTAGATTAATGAAGAATCAATTCATCAGATATCAAAACATCAGTTTGATAATAATTTGACTATTTGACAATTTTGCCAATTTGAAATATTCACAGCATTACGAACTTAATTTGATGATTTGACAATTTGACTACTTGATTCCGAGATTGTTAACTCAAGAGATAAGATAAATAATCAAATATGAAATTTAAAGGAATTGAAAAATATCTAAATACATATTAACAAAAAATCATATTGATGAAATATCAAAATATCAGTTTGAAAATTTAATAATTTGACAATTTGACAACTTCATAACATTGCAAGTTGATAATTTGTAATTTGATAAATTGACGTATTGATAACTTAGAAACTTGATAACTTGCACTTTGATATCATTTGACAAATTGATAACTTGACAACTTGACAACTCGGTAATTTGAAATTTTGTTCATTTGGTAGTGATAGTTCATAGTGAGGTCACATTAATGTTCCATGAGTGGTTATGAAACTTTTCTAGAAGGTATAGAAATCTGTAGTAAGTAAAAAAGAGATACTTAAAAGTTAGACAATGGCGCTTGAGAACCTGAGGCTGAGAAATTTAAAAACCTAAAAACTTGTGAACTGATGTAGGAACCTGAGAATTTAAAGAAGCTGAAATCTTGGCAAATTAGAGCTTTGGGAAACTTGAGGAAGCTAACAAATCTAACTTGACGCCTAGAGCAGGTTGACAACTTAAGGAACTTCGACATAATCTAAGATTCTAGAAAACCTGAGATTCTGTTAATCTTGAGACATTGAGTAACCTAAGAATCTGAAAACTTGAGAACTGGAGGGACCCAAGACTTAAAAAACTTGAGATCTTTGGTTAACTGAAATTCTGAGGACCCTAGGAAATTGAAGACCAATTTGAGAATTCAATAAACTTGCACTTTTGGAGAACCCAAGAACTTAGGGAACCTTAGACTTTGAGAAACACAACTTGAGAACTGGAGAAACCTGAAATTTAGATCAACCTGACAATTTAAAGAATATAAAATTTTGGGGGGCTTGAGACACTGAGTAACCTAAGAACCTGAATATTTGAGAAACCAGATTTGGGAACTTGAGATTCCGAGGAACCTATGAACCCGAAAACTTGAGAATCGATGGAACCTGACAACTTGAACAACCTTTGAAAAGTGGAAGTCTTTGAGCAACCTCAGAATTTGAGAACCTTTAATATGTAATTTGTAATCAGGATACTCCGAAATGTAAGTGCATGAGTAAAAAAAAAATCTCCCGAAAAAATCTTTTTGAGTTTTGGATCTGAAAAATCCTAAAAAAATTCATACGTCTTTCAAGAAGCCTTGTGAGAATTTTCGTTATTCAAAATTGAGCTGTCACTGCGAGCGGAACGAATCTGCGCCGTAAACGACGTAAAAAGAACAAGAAACAAAGAGGAAACTGTCAACGCACAAAAAACAATGTCGAACACCTCGAAAACACACTAGATCACCGCAGCTATTTCCGCCGCCAACCTCCAGGATGTTAATCGCCGATCGTCCATCAATCAGCCCGAAGAATGCTCGACGCCTCGACCCGAGTGACACGTCAAATGCAGTCGGTGCACCTGCGAAATTCCGGGGCGCGCAATTTCCGGCAGCCGCCCGATTGTCTTTCGAAATTTTTTCGACGGCCGGTCCGACTCCGGGGCACTTTCCGGTACGCTCCGCTTTAATTAAACGGTGGTCGGAATGTGTCGCTCGCGGAACAAAATAAAACCACGTCTCCTGTTAATGAGATAAAATCCCCATTAATTTCTGCATTTAGTCTTGCGGACGACACAATGAATATATGGCGTCCTCGAGCGTGATTGTGGCTCCTGTTCTGTACCAACGAACGGCAGCATCCCTAATTGGATGAAGAAATAATTATTCTCGGTCTCGTTTCGAAAGTGAATAATCATCCAGACGGCCGGCCGGTGCATGCGGTCGAATTCGGCAGGAAATAAGAAAACAAACAGCGGCAGTTTCGAGAGGAAATTAAGTGGCTCGCTGCTATGCACGAATAATAAACAACCGTCGAGCGTCTTTAATTTGTACGCGATGCGGTTATGACAACGTGTCCGTCAATCAAACGCGCGCTTCCGTCAGCGGTGCCCCGCCGAAAAATGTCCGGGGGTGAATTAAAATTATTTCGCCGGCACACCTGCGTGCGCCGATAAATCCGAACTTAATTATTTGTAAACCGATGCTGCATGTTCCCTTTGATCTCGACTAACTGTTTTATATAGATCCTGTCGTGCCCCTCTAAATCATCTCATAACGCGATTTTGACCAATTATTCAAACGCTCTTTCATGAGCCTCGGATCGATAGCAGATCGAGACTTTTCGCACGTGTGGCCTACGGAATTTTTTCTACCGCCGTAAAGGTCGAATTTCCCGAGAAATCATCCGTCGGTCGTTAGCGTTCGCACGGACCGTATCCGGCGTTTTTTCCCGGGGCCCATAGCGGCGATAACATAGGTGATTATCGGCAGATGGGCGCCGCTATCAGCGCCGCGTCGGATCGTGATTAATGGCTCGGGGCATTAGAGGCATTGACAGGGCCGCATTGTCGACAAGGGGCCCCGAAGTCGACTCAATTATGCGCACGACTTTCAATCGGCCGAAAGCGAGATAAGGGCCGTTTTTTGTCGGGACATGTGTGCGCGCTGCAAAAACAATGAAGCGGCGGTGGAAGGAAGTCGGGGGCGGCGCGACGGCGACGGGGGTGGCGGTTTTAAAGGCGTTGTGGATGTCACCGCGAAGACGGATCACCCATTATGGGTTTTATTGTCGGGCCGTGAATGGAGAGTGCGGCTAATCTATCATACTAATAACGGATAATTTCGGTGGAGTTAATAGTCCACGAAGGAGGGAACAATCGGGGTAATTATTTCGTGGTGATCGATTGGGTGCTTGGGTGGCCGTTTTGCGGAAACTGGGAGTAAATGAAAATGTACACTGCGAAGCTCTAGAATTGTTTACGATTTTTGGGATCCAAAGCTGAAAAAAGCTTTTTCGGGAGATTTTCAGTCATGTCTTTACATTTCAGAGCATTCTGAATAGAAATTGTACATTTGAAATGCTAATTTCTAAATTTGAAAGATCTTTGACCTGGATAATGCTGTTATTATTTTATAGGTTTCTATAACTTGTAGAAAAGTTTCGTAGTCACTGGGACATTAATTTGAGAACTATCACTACCAAATTATCAAAATATCAAATGATCAAATTACCAAATTACTATATCACCGAATCGTCAAGTTGTCAAATTTCTGATTTGCCAATATGTCAAATTGTCAAACTATCAAATTACCTAATCGGCAAATTATAAAATTACCAAATGATTAACTTGCCAAGTTGTCAAACTATCAAGTTGGAAAATTGTTAAATTGTCAAATTTTCAAACTAATACTTTCACATTTCATTACATATCTGATTATTTATTATGCCTTATTTGTATTCTAAAAATATTATCTTTCGTTAAATTTCATATTTGAAATCGGCCGGTAGCTCAGTGTGTTGGGGACGTCCCTCTTGCGTTCACGGTCCCGGAATATCAAATTGACAAGTTATCAAATTACCAAATAATCGAATTGTCAAGTTGTCACGTTTTGAAATTGTCAAATAGTCAAAAAATCGCCAAATTGTCAAGTTGTCACGTTTTCAAATTGTCGCAGTTGTACGTATTATGTCAAATTGTCCAATTATCAAGTTATCAAATTATGAAATTACCGAAATGTGAAATTGTCAGTTTGTCACGTTTTGAAATTGTCAAGTTATCAAACTGATATGTATTTTAATATTTTATGAATTTGATTTTCCGTTAATAGCAATATTTCATCACTTACATATTTGATTATGGCCTATTATTATCCGTCTTACTTCGATTGTCTCGGGATCTTTCAAGTTGTCAAATCATCAAATTGTCAAATTATCAAATTATCAAATTATAAAATTTTCAAACTGATACTTTCAAATTTCATTTGATATCTGATTATGTCTTATTTGTTTCCTTGTTTTGGTAATTTTCTCAAATTATTAAATTAAGGTTATAAGTTGTTAATATGTGAAATTGTCAAATTACCAAATTGTCAAGTTCTCACGTTTACAAATTGTCAAGTTGTCACGTTTTAAAAATTCTCAAATTATCAAACTGGGATAATTTGATATTTTATGAATTTGATTTTTCGTTAATCTTATCGTATTTGATTATGGCCTCTTATACCGGAATCTTTCAAATTATCAAATATTCGAATTGCCAAGTTGTCAAGTTTATAAGTTGTCAAATTGTGAAATATCGTGTAAAATATCAAATTGTGAAATTATCGAAATATCAAATTGTCAAATTATCAAACTGATATTTTGCTATTTTATCATTTTGATTTTTCGTTAATCTGATATTTCTCTATTTCGTTAAATTTCATATCATCTCATTACATATTTGATTATGGCCATATCTGTTTTTTGGTTTGGTAATTTTAAATCGGCCAGAAGCGCAGTGGGTTTTTTGCCTTTTACGTCAAATCATCAAATTGCCAAGTTGTCAAGTTTTCAGATTGTCAAATTGGAAAATTGTCAAATTATCAAATTATAAAATTTTCAAAATAATATTTTCGCATTTCATTACATATCTGATTATGCCCTATTAGTATTCTTGTTTTGCAAATTTTGTCGAATTGTCAAGTTGTCACGTTTTCAAATTCTCAAGTTATCACTGATATTTTGATAGTACATAGTATATCAATTTGATTTTTCCTTCATCTGAAATTTTGATGTTTTTCCATTTTGTTAAATTTCATTTTTCGTTGCAGGTTTGATTATGGCCTATTTGTATTTTTGTTTTACTAAACCGACCGGTAGTAGAGTGGGTGGGTTGGGGCGTTCCCTCTTGCGTTGACGGTCTCGGAATATCAAATTGTCAATTTATTAAATTACCAAATAACAAAATTTTCAGCTTGTGAAATTGTCGAGTTGTAAAGTTTTCAAATTGTCAAATAGTCAAAAAGTTACGAAATTATCAACTTGTGATATTTTGATATTTTATCCATTTGATTTTTCGTTGATCTAATATTTAGGTGTTTTCACATTTTGTTAAAGCGCAGTTGGTTTAGGGCGCTCCCAACTGTCAAATCATCAAACCCAAGTTGTCCATATGTCAAATTGTCAATTTGTGAAGTTGTCACGTTTTTAAATTGTAAAATTATCAAACTGTAATATTTTGATATTTTATGAATTTGATTATTCGTTGATCCAATATTTAGAAAATTTTCCATTTCCTAAAAATTTTATATTTCGTTGCGTTAATGGTTCCGGGATATTTCAAGTTGTCAAATCTTCAATTTATCAAATTGTCAAGTTTATATGTTGTGAAATTGTGAAATTATCAAATTATCGAATTGTCAAATTGTGAAACTAACATTTTGGTATTTTATCAATTTCGTTAATCTCATATTTAAATATTTTTCCATTTCATTAAATTTCATCTTATTACATATTTGATTATAGCCTATCTGTATTTTTGTTTGGTAATTTGAAATCGGCCGGAAGCGCAGTGGGTTAGAGCGCTCCCTTTTGCCTTTTACGTTAAATCATCGAATTGTCAAGTTGTCAAGTGTTTAGATTGTTCATATCTCAAATTGTCAAATTAACCGAATTGTAAAATTGTCAATTTTTCCGTTTTCAAATTGATAAATTGTCAAATTATCAAACTGTGATATTTTGATATTTTCTTAATTTGATTTTCCGTTAATGTGATATTTAGAAAAGGCAAAAGGGAGCGCTCTATCCCTTTTGCCTTTTAAGTCAAATCATCAAACTGCCAAGTTGTCAAGTTGTTTATATCTCAAATTGTCAAATTATCAAATTACCAGACGACTACTTTGCCAAGTTGTCAAACTGTCAAGTTGTCAAGGTTTGAAATTGTCAAATTATCAAATTATCAAATTTTCAAATTGATAATTTCACATTTCATTACGTATCTGATTATGCCCTATTTGAATTCTTATTTTGTTAATTTTGTAAAATTGTCAAATTATCAAATGAAGTTTATAAGTTGTTAATATGTGAAATTGTCAAGTTGTCACGTTTGAAAATTGTCAAATAGTCAAAAAGTTACCAAATTGTCAACTTGTCAATTTTTTACGTTTTCAAATTATCAAATTGTGATATTTTGATATCTTATAAATTTGATTTTTAAGTGTTTTCCCCTTTTGCTAAAGCGCAGTTGGTTTAGGACGCTCCAAACTGTCAAATCATCAAAGCCAAGTTATCAAGTTCCTAAGTTGTCCACAGTCAAATTGTCCAATGTCAAATTATCCAATTATCAAATTACCGAATTGTCAAGTTCTCACGTTTTCAAATTGTTAAATTGTGAAGGTGTCACGTTTTCAAATTGTCAAATTGTGAAGGTGTCACGTTTTCAAATTGTAAAATTATCAAGCTATGATATTTTGATATTTTATGAATTTGATTATTCGTTGATCCAATGTTTAGAAAATTTTCGTAAAAAATTTCATATTTCGTTGCGTTAATGGTCCCTTTATCCCGGGATCTTTCAAGTTGTCAAATCTTCAAATTGTCAAATTGCCAAACTGTCAAGTTTATAAGTTGTCAATATGTCAAATTGTGAATTTTGTCAAATTATCAAATCATCAAATTATCGAATTATCAAATTATCAAATTATCGAATTGTCGAATTATCGAATTATCAAATTATCGCATTATCAAATAAACGAATAAAGGAATTATCAAATTGTCAAACCTGAGAACCGGACAGCCTAGACACATGCGATTCTAAAAACCAAAACCACTGGAACTTGAAAACCTAAAATCAAGACCTTGAAAATAAGAGAATACAAAAATAGAGATAGAAAATTACTGAAACTGAAAATCTCAAAGAAAGAACTTAAAAACCTGGAAATCAGTTAGACAACCCGAAACCCTAAAAAGCTAAAAATCAGAAATTAAAAGTTAGAAATTTCGAGAATTTCAAAACTTCAGAAGCTGAAAATCTGAAAAATATAACCTGGAAACCTGAAATATAAAAGACAGAGAACTTGTAAAGATGGAAATACACTTGACAACCTAAAAAGCTATAGACCTGACAACCTAGAAACCCGAAAGCCTAGAAACCTGAGACTTTAAAATTAAATCAACTTTACAACCTGAAAACCTTTGAGTTTGAGTTCCCGAAAATACAAAATTTGGAGAATTTAAAAACTTCAGTAGCTGAAAATCTGAAAGAAAAATTAAAACCTGGAAATGGCTTTGACAACCTGAAAATCGGAGATCCCAAGAATCTAAAAATGAGAATTCGCAAATTTGAAAAATTTCAGAACCTGAAAATCTGAGCCTGTGAACTTTCAAAGGTCAGAAGTGAAACAACCTGAAAAGCTGAGAGTCCGACAGCCCAGACATATAATCCGATTCTAAGGACTTAAAAAATTAGAACCTAAAAACCTAAAATCAGTACTGACAACAAGAGATTTCGAGACTTTCAAAATTACGGTAACTCAAAATCTAAAGTAAAGAGAACTTAAAAACCTGGAAATTCAGAGAAGCTGAAACTTTTAAAACCTGAAAAGCTGAAAATCTGAAAAATATAACTTGAAAATATGGAAATGAACTTGACAATCTGGAAATCTAGAGATGAACTTAACAGCCTGGAAACCTAAAAAGCTAAATGTTTAAAAAAATAATTATCAAATTTATCAAATTATCAAATTATCGAATCATCAAATTATCAAATTATCGAATAAACGAATTATCAAATTGTCAAGCTGATATTTTGGTATTTTATCAATTTTGTTAATCTCATATTTAGATATTTTTCCATTTCATTAAATTTTATCTCATTACACATTTAATTATGGCCTATCTGTATTTTTGTTTGGTAATTTGAAATTTTCTGGAAGCGCAGTGGGTTAGAGCGCTCCCTTTTGACTTTTACGTCAAATCATCGAATTGTCAAGTTGTCAAGTGTTTAAAGTGTTCATATCTCAAATTGTCAAATTATCCAGTTATCAAATTACCGAAATTGGTAAATTGTCAAATTATCAAACTGTGATATTTTGATATTTTATTAATTTCATTTTCCGTTGATGTGATATTTAGAAAATTTTCCATGCCTTAAACTTTATATTTCATCACATATTTAATTATGGCCTATTACCCCTCGTGCGTTGATAGTCCCACGATGTTTCAAGTTGTCAAATCATCAAATTGTCAAATTGCCAAGTTGTCAATATGGGAAATTGTGAAATTATCAAATTATCAAACTATCGAATTATCGAATAATCGAAGTATGTATCAAATTTTTAATAATTAATTAGTTAATCTCATATTTAGATATTTTTCCATTTCGTTAAATTTCATCTCATCATATATTTGAATATGGCCCATTATCCCTTTTGCGTTGATGGTTCCGGGATCTTTCAAGTTGCCAAATCTTCAAATTGTCATGTTGTCAGGTTTATAAGTTGTCATTCTGTCAAATTGTGGTACTATCAAATTATCGAATTATCAAACTATCGAATTATCGAATTATCAAATTATCGAATTAAAAAATTATAAAATCATCAAACTGATATTTTATCAATTTTAATTTTCGTTAATTTTCCGAATTTAAAGCAGGCCGATAGCACAGAGTGGTCCACCCTTTCGACACCCACCTAGCGGTAGTAACCTGAAAACGTGAAAAACTGAGCAACTGAGAGCCTGAGAAAAAAGAGATTTGAAAAACTGACAAGTCGCAAAAATATTACCCTCGGAAAGAAATATCTTTGAGGACCTTTACGACAATAGAAATGACAGGAACTCCTGACAAGGTGAATTGGGACTTCACTCTTGGTTCGAGATTGAGGATTTGGGACTCGAGATTAGGGATATGGGACTTGAGGCTTAACTTGACTTGAAATGTCGACCCCTAATTTTTAACTTTTGACTCAGGACCCGGGACTCAAGACTCTTTTTGACTTTTTGCTCTTGACCAAGAGTTGGGAGACTTACTCTTGACTCCAGACTCGTTACTCGATTGTCAGGACGTTTGACTTTTGACTTTTGATTCTTGATTCGGTATAGGGATTCTTGAATTTTGACTCTTGATTTGATAATCGCGACTCAGGATTTTTGAAAATTCACGCTTGTTTCGCGACTCGGTATTCTTCACTTTTGACACGGGACTCTGGAGGCACTCCATTCTTGACTTTTGTCCTTTTGTCTTCTGATTTTTGACTTTTGACTCGAGACTCTTGACTTGGGACTCGCTTACCTTTGATAAATCGCCGATACAACTCGGGTAGTCGAAAACGCAGTATTTCTAAAACTCGCTATTAGTGCATCTGGCATCCCAGGGCGAAATTAACTATCCTCCATCCCAGATCCCGCATTCACACTCTTCTATTAATACCGGCAGTAAAACACTCCCATCAGGCTCATAATGAGCCAATCTATTTGGTTTATGTTATGCGGCGATCACAACGCCGAATTCGTGTTTAATTCTGTCAGACACGTAAATAGTGTCGGATTGAAGAAGGTCCAGGAATTAAATCCTGAGCGGCAGATTTATCGGCGCTGCGGGCACGTTTTTATTCTAAAATAAAAACCTCTACACGACACATTAAGCGTAATTGATGGGTTTTGTGCTCAGGTGAAGTTTCTCAGTTTGATGTTTATTCGATAATACCTGCCTACGTCCTTCATTCCGGTGTATTTTTGGGGGGAAGAACGCAGTTTGTAATTTTACAGCGCATTTTTATAAATCCGTGCCAATTTTTATCTTAAACATATTACGTTTCTTGCCTTCGACGGGATGACGTCTTTCGTCCAGGGACGAGCTCCCATTTCTGGGTGATTATCATCATAATTCATTCACTCCTCTTATTATTATATTTAAGAAAATTGCAAAATCTCAGGTTTCCAAAATATCGAGTTCCTCCAGTTCTCAAGTTGTCTTAGGTTCCTCAAGGTCACAAGCTCCATGGTTTCCAAGTGTTCAGGTTCTTTGGTTCTTCAAGTTTTCAGGAGCCCAAAGCACTCTCCATAGAAATTACCCTTTCAAAGTAAATTTTGTTCATATTGATTACGATTTTAAAACAAAATTTCAAGACACTATCCGACTTCTGATAACAACTATCACAAATTTTAGGTCACCCAGTGTATGTGTAAACTATTATATCCCAGTAAAAAAAAAACATTTTAAAATGAATTTTTGGCGTCTTATACAAATTGTGTCCCCTCATATAGAACACTGTTCTTTTAAAAAATTGTCAAGACACTATCCGACTTTTTCTTCAATCGCTACTACACTTTTTAGGTTCTCCAGTCTATTTGTAACTCAAAATCTATTTTTTTAAACTCCTCGTATGAAAGCTGATTTTTTTTTTATTTTGCGTCTTATCCAAATTTCATCCCATCATATCGAATACGTTTATTTTAAAAAATTGTCAAGACACTATCCGACTTTTTTTCCAATCGCTACTACACTTTTTAGGTTCTCCAGTCTATTTGTAACTTAAACTTTGCTGCTTAAAAATCCTAGTATGAAAGCTGAATTTTTTACAAATTTTTTAGCGTCTTATCCAAATTTCGCCCCCTCATTTCGAATACGTTTCTTTTGAAAAATTGTCAAGACACTATCCGACTTTTTCTTCAATCGCTACTACACTTTTTAGGTTCTCCAGTCTATCTGTAACTCAAAATTTACTGCTTTAAAATCCTATTATAAAACCTGAATTTTTAACGATTTTTTTTGGAGTCTTATAGAAATTTTGTTCTCTCATATAAAATACGTTTGTTTTAAAAAATTGTCAAAACACTATCCGACTTTTTCTTGAATCGCTACTACACTTTTTAGGGTCTCCAGTCTATCTGTAACTCAAAATTTACTGCTTTAAAATCCTATTATAAAACCTGAATTTTTAACGATTTTTTTTGGAGTCTTATAGAAATTTTGTTCTCTCATATAAAATACGTTTGTTTTAAAAAATTGTCAAAACACTATCCGACTTTTTCTTGAATCGCTACTACACTTTTTAGGTTTTCCAGTCTATTTGTAACTCAAAATTTACTGCTTCAAAATCTTAGTATGAAAGCCAAATTTTTTACAAATTTGTTAGCGTCTTATCCAAATTTCGCCCCCTCATCTAAAATACGTTTCTTTTGAAAAATTGTCAAGACACGATCCGACTTTTTCTTTAATGGCTATTACACTTTTTAGGTTCTCCAGTCTATGTGTAACTCAACATTTACTGGTTTAAAATCCCAGTATGAAAGCTGAATTTTTTACAAATTTTTTAACGTCTTATCCAAATTTCGCTCCCTCATCTCAAATACGTTTCTTTTGAAGAATTGTCAAGACACTATCCGACTTTTTCTTCAATCGCTACTACACTTTTTAGGTTCTCCAGTCTATCTGTAACTCAAAATTTACTGCTCTAAAATCCTATTATAAAACCTTAACTTTTAACGATTTTTTTTGGAGTCTTATAGAAATTTTGTTCTCTCATATAAAATACGTTTGTTTTAAAAAATTGTCAAAACACTATCCGACTTTTTCTTGAATCGCTATTACACTTTTTAGGTTCTCCAGTCTATGTGTAACTCAACATTTACTGGTTTAAAATCCCAGTATGAAAGCTGAATTTTTTACAAATTTTATAACGTCTTATCCAAATTTCGCTCCCTCATCTCAAATACGTTTCTTTTGAAGAATTGTCAAGACACTATCCGACTTTTTCTTCAATCGCTACTACACTTTTTAGGTTCTCCAGTCTATCTGTAACTCAAAATTTACTGCTCTAAAATCCTATTATAAAACCTGAATTTTTAACGATTTTTTTTGGAGTCTTATAGAAATTTTGTTCTCTCATATAAAATACGTTTGTTTTAAAAAATTGTCAAAACACTATCCGACTTTTTGTTGAATCGCTACTACACTTTTTAGGTTCTCCAGTCTATCTGTAACTCAAAATTTACTGCTTTAAAATCCTATTATAAAACCTGAATTTTTAACGATTTTTTTTGGAGTCTTATAGAAATTTTGTTCTCTCATATAAAATACGTTTGTTTTAAAAAATTGTCAAAACACTATCCGACTTTTTCTTGAATCGCTACTACACTTTTTAGGGTCTCCAGTCTATCTGTAACTCAAAATTTACTGCTTTAAAATCCCATTATAAAACCTGAATTTTTAACGATTTTTTTTGGAGTCTTATAGAAATTTTGTTCTCTCATATAAAATACGTTTGTTTTAAAAAATTGTCAAAACACTATCCGACTTTTTCTTGAATCGCTACTACACTTTTTAGGTTCTCCAGTCTATCTGTAACTCAAAATTTACTGCTTTAAAATCCCATTATAAAACCTGAATTTTTAACGATTTTTTTTGGAGTCTTATAGAAATTTTGTTCTCTCATATAAAATACGTTTGTTTTAAAAAATTGTCAAAACACTATCCGACTTTTTCTTGAATCGCTACTACACTTTTTAGGGTCTCCAGTCTATCTGTAACTAAAAATTTACTGCTCTAAAATCCTATTATAAAACCTTAATTTTTAACGATTTTTTTTGGAGTCTTATAGAAATTTTGTTCTCTCATATAAAATACGTTTGTTTTAAAAAATTGTCAAAACACTATCCGACTTTTTCTTGAATCGCTACTATACTTTTTAGGGTCTCCAGTCTATCTGTAACTAAAAATTTACTGCTCTAAAATCCTATTATAAAACCTTAATTTTTAACGATTTTTTTTGGAGTCTTATAGAAATTTTGTTCTCTCATATAAAATACGTTTGTTTTAAAAAATTGTCAAAACACTATCCGACTTTTTCTTGAATCGCTACTACACTTTTTAGGTTCTCCAGTCTATCTGTAACTCAAAATTTACTGCTTTAAAATCCTATTATAAAACCTGAATTTTTAACGATTTTTTTTGGAGTCTTATAGAAATTTTGTTCTCTCATATAAAATACGTTTGTTTTAAAAAATTGTCAAAACACTATCCGACTTTTTCTTGAATCGCTACTACACTTTTTAGGGTCTCCAGTCTATCTGTAACTCAAAATTTACTGCTCTAAAATCCTATTATAAAACCTGAATTTTTAACGATTTTTTTTGGAGTCTTATAGAAATTTTGTTCTCTCATATAAAATACGTTTGTTTTAAAAAATTGTCAAAACACTATCCGACTTTTTCTTGAATCGCTACTACACTTTTTAGGGTCTCCAGTCTATCTGTAACTCAAAATTTACTGCTTTAAAATCCTATTATAAAACCTGAATTTTTAACGATTTTTTTTGGAGTCTTATAGAAATTTTGTTCTCTCATATAAAATACGTTTGTTTTAAAAAATTGTCAAAACACTATCCGACTTTTTCTTGAATCGCTACTACACTTTTTAGGTTCTCCAGTCTATCTGTAACTCAAAATTTACTGCTTTAAAATCCTATTATAAAACCTGAATTTTTAACGATTTTTTTTGGAGTCTTATAGAAATTTTGTTCTCTCATATAAAATACGTTTGTTTTAAAAAATTGTCAAAACACTATCCGACTTTTTGTTGAATCGCTACTACACTTTTTAGGTTCTCCAGTCTATCTGTAACTCAAAATTTACTGCTTTAAAATCCTATTATAAAACCTGAATTTTTAACGATTTTTTTTGGAGTCTTATAGAAATTTTGTTCTCTCATATAAAATACGTTTGTTTTAAAAAATTGTCAAAACACTATCCGACTTTTTCTTGAATCGCTACTACACTTTTTAGGTTCTCCAGTCTATCTGTAACTCAAAATTTACTGCTTTAAAATCCCATTATAAAACCTGAATTTTTAACGATTTTTTTTGGAGTCTTATAGAAATTTTGTTCTCTCATATAAAATACGTTTGTTTTAAAAAATTGTCAAAACACTATCCGACTTTTCCTTGAATCGCTACTACACTTTTTAGGGTCTCCAGTCTATCTGTAACTAAAAATTTACTGCTCTAAAATCCTATTATAAAACCTTAATTTTTAACGATTTTTTTTGGAGTCTTATAGAAATTTTGTTCTCTCATATAAAATACGTTTGTTTTAAAAAATTGTCAAAACACTATCCGACTTTTTCTTGAATCGCTACTACACTTTTTAGGGTCTCCAGTCTATCTGTAACTAAAAATTTACTGCTCTAAAATCCTATTATAAAACCTTAATTTTTAACGATTTTTTTTGGAGTCTTATAGAAATTTTGTTCTCTCATATAAAATACGTTTGTTTTAAAAAATTGTCAAAACACTATCCGACTTTTTCTTGAATCGCTACTACACTTTTTAGGTTTTCCAGTCTATTTGTAACTCAAAATTTACTGCTTCAAAATCTTAGTATGAAAGCCAAATTTTTTACAAATTTGTTAGCGTCTTATCCAAATTTCGCCCCCTCATCTAAAATACGTTTCTTTTGAAAAATTGTCAAGACACGATCCGACTTTTTCTTTAATGGCTATTACACTTTTTAGGTTCTCCACTCTATGTGTAACTCAACATTTACTGGTTTAAAATCCCAGTATGAAAGCTGAATTTTTTACAAATTTTTTAACGTCTTATCCAAATTTCGCTCCCTCATCTCAAATACGTTTCTTTTGAAGAATTGTCAAGACACTATCCGACTTTTTCTTCAATCGCTACTACACTTTTTAGGTTCTCCAGTCTATCTGTAACTCAAAATTTACTGCTCTAAAATCCTATTATAAAACCTTAACTTTTAACGATTTTTTTTGGAGTCTTATAGAAATTTTGTTGTCTCATATAAAATACGTTTGTTTTAAAAAATTGTCAAAACACTATCCGACTTTTCCTTGAATCGCTACTACACTTTTTAGGGTCTCCAGTCTATCTGTAACTAAAAATTTACTGCTCTAAAATCCTATTATAAAACCTTAATTTTTAACGATTTTTTTTGGAGTCTTATAGAAATTTTGTTCTCTCATATAAAATACGTTTGTTTTAAAAAATTGTCAAAACACTATCCGACTTTTTCTTGAATCGCTACTACACTTTTTAGGTTCTCCAGTCTATCTGTAACTCAAAATTTACTGCTTTAAAATCCTATTATAAAACCTGAATTTTTAACGATTTTTTTTGGAGTCTTATAGAAATTTTGTTCTCTCATATAAAATACGTTTGTTTTAAAAAATTGTCAAAACACTATCCGACTTTTTCTTGAATCGCTACTACACTTTTTAGGGTCTCCAGTCTATCTGTAACTCAAAATTTACTGCTTTAAAATCCTATTATAAAACCTGAATTTTTAACGATTTTTTTTGGAGTCTTATAGAAATTTTGTTCTCTCATATAAAATACGTTTGTTTTAAAAAATTGTCAAAACACTATCCGACTTTTTCTTGAATCGCTACTACACTTTTTAGGTTCTCCAGTCTATCTGTAACTCAAAATTTACTGCTTTAAAATCCTATTATAAAACCTGAATTTTTAACGATTTTTTTTGGAGTCTTATAGAAATTTTGTTCTCTCATATAAAATACGTTTGTTTTAAAAAATTGTCAAAACACTATCCGACTTTTTGTTGAATCGCTACTACACTTTTTAGGTTCTCCAGTCTATCTGTAACTCAAAATTTACTGCTTTAAAATCCTATTATAAAACCTGAATTTTTAACGATTTTTTTTGGAGTCTTATAGAAATTTTGTTCTCTCATATAAAATACGTTTGTTTTAAAAAATTGTCAAAACACTATCCGACTTTTTCTTCAATCGCTACTACACTTTTTAGGTTCTCCAGTCTATCTGTAACTCAAAATTTACTGCTTTAAAATCCTATTATAAAACCTGAATTTTTAACGATTTTTTTTGGAGTTTTATAGAAATTTTGTTCTCTCATATAAAATACGTTTGTTTTAAAAAATTGTCAAAACACTATCCGACTTTTTCTTGAATCGCTACTACACTTTTTAGGTTCTCCAGTCTATCTGTAACTCAAAATTTACTGCTTTAAAATCCTATTATAAAACCTGAATTTTTAACGATTTTTTTTGGAGTCTTATAGAAATTTTGTTCTCTCATATAAAATACGTTTGTTTTAAAAAATTGTCAAAACACTATCCGACTTTTTCTTCAATCGCTACTACACTTTTTAGGTTCTCCAGTCTATCTGTAACTCAAAATTTACTGCTTTAAAATCCTATTATAAAACCTGAATTTTTAACGATTTTTTTTGGAGTTTTATAGAAATTTTGTTCTCTCATATAAAATACGTTTGTTTTAAAAAATTGTCAAAACACTATCCGACTTTTTCTTGAATCGCTACTACACTTTTTAGGTTTTCCAGTCTATTTGTAACTCAAAATTTACTGCTTCAAAATCTTAGTATGAAAGCCAAATTTTTTACAAATTTGTTAGCGTCTTATCCAAATTTCGCTCCCTCATCTAAAATACGTTTCTTTTAAAAAATTGTCAAAACACTATCCGACTTTTTCTTGAATCGCTACTACACTTTTTAGGTTTTCCAGTCTATTTGTAACTCAAAATTTACTGCTTCAAAATCTTAGTATGAAAGCCAAATTTTTTACAAATTTGTTAGCGTCTTATCCAAATTTCGCCCCCTCATCTAAAATACGTTTCTTTTGAAAAATTGTCAAGACACGATCCGACTTTTTCTTTAATGGCTATTACACTTTTTAGGTTCTCCAGTCTATTTGTAACTTAAACTTTACTGCTTAAAAATCCTAGTATGAAAGCTGAATTTTTTACAAAGTTTTTAGCGTCTTATCCAAATTTCGCCCCCTCATCTAAAATACGTTTGTTTTAAAAAATTGTCAAAACACTATCCGACTTTTTCTTGAATCGCTACTACACTTTTTAGGTTCTCCAGTCTATCTGTAACTCAAAATTTACTGCTTTAAAATCCTATTATAAAACCTGAATTTTTAACGATTTTTTTTGGAGTCTTATAGAAATTTTGTTCTCTCATATAAAATACGTTTGTTTTAAAAAATTGTCAAAACACTATCCGACTTTTTCTTGAATCGCTACTACACTTTTTAGGGTCTCCAGTCTATCTGTAACTCAAAATTTACTGCTCTAAAATCCTATTATAAAACCTGAATTTTTAACGATTTTTTTGGAGTCTTAGAGAAATTTTGTTCTCTCATATAAAATACGTTTGTTTTAAAAAATTGTCAAAACACTATCCGACTTTTTCTTGAATCGCTACTACACTTTTTAGGTTCTCCAGTCTATCTGTAACTCAAAATTTACTGCTTTAAAATCCCATTATAAAACCTGAATTTTTAACGATTTTTTTTTTGGAGTCTTATAGAAATTTTGTTCTCTCATATAAAATACGTTTGTTTTAAAAAATTGTCAAAACACTATCCGACTTTTTCTTGAATCGCTACTACACTTTTTAGGGTCTCCAGTCTATCTGTAACTAAAAATTTACTGCTCTAAAATCCTATTATAAAACCTTAATTTTTAACGATTTTTTTTGGAGTCTAATAGAAATTTTGTTCTCTCATATAAAATACGTTTGTTTTAAAAAATTGTCAAAACACTATCCGACTTTTTCTTGAATCGCTACTACACTTTTTAGGTTTTCCAGTCTATTTGTAACTCAAAATTTACTGCTTCAAAATCTTAGTATGAAAGCCAAATTTTTTACAAATTTGTTAGCGTCTTATCCAAATTTCGCTCCCTCATCTAAAATACGTTTCTTTTAAAAAATTGTCAAAACACTATCCGACTTTTTCTTGAATCGCTACTACACTTTTTAGGTTTTCCAGTCTATTTGTAACTCAAAATTTACTGCTTCAAAATCTTAGTATGAAAGCCAAATTTTTTACAAATTTGTTAGCGTCTTATCCAAATTTCGCCCCCTCATCTAAAATACGTTTCTTTTGAAAAATTGTCAAGACACGATCCGACTTTTTCTTTAATGGCTATTACACTTTTTAGGTTCTCCAGTCTATGTGTAACTCAACATTTACTGGTTTAAAATCCCAGTATGAAAGCTGAATTTTTTACAAATTTTTTAACGTCTTATCCAAATTTCGCTCCCTCATCTCAAATACGTTTCTTTTGAAGAATTGTCAAGACACTATCCGACTTTTTCTTCAATCGCTACTACACTTTTTAGGTTCTCCAGTCTATCTGTAACTCAAAATTTACTGCTCTAAAATCCTATTATAAAACCTTAACTTTTAACGATTTTTTTTGGAGTCTTATAGAAATTTTGTTCTCTCATATAAAATACGTTTGTTTTAAAAAATTGTCAAAACACTATCCGACTTTTTCTTGAATCGCTATTACACTTTTTAGGTTCTCCAGTCTATGTGTAACTCAACATTTACTGGTTTAAAATCCCAGTATGAAAGCTGAATTTTTTACAAATTTTATAACGTCTTATCCAAATTTCGCTCCCTCATCTCAAATACGTTTCTTTTGAAGAATTGTCAAGACACTATCCGACTTTTTCTTCAATCGCTACTACACTTTTTAGGTTCTCCAGTCTATCTGTAACTCAAAATTTACTGCTCTAAAATCCTATTATAAAACCTTAACTTTTAACGATTTTTTTTGGAGTCTTATAGAAATTTTGTTCTCTCATATAAAATACGTTTGTTTTAAAAAATTGTCAAAACACTATCCGACTTTTTCTTCAATCGCTACTACACTTTTTAGGTTCTCCAGTCTATCTGTAACTCAAAATTTACTGCTTTAAAATCCTATTATAAAACCTGAATTTTTAACGATTTTTTTTGGAGTTTTATAGAAATTTTGTTCTCTCATATAAAATACGTTTGTTTTAAAAAATTGTCAAAACACTATCCGACTTTTTCTTGAATCGCTACTACACTTTTTAGGTTTTCCAGTCTATTTGTAACTCAAAATTTACTGCTTCAAAATCTTAGTATGAAAGCCAAATTTTTTACAAATTTGTTAGCGTCTTATCCAAATTTCGCTCCCTCATCTAAAATACGTTTCTTTTAAAAAATTGTCAAAACACTATCCGACTTTTTCTTGAATCGCTACTACACTTTTTAGGTTTTCCAGTCTATTTGTAACTCAAAATTTACTGCTTCAAAATCTTAGTATGAAAGCCAAATTTTTTACAAATTTGTTAGCGTCTTATCCAAATTTCGCCCCCTCATCTAAAATACGTTTCTTTTGAAAAATTGTCAAGACACGATCCGACTTTTTCTTTAATGGCTATTACACTTTTTAGGTTCTCCAGTCTATTTGTAACTTAAACTTTACTGCTTAAAAATCCTAGTATGAAAGCTGAATTTTTTACAAAGTTTTTAGCGTCTTATCCAAATTTCGCCCCCTCATCTAAAATACGTTTGTTTTAAAAAATTGTCAAAACACTATCCGACTTTTTCTTGAATCGCTACTACACTTTTTAGGTTCTCCAGTCTATCTGTAACTCAAAATTTACTGCTTTAAAATCCTATT
Source organism: Diaperis boleti (assembly GCA_963583935.1). NCBI lineage: Eukaryota > Metazoa > Arthropoda > Insecta > Coleoptera > Tenebrionidae > Diaperis > Diaperis boleti. The sequence continues at coordinate 58,059,081 of OY757246.1, forward strand.
ATAAAACCTGAATTTTTAACGATTTTTTTTGGAGTCTTATAGAAATTTTGTTCTCTCATATAAAATACGTTTGTTTTAAAAAATTGTCAAAACACTATCCGACTTTTTCTTGAATCGCTACTACACTTTTTAGGGTCTCCAGTCTATCTGTAACTCAAAATTTACTGCTCTAAAATCCTATTATAAAACCTGAATTTTTAACGATTTTTTTGGAGTCTTAGAGAAATTTTGTTCTCTCATATAAAATACGTTTGTTTTAAAAAATTGTCAAAACACTATCCGACTTTTTCTTGAATCGCTACTACACTTTTTAGGTTCTCCAGTCTATCTGTAACTCAAAATTTACTGCTTTAAAATCCCATTATAAAACCTGAATTTTTAACGATTTTTTTTTTGGAGTCTTATAGAAATTTTGTTCTCTCATATAAAATACGTTTGTTTTAAAAAATTGTCAAAACACTATCCGACTTTTTCTTGAATCGCTACTACACTTTTTAGGGTCTCCAGTCTATCTGTAACTAAAAATTTACTGCTCTAAAATCCTATTATAAAACCTTAATTTTTAACGATTTTTTTTGGAGTCTAATAGAAATTTTGTTCTCTCATATAAAATACGTTTGTTTTAAAAAATTGTCAAAACACTATCCGACTTTTTCTTGAATCGCTACTACACTTTTTAGGTTTTCCAGTCTATTTGTAACTCAAAATTTACTGCTTCAAAATCTTAGTATGAAAGCCAAATTTTTTACAAATTTGTTAGCGTCTTATCCAAATTTCGCTCCCTCATCTAAAATACGTTTCTTTTAAAAAATTGTCAAAACACTATCCGACTTTTTCTTGAATCGCTACTACACTTTTTAGGTTTTCCAGTCTATTTGTAACTCAAAATTTACTGCTTCAAAATCTTAGTATGAAAGCCAAATTTTTTACAAATTTGTTAGCGTCTTATCCAAATTTCGCCCCCTCATCTAAAATACGTTTCTTTTGAAAAATTGTCAAGACACGATCCGACTTTTTCTTTAATGGCTATTACACTTTTTAGGTTCTCCAGTCTATGTGTAACTCAACATTTACTGGTTTAAAATCCCAGTATGAAAGCTGAATTTTTTACAAATTTTTTAACGTCTTATCCAAATTTCGCTCCCTCATCTCAAATACGTTTCTTTTGAAGAATTGTCAAGACACTATCCGACTTTTTCTTCAATCGCTACTACACTTTTTAGGTTCTCCAGTCTATCTGTAACTCAAAATTTACTGCTCTAAAATCCTATTATAAAACCTGAATTTTTAACGATTTTTTTTGGAGTCTTATAGAAATTTTGTTCTCTCATATAAAATACGTTTGTTTTAAAAAATTGTCAAAACACTATCCGACTTTTTGTTGAATCGCTACTACACTTTTTAGGTTCTCCAGTCTATCTGTAACTCAAAATTTACTGCTTTAAAATCCTATTATAAAACCTGAATTTTTAACGATTTTTTTTGGAGTCTTATAGAAATTTTGTTCTCTCATATAAAATACGTTTGTTTTAAAAAATTGTCAAAACACTATCCGACTTTTTCTTGAATCGCTACTACACTTTTTAGGGTCTCCAGTCTATCTGTAACTCAAAATTTACTGCTTTAAAATCCCATTATAAAACCTGAATTTTTAACGATTTTTTTTGGAGTCTTATAGAAATTTTGTTCTCTCATATAAAATACGTTTGTTTTAAAAAATTGTCAAAACACTATCCGACTTTTTCTTGAATCGCTACTACACTTTTTAGGTTCTCCAGTCTATCTGTAACTCAAAATTTACTGCTTTAAAATCCCATTATAAAACCTGAATTTTTAACGATTTTTTTTGGAGTCTTATAGAAATTTTGTTCTCTCATATAAAATACGTTTGTTTTAAAAAATTGTCAAAACACTATCCGACTTTTTCTTGAATCGCTACTACACTTTTTAGGGTCTCCAGTCTATCTGTAACTAAAAATTTACTGCTCTAAAATCCTATTATAAAACCTTAATTTTTAACGATTTTTTTTGGAGTCTTATAGAAATTTTGTTCTCTCATATAAAATACGTTTGTTTTAAAAAATTGTCAAAACACTATCCGACTTTTTCTTGAATCGCTACTATACTTTTTAGGGTCTCCAGTCTATCTGTAACTAAAAATTTACTGCTCTAAAATCCTATTATAAAACCTTAATTTTTAACGATTTTTTTTGGAGTCTTATAGAAATTTTGTTCTCTCATATAAAATACGTTTGTTTTAAAAAATTGTCAAAACACTATCCGACTTTTTCTTGAATCGCTACTACACTTTTTAGGTTCTCCAGTCTATCTGTAACTCAAAATTTACTGCTTTAAAATCCTATTATAAAACCTGAATTTTTAACGATTTTTTTTGGAGTCTTATAGAAATTTTGTTCTCTCATATAAAATACGTTTGTTTTAAAAAATTGTCAAAACACTATCCGACTTTTTCTTGAATCGCTACTACACTTTTTAGGGTCTCCAGTCTATCTGTAACTCAAAATTTACTGCTCTAAAATCCTATTATAAAACCTGAATTTTTAACGATTTTTTTTGGAGTCTTATAGAAATTTTGTTCTCTCATATAAAATACGTTTGTTTTAAAAAATTGTCAAAACACTATCCGACTTTTTCTTGAATCGCTACTACACTTTTTAGGGTCTCCAGTCTATCTGTAACTCAAAATTTACTGCTTTAAAATCCTATTATAAAACCTGAATTTTTAACGATTTTTTTTGGAGTCTTATAGAAATTTTGTTCTCTCATATAAAATACGTTTGTTTTAAAAAATTGTCAAAACACTATCCGACTTTTTCTTGAATCGCTACTACACTTTTTAGGTTCTCCAGTCTATCTGTAACTCAAAATTTACTGCTTTAAAATCCTATTATAAAACCTGAATTTTTAACGATTTTTTTTGGAGTCTTATAGAAATTTTGTTCTCTCATATAAAATACGTTTGTTTTAAAAAATTGTCAAAACACTATCCGACTTTTTGTTGAATCGCTACTACACTTTTTAGGTTCTCCAGTCTATCTGTAACTCAAAATTTACTGCTTTAAAATCCTATTATAAAACCTGAATTTTTAACGATTTTTTTTGGAGTCTTATAGAAATTTTGTTCTCTCATATAAAATACGTTTGTTTTAAAAAATTGTCAAAACACTATCCGACTTTTTCTTGAATCGCTACTACACTTTTTAGGTTCTCCAGTCTATCTGTAACTCAAAATTTACTGCTTTAAAATCCCATTATAAAACCTGAATTTTTAACGATTTTTTTTGGAGTCTTATAGAAATTTTGTTCTCTCATATAAAATACGTTTGTTTTAAAAAATTGTCAAAACACTATCCGACTTTTCCTTGAATCGCTACTACACTTTTTAGGGTCTCCAGTCTATCTGTAACTAAAAATTTACTGCTCTAAAATCCTATTATAAAACCTTAATTTTTAACGATTTTTTTTGGAGTCTTATAGAAATTTTGTTCTCTCATATAAAATACGTTTGTTTTAAAAAATTGTCAAAACACTATCCGACTTTTTCTTGAATCGCTACTACACTTTTTAGGGTCTCCAGTCTATCTGTAACTAAAAATTTACTGCTCTAAAATCCTATTATAAAACCTTAATTTTTAACGATTTTTTTTGGAGTCTTATAGAAATTTTGTTCTCTCATATAAAATACGTTTGTTTTAAAAAATTGTCAAAACACTATCCGACTTTTTCTTGAATCGCTACTACACTTTTTAGGTTTTCCAGTCTATTTGTAACTCAAAATTTACTGCTTCAAAATCTTAGTATGAAAGCCAAATTTTTTACAAATTTGTTAGCGTCTTATCCAAATTTCGCCCCCTCATCTAAAATACGTTTCTTTTGAAAAATTGTCAAGACACGATCCGACTTTTTCTTTAATGGCTATTACACTTTTTAGGTTCTCCACTCTATGTGTAACTCAACATTTACTGGTTTAAAATCCCAGTATGAAAGCTGAATTTTTTACAAATTTTTTAACGTCTTATCCAAATTTCGCTCCCTCATCTCAAATACGTTTCTTTTGAAGAATTGTCAAGACACTATCCGACTTTTTCTTCAATCGCTACTACACTTTTTAGGTTCTCCAGTCTATCTGTAACTCAAAATTTACTGCTCTAAAATCCTATTATAAAACCTTAACTTTTAACGATTTTTTTTGGAGTCTTATAGAAATTTTGTTGTCTCATATAAAATACGTTTGTTTTAAAAAATTGTCAAAACACTATCCGACTTTTCCTTGAATCGCTACTACACTTTTTAGGGTCTCCAGTCTATCTGTAACTAAAAATTTACTGCTCTAAAATCCTATTATAAAACCTTAATTTTTAACGATTTTTTTTGGAGTCTTATAGAAATTTTGTTCTCTCATATAAAATACGTTTGTTTTAAAAAATTGTCAAAACACTATCCGACTTTTTCTTGAATCGCTACTACACTTTTTAGGTTCTCCAGTCTATCTGTAACTCAAAATTTACTGCTTTAAAATCCTATTATAAAACCTGAATTTTTAACGATTTTTTTTGGAGTCTTATAGAAATTTTGTTCTCTCATATAAAATACGTTTGTTTTAAAAAATTGTCAAAACACTATCCGACTTTTTCTTCAATCGCTACTACACTTTTTAGGTTCTCCAGTCTATCTGTAACTCAAAATTTACTGCTTTAAAATCCTATTATAAAACCTGAATTTTTAACGATTTTTTTTGGAGTCTTATAGAAATTTTGTTCTCTCATATAAAATACGTTTGTTTTAAAAAATTGTCAAAACACTATCCGACTTTTTCTTCAATCGCTACTACACTTTTTAGGTTCTCCAGTCTATCTGTAACTCAAAATTTACTGCTTTAAAATCCTATTATAAAACCTGAATTTTTAACGATTTTTTTTGGAGTTTTATAGAAATTTTGTTCTCTCATATAAAATACGTTTGTTTTAAAAAATTGTCAAAACACTATCCGACTTTTTCTTGAATCGCTACTACACTTTTTAGGTTCTCCAGTCTATCTGTAACTCAAAATTTACTGCTTTAAAATCCTATTATAAAACCTGAATTTTTAACGATTTTTTTTGGAGTCTTATAGAAATTTTGTTCTCTCATATAAAATACGTTTGTTTTAAAAAATTGTCAAAACACTATCCGACTTTTTCTTCAATCGCTACTACACTTTTTAGGTTCTCCAGTCTATCTGTAACTCAAAATTTACTGCTTTAAAATCCTATTATAAAACCTGAATTTTTAACGATTTTTTTTGGAGTTTTATAGAAATTTTGTTCTCTCATATAAAATACGTTTGTTTTAAAAAATTGTCAAAACACTATCCGACTTTTTCTTGAATCGCTACTACACTTTTTAGGTTCTCCAGTCTATCTGTAACTCAAAATTTACTGCTTTAAAATCCTATTATAAAACCTGAATTTTTAACGATTTTTTTTGGAGTCTTATAGAAATTTTGTTCTCTCATATAAAATACGTTTGTTTTAAAAAATTGTCAAAACACTATCCGACTTTTTCTTGAATCGCTACTACACTTTTTAGGTTTTCCAGTCTATTTGTAACTCAAAATTTACTGCTTCAAAATCTTAGTATGAAAGCCAAATTTTTTACAAATTTGTTAGCGTCTTATCCAAATTTCGCTCCCTCATCTAAAATACGTTTCTTTTAAAAAATTGTCAAAACACTATCCGACTTTTTCTTGAATCGCTACTACACTTTTTAGGTTTTCCAGTCTATTTGTAACTCAAAATTTACTGCTTCAAAATCTTAGTATGAAAGCCAAATTTTTTACAAATTTGTTAGCGTCTTATCCAAATTTCGCCCCCTCATCTAAAATACGTTTCTTTTGAAAAATTGTCAAGACACGATCCGACTTTTTCTTTAATGGCTATTACACTTTTTAGGTTCTCCAGTCTATTTGTAACTTAAACTTTACTGCTTAAAAATCCTAGTATGAAAGCTGAATTTTTTACAAAGTTTTTAGCGTCTTATCCAAATTTCGCCCCCTCATCTAAAATACGTTTGTTTTAAAAAATTGTCAAAACACTATCCGACTTTTTCTTGAATCGCTACTACACTTTTTAGGTTCTCCAGTCTATCTGTAACTCAAAATTTACTGCTTTAAAATCCTATTATAAAACCTGAATTTTTAACGATTTTTTTTGGAGTCTTATAGAAATTTTGTTCTCTCATATAAAATACGTTTGTTTTAAAAAATTGTCAAAACACTATCCGACTTTTTCTTGAATCGCTACTACACTTTTTAGGGTCTCCAGTCTATCTGTAACTCAAAATTTACTGCTCTAAAATCCTATTATAAAACCTGAATTTTTAACGATTTTTTTGGAGTCTTAGAGAAATTTTGTTCTCTCATATAAAATACGTTTGTTTTAAAAAATTGTCAAAACACTATCCGACTTTTTCTTGAATCGCTACTACACTTTTTAGGTTCTCCAGTCTATCTGTAACTCAAAATTTACTGCTTTAAAATCCCATTATAAAACCTGAATTTTTAACGATTTTTTTTTGGAGTCTTATAGAAATTTTGTTCTCTCATATAAAATACGTTTGTTTTAAAAAATTGTCAAAACACTATCCGACTTTTTCTTGAATCGCTACTACACTTTTTAGGGTCTCCAGTCTATCTGTAACTAAAAATTTACTGCTCTAAAATCCTATTATAAAACCTTAATTTTTAACGATTTTTTTTGGAGTCTAATAGAAATTTTGTTCTCTCATATAAAATACGTTTGTTTTAAAAAATTGTCAAAACACTATCCGACTTTTTCTTGAATCGCTACTACACTTTTTAGGTTTTCCAGTCTATTTGTAACTCAAAATTTACTGCTTCAAAATCTTAGTATGAAAGCCAAATTTTTTACAAATTTGTTAGCGTCTTATCCAAATTTCGCCCCCTCATCTAAAATACGTTTCTTTTGAAAAATTGTCAAGACACGATCCGACTTTTTCTTTAATGGCTATTACACTTTTTAGGTTCTCCAGTCTATGTGTAACTCAACATTTACTGGTTTAAAATCCCAGTATGAAAGCTGAATTTTTTACAAATTTTTTAACGTCTTATCCAAATTTCGCTCCCTCATCTCAAATACGTTTCTTTTGAAAAATTGTCAAGACACTATCCGACTTTTTCTTCAATCGCTACTACACTTTTTAGGTTCTCCAGTCTATCTGTAACTCAAAATTTACTGCTTTAAAATCCTATTATAAAACCTTAATTTTTAACGATTTTTTTTTGGAGTCTTATAGAAATTTTGTTCTCTCATATAAAATACGTTTCTTTTGAAAAATTGTCAAGACACGATCCGACTTTTTCTTCAATCACTACTACACTTTTTAGGTACTGCAGCCTATTTGTAACTCAATATTTACTGGTTTAAAATCCTAGTATTAAAGCTGAATTTTGAACGATTTTTTTTGGAGTCTTATAGAAATTTTGTCCTCTCATATAGAAAACGTTTCTTTTAAAAAATTGTCAAGACACTATCCGAGTTTTTCTTTAACGCTACTACACTTTTAGGTTCTCCAGTCTATTAGTAACTTAAAATTTACTGCTTTAAAATCTTAGTATAAAAGCCGAATTGTTTGCAAATTTTTTAGCGTCTTATCTAAATTTCGCCTCCACATCTCGAATACGTTTCTTTTAAAAAATTGTCAAGACACTATCCGACTTTTTCTTCAATCGCTAGTACACTTTTTAAGTTCTCCAGTTTATTTGTAACCCTAAATTTACTTCTTTAAAATCTTAGTATGAAACCTGAGTTTTTTACGTTTTTTTTGCGTCTTATCTAAATTTCGTACCCTCATGTCGAATACGTTTCATTTAAAAAATTGTCAAGACACTATCCGACTTTTCCTTGAATCGCTACTACACTTTTTAGGGTCTCCAGTCTATCTGTAACTAAAAATTTACTGCTCTAAAATCCTATTATAAAACCTTAATTTTTAACGATTTTTTTTGGAGTCTTATAGAAATTTTGTTCTCTCATATAAAATACGTTTGTTTTAAAAAATTGTCAAAACACTATCCGACTTTTTCTTGAATCGCTACTACACTTTTTAGGTTCTCCAGTCTATCTGTAACTCAAAATTTACTGCTTTAAAATCCTATTATAAAACCTGAATTTTTAACGATTTTTTTTGGAGTCTTATAGAAATTTTGTTCTCTCATATAAAATACGTTTGTTTTAAAAAATTGTCAAAACACTATCCGACTTTTTCTTGAATCGCTACTACACTTTTTAGGGTCTCCAGTCTATCTGTAACTCAAAATTTACTGCTTTAAAATCCTATTATAAAACCTGAATTTTTAACGATTTTTTTTGGAGTCTTATAGAAATTTTGTTCTCTCATATAAAATACGTTTGTTTTAAAAAATTGTCAAAACACTATCCGACTTTTTCTTGAATCGCTACTACACTTTTTAGGTTCTCCAGTCTATCTGTAACTCAAAATTTACTGCTTTAAAATCCTATTATAAAACCTGAATTTTTAACGATTTTTTTTGGAGTCTTATAGAAATTTTGTTCTCTCATATAAAATACGTTTGTTTTAAAAAATTGTCAAAACACTATCCGACTTTTTGTTGAATCGCTACTACACTTTTTAGGTTCTCCAGTCTATCTGTAACTCAAAATTTACTGCTTTAAAATCCTATTATAAAACCTGAATTTTTAACGATTTTTTTTGGAGTCTTATAGAAATTTTGTTCTCTCATATAAAATACGTTTGTTTTAAAAAATTGTCAAAACACTATCCGACTTTTTCTTCAATCGCTACTACACTTTTTAGGTTCTCCAGTCTATCTGTAACTCAAAATTTACTGCTTTAAAATCCTATTATAAAACCTGAATTTTTAACGATTTTTTTTGGAGTTTTATAGAAATTTTGTTCTCTCATATAAAATACGTTTGTTTTAAAAAATTGTCAAAACACTATCCGACTTTTTCTTGAATCGCTACTACACTTTTTAGGTTCTCCAGTCTATCTGTAACTCAAAATTTACTGCTTTAAAATCCTATTATAAAACCTGAATTTTTAACGATTTTTTTTGGAGTCTTATAGAAATTTTGTTCTCTCATATAAAATACGTTTGTTTTAAAAAATTGTCAAAACACTATCCGACTTTTTCTTCAATCGCTACTACACTTTTTAGGTTCTCCAGTCTATCTGTAACTCAAAATTTACTGCTTTAAAATCCTATTATAAAACCTGAATTTTTAACGATTTTTTTTGGAGTTTTATAGAAATTTTGTTCTCTCATATAAAATACGTTTGTTTTAAAAAATTGTCAAAACACTATCCGACTTTTTCTTGAATCGCTACTACACTTTTTAGGTTTTCCAGTCTATTTGTAACTCAAAATTTACTGCTTCAAAATCTTAGTATGAAAGCCAAATTTTTTACAAATTTGTTAGCGTCTTATCCAAATTTCGCTCCCTCATCTAAAATACGTTTCTTTTAAAAAATTGTCAAAACACTATCCGACTTTTTCTTGAATCGCTACTACACTTTTTAGGTTTTCCAGTCTATTTGTAACTCAAAATTTACTGCTTCAAAATCTTAGTATGAAAGCCAAATTTTTTACAAATTTGTTAGCGTCTTATCCAAATTTCGCCCCCTCATCTAAAATACGTTTCTTTTGAAAAATTGTCAAGACACGATCCGACTTTTTCTTTAATGGCTATTACACTTTTTAGGTTCTCCAGTCTATTTGTAACTTAAACTTTACTGCTTAAAAATCCTAGTATGAAAGCTGAATTTTTTACAAAGTTTTTAGCGTCTTATCCAAATTTCGCCCCCTCATCTAAAATACGTTTGTTTTAAAAAATTGTCAAAACACTATCCGACTTTTTCTTGAATCGCTACTACACTTTTTAGGTTCTCCAGTCTATCTGTAACTCAAAATTTACTGCTTTAAAATCCTATTATAAAACCTGAATTTTTAACGATTTTTTTTGGAGTCTTATAGAAATTTTGTTCTCTCATATAAAATACGTTTGTTTTAAAAAATTGTCAAAACACTATCCGACTTTTTCTTGAATCGCTACTACACTTTTTAGGGTCTCCAGTCTATCTGTAACTCAAAATTTACTGCTCTAAAATCCTATTATAAAACCTGAATTTTTAACGATTTTTTTGGAGTCTTAGAGAAATTTTGTTCTCTCATATAAAATACGTTTGTTTTAAAAAATTGTCAAAACACTATCCGACTTTTTCTTGAATCGCTACTACACTTTTTAGGGTCTCCAGTCTATCTGTAACTAAAAATTTACTGCTCTAAAATCCTATTATAAAACCTTAATTTTTAACGATTTTTTTGGAGTCTAATAGAAATTTTGTTCTCTCATATAAAATACGTTTGTTTTAAAAAATTGTCAAAACACTATCCGACTTTTTCTTGAATCGCTACTACACTTTTTAGGTTTTCCAGTCTATTTGTAACTCAAAATTTACTGCTTCAAAATCTTAGTATGAAAGCCAAATTTTTTACAAATTTGTTAGCGTCTTATCCAAATTTCGCTCCCTCATCTAAAATACGTTTCTTTTAAAAAATTGTCAAAACACTATCCGACTTTTTCTTGAATCGCTACTACACTTTTTAGGTTTTCCAGTCTATTTGTAACTCAAAATTTACTGCTTCAAAATCTTAGTATGAAAGCCAAATTTTTTACAAATTTGTTAGCGTCTTATCCAAATTTCGCCCCCTCATCTAAAATACGTTTCTTTTGAAAAATTGTCAAGACACGATCCGACTTTTTCTTTAATGGCTATTACACTTTTTAGGTTCTCCAGTCTATGTGTAACTCAACATTTACTGGTTTAAAATCCCAGTATGAAAGCTGAATTTTTTACAAATTTTTTAACGTCTTATCCAAATTTCGCTCCCTCATCTCAAATACGTTTCTTTTGAAGAATTGTCAAGACACTATCCGACTTTTTCTTCAATCGCTACTACACTTTTTAGGTTCTCCAGTCTATCTGTAACTCAAAATTTACTGCTCTAAAATCCTATTATAAAACCTTAACTTTTAACGATTTTTTTTGGAGTCTTATAGAAATTTTGTTCTCTCATATAAAATACGTTTGTTTTAAAAAATTGTCAAAACACTATCCGACTTTTTCTTGAATCGCTATTACACTTTTTAGGTTCTCCAGTCTATGTGTAACTCAACATTTACTGGTTTAAAATCCCAGTATGAAAGCTGAATTTTTTACAAATTTTATAACGTCTTATCCAAATTTCGCTCCCTCATCTCAAATACGTTTCTTTTGAAGAATTGTCAAGACACTATCCGACTTTTTCTTCAATCGCTACTACACTTTTTAGGTTCTCCAGTCTATCTGTAACTCAAAATTTACTGCTCTAAAATCCTATTATAAAACCTTAACTTTTAACGATTTTTTTTGGAGTCTTATAGAAATTTTGTTCTCTCATATAAAATACGTTTGTTTTAAAAAATTGTCAAAACACTATCCGACTTTTTCTTCAATCGCTACTACACTTTTTAGGTTCTCCAGTCTATCTGTAACTCAAAATTTACTGCTTTAAAATCCTATTATAAAACCTGAATTTTTAAACGATTTTTTTTGGAGTTTTATAGAAATTTTGTTCTCTCATATAAAATACGTTTGTTTTAAAAAATTGTCAAAACACTATCCCGACTTTTCTTGAATCGCTACTACACTTTTTAGGTTTTCCAGTCTATTTGTAACTCAAAATTTACTGCTTCAAAATCTTAGTATGAAAGCCAAATTTTTTACAAATTTGTTAGCGTCTTATCCAAATTTCGCTCCCTCATCTAAAATACGTTTCTTTTAAAAAATTGTCAAAACACTATCCGACTTTTTCTTGAATCGCTACTACACTTTTTAGGTTTTCCAGTCTATTTGTAACTCAAATTTACTGCTTCAAAATCTTAGTATGAAAGCCAAATTTTTTACAAATTTGTTAGCGTCTTATCCAAATTTCGCCCCCTCATCTAAAATACGTTTCTTTTGAAAAATTGTCAAGACACGATCCGACTTTTTCTTTAATGGCTATTACACTTTTTAGGTTCTCCAGTCTATTTGTAACTTAAACTTTACTGCTTAAAAATCCTAGTATGAAAGCTGAATTTTTTACAAAGTTTTTAGCGTCTTATCCAAATTTCGCCCCCTCATCTAAAATACGTTTGTTTTAAAAAATTGTCAAAACACTATCCGACTTTTTCTTGAATCGCTACTACACTTTTTAGGTTCTCCAGTCTATCTGTAACTCAAAATTTACTGCTTTAAAATCCTATTATAAAACCTGAATTTTTAACGATTTTTTTTGGAGTCTTATAGAAATTTTGTTCTCTCATATAAAATACGTTTGTTTTAAAAAATTGTCAAAACACTATCCGACTTTTTCTTGAATCGCTACTACACTTTTTAGGGTCTCCAGTCTATCTGTAACTCAAAATTTACTGCTCTAAAATCCTATTATAAAACCTGAATTTTTAACGATTTTTTTGGAGTCTTAGAGAAATTTTGTTCTCTCATATAAAATACGTTTGTTTTAAAAAATTGTCAAAACACTATCCGACTTTTTCTTGAATCGCTACTACACTTTTTAGGTTCTCCAGTCTATCTGTAACTCAAAATTTACTGCTTTAAAATCCCATTATAAAACCTGAATTTTTAACGATTTTTTTTTTGGAGTCTTATAGAAATTTTGTTCTCTCATATAAAATACGTTTGTTTTAAAAAATTGTCAAAACACTATCCGACTTTTTCTTGAATCGCTACTACACTTTTTAGGGTCTCCAGTCTATCTGTAACTAAAAATTTACTGCTCTAAAATCCTATTATAAAACCTTAATTTTTAACGATTTTTTTTGGAGTCTAATAGAAATTTTGTTCTCTCATATAAAATACGTTTGTTTTAAAAAATTGTCAAAACACTATCCGACTTTTTCTTGAATCGCTACTACACTTTTTAGGTTTTCCAGTCTATTTGTAACTCAAAATTTACTGCTTCAAAATCTTAGTATGAAAGCCAAATTTTTTACAAATTTGTTAGCGTCTTATCCAAATTTCGCTCCCTCATCTAAAATACGTTTCTTTTAAAAAATTGTCAAAACACTATCCGACTTTTTCTTGAATCGCTACTACACTTTTTAGGTTTTCCAGTCTATTTGTAACTCAAAATTTACTGCTTCAAAATCTTAGTATGAAAGCCAAATTTTTTACAAATTTGTTAGCGTCTTATCCAAATTTCGCCCCCTCATCTAAAATACGTTTCTTTTGAAAAATTGTCAAGACACGATCCGACTTTTTCTTTAATGGCTATTACACTTTTTAGGTTCTCCAGTCTATGTGTAACTCAACATTTACTGGTTTAAAATCCCAGTATGAAAGCTGAATTTTTTACAAATTTTTTAACGTCTTATCCAAATTTCGCTCCCTCATCTCAAATACGTTTCTTTTGAAGAATTGTCAAGACACTATCCGACTTTTTCTTCAATCGCTACTACACTTTTTAGGTTCTCCAGTCTATCTGTAACTCAAAATTTACTGCTCTAAAATCCTATTATAAAACCTGAATTTTTAACGATTTTTTTTGGAGTCTTATAGAAATTTTGTTCTCTCATATAAAATACGTTTGTTTTAAAAAATTGTCAAAACACTATCCGACTTTTTGTTGAATCGCTACTACACTTTTTAGGTTCTCCAGTCTATCTGTAACTCAAAATTTACTGCTTTAAAATCCTATTATAAAACCTGAATTTTTAACGATTTTTTTTGGAGTCTTATAGAAATTTTGTTCTCTCATATAAAATACGTTTGTTTTAAAAAATTGTCAAAACACTATCCGACTTTTTCTTGAATCGCTACTACACTTTTTAGGGTCTCCAGTCTATCTGTAACTCAAAATTTACTGCTTTAAAATCCCATTATAAAACCTGAATTTTTAACGATTTTTTTTGGAGTCTTATAGAAATTTTGTTCTCTCATATAAAATACGTTTGTTTTAAAAAATTGTCAAAACACTATCCGACTTTTTCTTGAATCGCTACTACACTTTTTAGGTTCTCCAGTCTATCTGTAACTCAAAATTTACTGCTTTAAAATCCCATTATAAAACCTGAATTTTTAACGATTTTTTTTGGAGTCTTATAGAAATTTTGTTCTCTCATATAAAATACGTTTGTTTTAAAAAATTGTCAAAACACTATCCGACTTTTTCTTGAATCGCTACTACACTTTTTAGGGTCTCCAGTCTATCTGTAACTAAAAATTTACTGCTCTAAAATCCTATTATAAAACCTTAATTTTTAACGATTTTTTTTGGAGTCTTATAGAAATTTTGTTCTCTCATATAAAATACGTTTGTTTTAAAAAATTGTCAAAACACTATCCGACTTTTTCTTGAATCGCTACTATACTTTTTAGGGTCTCCAGTCTATCTGTAACTAAAAATTTACTGCTCTAAAATCCTATTATAAAACCTTAATTTTTAACGATTTTTTTTGGAGTCTTATAGAAATTTTGTTCTCTCATATAAAATACGTTTGTTTTAAAAAATTGTCAAAACACTATCCGACTTTTTCTTGAATCGCTACTACACTTTTTAGGTTCTCCAGTCTATCTGTAACTCAAAATTTACTGCTTTAAAATCCTATTATAAAACCTGAATTTTTAACGATTTTTTTTGGAGTCTTATAGAAATTTTGTTCTCTCATATAAAATACGTTTGTTTTAAAAAATTGTCAAAACACTATCCGACTTTTTCTTGAATCGCTACTACACTTTTTAGGGTCTCCAGTCTATCTGTAACTCAAAATTTACTGCTCTAAAATCCTATTATAAAACCTGAATTTTTAACGATTTTTTTTGGAGTCTTATAGAAATTTTGTTCTCTCATATAAAATACGTTTGTTTTAAAAAATTGTCAAAACACTATCCGACTTTTTCTTGAATCGCTACTACACTTTTTAGGGTCTCCAGTCTATCTGTAACTCAAAATTTACTGCTTTAAAATCCTATTATAAAACCTGAATTTTTAACGATTTTTTTTGGAGTCTTATAGAAATTTTGTTCTCTCATATAAAATACGTTTGTTTTAAAAAATTGTCAAAACACTATCCGACTTTTTCTTGAATCGCTACTACACTTTTTAGGTTCTCCAGTCTATCTGTAACTCAAAATTTACTGCTTTAAAATCCTATTATAAAACCTGAATTTTTAACGATTTTTTTTGGAGTCTTATAGAAATTTTGTTCTCTCATATAAAATACGTTTGTTTTAAAAAATTGTCAAAACACTATCCGACTTTTTGTTGAATCGCTACTACACTTTTTAGGTTCTCCAGTCTATCTGTAACTCAAAATTTACTGCTTTAAAATCCTATTATAAAACCTGAATTTTTAACGATTTTTTTTGGAGTCTTATAGAAATTTTGTTCTCTCATATAAAATACGTTTGTTTTAAAAAATTGTCAAAACACTATCCGACTTTTTCTTGAATCGCTACTACACTTTTTAGGTTCTCCAGTCTATCTGTAACTCAAAATTTACTGCTTTAAAATCCCATTATAAAACCTGAATTTTTAACGATTTTTTTTGGAGTCTTATAGAAATTTTGTTCTCTCATATAAAATACGTTTGTTTTAAAAAATTGTCAAAACACTATCCGACTTTTCCTTGAATCGCTACTACACTTTTTAGGGTCTCCAGTCTATCTGTAACTAAAAATTTACTGCTCTAAAATCCTATTATAAAACCTTAATTTTTAACGATTTTTTTTGGAGTCTTATAGAAATTTTGTTCTCTCATATAAAATACGTTTGTTTTAAAAAATTGTCAAAACACTATCCGACTTTTTCTTGAATCGCTACTACACTTTTTAGGGTCTCCAGTCTATCTGTAACTAAAAATTTACTGCTCTAAAATCCTATTATAAAACCTTAATTTTTAACGATTTTTTTTGGAGTCTTATAGAAATTTTGTTCTCTCATATAAAATACGTTTGTTTTAAAAAATTGTCAAAACACTATCCGACTTTTTCTTGAATCGCTACTACACTTTTTAGGTTTTCCAGTCTATTTGTAACTCAAAATTTACTGCTTCAAAATCTTAGTATGAAAGCCAAATTTTTTACAAATTTGTTAGCGTCTTATCCAAATTTCGCCCCCTCATCTAAAATACGTTTCTTTTGAAAAATTGTCAAGACACGATCCGACTTTTTCTTTAATGGCTATTACACTTTTTAGGTTCTCCACTCTATGTGTAACTCAACATTTACTGGTTTAAAATCCCAGTATGAAAGCTGAATTTTTTACAAATTTTTTAACGTCTTATCCAAATTTCGCTCCCTCATCTCAAATACGTTTCTTTTGAAGAATTGTCAAGACACTATCCGACTTTTTCTTCAATCGCTACTACACTTTTTAGGTTCTCCAGTCTATCTGTAACTCAAAATTTACTGCTCTAAAATCCTATTATAAAACCTTAACTTTTAACGATTTTTTTTGGAGTCTTATAGAAATTTTGTTGTCTCATATAAAATACGTTTGTTTTAAAAAATTGTCAAAACACTATCCGACTTTTCCTTGAATCGCTACTACACTTTTTAGGGTCTCCAGTCTATCTGTAACTAAAAATTTACTGCTCTAAAATCCTATTATAAAACCTTAATTTTTAACGATTTTTTTTGGAGTCTTATAGAAATTTTGTTCTCTCATATAAAATACGTTTGTTTTAAAAAATTGTCAAAACACTATCCGACTTTTTCTTGAATCGCTACTACACTTTTTAGGTTCTCCAGTCTATCTGTAACTCAAAATTTACTGCTTTAAAATCCTATTATAAAACCTGAATTTTTAACGATTTTTTTTGGAGTCTTATAGAAATTTTGTTCTCTCATATAAAATACGTTTGTTTTAAAAAATTGTCAAAACACTATCCGACTTTTTCTTCAATCGCTACTACACTTTTTAGGTTCTCCAGTCTATCTGTAACTCAAAATTTACTGCTTTAAAATCCTATTATAAAACCTGAATTTTTAACGATTTTTTTTGGAGTCTTATAGAAATTTTGTTCTCTCATATAAAATACGTTTGTTTTAAAAAATTGTCAAAACACTATCCGACTTTTTCTTCAATCGCTACTACACTTTTTAGGTTCTCCAGTCTATCTGTAACTCAAAATTTACTGCTTTAAAATCCTATTATAAAACCTGAATTTTTAACGATTTTTTTTGGAGTTTTATAGAAATTTTGTTCTCTCATATAAAATACGTTTGTTTTAAAAAATTGTCAAAACACTATCCGACTTTTTCTTGAATCGCTACTACACTTTTTAGGTTCTCCAGTCTATCTGTAACTCAAAATTTACTGCTTTAAAATCCTATTATAAAACCTGAATTTTTAACGATTTTTTTTGGAGTCTTATAGAAATTTTGTTCTCTCATATAAAATACGTTTGTTTTAAAAAATTGTCAAAACACTATCCGACTTTTTCTTCAATCGCTACTACACTTTTTAGGTTCTCCAGTCTATCTGTAACTCAAAATTTACTGCTTTAAAATCCTATTATAAAACCTGAATTTTTAACGATTTTTTTTGGAGTTTTATAGAAATTTTGTTCTCTCATATAAAATACGTTTGTTTTAAAAAATTGTCAAAACACTATCCGACTTTTTCTTGAATCGCTACTACACTTTTTAGGTTCTCCAGTCTATCTGTAACTCAAAATTTACTGCTTTAAAATCCTATTATAAAACCTGAATTTTTAACGATTTTTTTTGGAGTCTTATAGAAATTTTGTTCTCTCATATAAAATACGTTTGTTTTAAAAAATTGTCAAAACACTATCCGACTTTTTCTTGAATCGCTACTACACTTTTTAGGTTTTCCAGTCTATTTGTAACTCAAAATTTACTGCTTCAAAATCTTAGTATGAAAGCCAAATTTTTTACAAATTTGTTAGCGTCTTATCCAAATTTCGCTCCCTCATCTAAAATACGTTTCTTTTAAAAAATTGTCAAAACACTATCCGACTTTTTCTTGAATCGCTACTACACTTTTTAGGTTTTCCAGTCTATTTGTAACTCAAAATTTACTGCTTCAAAATCTTAGTATGAAAGCCAAATTTTTTACAAATTTGTTAGCGTCTTATCCAAATTTCGCCCCCTCATCTAAAATACGTTTCTTTTGAAAAATTGTCAAGACACGATCCGACTTTTTCTTTAATGGCTATTACACTTTTTAGGTTCTCCAGTCTATTTGTAACTTAAACTTTACTGCTTAAAAATCCTAGTATGAAAGCTGAATTTTTTACAAAGTTTTTAGCGTCTTATCCAAATTTCGCCCCCTCATCTAAAATACGTTTGTTTTAAAAAATTGTCAAAACACTATCCGACTTTTTCTTGAATCGCTACTACACTTTTTAGGTTCTCCAGTCTATCTGTAACTCAAAATTTACTGCTTTAAAATCCTATTATAAAACCTGAATTTTTAACGATTTTTTTTGGAGTCTTATAGAAATTTTGTTCTCTCATATAAAATACGTTTGTTTTAAAAAATTGTCAAAACACTATCCGACTTTTTCTTGAATCGCTACTACACTTTTTAGGGTCTCCAGTCTATCTGTAACTCAAAATTTACTGCTCTAAAATCCTATTATAAAACCTGAATTTTTAACGATTTTTTTGGAGTCTTAGAGAAATTTTGTTCTCTCATATAAAATACGTTTGTTTTAAAAAATTGTCAAAACACTATCCGACTTTTTCTTGAATCGCTACTACACTTTTTAGGTTCTCCAGTCTATCTGTAACTCAAAATTTACTGCTTTAAAATCCCATTATAAAACCTGAATTTTTAACGATTTTTTTTTTGGAGTCTTATAGAAATTTTGTTCTCTCATATAAAATACGTTTGTTTTAAAAAATTGTCAAAACACTATCCGACTTTTTCTTGAATCGCTACTACACTTTTTAGGGTCTCCAGTCTATCTGTAACTAAAAATTTACTGCTCTAAAATCCTATTATAAAACCTTAATTTTTAACGATTTTTTTTGGAGTCTAATAGAAATTTTGTTCTCTCATATAAAATACGTTTGTTTTAAAAAATTGTCAAAACACTATCCGACTTTTTCTTGAATCGCTACTACACTTTTTAGGTTTTCCAGTCTATTTGTAACTCAAAATTTACTGCTTCAAAATCTTAGTATGAAAGCCAAATTTTTTACAAATTTGTTAGCGTCTTATCCAAATTTCGCCCCCTCATCTAAAATACGTTTCTTTTGAAAAATTGTCAAGACACGATCCGACTTTTTCTTTAATGGCTATTACACTTTTTAGGTTCTCCAGTCTATGTGTAACTCAACATTTACTGGTTTAAAATCCCAGTATGAAAGCTGAATTTTTTACAAATTTTTTAACGTCTTATCCAAATTTCGCTCCCTCATCTCAAATACGTTTCTTTTGAAAAATTGTCAAGACACTATCCGACTTTTTCTTCAATCGCTACTACACTTTTTAGGTTCTCCAGTCTATCTGTAACTCAAAATTTACTGCTTTAAAATCCTATTATAAAACCTTAATTTTTAACGATTTTTTTTTGGAGTCTTATAGAAATTTTGTTCTCTCATATAAAATACGTTTCTTTTGAAAAATTGTCAAGACACGATCCGACTTTTTCTTCAATCACTACTACACTTTTTAGGTACTGCAGCCTATTTGTAACTCAATATTTACTGGTTTAAAATCCTAGTATTAAAGCTGAATTTTGAACGATTTTTTTTGGAGTCTTATAGAAATTTTGTCCTCTCATATAGAAAACGTTTCTTTTAAAAAATTGTCAAGACACTATCCGAGTTTTTCTTTAACGCTACTACACTTTTAGGTTCTCCAGTCTATTAGTAACTTAAAATTTACTGCTTTAAAATCTTAGTATAAAAGCCGAATTGTTTGCAAATTTTTTAGCGTCTTATCTAAATTTCGCCTCCACATCTCGAATACGTTTCTTTTAAAAAATTGTCAAGACACTATCCGACTTTTTCTTCAATCGCTAGTACACTTTTTAAGTTCTCCAGTTTATTTGTAACCCTAAATTTACTTCTTTAAAATCTTAGTATGAAACCTGAGTTTTTTACGTTTTTTTTGCGTCTTATCTAAATTTCGTACCCTCATGTCGAATACGTTTCATTTAAAAAATTGTCAAGACACTATCCGACCTTTTTTTGAATCGCTATTACACTTTTTAGGTTCTGCAGTGTATGTGGATCCCTAAATATACTTCTTTAAAAACATATTGTCAAGCCTGACTTTTTTACGAATTTTTTAACGTCTTATCCAAATTTCGTCCCCTCATCTAGAATACCATTTTTTTTAAAAAATGTCAAGACTCTGTTCGACTTTTTATTGAATCACTATTACAATTTTTACATCCTCCAGCGTATGCGAAACCCTAAATTTACTTCTTTAAAAGCATGGAATCTGAGAATTGAAGCAACCTCAGAATTTAAGGAATCTAATATCCTGGACACCTTTAGTGACATAAGAATCTGAGCCCTTAAGAAACCTTACCTGAGATCTAAGAGAGCTTGAGATTTTGAGGGACCTAAGAACCTGGAAATTTGTGAAAAATAACCTGAGAACTGGAGGAACCTGAGATCTGGAAAAGCTTGAGATCCTAAAAACTTAGGGAACCTTAGACTTTGAGATCTGGAGGAACTTGAGTAGTAAGAACCTGAATTGTTGGAAAATTAGATCTTTGGAAACCTGAGAACTGGACAAACCTAAGAACTGAGAATTTAAAGAACCTGAGATTTTAAGTAGTTATGGAAGTTATGGAAGTATATGGACTCGACGAATATTCTAGAACGATATAGAAGGTTCTGAGATACTATAGCACAAGTGTTTGAGACATATCGATTTTCAAGATGAAATAATAGAGCTATAGAAAGGCCCACAGTGGTTTGCAAATGGTTTTATATCTATATGTAGATGAAGATGTTATCATATGTAAATGGTTGACAAAAGGTTTGTACGTTTATAATTACTTGAGCGCCACTGCTGATGTTCGTATTAGGGTACTTTACTTACATTGGTACATATGGTTGACAAGTTGTTATCAAATTCCAGAAACATGAGTACAAATGGTTGGCAAATGGTTTTCAGTGCATGTACACACGATTATGCAAGTCTAAATTCTGTGCTAGGCGTGGTACAAATATTTCTTTTTCCAGTTGGTTGTCACTGTATTCAGAAGTGGGATAATGCTACATTTCTAGTCGTAGATCACTGTGTTAAGAAGTGGGACGGGGGTAGCGAAGGTGGGACACCGGTGTTCCCATCAAAGCTCGAATTCGGACCTGATATTGTCCCGATAACCTTCGGGATCAAAAGCAAGAACCCCGGAGTTCACCTCGATCTGAAAAGCCGTCGCAATACACGCGAGATACGCCGTATCAATGCCCTTTCTACACAAATAATCCCTGAATAATTCATCGCCCCACAATGTCGCATTAAAAGCTACAAGAGAGCGATCCCCGGAGACGACGTCAACAATGCGGTGACCTACTGAATTATTCCTTTTGATCGGGCGTTCGGGGCGACACAATATTTTAATTACGGACGTGCGAGGGAGCGCCCCTGAAAACACTGAAAACAGACACAATTTTCAGTTTTCCGCTGCATTGATGGCGGAGCGCGTTCGCTAATGAACGACCCGGAACAAACGCACAAGTTTCTGAAAGGCCGAGCTGAAAGGCAAGATAAAGGAATAAAGGCCCGAGATGAAAATACACTACAGGTCGCATAATGCCGCTGTTTTTGCTTGCCTCGACGGACGGATCGCTGGAAAAATGTTGCGGCTGTGTTATTTAATTATGCATGAAATGAGTGTGTACCCGCATTGTTGCTTGGCATCTGGACGGTGGAAAAACTCGACGGAATAGGGGGAAATTAATTCTGCAATCTCTATTCCCATCGAGATTGTCGACTCGTTATTTCGCCTGTTGCGGGAACTGTTCTTGCATTCTGAGGCCGTGTTGCGGCTCACAATGCACGATACGATTTCGAACCGCATTTTTTCGGTACACGGGGCGATTTTAAACGTGTGTCAAACGTCGCGCCGCCCCCGGGGACCGCCATTAGTTACTTACGAAGGATTAGCCGAGAAACAAGAACTCTCCGGTCCGCTCTCGTAAAAGCACAAACTCCTTAGCAGTTTTGTGTTGCCCGAGAGCACTAAAGTATAGATTGGCTAACTTTGTAATGTCTTATCTCATTCAGACGGGTCGTAAAACTCGCGTAATGGATGATATTTTCCACGGTTATGCGTTGTGCAACTTCCGACCGTCTAAACCTCTCCAAATCTCCTTATTTCGGAGAGGAACGAAAAGTTCTCACGAGTTGGGGGAGTCGTTGAAAAAGTGTTGTGGCACATCTCGGGGCAGTTTACACCTGAGGGGGCTGTGCGTCTGAACGCCGGGACATTTTCTAATTGGGGGTCAGTTAACTTATGGTTTTAATTCTGGATTTGATTATGACATTGCGTTCGATTTGGGGTTTGATTAGATTTCATTCTGATCTAGATTGTGATTATATTTCTAGATTGGATTCTGGATTTGATTTTCATTTCATTCTGATTTTGATATTGGATTTTATTTGATTCGTTGATTTTTAGTCTGATTTAATTCTGATCTACACTTAGATTTTGATTCTAGATTGGACTGAGACTGACTCTGGACTTGATTTGATTCTAAAACTGATTCTATTTAGTTTTAGAATAAATGTTTGACAATACTGAAGAATCGAAGATTTTGATTTCGACAAACGAAATGTGGAAATGACATTTGAAGGATCCAAAAAGTGTAATAGTGATTCAATAAAAAGTCGAACAGTGACTTGAGAATTTTTTAAAAGAATGGTATTCTACATAAGTTACAAAAGTTAGATAAAACGTTAAAAAATTGGTAAAAAAATCATTCTTAACAATATGCATTTAGAGAAGTAAATTTAGGGTTCTACATATACTGGACGATCTAAAAAGTGTAATAATGATTCAATCAAAAGTCGAACAGTGTCTTGACAATTTTTTAAAAGAAAGGTATTCTACATGGGGGGGGAGAAATTTGGATAATACGTTAAAAAATTCGTAAAAAAATCAGGCTTAACAATACGCTTTTAAAGAAGTAAATTTAGGCTTCCACATACACTGGAGGATCGAAAAAGTGTAATAGTGATGTAACAAAAAATCGAACAGTGTCTTGACAATTTTTTAAAAGAATGGTATTTTACATGAAGGGGCGAAATTTGGATAAGACGTTAAAAAATTCGTAAAAAAGTCAGGCTTGAAAATATGCTTTTAAAGACGTAAATTTAGAGTTCCAAATACACTGGAGGATCTAAAAATTGTAATAATGATTCAACCAAAAGTCGAACAGTGTCTTGACAAGAAATGAGGAGACGAAATTTTGATAAGACGCTAAAAAATTCCTAAAAAATCATTCTTGACAATATGCATTTAGAGAAGTAAATTTAGGGTTCTACATTCACTGGACGATCTAAAAAGTGTAATAATGATTCAATCAAAAGTCGAACAGTGTCTTGACAATTTTTTAAATCAAAGGTATTCTACTTGAGGGGGCGAAATTTGGATAATACGTTAAAAAATTCGTAAAAAATTCACGTCCCCAACTATGATTTTAAAGAAGTAAATTTAGGCTTCCACATACACTGGAGGATCGAAAAAGTGTAATAGTGATGCAATAAAAAATCGAACAGTGTCTTGACGATTTTTTAAAAGAATGGTATTCTACATGAAGGGGCGAAATTTGGATAAGACGTTAAAAAATTCGTAAAAATGTCAGGCTTGAAAATATGCTTTTAAAGAAGTAAATTTAGAGTTCCAAATACACTGGAGGATCTAAAAACTGTAATAATGATTCAATCAAGAGTCGAACAGTGACTTGACAAGAAATGAGGAGACGAAATTTTGATAAAACGCAAAAAAATTCGTAAAAAATCATTCTTGACAATATGCATTTAGAGAAGTAAATTTAGGGTTCTACATTCACTGGACGATCTAAAAATTGCAATAATGATTCAATCAAAAGTTGAACAGTGTCTTGACAATTTTTGAAATCAAAAGTATTCTACTTGAGGAGGCGAAATTTGGATAATACGTTAAAAAATTCGTAAAAAATTCACGTTCCCAACTTTGATTTTAAAGAAGTAAATTTAGGCTTCCACATACAGTGGAGGATCGAAAAAGTGTAATAGTGATGCAATAAAAAATCGAACAGTGTCTTGACGATTTTTTAAAAGAATGGTATTCTACATGAAGGGGCGAAATTTGGATAAGACGTTAAAAAATTCGTAAAAATGTCAGGCTTGAAAATATGCTTTTAAAGAAGTAAATTTAGAGTTCCAAATACACTGGAGGATCTAAAAACTGTAATAATGATTCAATCAAGAGTCGAACAGTGACTTGACAAGAAATGAGGAGACGAAATTTTGATAAGACGCTAAAAAATTCGTAAAAAATCATTCTTGACAATATGCATTTAGAGAAGTAAATTTAGGGTTCTACATACACTGGACGATCTAAAAAGTGTAATAATGATTCAATCAAAAGTCGAACAGTGTCTTGACAATTTTTGAAATCAAAGGTATTCTACTTGAGGGGGCGAAATTTGGATAATACGTTAAAAAATTCGTAAAAAATTCACGTCCCCAACTATGATTTTAAAGAAGTAAATTTAGGCTTCCACATACACTGGAGGATCGAAAAAGTGTAATAGTGATGCAATAAAAAATCGAACAGTGTCTTGACGATTTTTTAAAAGAATGGTATTCTACATGAAGGGGCGAAATTTGGATAAGACGTTAAAAAAATTCGTAAAAAAGTCAGGCTTGAAAATAGGCTTTTAGAAAAGTAAATTTAGAGTTTCAAATACACTGGAAGATCAAAAACTGTAATAATGATTCAATCAAGAGTCGAACAGTGTCTTGACAAGAAATGAGAAGACGAAATTTTGATAAGACGCTAAAAAATTCCTAAAAAATCATTCTTGACAATATGCATTTAGAGAAGTAAATTTAGGGTTCTACATACACTGGACGATCTAAAAAGTGTAATAATGATTCAATCAAAAATCGAACAGTGTCTTGACAATTTTTGAAATCACAGGTATTCTACTTGAGGGGGCGAAATTTGGATAATACGTTAAAAAATTCGTAAAAAATTCACGTTCCCAACTATAATTTTAAAGAAGTAAATTTAGGCTTCCACATACACTGGAGGATCGAAAAAGTGTAATAGTGATGCAATAAAAAATCGAAGAGTGTCTTGACAATTTTTTAAAAAAATGGTATTCTACATGAAGGGGCGAAATTTGGATTAGACGTTAAAAAATTCGTAAAAAAGTCAGGCTTGAGAATAGGCTTTTAGAAAAGTAAATTTAGAGTTCCAAATACACTGGAGGATCTAAAAATTGTAATAATGATTCAATCAAGAGTCGAACAGTGACTTGACAAGAAATGAGGAGACGAAATTTTGATAAGACGCTAAAAAATTCGTAAAAAATCATTCTTGACAATATGCATTTAGAGAAGTAAATTTAGGGTTCTACATTCACTGGACGATCTAAAAATTGCAATAATGATTCAATCAAAAGTTGAACAGTGTCTTGACAATTTTTGAAATCAAAAGTATTCTACTTGAGGAGGCGAAATTTGGATAATACGTTAAAAAATTCGTAAAAAATTCACGTTCCCAACTTTGATTTTAAAGAAGTAAATTTAGGCTTCCACATACAGTGGAGGATCGAAAAAGTGTAATAGTGATGCAATAAAAAATCGAACAGTGTCTTGACGATTTTTTAAAAGAATGGTATTCTACATGAAGGGGCGAAATTTGGATAAGACGTTAAAAAATTCGTAAAAATGTCAGGCTTGAAAATATGCTTTTAAAGAAGTAAATTTAGAGTTCCAAATACACTGGAGGATCTAAAAACTGTAATAATGATTCAATCAAGAGTCGAACAGTGACTTGACAAGAAATGAGGAGACGAAATTTTGATAAGACGCTAAAAAATTCGTAAAAAATCATTCCTGACAATATGCATTTAGAGAAGTAAATTTAGGGTTCTACATACACTGGACGATCTAAAAAGTGTAATAATGATTCAATCAAAAGTCGAACAGTGTCTTGACAATTTTTGAAATCAAAGGTATTCTACTTGAGGGGGCGAAATTTGGATAATACGTTAAAAAATTCGTAAAAAATTCACGTTCCCAACTATGATTTTAAAGAAGTAAATTTAGGCTTCCACATACACTGGAGGATCGAAAAAGTGTAATAGTGATTTAATAAAAAGTCGAACAGTGTCTTGACGATTTTTTAAAAGAATGGTATTCTACATGAAGGGGCGAAATTTGGATTAGACGTTAAAAAATTCGTAAAAAAGTCAGGCTTGAGAATAGGCTTTTAGAAAAGTAAATTTAGAGTTCCAAATACACTGGAGGATCTAAAAATTGTAATAATGATTCAATCAAGAGTCGAACAGTGACTTGACAAGAAATGAGGAGACGAAATTTTGATAAGACGCTAAAAAATTCCTAAAAAATCATTCTTAACAATATGCATTTAGAGAAGTAAATTTAGGGTTCTACATACACCGGACGATCTAAAAAGTGTAATAATGATTCAATCAAAAATCGAACAGTGTCTTGACAATTTTTGAAATCACAGGTATTCTACTTGAGGGGGCGAAATTTGGATAATACGTTAAAAAATTCGTAAAAAATTCACGTTCCCAACTATAATTTTAAAGAAGTAAATTTAGGCTTCCACATACACTGGAGGATCGAAAAAGTGTAATAGTGATGCAATAAAAAATCGAAGAGTGTCTTGACAATTTTTTAAAAGAATGGTATTCTACATGAAGGGGCGAAATTTGGATTAGACGTTAAAAAATTCGTAAAAAAGTCAGGCTTGAGAATAGGCTTTTAGAAAAGTAAATTTAGAGTTCCAAATACACTGGAGGATCTAAAAATTGTAATAATGATTCAATCAAGAGTCGAACAGTGACTTGACAAGAAATGAGGAGACGAAATTTTGATAAGACGCTAAAAAATTCGTAAAAAATCATTCTTGACAATATGCATTTAGAGAAGTAAATTTAGGGTTCTACATACACTGGACGATCTAAAAAGTGTAATAATGATTCATTCAAAAATCGAACAGTGTCTTGACAATTTTTTAAATCAAAGGTATTCTACTTGAGGGGGCGAAATTTGGATAATACGTTAAAAAATTCGTAAAAAATTCACGTCCCCAACTATGATTTTAAAGAAGTAAATTTAGGCTTCCACATACACTGGAGGATCGAAAAAGTGTAATAGTGATGCAATAAAAAATCGAACAGTGTCTTGACGATTTTTTAAAAGAATGGTATTCTACATGAAGAGGCGAAATTTGGATAAGAGGTTAAAAAATTCGTAATAAAGTCAGGCTTGAAAATAGGCTTTTAGAAAAGTAAATTTAGAGTTCCAAATACACTGGAGGATCTAAAAATTGTAACAATGATTCAATCAAGAGTCGAACAGTGTCTTGAGATGAAATGAGGAGACGAAATTTTGATAAGACGCAAAAATATTCGTAAAAAATCATTCTTGACAATATGCATTTAGAGAAGTAAATTTAGGGTTCTACATTCACTGGACGATCTAAAAATTGCAATAATGATTCAATCAAAAGTTGAACAGTGTCTTGACAATTTTTGAAATCAAAAGTATTCTACTTGAGGAGGCGAAATTTGGATAATACGTTAAAAAATTCGTAAAAAATTCACGTTCCCAACTTTGATTTTAAAGAAGTAAATTTAGGCTTCCACATACAGTGGAGGATCGAAAAAGTGTAATAGTGATGCAATAAAAAATCGAACAGTGTCTTGAAGATTTTTTAAAAGAATGGTATTCTACATGAAGGGGCGAAATTTGGATAAGACGTTAAAAAATTCGTAAAAATGTCAGGCTTGAAAATATGCTTTTAAAGAAGTAAATTTAGAGTTCCAAATACACTGGAGGATCTAAAAACTGTAATAATGATTCAATCAAGAGTCGAACAGTGACTTGACAAGAAATAAGGAGACGAAATTTTGATAAGACGCTAAAAAATTCGTAAAAAATCATTCCTGACAATATGCATTTAGAGAAGTAAATTTAGGCTTCCACATACACTGGAGGATCGAAAAAGTGTAATAGTGATTTAATAAAAAGTCGAACAGTGTCTTGACGATTTTTTAAAAGAATGGTATTCTACATGAAGGGGCGAAATTTGGATTAGACGTTAAAAAATTCGTAAAAAAGTCAGGCTTGAAAATAGGCTTTTAGAAAAGTAAATTTAGAGTTCCAAATACACTGGAGGATCTAAAAATTGTAACAATGATTCAATCAAGAGTCGAACAGTGTCTTGACAAGAAATGAGGAGACGAAATTTTGATAAGACGCTAAAAAATTCCTAAAAAATCATTCTTGACAATATGCATTTAGAGAAGTAAATTTAGGGTTCTGCATACACTGGACGATCTAAAAAGTGTAATAATGATTCAATCAAAAGTCGAACAGTGTCTTGACAATTTTTGAAATCAAAGGTATTCTACTTGAGGGGGCGAAATTTGGATAATACGTTAAAAAATTCGTAAAAAATTCACGTCCCCAACTATGATTTTAAAGAAGTAAATTTAGGCTTCCACATACACTGGAGGATCGAAAAAGTGTAATAGTGATGCAATAAAAAAAATCTAAGTCTTGACAATTTTTTAAAAGAATTCTACATTTTACATATTCTACATAAAGGGGCGAAATTTGGATAAAACGTTAAAAAATTCGTAAAAAATCAGGCTTAAAAGTATGCTTTTAAAGAAGTAAATTTAGAGTTCCAAATACACTAGAAGATCTAAAAATTGCAATAATGATTCAATCAAGATACGAACAGTGTCTTGACAAGAAATGAGGAGACGAGATTTTGATAAGACGCTAAAAAATTCGCAAAAAATCATTCTTGACAATATGCATTTAGAGAAGTAAATTTAGGGTTCTACATACACTGGACGATCTAAAAAGTGTAATAATGATTCAATCAAAAATCGAACAGTGTCTTGACAATTTTTGAAATCACAGGTATTCTACTTGAGGGGGCGAAATTTGGATAATACGTTAAAAAATTCGTAAAAAATTCACGTTCCCAACTATAATTTTAAAGAAGTAAATTTAGGCTTGCACATACACTGGAGGATCGAAAAAGTGTAATAGTGATGCAATAAAAAATCGAAGAGTGTCTTGACAATTTTTTAAAAGAATGGTATTCTACATGAAGGGGCGAAATTTGGATTAGACGTTAAAAAATTCGTAAAAAAGTCAGGCTTGAGAATAGGCTTTTAGAAAAGTAAATTTAGAGTTCCAAATACACTGGAGGATCTAAAAATTGTAATAATGATTCAATCAAGAGTCGAACAGTGACTTGACAAGAAATGAGGAGACGAAATTTTGATAAGACGCTAAAAAATTCGTAAAAAATCATTCTTGACAATATGCATTTAGAGAAGAAAATTTAGGGTTCTACATACACTGGACGATCTAAAAAGTGTAATAATGATTCATTCAAAAATCGAACAGTGTCTTGACAATTTTTTAAATCAAAGGTATTCTACTTGAGGGGGCGAAATTTGGATAATACGTTAAAAAATTCGTAAAAAATTCACGTCCCCAACTATGATTTTAAAGAAGTAAATTTAGGCTTCCACATACACTGGAGGATCGAAAAAGTGTAATAGTGATGCAATAAAAAATCGAACAGTGTCTTGACGATTTTTTAAAAGAATGGTATTCTACATGAAGGGGCGAAATTTGGATAAGAGGTTAAAAAATTCGTAAAAAAGTCAGGCTTGAAAATAGGCTTTTAGAAAAGTAAATTTAGAGTTTCAAATACACTGGAAGATCAAAAATTGCAATAATGATTCAATCAAGAGTCGAACAGTGTCTTGACAAGAAATAAGGAGACGAAATTTTGATAAGACGCTAAAAAACTCGCAAAAAATCATTCTTGACAATATGCATTTAGAGAAGTAAATTTAGGGTTCTACATACACTGGACGATCTAAAAAGTGTAATAATGATTCAATCAAAAGTCGAACAGTGTCTTGACAATTTTTTAAAAGAAAGGTATTCTACATGAGGGGGAGAAATTTGGATAATACGTTAAAAAATTCGTAAAAAATTCACGTCCCCAACTATGATTTTAAAGAAGTAAATTTAGGCTTCCACATACACTGGAGGATCGAAAAAGTGTAATAGTGATGCAATAAAAAATCGAACAGTGTCTTGACGATTTTAAAAAAAAATGGTATTCTACATGAAGGGGCGAAATTTGGATAAGACGTTAAAAAATTCGTAAAAATGTCAGGTTTGAAAATATGCTTTTAAAGAAGTAAATTTAGAGTTCCAAATACACTGGAAGATCTAAAAATTGCAATAATGATTCAATCAAGAGTCGAACAGTGTCTTGACAAGAAATAAGGAGACGAAATTTTGATAAGACGCTAAAAAACTCGCAAAAAATCATTCTTGACAACATGCATTTAGAGAAGTAAATTTAGGGTTCTACATACACTGGACGATCTAAAAATTGCAATAATGATTCAATCAAAAGTCGAACAGTGTCTTGACAATTTTTGAAATCACAGGTATTCTACTTGAGGGGGCGAAATTTGGATAATACGTTAAAAAATTCGTAAAAAATTCACGTTCCCAACTATGATTTTAAAGAAGTAAATTTAGGCTTCCACATACACTGGAGGATCGAAAAAGTGTAATAGTGATTTAATAAAAAGTCGAACAGTGTCTTGACGATTTTTTAAAAGAATGGTATTCTACATGAAGGGGCGAAATTTGGATTAGACGTTAAAAAATTCGTAAAAAAGTCAGGCTTGAAAATAGGCTTTTAGAAAAGTAAATTTAGAGTTCCAAATACACTGGAGGATCTAAAAATTGTAACAATGATTCAATCAAGAGTCGAACAGTGTCTTGACAAGAAATGAGGAGACGAAATTTTGATAAGACGCTAAAAAATTCCTAAAAAATCATTCTTGACAATATGCATTTAGAGAAGTAAATTTAGGGTTCTGCATACACTGGACGATCTAAAAAGTGTAATAATGATTCAATCAAAAGTCGAACAGTGTCTTGACAATTTTTGAAATCAAAGGTATTCTACTTGAGGGGGCGAAATTTGGATAATACGTTAAAAAATTCGTAAAAAATTCACGTCCCCAACTATGATTTTAAAGAAGTAAATTTAGGCTTCCACATACACTGGAGGATCGAAAAAGTGTAATAGTGATGCAATAAAAAAAATCTAAGTCTTGACAATTTTTTAAAAGAATTCTACATTTTACATATTCTACATAAAGGGGCGAAATTTGGATAAAACGTTAAAAAATTCGTAAAAAATCAGGCTTAAAAGTATGCTTTTAAAGAAGTAAATTTAGAGTTCCAAATACACTAGAAGATCTAAAAATTGCAATAATGATTCAATCAAGATACGAACAGTGTCTTGACAAGAAATGAGGAGACGAGATTTTGATAAGACGCTAAAAAATTCGCAAAAAATCATTCTTGACAATATGCATTTAGAGAAGTAAATTTAGGGTTCTACATACACTGGACGATCTAAAAAGTGTAATAATGATTCAATCAAAAATCGAACAGTGTCTTGACAATTTTTGAAATCACAGGTATTCTACTTGAGGGGGCGAAATTTGGATAATACGTTAAAAAATTCGTAAAAAATTCACGTTCCCAACTATAATTTTAAAGAAGTAAATTTAGGCTTGCACATACACTGGAGGATCGAAAAAGTGTAATAGTGATGCAATAAAAAATCGAAGAGTGTCTTGACAATTTTTTAAAAGAATGGTATTCTACATGAAGGGGCGAAATTTGGATTAGACGTTAAAAAATTCGTAAAAAAGTCAGGCTTGAGAATAGGCTTTTAGAAAAGTAAATTTAGAGTTCCAAATACACTGGAGGATCTAAAAATTGTAATAATGATTCAATCAAGAGTCGAACAGTGACTTGACAAGAAATGAGGAGACGAAATTTTGATAAGACGCTAAAAAATTCGTAAAAAATCATTCTTGACAATATGCATTTAGAGAAGAAAATTTAGGGTTCTACATACACTGGACGATCTAAAAAGTGTAATAATGATTCATTCAAAAATCGAACAGTGTCTTGACAATTTTTTAAATCAAAGGTATTCTACTTGAGGGGGCGAAATTTGGATAATACGTTAAAAAATTCGTAAAAAATTCACGTCCCCAACTATGATTTTAAAGAAGTAAATTTAGGCTTCCACATACACTGGAGGATCGAAAAAGTGTAATAGTGATGCAATAAAAAATCGAACAGTGTCTTGACGATTTTTTAAAAGAATGGTATTCTACATGAAGGGGCGAAATTTGGATAAGAGGTTAAAAAATTCGTAAAAAAGTCAGGCTTGAAAATAGGCTTTTAGAAAAGTAAATTTAGAGTTTCAAATACACTGGAAGATCAAAAATTGCAATAATGATTCAATCAAGAGTCGAACAGTGTCTTGACAAGAAATAAGGAGACGAAATTTTGATAAGACGCTAAAAAACTCGCAAAAAATCATTCTTGACAATATGCATTTAGAGAAGTAAATTTAGGGTTCTACATACACTGGACGATCTAAAAAGTGTAATAATGATTCAATCAAAAGTCGAACAGTGTCTTGACAATTTTTTAAAAGAAAGGTATTCTACATGAGGGGGAGAAATTTGGATAATACGTTAAAAAATTCGTAAAAAATTCACGTCCCCAACTATGATTTTAAAGAAGTAAATTTAGGCTTCCACATACACTGGAGGATCGAAAAAGTGTAATAGTGATGCAATAAAAAATCGAACAGTGTCTTGACGATTTTAAAAAAAAATGGTATTCTACATGAAGGGGCGAAATTTGGATAAGACGTTAAAAAATTCGTAAAAATGTCAGGTTTGAAAATATGCTTTTAAAGAAGTAAATTTAGAGTTCCAAATACACTGGAAGATCTAAAAATTGCAATAATGATTCAATCAAGAGTCGAACAGTGTCTTGACAAGAAATAAGGAGACGAAATTTTGATAAGACGCTAAAAAACTCGCAAAAAATCATTCTTGACAACATGCATTTAGAGAAGTAAATTTAGGGTTCTACATACACTGGACGATCTAAAAATTGCAATAATGATTCAATCAAAAGTCGAACAGTGTCTTGACAATTTTTGAAATCACAGGTATTCTACTTGAGGGGGCGAAATTTGGATAATACGTTAAAAAATTCGTAAAAAATTCACGTTCCCAACTATGATTTTAAAGAAGTAAATTTAGGCTTCCACATACACTGGAGGATCGAAAAAGTGTAATAGTGATTTAATAAAAAGTCGAACAGTGTCTTGACGATTTTTTAAAAGAATGGTATTCTACATGAAGGGGCGAAATTTGGATTAGACGTTAAAAAATTCGTAAAAAAGTCAGGCTTGAAAATAAGCTTTTAGAAAAGTAAATTTAGAGTTCCAAATACACTGGAGGATCTAAAAATTGTAACAATGATTCAATCAAGAGTCGAACAGTGTCTTGACATGAAATGAGGAGACGAAATTTTGATAAGACGCAAAAAAATTCGTAAAAAATCATTCTTTACAATATGCATTTAGAGAAGTAAATTTAGGGTTCTACATTCACTGGACGATCTAAAAAGTGTAATAATGATTCAATCAAAAGTCGAAGTGTCTTGACAATTTTTGAAATCAAAGGTATTCTACATGAGGGGACGAAATTTGGATAAGACGCTAAGAAATTCAAATTTTTTGCATTACTTTGAAGACATAGTTTTTATATGCTACGTATACTAGCAAACTAAGAAAATGTCATAACAATACAATTGAAGGTTGGGATTATTTTTGGCAATTTTAAATAAGAA
This sequence comes from Diaperis boleti, assembly GCA_963583935.1. Taxonomy (NCBI): domain Eukaryota; kingdom Metazoa; phylum Arthropoda; class Insecta; order Coleoptera; family Tenebrionidae; genus Diaperis; species Diaperis boleti. The sequence continues at coordinate 58,093,168 of OY757246.1, forward strand.
CAATTTTCATTTTTTGGGATGAAATTTGGAAGACATCGTGGTCATATGGAATTCCCAGTCATTTTGTATTTCGCTCCATATCGGTTTACGTCCGAAGATACTCTACACGATTTTTCCCACCATCATTAATGTCATTCTTTCCAGTCGGTGGCGAACCATTGAGAAAAACTCCGCAACCTCTCGTTATCTCCCTCTCGGCCGCAATGAATTTCTCTCCTCGCGTATCTAAGCAAGCAATTCAGGTGGATAGAGTCCTCAAGCTTCACTTAAGCACCGAACGAACAAAACGAGCGACGAGATAAAGCTGCGTGTAAATGTAAAACAATCTGTGGGCCGGTAATAGAGATAGCGAGCGCTCCTCCGCAGATAGACTCCGGCAAGAACACACAACTACCGAATAAATACGCGAGATACAATCGTCTTGAAAGAACATGCTCCCGATTGAAATACCGGACGGAGATGCGAATCGCTCTAGTTGGCTCATTAGCGCCGAGGGGTCCGATTGGTCCGGGGGTGACAGCGCGCCGAATTTGAATCGGCTCGGCGATAAATAATTCCGAAAATCGATCCTGACACTAAACGCGCTAAGTTATGTACTTGTCTGCATAAATTTGAATCGGTTTGGGAGTTATGGGACGGTGTGGGAAGACCGCGGCGGTTTCCCGTATTCCAATCGACTGATTAACAAAGACTAACTGTACTCTCGATAATAAATTTGAGCAATGAAGTGTCAACCGGGTCTCCCACTCGGCGACAACTCTTCCCTCTAAAAGCGTCTCCGCGGGCATTTTTCCCGGATACAACGTCAAGAAATTTCGAATTTATTCATCAAATGTAATTATGGAACTCGCCGACTACAGACTAGTTGAGTGACATCATAATTTAACTTTGTAACTACTTATACTAATATAATAAGTTGGCAACGTCTGCACTGCGTCACTGCTCCTGCTGCACTTAATAACCGACGATCACTCATTTTTTCCGCATTGTGACAACTGCCTGTTTTTTAAATTTAGAACCCTCGCCGCTGCTTTTTTTGTGGAACGACAGGAATGACATGGTTCGAATTTCGGGGACTTCGTTAGGAGTTGAGGAATTACTGGTGAAGATCACAAATTCAGATTAACCTAAAAACGGAAACTGTAGATGCACGAAGTGGACAACTTGTTACAAGTAATATATCACAAAAAGCTCAAGGGACTACACTCGTCGGGAGATAGCGTTTACTGTTGTCTTTCATTCCAGTCCCTCCATCTATGGTCAAAGGAAATTACGTCACCTATCAGGTCTTCAATTTTTCAGACTTTACTTTTAAAAAATTGTCAAGACAGTATCCAACTATCTCATACATTTTGTTATGACAATTTTTAGATCGTCTAGTATTATTATATTACTTCTTCAAAGTTTTGTAAAGAAATCTGAAGTTTGAATGTTTAAAAAATTGTCAAGACACAATTGGACTTTCGAATGAATTAAGTGTACCTACTAGTGTCTGTAAAATGTCAAACTTACTTTCCTAAAACTGCGTTGAAAGTTTTTTTTTTACGAATTTCCTAGCGTCTTATCCTAATTTCTGTCGCCATGTCAAATTCGTTTCTTTTAAAAAATTGTCAAGAGACTATCCAACTATCTAATAAATTGTTATCACACATTTTAGGTCTTCTAGTATATCTAGAATCTAAAATTTACTTCTTAAAACCTTTGTAAGGAAACATACATTTATTATGAGTTTCTTAGCCTTATAAAAATTTCGTATTGTCATATCGAATTCGTTCATGTTTCAAAAATTGTCAAGACACCATCCAACAATCTAATAAATTTTTATCACAAGTTTTAGGTCTTCTAGTATATGTAGAATCGCAAACTTACTTCTACTTCCCCTGTAAAGCAATCTGGATTTATTAGGAGTCTCCTAGTCTTATCCAAATTTCGTAACGTGATATCGAATTCGCTCATGTTTCAAAAATTGTCAAGACACTATCCGACTTTTGAATGAATTGCTATCGAACTGTTGAAGTGTACTAGTGTCTGGAAAATGTCAATCTTACTTCTTAAAAGCTTTGTAAGGAAACATAAATTTATTACGAGTTCCTTAGCCTTATAAAAATTTTGTATTGTCATATCGAATTCGTTCATGTTTCAAAAATTGTCAAGACACCATCCAACAATCTAATAAATTTTTATCACACGTTTTAGGTCTTCTAGTATATGTAGAATCTCAAACTTGCTCCTACAGAGTTCTGTAAGGCAACTTGGATTTATTAGGAGCTTCTTAGTCTTGTTAAAATTTCATATCGTGATATCGAATTCGTTCATGTTTCAAAAATTGTCAAGACACTATCCGACGTTTGAATGAATTTCTATTACACTGTTTAAGTGTACCGGTGTATGGAAAATGTCAAACTTACTTTCTTAAAGCTGTGTTGAAAAACGGAAATTTTTTACGAATTTCTTAGCGCCTTATCCAAATTTCTGTCGCCATGTCAAATTCGCTGGTTTTAAAAAATTGTCAAGGCATCATCCAACTATCTAATAAATTGTTATCACACATTTTGGGTCTTCTTTATCATATTAATCCTCTGATCCTCTCGATCTTTTAGAATTGTTGATCCACTTGATCTATTGAGCCTTTTTGAGCCATTTAATCTTTTTGATTTTATACCCTTTAAAACCTTTTATTTTCCTCATTATTTGCAGCCTTTTGATTCTTTTCATTGTTGTGATATCTTTCAATCCTTGTAATCATTTTGATTATGTTTTGATTTTCTCTACCCTTTAAAGCCTTTTTATGATCTTCATTATTGATAACCCTTTGATTTATTTGATCCCGAAAATTCTTTGAACCCTTGTAATTTTGATCATGTTAGTCCTTTTAATCTTTTTGACCCTTTGACTCGTTTTATTCTCCTATTTGATCTTTTTGATCCGATTGATTCTCTTGATCCTACATTGATTAATTTGATCCTTTTGAGACTTTCAATTCTATTGATCTTGTTGCTTCTGTTGATACTTTTGATTTTCTTGATCGATCATTAATCATCTGATCCTCTTAATCATCTCGACTCTTTGTTAACAACTTGATCCTTTTAAGCCATTTAATCTTTTCGATCCTCTACCCTTTAAAATGTTTTTATGATCTTCATTCCTTGTAATCTTTTGATTCTATTGATCCTGAAAATTCTTTGAGCCCTTGTAATCATTTTGATCATCTTATTGCTTTCAATCTTTTTGACCCTTCGACTCGTTTTATTCTCTTATTTGATCTTCTTGATACTTTTGATCCGATTGATTCTCTTGATGCTATTTTGATTGATTTGATCCTTTTGAGACTTTCAATTCTGTTGATCTTGTTGCTTCTTTTTATTTTCTTGATCATATTAATCATCTGATCCTTTTGACCTTTTGGACTTTTTTTAACAACTTGATGCTTTTGAGCCATTTAATCTTTTCGATCCTCTACCCTTTAAAATGTTTTTATGATCTTCATTCCTTGTAATCTTTTGATTCTATTGATCCTGAAAATTCTTTGAGCCCTTGTAATCATTTTGATCATCTTATTGCTTTCAATCTTTTTGACCCTTCGACTCGTTTTATTCTCTTATTTGATCTTCTTGATACTTTTGATCCGATTGATTCTCTTGATGCTATTTTGATTGATTTGATCCTTTTGAGACTTTCAATTCTGTTGATCTTGTTGCTTCTTTTGATTTTCTTAATCATATTGATCATCTGATAATCTGGACCTTTTGGACTTTTTTAACAACTTGATGCTTTTGAGCCATTTAATCTTTTCGATCTTCTACCCTTTAAAATGTTTTTATGATCTTCATTCCTTGTAATCTTTTGATTCTATTGATCCTGAAAATTCTTTGAGCCTTTTTAATAATTTTGATCATCTTATTGCTTTCAATCTTTTTGACCCTTCGACTCGTTTTATTCTCTTATTTGATCTTCTTGATACTTTTGATCCGATTGATTCTCTTGATGCTATTTTGATTGATTTTATCCTTTTGAGACTTTCAATTCTGTTGATCTTGTTGCTTCTTTTAATTTTCTTGATCATCTTAATCATCTGATCCTCTTGACCTTTTGGACTTTTTTTAACAACTTGATGCTTTTGAGCCATTTAATCTTTTCGATCCTCTACCCTTTAAAATGTTTTTATGATCTTCATTCCTTGTAATCTTTTGATTCTATTGATCCTGAAAATTCTTTGAGCCTTTTTAATAATTTTGATCATCTTATTGCTTTCAATCTTTTTGACCCTTCGACTCGTTTTATTCTCTTATTTGATCTTCTTGATACTTTTGATCCGATTGATTCTCTTGATGCTATTTTGATTGATTTTATCCTTTTGAGACTTTCAATTCTGTTGATCTTGTTGCTTCTTTTAATTTTCTTGATCATCTTAATCATCTGATCCTCTTGACCTTTTGGACTTTTTTTAACAACTTGATGCTTTTGAGCCATTTATCTTTTCGATCCTCTACCCTTTAAAATGTTTTTATGATCTTCATTCCTTGTAATCTTTTGATTCTATTGATCCTGAAAATTCTTTGAGCCCTTTTAATCATTGTGATCATCTTATTGTTTTCAATCTTTTTGACCCTTCGAGTCGTTTTATTCTCTTATTTGATCTTCTTGATACTTTTGATCCGATTGATTCTCTTGATGCTATTTTGATTGATTTGATCTTTTTGAGACTGTCAATTCTATTGATCTTGTTGCTATTGTAAATCGTTTTGATATTCTGGATGATATTAATCCTGTGATCCTTTTAGATATTTTGATCAATTTGGTTTTACTGATCTCTTGAGATTTTGAGTCTTTTGTTACTTTTGCTCCCCTTGATTTTGCCGAATCTATCAATATTTTTGATATATCTTTCTAGTTTTGTATTTTATTGATTTCTTCCGACTTTTTGATCCATCATTTTCTTTCTTTTTTCTGTTTGTCCTTCCTTTAGAATATTTTTGATTAACAGTTGTATCGATTGCGGCCTTCCCACCCTGCCACCACGTTTCTATAAACGCAAATGACCATAAAATTGTAATAACCGCGACTTTGAAGCTAAAAAGTGTCGTCTCTTCGTCGACAATGTCCAGCCTACGAGCACCTAATTAAACCGTGCCAGTTTTTCCTCCGCCTAATGACCGCCAATTTGAAATAAATGTCTTTTTGTAATGTTTATTCGCTCGGTAACAATCGCGAAGCAGTATATCGAGTATTGCAACAATCCGCATTGTCCCAACAAATTTTTCCGACCTTCGTCGGACGGAAACTTCGCACTCGGAATAATCAAACGTGCTCTGTTCGTCCAGAGGTCTCCCAAAGGACCCCGTTCTGGTTCGGAACCCAAAAATCAAACGGACATGTCCTACAAAGGTGTCCTTTATGCATCGCATGTCATTATGTTCCCCTTTTGTGAGCTCCTTTTGTGCGCGCGGCGAGCAGTTCGGTCTTGCATAGCAATGAGACGGCTCCGGCTCCGGATTTTAATGTTTTTATAATCATCCTCCGGCTCCCGTTAATGTAACACTTTTGCTTTCGGCCAGAACCAAAGGCTTCATAAAAGACTTTTTCCTTTTTTATGTAAAACGTCCTAACTTCATTAACCCGTCGGTCGGGAGCATGAATTTTTAGAGGACACAGGACCTGCTTGTTAATTACTCCCTCTCGGTCCAATTTCGTCCGAAGAAAGGCTCGTTATTATGATTGGAAAAATGCTGACCCCATCCGGGGCGCCCGTCCCCTCGATCGTGTTTTCTTTATGCTTTGTGGCGTCCGAAAGCAGAAGCAGAAACAACAACGAGAACGAGTCCATCGCAGAAATGAACATTCGCGTTTGATGTGAAAGGTCGTACATTAATTCATAATGAACGAGCGGGCAGCGGAGTCCGCCGTTACCGCCGCCGCCGCCGCCGCCGCCGCCGCCCACTTATATTTCCTTAATCCCCGAGAGCAGCGGCACACAAACGGACCTGGCAGTGGCCGCATAGCATGATGAAAACCTAATGGTTATATCTCTTTATGTCGAGATCAAAGGGCGCAGCGCGGCAAGATCGTCCTTTTTTCCAAACTCATCGTATCGGCTGCGGCGGGATGTGCGCTGCGCTCCGCGCCGCTCCCGACTTTAATTAGTCCTCGAGAGGACTTTCGTAATTGTCCTTTTTGGCCGTGACACTCCGCCACTGACCGGTTCAAAATGGCGAAAAATGCGGCTCTTCACCGAGACGTTTCTACGGCCAAATGGTACAAATTCGACAAAAGTTCCACTTCTAAGGGGCGTCACGGTCACATATGCGATAGATATACAACAACTAATACAACTGGAAGTCAAACTGTCAAAGAGATTGTAACAAAATCAGACTTGCTGCATCAGAAGAGTTAAAAAATGTCACAGAAACGAATTTGAAGGTCGGGCTGATTTTTAACAATTTTTAAAATTGGGTTTTGTTACAGAACTTTTTCGAAGTAATTTTAATACTCTAAATACACTGAAAGATTTGAAAAATGTCACTGCAATACAGATGAAAGTCTATTTATGTTTTGACAATTTTGAAAAGTGAGCGATTTCGAATTAGGGAGACGAACAGTTGAGAATTTATAACAAAATTAGTTTTGCGTACAGAACTTTTAAGAAGCAATTTCTAGATTCTACATTCACCAGAAGAGTTAAAAAATGTCACAGAAACAAATCTGAAAGACGGGTTGATTTTTGACAATTTTTAAAATTGAACGGTTTTGATTTCGCGAGACAAAATTTGGAAAAAATCGGGTTTCGTTACAGAACTTTTTCGAAGTAATTTTAATACACTGGAAGACTTGAAAAATGTCACTGCAATACAGATGAAAGTCTGGTTTATGTTTTGACAATTTTGAAAAGTGAGCGATTTCGAATTAGGGAGACGAACAGTTGAGAATTTATAACAAAATTAGTTTTGCGTACAGAACTTTTAAGAAGCAATTTCTAGATTCTACATTCACCAGAAGAGTTAAAAAATGTCACAGAAACAAATCTGAAAGACGGGTTGATTTTTGACAATTTTTAAAATTGAACGGTTTTGATTTCGCGAGACAAAATTTGGAAAAAATCGGGTTTCGTTACAGAACTTTTTCGAAGTAATTTTAATACACTGGAAGACTTGAAAAATGTCACTGCAATACAGATGAAAGTCTGGTTTATGTTTTGACAATTTTGAAAAGTGAGCGATTTCGAATTAGGGAGACGAACAGTTGAGAATTTATAACAAAATTAGTTTTGCGTACAGAACTTTTAAGAAGCAATTTCTAGATTCTACATTCACCAGAAGAGTTAAAAAATGTCACAGAAACAAATCTGAAGGACGGGTTGATTTTTGACGATTTTTAAAATTGAACGGTTTTGATTTCGCGAGAGAAAATTTGGAAAAAAATTGGGTTTCGTTACAGAACTTTTCCGAAGTAATTTTTATACTCTAAATACACCCAAAGACTTGAAAAATGTCACTGTAATACAGATGAAAGTCTGGTTTATTTTTTGACAATTTTGGAAAGTGAGCGATTTCGATCTAGGGAGACGAACAGTTGAGAATTTGTAACAAAATTAGTTTTGCTTAGAGAACTTTGAAGAGGCAATTTCTAGATTCTACATACACCCGAAGAGTTAAAAAATGTCACAGAAACAAATCTAAAGGTCGGTTTGATTTTTGACAATTTTTAAAATTGAACGGTTTTGATCTCGCGAGAGAAAATTTGGAAAAAAATTGTGTTTCGTTACAGAACTTTTTCGAAGTAATTTTTACACTCTAAATACACCCGAAGACTTGAAAAATGTCACAGTAATACAGATGAAAGTCTGGTTTATTTTTTGACAATTTTGAAAAGTGAGCGATTTCGAATTAGGGAGACGAACAGTTGAAAATTTATAACAAAATTAGTTTTGCGTACAGAACTTTTAAGAAGCAATTTCTAGATTCTACATTCACCAGAAGAGTTAAAAAATGTAACAGAAACAAATCTGAAGGACGGGTTGATTTTTGACAATTTTTAAAATTGAACGGTTTTGATTTCGCGAGAGAAAATTTGGAAAAAAATCGGGTTTCGTTACAGAACTTTTTCGAAGTAATTTTAATACTCTAAATACACTGGAAGACTTGAAAAATGTCACTGTAATACAGATGAGTCTGGTTTATTTTTTGACAATTTTGGAAAGTGAGCGATTTCGATCTAGGGAGACGAACAGTTGAGAATTTGTAACAAAATTAGTTTTGCTTAGAGAACTTTGAAGAGGCAATTTCTAGATTCTACATACACCCGAAGAGTTAAAAAATGTCACAGAAACAAATCTAAAGGTCGGGTTGATTTTTGACAATTTTTAAAATTGAACGGTTTTAATTTCGCGAGACAAAATTTGGAAAAAAATCGGGTTTCGTTACAGAACTTTTTCGAAGTAATTTTAATACTCTAAATACACTGGAAGACTTGAAAAATGTCACTGCAATACAAATGAAAGTCTGGTTTATGTTTTGACAATTTTGAAAAGTGAGCGATTTCGAATTAGGGAGACGAACAGTTGAGAATTTGTAACAAAATTAGTTTTGCTTAGAGAACTTTGAAGAGACAATTTCTAGATTCTACATACACCCGAAGAGTTAAAAAATGTCACAGAAACAAATCTAAAGGTCGGGTTGATTTTTGACAATTTTTAAAATTGAACAATTTTGATCTCGCGGGACAAAATTTGGAAAAAAATTGTGTTTCGTTACAGAACTTTCTCGAAGTAATTTTTATGCTCTAAATACGCCAAAAGACTTGAAAAATGTCACTGTAATACAGATGAAAGTCTGGTTTATTTTTTGACAATTTTGAAAAGTGAGCGATTTCGAATTAGGGAGACGAACAGTTGAGAATTTATAACAAAATTAGTTTTGCGTACAGAACTTTTAAGAAGCAATTTCTAGATTCTACATACACCCGAAGAGTTAAAAAATGTCACGGAAACAAATCTGAAGGTCGGTTTGATTTTTGACAATTTTTAAAATTGAACGGTTTTGATTTCGCGAGACTAAATTTGGAAAAAAATTGGGTTTCGTTACAGAACTTTTTCGAAGTAATTTTTATACTCTAAATACACCCGAAGACGGGAAAAATGTCACAGTAATGCAGATGAAAGTCTGGTTTATTTTTTGACAATTTTGAAAAGTGAGCGATTTCGAATTAGGGAGAGGAACAGTTGAGAATTTATAACAAAATTAGTTTTGCGTACAGAACTTTTAAGAAGCAATTTCTAGATTCTACATACACCCGAAGAGTTAAAAAATGTCACGGAAACAAATCTGGAGGTCGGTTTGATTTTTGACAATTTTTAAAATTGAACGGTTTTGATTTCGCGAGACTAAATTTGGAAAAAAATTGTGTTTCGTTACAGAACTTTTTCGAAGTAATTTTTACACTCTAAATACACCCGAAGACTTGAAAAATGTCACAGTAATACAGATGAAAGTCTGGTTTATTTTTTGACAATTTTGAAAAGTGAGCGTTTTCGAATTAGGGAGACGAACAGTTGAGAATTTATAACAAAATTAGTTTTGCGTACAGAACTTTTAAGAAGCAATTTCTAGATTCTACATTCACCAGAAGAGTTAAAAAATGTCACAGAAACAAATCTGAAGGACGGGTTGATTTTTGACAATTTTTAAAATTGAACGGTTTTGATTTCGCGAGAGAAAATTTGGAAAAAAATTAGGTTTCGTTACAGAACTTTTCCGAAGTAATTTTTATACTCTAAATACACCCAAAGACTTGAAAAATGTCACTGTAATACAGATGAAAGTCTGGTTTATTTTTTGACAATTTTGGAAAGTGAGCGATTTCGATCTAGGGAGACGAACAGTTGAGAATTTGTAACAAAATTAGTTTTGCTTAGAGAACTTTGAAGAGGCAATTTCTAGATTCTACATACACCCGAAGAGTTAAAAAATGTCACAGAAACAAATCTAAAGGTCGGGTTGATTTTTGACAATTTTTAAAATTGAACGGTTTTAATTTCGCGAGACAAAATTTGGAAAAAAATCGGGTTTCGTTACAGAACTTTTTCGAAGTAATTTTAATACTCCAAATACACTGGAAGACTTGAAAAATGTCACTGAAATACAGATGAAAGTCTGGTTTATGTTTTGACAATTTTGAAAAGTGAGCGATTTCGAATTAGGGAGACGAACAGTTGAGAATTTATAACAAAATTAGTTTTGCGTACAGAACTTTTAAGAAGCAATTTCTAGATTCTACATTCACCAGAAGAGTTAAAAAATGTCACAGAAACAAATCTGGAGGTCGGTTTGATTTTTGACGATTTTTAAAATTGAACGGTTTTGATTTCGCGAGACTAAATTTGGAAAAAAAATTGGGTTTCGTTACAGAACTTTTTCGAAGTAATTTTAATACTCTAAATACACTGGAAGACTTGAAAAATGTCACTGCAATACAGATGAAAGTCTGGTTTATGTTTTGACAATTTTGAAAAGTGAGCGATTTCGAATTAGAGAGACGAACAGTTGAGAATTTATAACAAAATTAGTTTTGCGTACAGAACTTTTAAGAAGCAATTTCTAGATTCTACATACACCCGAAGAGTTAAAAAATGTCACGGAAACAAATCTGGAGGTCGGTTTGATTTTTGACGATTTTTAAAATTGAACGGTTTTGATTTCGCGAGACTAAATTTGGAAAAAAATTGTGTTTCGTTACAGAACTTTTTCGAAGTAATTTTTACACTCTAAATACACCCGAAGACTTGAAAAATGTCACAGTAATACAGATGAAAGTCTGGTTTATTTTTTGACAATTTTGAAAAGTGAGCGATTTCGAATTAGGGAGACGAACAGTTGAGAATTTGTAACAAAATTAGTTTTGCTTAGAAAACTTTGAAGAGGCAATTTCTAGATTCTACATACACCAGAAGAGTTAAAAAATGTCACCGAAACAAATCTGAAGGTCGGGTTGATTTTTGACAATTTTTAAAATTGAACGGTTTTGATTTCGCGAGACTAAATTTGGAAAAAAATTGTGTTTCGTTACAAAACTTTCTCGAAGTAATTTTTATGCTCTAAATACGCCAAAAGACTTGAAAAATGTCACTGTAATACAGATGAAAGTCTGGTTTATTTTTTGACAATTTTGGAAAGTGAGCGATTTCGATCTAGGGAGACGAACAGTTGAGAATTTGTAACAAAATTAGTTTTGCTTACAGAACTTTGAAGAAACAATTTCTAGATTCTACAGACACCAGTAGAGTTAAAAAATGTCACGGAAACAAATCTGAAGGTCGGTTTGATTTTTGACAATTTTTAAAATTAAACGGTTTTGATTTCGCGAGAGAAAATTTGGAAAAAAATTGGGTTTCGTTACAGAACTTTTCCGAAGTAATTTTTATACTCTAAATACACCCAAAGACTTGAAAAATGTCACTGTAATACAGATGAAAGTCTGGTTTATTTTTTGACAATTTTGGAAAGTGAGCGATTTCGATCTAGGGAGACGAACAGTTGAGAATTTGTAACAAAATTAGTTTTGCTTACAGAACTTTGAAGAAACAATTTCTAGATTCTACATACACCAGAAGAGTTAAAAAATGTCACGGAAACAAATCTGGAGGTCGGTTTGATTTTTGACAATTTTTAAAATTGAACGGTTTTGATTTCGCGAGACTAAATTTGGAAAAAAATTGTGTTTCGTTACAGAACTTTTTCGAAGTAATTTTTACACTCTAAATACACCCGAAGACTTGAAAAATGTCACAGTAATACAGATGAAAGTCTGGTTTATTTTTTGACAATTTTGAAAAGTGAGCGATTTCGATCTAGGGAGACGAACAGTTGAGAATTTGTAACAAAATTAGTTTTGCTTAGAAAACTTTGAAGAGGCAATTTCTAGATTCTACATACACCAGAAGAGTTAAAAAATGTCACCGAAACAAATCTGAAGGTCGGGTTGATTTTTGACAATTTTTAAAATTGAACGGTTTTGATTTCGCGAGACTAAATTTGGAAAAAAATTGTGTTTCGTTACAAAACTTTCTCGAAGTAATTTTTATGCTCTAAATACGCCAAAAGACTTGAAAAATGTCACTGTAATACAGATGAAAGTCTGGTTTATTTTTTGACAATTTTGGAAAGTGAGCGATTTCGATCTAGGGAGACGAACAGTTGAGAATTTGTAACAAAATTAGTTTTGCTTACAGAACTTTGAAGAAACAATTTCTAGATTCTACAGACACCAGTAGAGTTAAAAAATGTCACGGAAACAAATCTGAAGGTCGGTTTGATTTTTGACAATTTTTAAAATTGAACGGTTTTGATTTCGCGAGAGAAAATTTGGAAAAAAATTGGGTTTCGTTACAGAACTTTTCCGAAGTAATTTTTATACTCTAAATACACCCAAAGACTTGAAAAATGTCACTGTAATACAGATGAAAGTCTGGTTTATTTTTTGACAATTTTGGAAAGTGAGCGATTTCGATCTAGGGAGACGAACAGTTGAGAATTTGTAACAAAATTAGTTTTGCTTACAGAACTTTGAAGAAACAATTTCTAGATTCTACATACACCAGAAGAGTTAAAAAATGTCACGGAAACAAATCTGGAGGTCGGTTTGATTTTTGACAATTTTTAAAATTGAACGGTTTTGATTTCGCGAGACTAAATTTGGAAAAAAATTGTGTTTCGTTACAGAACTTTTTCGAAGTAATTTTTACACTCTAAATACACCCGAAGACTTGAAAAATGTCACAGTAATACAGATGAAAGTCTGGTTTATTTTTTGACAATTTTGAAAAGTGAGCGATTTCGAATTAGGGAGACGAACAGTTGAGAATTTATAACAAAATTAGTTTTGCGTACAGAACTTTTAAGAAGCAATTTCTAGATTCTACATACACCCGAAGAGTTAAAAAATGTCACAGAAACAAATCTAAAGGTCGGGTTGATTTTTGACAATTTTTAAAATTGAACAATTTTGATCTCGCGGGACAAAATTTGGAAAAAAATTGTGTTTCGTTACAGAACTTTCTCGAAGTAATTTTTATGCTGTAAATACGCCAAAAGACTTGAAAAATGTCACTGTAATACAGATGAAAGTCTGGTTTATTTTTTGACAATTTTGAAAAGTGAGCGATTTCGAATTAGGGAGACGAACAGTTGAGAATTTATAACAAAATTAGTTTTGCGTACAGAACTTTTAAGAAGCAATTTCTAGATTCTACATACACCAGAAGAGTTAAAAAATATCACAGAAACAAATCTGAAGGTCGGTTTAATTTTTGACAATTTTTAAAATTGAACGGTTTTGATTTCGCGAGACTAAATTTGAAAAAAAATAGGGTTTCGTTACAGAAGTTTTTCGAAGTAATTTTTATACTCTAAATACACCCGAAGACGGGAAAAATGTCACAGTAATACAGATGAAAGTCTGGTTTATTTTTTGACAATTTTGAAAAGTGAGCGATTTCGATTTAGCGAAATGCTTACAGAATTTTGAGGAAGTGATTTCGCGAGAAAAAAAATTGGAAAAAATATTAGAAAATTTGAAACAAAAAAGAGTTTCGTTACAGAAATTTTTCGAGGTAATTCTTACACTCGAAAGCCACAAGAAAATAGGCCACAGTGGCACACTCACCCGCTCTCCACGCTCCACGCGGTTATTTCCGTCGAACCGTTCCGAGCCGTCCCCGCCGCCTTCCCGCCCGCCGCGCCGCAAACCCAACAATCAATTAAGTTTTTGTCGTGTACAAGCAGATAGGGCCTCGTCGGCGGCGGGCCCTACGCGAGCAGTTAATTAGAGCCCGAGTCATGCTCATCAATTACCGGCGCTGACAGTCAGTCGTCGCGCTCGCGCTCGGCTCGCCCTCTCAAAAAGCAATTTGTTCCGCGTCCGTCGAACGAAGAAACCGTGCAAAAATGAGAAGCCGCCCCCGGCGCCCGCCGCCGCCCCCCGAGGCAATCTTTATCAGTTAGCGTTGAGTTATAGTCTGTCAAATGAGCGGCCCGAATTTCAAATTTCAATAACAGCGAGTGCTCCGGCAGCGAAGTTCGCTCCGATGGCAGGAGTTATGTGCGGGATTGTTAGAACAAAACGATGTAAAACAAGCCGGAAGTGCTCCCCGAAGGCTCGTAGGGCCCGGAGCGAAATACGACTGTTCCGGGAGCGGATGCCCGCGCCGCCGCCCGCCGCCCGCCGAGAAATGATGCACGCTGGGACGGCAATTTTTAAATAATTGACGCGAGTCCGGTTCGAAATGAATTACAAGCCGCCGGCCCCCGTAATGTTACGCTTATGTAAGATGCAGGAGGGAGGCCGTGGGGCTCCGGGTTTGCATTATGGATCCGGGGAGAGCGTATTTGCGGTTATTTGAAAGCTTCGAATCCGGGACTTTGAGACTTTATCGACTAGTGTTTACGGAATTCATTGTCAAGCCGGTTGTGTGCCTACTCAAAAAAAAGTTGGTCCGTCGCATCAACCGCATTCTCGTCGATTATTTACCCGAATCGCAGCGATTTGTCTCGTTCCCGAAGAAATATTCATTAGCCGAGAGAGAACGGGTTCGTCTGAAAAATAACGAGCAAAAACCGCATGCGACAATGATATCGGCCGTCGATCGGGCCGCTAAGTTATGCAGATGTATTCGCCAATCTCGTGCAATTGTGCTGTAATTTAAAACTTACAAGGTCTGGTCTGGAGTCGGCCGGCATTTTTGCCGGATTCAAATGAGTCCGAGTATTAAATTATCGGGAGTAGAACCAGTCCCGGTACATCGATCAGGTTGTCGCATCTAACACAATGCGACGACGACCCCGCTCTCCGCAGCGCAGAGATTTACGCCGATAAATGGAGACGTTGCCTTAATTGAGGCTTCCATTCGTTATTCCGTTCCTGCTGGTTGCCCTCCGGACCTCGTTCCGACCGGACGACTGCATCTTTTAAGGTTTGGCGCAGCGATCGATCGCGGGGACGACGACGAACACATGGGGATCGCCCGCTGGAGACGACGAGTCCGTGACTGCACCTGATACGTTTCTACATCCTGCAGCACAACAAGGAGGGATCAACAATGACGCTAATTAACGAAGGCTGTTGAAGAAACCCGAGGAGAGAGCGTTTTTTCTGGTGTAAATAACATGACATTGAGCTGTATTGTATCTTTAGCCGGATGGTACAAGATACACCTGAACTTTGGTACAAATATACTTAAATGCCTACAATTTTTGACAATTTTGAAAGATTAACAATTTTCACTTAAAAGGAGTCAGATGAATCAGAACTGTCAGAAGAGTCAGAAGAGTCAGAAGAGTCAGAAGAGTCAGAAGAGTCAGAAGAGTCAGAAGAGTCAGAAGAGTCAGAAGAGTCAGAAGAGTCAGAAGAGTCAGAAGAGTCAGAAGAATCAGAAGAGTCAGAAGAATCAGAAGAACCAGAAGAACCAGAAGAGTCGGATCAAAAAGATTAAAAACATCAAAAAAGCCTGAAATAATCAACAAATAGGGCCATGAGAGGATAGAAGACAATTTTGAAAAGAATCAGGAAAACCAGAAGCATCAGAATAATCAAGAGTCAGAGGAAGCAGAAGTAACACAAGAATCAGAAGAATCAAAATTATCAGAAGAATGAAAATAGTCAGATCAAGAAGATTACAAATATAGCAAATAGGGTTTGAGAGGATCAAAAGATTTAAACTGTTACAATCAACCAGGAAGTATAGAAAAAAGAAAACCTCAAAAACAAAACTAACAGGATCAAAATAATTTACAATTATTGTAAAAAAAATTCAAGTGAAATGCATCCTTCCTCAGGTTTCATAATTTTCCAGGTTTCATAATTCCTCAAGTTCCTATAGCTCATGCGGTTGCGTGGCTCCACAATACAAGAGATTTTCAGGTTTCATAATTTTTCAGGTTTCATAACATCTCTGATTTAATGGTTTCTCCATGTCCATAGACCTTTTCGTTTAATAGTTCTCCAGGAGTTACCCAGTTGCAACATTTATTTCAGGTGTAATGCTTCCTTTCTGTGGTTTCATAAATTTTCAGGTTTCATAATTCCTCAGGTTCTATAGCTCTTGCGGTTGCGTAGCTCCTCAGTATTAACAGATTTTCAGGTCTCATATTTTTTTTAGGTTTCATAATATCTCAGGTTTAATGGTTTCTCCTTGTCGATAGACCTTTTCGTTTAATAGTTCTCCGCGAGTTACCCAGTTGCAAGATTTATTTCAGGTGTAATGATTCCTTTCTGTGGTTTCATAATTTTTCAGGTTTCATAATTCCTCAGGTTCTATAGCTCTTGCGGTTGCGTAGCTCCTCAAGATTAACAGATTTTCAGGTCTCATATTTCTTTTAGGTTTCATAATATCTCAGGTTTAATGGTTTCTCCTTGTCAATAGACCTTTTCGTTTAATAGTTCTCCGCGAGTTACCCAGATGCAACATTTATTTCAGGTGTAATGCTTCCTTTCTGTGGTTTCATAATTTTTCAGGTTTCATAATTCCTCAGGTTCTATAGCTCTTGCGGTTGAGTTGCTCCTCAATATTAACAGATTTTCAGGTCTCATATTTTTTTTAGGTTTTATAATATCTCAGGTTTAATGGTTTCTCCTTGTCCATAGTCCTTTTCGTTTAATAGTTCTCCGCGAGTTACCCAGTTCCAACATTTATTTCTGGTGTAATGCTTCCTTTCTGTGGTTTCATAATTTTTCAGGTTTCATATTTCCTCAGGTTCTATAGCTCTTGCGGTTGCGTAGCTCCCCAACATTAACAGATTTTCAGGTCTCATATTTTTTTTAGGTTTCATAATATCTCAGGTTTAATGGTTTCTCCTTGTCGATAGACCTTTTCGTTTAATAGTTCTCCGCGAGTTACCCAGTTGCAACATTTATTTCAGGTGTAATGCTTTCTTTCTATGGTTTCATAATTTTTCAGGTTTCATAATTCCTCAGGTTCTATAGCTGTTGCGGTTGTGTAGCTCCTCAGTATTAAGAGATTTTCAGGTCTCATATTTTTTCAGGTTTCATAATATCTCAGGTTTAATGGTTTCTCCTTGTCGATAGACCTTTTCGTTTAATAGTTCTCCGGGAGTTACCCAGTTGCAACATTTATTTCAGGTGTAATGCTTCCTTTCTGTGGTTTCATAATTTTTCAGGTTTCATAATTGCTCAGGTTCTATAGCTCTTGCGGTTGCGTAGCTCCTCAATATTAACAGATTTTCAGGTCTCATATTTTTTCTAGGTTTCATAATATCTCAGGTTTAATGGTTTCTCCTTGTCCATAGTCCTTTTCGTTTAATAGTTCTCCGCGAGTTACCCAGTTGCAACATTTATTTCAGGCGTAATGCTTCCTTTCTGTGGTTTCATAATTTTTCAGGTTTCATAATTCCTCAGGTTCTATAGCTCTTGCGGTTGAGTTGCTCCTCAATATTAACAGATTTTCAGGTCTCATATTTTTTCTAGGTTTCATAATATCTCAGGTTTAATGGTTTCTCCTTGTCGATAGACCTTTTCGTTTAATAGTTCTCCGCGAGTTACCCAGTTGCAACATTTATTTCAGGCGTAATGCTTCCTTTCTGTGGTTTCATAATTTTTCAGGTTTCATAATTCCTCAGGTTCTATAGCTCTTGCGGTTGAGTTGCTCCTCAATATTAACAGATTTTCAGGTCTCATATTTTTTCTAGGTTTCATAATATCTCAGATTTAATCGTTTCTCCTTGTCGATAGACCTTTTCGTTTAATAGTTCTCCGCGAGTTACCCAGTTGCAACATTTATTTCAGGTGTAATGCTTCCTTTCTGTGGTTTCATAATTTTTCAGGTTTCGTAATTCCTCAGGTTCTATAGCTGTTGCGGTTGCGTAGCTCCTCAGTATTAAGAGATTTTCAGGTCTCATAATTTTTTTAGGTTTCATAATGTCTCAGGTTTAATGGTTTCTCCTTGTCGATAGACCTTTTCGTTTAATAGTTCTCCGCGAGTTACCCAGTTGCAACATTTATTTCAGGTGTAGTGCTTCCTTTCTGTGGAAGGTTTCATAATAGATTTAATTTAAATTTAGATTTAATGGTTTCTCCTTGTCAATAGACATTTTGCTGGAGTTCACCAGTCGTAACAATTTTTCAGGTTAAGGCTTCCTTCTTCAGGTTTAATAATTTCTTAAATCTAGGATTTCCTGAGGTTTTATAATGGGTTTGCATATTTATAATGATTTGTTTAGAAGTTTTATAGTAATAGTTTTTCAGTTTCAGTTTCTTATAATTTTCATAGTAGTTTGTAGTTTCAGAACAGCTTTATAGTTATTTACCGGTTGCAGGAAGTTTTATAACCACTTCGTGGTCATTTATTGATTTCAGAACTTTAAATTAGCTTCATAGTTTCATAGCGGTTTTATAATTTCAAACTGGTTTCATAATTTTATACCTATAAGTTGTTGTTTTAGAATTTTACTGTAGTGTGAGTGTGTGTTATAGAACTGATATTATAGCCATTTGACTTGTGGTTTTATAATTTTATACTGACTTTGTATCGTTTAATAGAAGTATTTCTTAATTATTTGTACACCTCTCTCTAAGTTTTACTTTTGGTAGAAATCAGGTCAGAAATCACCCCGAGACACTCTTCTTCTCAATTACCTCAGCGCGTGCAAATAATGCCATTCACACTTCCAGACGAGCTCTATTTTCGCCCCGCATACTTCGTTAATCCGCTCATCATTGTCGCTCTTCATTTTTTTGTAAATATTCTGGCAACCGTTCAGCTCCCGTCTTTCGTATGAATGAACTTTGATTTTGATCATTCATTGTCGAAATTGCGACACACAACGGGAGCGTCTGTTTGTGTTCACTTAGCCACAAAGATATTTGTTTAATACACTGCAAACATGCAAAATTTTATTGGAAGCGATAAGATAAGCCGAACACAATTCGGGGAAAAAATCGTCGTCTTGAGGAGAGGAAGGTGTCGGTAGGGGTGAGACGACGAACCCTTTTCCTGTGGGGAGGGGAAGTATTTTTGGAAAAGGGGTGCGAGAAGATCCACCGCCTGAAGGCGGAGTAGTATCTCAGCCGCAAAACCGCATTATTATAAATACGTCCGAAAATAAAAACATTTTAAAATGTTTACGACTTGTAGGCCATCATTTACATGCGTTCCACAATAAAATATGGTTTCCATAAAATATGAAAATTAATAATAAAAAAATGGACGCGTTCCAAGCACCGGCGTATTTTTAGCCCCGGCTTATTACCATTATCTCGAATCTGTTTACAGTTAGTCAAAGTGGGTGCCTCCGAATTCGGCCCGTTGTCCAATTATGTAAATCCCGAAGTTGAGGCAATCGCGTTACCAACATGATAATTTAGTGGGTTTTTTTCGTCGCCGCGTTGCCGTCCCGTTATTTCGATTACGATTTTTCTCCGGCGCGATAATTTACGACCGGTTAAACAATGAAAGAGAGATTTCCGCGGACGATAAAGGAGGGATCCTCCTCTCGGTTTTCCGCTCGGCGCGTTTTCACAGAGCTTTTTGTCGATTGTTGAACATCTGTTCGTTCTGCTAAAGCCATCAGGGTTTTTTCCACATTGTGTAACTGTTTATGTACAAATAATGCATAATACCAACACTTCTGATATTTTTATTGTGTTACCCGGGCAGTATTGAATCGAAAAATTGTCACATCAGACGATTATGTTGTCAGAAAATACGTTTTTCAAGTGCTCAGGTTCTCAAGTTTTAAAATTTGATATTTTTCAGGTTTTCAGCATCCTCCAGAACAAAAATTAGGTTTTTCAGTTTTTCAGGTTGTTAAGGCCCTCAAGATTCCAGAGTTCCTAAATGTTCAGGTTTTCTAGGCTTTCAGGTTACTCAAATTCTCAGGTTCTCTAAAATCTCAAGATTTCCAAAATCTGAAGTTGTACAGGTTCTCGGCTTACCCCAAAACACAAAGTAGGTTTCTCAGTTTCTCAGGTTGTTAGATACCGCAAGGTCTCAGGGTCCCTATTTCATTAGGCTTTTCAGGATTTCAGTTTCTTCAAGTTCGCTTTCGAGTTCAATAAAATCTCAGTTGTTTATCAAGATTTGAGGTTGCTCAGGTTTTCAGGTTCCTCCAGAACAAAAGTTGGGTTTTTAGAATTCTCAGGTTGTTAAGTCCCTGATGATCTAAGAGTCCTTAAATTATTGGGTTTTCCAGTATTTGAGGTTATTCGAGTACAGTTCCTACGAGTATAGTTCCTCAGGTTCTGAGGTTCTCAAATTTGAGTTTTTTCAGGTTTTCGGGTTCCTCCAGAATAATAATTAGGTTTCTCAGTTTCTCACTATTTCAGAGTCACTAAATGTTCAGGTTCTCTAAGATATCAGGTTCCTCAAATTCTCAGGTTCTCTAAGATCTCAAGATTTCCAAAATGTGAAGTTCTACAGGTTCTCGGCTTCCCCAAAAACACAAAGTAGGTTTCTCTGTTTCTCAGGTTGTTAACAACTGATAAATATCTGAAATAAAAATTTCTAAAAAAATTACGTTCTCAAATAGTCCTTTTCTGATATCTTTGCTATGTTTTCTGGACAGTTTTGAATCGAAAAAGTGTCATGGCAGCTATTCTATTGTCATAAACTATGACTGACAACATTTGATTTACCGGTGGATTGGAAATTGACAAACATCTCAATTAAAAAATTGTAAGAAATTCAGTTTCCCAAAGAGGATCTTTCTGATATTTTTACTAAATTCCTTGGACAGTTTTGAATGGAAAAAGTGTCATAGCAGCTATTTTAGTGTTATAAACTATGACTGACAACATTTGATTTACCGGTGGATTGTCAATTGACAAACATCTCATTTAAAAAATTGTAGGAAATTCAGTTTCTCAAAGAGGATCTTTCTAATATTTTTACTAAATTCCTTGGAAAGTTTTGAATCGAAAAAGTGCCATAGCAGCTATTATATTGTCATAAAGTATGACTGACAACATTTGATTTACCAGTGGATTCGCAATTGACAAACATCTCAATTAATAAATTGTAAGAAATTCAGTTTCCCAAAGAGGATCTTTCTGATATTTTTACTAAATTCCTTGGACAGTTTTGAATGGAAAAAGTGTCATAGCAGCTATTTTAGTGTTATAAACTATGACTGACAACATTTGATTTACCGGTGGATTGTCAATTGACAAACATCTCATTTAAAAAATTGTAGGAAATTCAGTTTCTCAAAGAGGATCTTTCTAATATTTTTACTAAATTCCTTGGAAAGTTTTGAATCGAAAAAGTGCCATAGCAGCTATTATATTGTCATAAAGTATGACTGACAACATTTGATTTACCAGTGGATTCGCAATTGACAAACATCTCAATTAATAAATTGTAA
The DNA here is from genome assembly GCA_963583935.1 of Diaperis boleti. NCBI lineage: Eukaryota > Metazoa > Arthropoda > Insecta > Coleoptera > Tenebrionidae > Diaperis > Diaperis boleti. The sequence continues at coordinate 58,114,530 of OY757246.1, forward strand.
GAAATTCAGTTTCCCAAAGAGGATCTTTCTGATATTTTTACTAAATTCCTTGGACAGTTTTGAATGGAAAAAGTGTCATAGCAGCTATTTTAGTGTTATAAACTATGACTGACAACATTTTATTCACCCCTGGATTCACAATTGACAAACATCTCAATTAATAAATTGTAAGAAATACAGTTTCTCAAAGAGGACGTTTCTGATAATTTTACTAAATTCCTTGGACAGTTTTGAATCGAAAAAGTGTCATAGCAGCTATTCTGTTGTCATAAACTATGACTGACAACATTTGATTTACCGGTGGATTGGCAATTGACAAACATCTCATTTAAAAAATTGTAAGAAATTCAGTTTCTCAAAGAGGATCTTTCTGATAATTTTACTAAATTCCTTGGACAGTTTTGAATCGAAAAAGTGTCATAGCAGCTATTCTGTTGTCATAAACTATGACTGACAACATTTGATTTACCGGTGGATTGGCAATTGACAAACATCTCATTTAAAAAATTGTAAGAAATTCAGTTTCTCAAAGAGGATCTTTCTGATATTTTTACTAAATTCCTTGGACAGTTTTGAATTGAAAAAGTGTAATAGCAGCTATTCTACTGTCATAAACTATGACTGACAACATTTGATTTACCGGTGGATTGTCAATTGACAAACATCTCATTTAAAAAATTGTAGGAAATTCAGTTTCTCAAAGAGGATCTTTCTGATATTTTTACTAAATTCCTTGGACAGTTTTGAATCGAAAAAGTGTCATAGCAGCTATTCTAGTGTCATAAACTATGACTGACAACATTTGATTCACCCCTAGATTCACAATTGACAAACATCTGAATAAAAAAATATTGTAAGAAATTCAGTTTCACAAAGACGATCTTTCTGATATTTTTACTAAATTCCTTGGACAGTTTTAAATCGAAAAAGTGTCATAGCAGCTATTCTAGTGTCATAAACTATGACTGACAACATTTGATTCACCCCTGGATTCACAATTGACAAACATCTCAATTAAAAAATTGTAAGAAATTGAGTTTCTCAAAGAGGATCTTTCCGCTATTTTTACTAAATTCCTCAGACAGTTTTGAATCGAAAAAGTGTCATAGCAGCTATTCTAGTGTCATAAACTATGACTGACAACATTTGATTCACCCCTAGATTCACAATTGACAAACATCTGAATAAAAAAATATTGTAAGAAATTCAGTTTCACAAAGACGATCTTTCTGATATTTTTACTAAATTCCTTGGACAGTTTTAAATCGAAAAAGTGTCATAGCGGCTATCCTAGTGTCATAAACTATGACTGACAACATTTGATTTACCGGTGAATTCGCAATTGACAAACATCTGTTAATAAATTGTAAGAAATTCAGTTTCTCAAAGAGGATCTTTCTGATATTTTTACTAAATTCCTTGGACAGTTTTGAGTCGAAGAAGTGTCATAGCAGCTATTCTAGTGTCATAAACTATGACTGACAACATTTGATTCACCCCTGGGTTCACAATTGACAAACATCTCAATAAAAAAATTGTAAGAAATTCAGTTTCTCAAAGAGGATCTTTCTGATATTTTTACTAAATTCCTTGGACAGTTTTGAGTAGAAAAAGTGTTATAGAAGCTACTCTATTGTCATAAACTATGACTGACAACATTTGATTTACCGGTGGATTCACAATTGACAAACATCTCAATTAAAAAATTGTAAGAAATTCAGTTTCTCAAAGAGGATCTTTCTGATATTTTTACTAAATTCCTTGGACAGTTTTGAGTAGAAAAAGTGTCATAGAAGCTACTCTATTGTCATAAACTATGACTGACAACATTTGATTTACCGGTGGATTCACAATTGACAAACATCTCAATTAAAAAATTGTAAGAAATTCAGTTTCTCAAAGAGGATCTTTCTGATATTTTTACTAAATTCCTCGGACAGTTTTGAATCGAAAAAGTGTCATAGCAGCTATTCTAGTGTCATAAACTATCACTGACAACATTTGATTTACCGGTGGATTCGCAATTGACAAACATCTCAATTAATAAATTGTAAGAAATTCAGATTCTCAAAGAGGATCTTTCTGATATTTTTACTAAATTCCTTGGACAGTTTTGAATCGAAAAAGTGTCATAGCAGCTATTCTATTGTCATAAACTATGACTGACAACATTTGATTTAACTGTGGATTCGCAATTGACAAACATCTCAATTAAAAAATTGTAAGAAATTCAGTTTCTCAAAGAGGATCTTTCTGATATTTTTACTAAATTCCTTGGACAGTTTTGAGTAGAAAAAGTGTCATAGCAGCTATTCTATTGTCATAAACTATGACTGACGACATTTGATTTACCAATGGATTCGAAATTGACAAATATTTCAATAAATAAATTGTAAGAAATTCAGTTTCTCAAAGAGGATCTTTCTGATATTTTTACTAACTTCCTTGGACAGTTTTGAATCGAAAAAGTGTCATAGCAGCTATTCTAGTGTCATAAACTATGACTGACAACATTTGATTCACCCCTGGATTCATTATTGACAAACATCTCAATTAAAAAATTGTAAGAAATTCAGTTTCTCAAAGAGGATCTTTCTGATATTTTTACTAAATTCCTTGGACAGTTTTGAATCGAAAAAGTGTCATAGCAGGTATTCTAGTGTCATAAACTATGACTGACAACATTTGATTCACCCCTGGATTCATTATTGACAAACATCTCAATTAAAAAATTGTAAGAAATTCAGTTTCTCAAAGAGGATCTTTCTGATATTTTTACTAAATTCCTTGGACAGTTTTGAAACGAAAAAGTGTCATAGCGGCTATTCTAGTGTCATAAACTATGACTGACAACATTTGATTCACCCCTGTATTCACAATTGACAAACATCTCAATTAATAAATTGTAAGAAATTCAGTTTCTCAAAGAGGATCTTTCCGCTATTTTTACTAAATTCCTCGGACAGTTTTGAATTGAAAAAGTGTCATAGCAGCTATTCTAGTGTCATAAACTATGACTGACAACATTTGATTCACCCCTGGATTCACAATTGACAAACATCTCAATTAAAAAATTGTAAGAAATTCAGTTTCTCAAAGAGGATCTTTCTGATATTTTTACTAAATTCCTTGGACAGTTTTGAGTAGAAAAAGTTTCATAGAAGCTACTCTATTGTCATAAACTATGACTGACAACATTTGATTTACCGGTGGATTCACAATTGACAAACATCTCAATTAATAAATTGTAAGAAATTCAGTTTCTCAAAGAGGATCTTTCTGATATTTTTACTAAATTCCTTGGACAGTTTTGAAACGAAAAAGTGTCATAGCGGCTATTCTAGTGTCATAAACTATGACTGACAACATTTGATTCACCCCTGTATTCACAATTGACAAACATCTCAATTAATAAATTGTAAGAAATTCAGTTTCTCAAAGAGGATCTTTCCGCTATTTTTACTAAATTCCTCGGACAGTTTTGAATTGAAAAAGTGTCATAGCAGCTATTCTAGTGTCATAAACTATGACTGACAACATTTGATTCACCCCTGGATTCACAATTGACAAACATCTCAATTAAAAAATTGTAAGAAATTCAGTTTCTCAAAGAGGATCTTTCTGATATTTTTACTAAATTCCTTGGACAGTTTTGAATCGAAAGAGCAAGGGTCCTGAGATAGCACCCTGGGGGATTCCCGATGTAATTTTGAGACATGACAGTGTATATGCATTTTCGGGTATTTTACACAAAGTCGTGTCCAATTTCGCCACTACAGAATTTCGCACAGAAAGCGTAAAAATCGTCGCACGTGCAGGAGCGTTTTCCGCGAGATTTAAGCTGGCTCATCTCCTCCTTTCGTCACCTATAATTGGTTAATGCTCGCGGTCGAAAGCGTTAATTATCTCGGTCGATTTGGCGTCGAGAATCCGAAGAACCGAAGCCGCGAACGCGAATGAAAGGTTTAGAGAGGCGCGAGACAGACAGAAGGGATTTTTCGGCACTTACAGCTGTTCGCCTCGAAGCCATAAATACTAAATATGAAGCCGGGAGCAGTTGCGTCGCAGTAAAAATACACAGAGCAGAAGCATCCACAATGCGGGAAACATAATTCATAGAGCTTTTAATAAACAGTGGTGGTTGCTTCGGTTTTATACGAGGTATTTTGCGGTCGCGACGCCGGAATCGTTTTATTTCGACGTTGCTATCGAGAGAGACGTCTTTATTGTGGGCTTTTAGCTGACGGGACGGGGAGGTTTTGTTATGGTTTGCGGAGAGATGAGAATGTGCCAAAATGGGACGGATGTTTACGCCGCTCGCGAGAGATATTAACTTCTCGAATTGTCTTGGAATTTCTTTCGGCAACAAAAAGAAGGCGGGTCGAGCGCACTAGCAAAAAAAATAAATCAGAATATTGAATACAGAACTTTTTAGCCGTGATTAATTAAATTTCAATTTGATCCTAACCCAATTCCTTGCCCTCGCCGAAGAACTCTCCCGTAGCTTTTAACGCGACATTGTGGCGCGATGAATAATTCAGCGATTATTTATGTAAAAAGGGCATTGATACGGCAGGAATTACGAGACGATCTCGGCGAACGAGGGAGGCGAGATAGGGCTGTCTGTCAGGATGATTTATGCGAAACCCATTCCGGGACCGATAGCCGTTTATAAAAGGACCAGATAGTGAGGAAACACCCCGTCACGCAAAAACGCTAATCTCCGTTTATAATAAATGCCGGATCAATTAATTGGAGACGATTTCGGATTCCGGGAGTCGGGAGATAATTTTTAACGCGGTCTAACCCTCGAATAATTGGGGGTTTCCGAGAACATGTGACTTTACCGCGTTTTTTGCGGGCGCACTTGTTTCCGAATGCATCTGTTTCTGCGTTTTAAGGTAATTTATGGTGACGGGCAGCGAGACCAAACATCCTTTGCTTTCAAGTTTTGAGGAAAGTCGGCGGGCACCCCAAAACTCAACCCTGATTTAGTGTCGAGAGAGTTAATTTGATGGCTGAGGCGTTGACTTCGTTGTTGGGGCGAACGTGGATGTGGTCCTTCGAGCCGTTAATCGGTACTGATCGATGTCACCGGATGAACCGGCTCGGATTACCGAGCCGTACGATTTTCGGGTTTTCGGTCTTTCACTTTTTTCGTATTTCGTCCTCTCATCTTTCTTCAGTGTTTCAATTTCGCAACGAAAATAATGTAGGTATATTTTTTAATAAAACTACTACAACGTCAGTAGGAAAAATGTTGTACGCAACACATGCGAAAAGTGGTATGGTAATGGAAGTGATATTCCGTAGATGCACTGAAATCTCGCAATTTCTTATCTTTTTTTATCACACTAACGGAACAACGAGATGCATGGCGAAATTATTAACGAAATACGGAAATGGAAACGCCCATTGAAGAACTATTTATAATGGCATAATAAAATCATGAAACCAATAACGATATAACACAATGATCTAATACCAAAACAACGAAATGTTATGAAAATCTGAAATACATTGTAGCATTATGAAGTCATTTACAAAATAGCGAAATCCCGTTAAAAATTATTGACGAAATAGCGAAATTAAAAACGCACAGTTTGGATATACATGACATTCATGGAGCAAATTTATGAAAACATGAAATTATTAACCAAATAACAAAATAGGGACAGAAGGAAATATATTGCAGCATTATGAAGTCATTTACAAAGTAGCGAAATAACGAAATGCATTCTAGAATTATGAAGCACTAACGGAATAACGAAATCCCGTTTAAAATTGTTTACGAAATTGCGAAATTAAAAACGCATAGTTTGGATATATTCATGAAGGAAATTTATGAAAACATGAAATTATTAACCAAGTAACAAAATAGGGACAGAAGGAAATACATTGTAGCATTATGAAGTCATTTACAAAGTAGCGAAATAACGAAATGCATTCTAGAATTATGAAGCACTAACGGAATAACGAAATCCCTTTTGAAATTATTTACGAAATAGCGAAATTAAAAACGCACAGTTTGGATATACATGAATACATTCAAGAAAGAAATTTATGAAAACGTGAAATTATTGACCAAGTAACAAAATAGGGACAGAAGGAAATACATTGTAGCAATATGAAGTCGTTTACAAAATAGCGAAATAACGAAATGCATTCTAGAATTATGAAGCACTAACGGAATAACGAAATCCCGTTTAAAATTGTTTACGAAATAGCGAAATTAAAAACGCACAGTTTGGATATACATGAATACATTCACGGAAGAAATTTATGAAAACGTGAAATTATTAACCAAGTAACAAAATAGGGACAGAAGGAAATACATTGCAGCATTATGAAGTCATTTACAAAATAGCGAAATAACGAAATGCATTCTAGAATTATGAAGCACTAACGGAATAACGAAATCCCGTTTAAAATTACTTACGAAATAGCGAAATTAAAAACGCACAGTTTGGATATACATGAATACATTCAAGAAAGAAATTTATGAAAACGTGAAATTATTAACCAAGTAACAAAATAGGGACAGAAGGAAATACATTGTAGCATTATGAAGTCCTTTACAAAATAGCGAAATAACGAAATGCATTCTAGAATTATGAAGCACTAACGGAATAACGAAATCCCGTTTAAAATTGTTTACGAAATAGCGAAATTAAAAACGCACAGTTTGGATATACATGAATACATTCAAGAAAGAAATTTATGAAAACGTGAAATTATTAATCAAGTAACAAAATAGGGACAGAAGGAAATACATTGCAGCATTATGAAGTCATTTACAAAATAGCGAAATAACGAAATGCATTCTAGAATTATGAAGCACTAACGGAATAACGAAATCCCGTTTAAAATTGTTTACGAAATAGCGAAATTAAAAACGCACAGTTTGGATATACATGAATACATTCAAGAAAGAAATTTATGAAAACGTGAAATTATTAACCAAGTAACAAAATAGGGAGAGAAGGAAATACATTGTAGCATTATGAAGTCATTTACAAAATAGCGAAATAACGAAATGCATTCTAGAATTATGAAGCACTAACGGAATAACGAAATCCCGTTTAAAATTATTTACGAAATAGCGAAATTAAAAACGCACAGTTTGGATATACATGAATACATTCAAGAAAGAAATTTATGAAAACATGAAATTATTAATCAAGTAACAAAATAGGGACAGAAGGAAATACATTGTAGCATTATGAAGTCGTTTACAAAATAGCGAAATAACGAAATGCATACTAGAATTATGAAGCACTAACGGAATAACGAAATCCCGTTTAAAATTGTTTACGAAATAGCGAAATTAAAAACGCACAGTTTGGATATACATGAATACATTCACGGAAGAAATTTATGAAAACATGAAATTATTAACCAAGTAACAAAATAGGGACAGAGGGAAATACATTGTGGCATTATGAAGTCATTTACAAAATAGCGAAATAACGAAATGCATACTAGAATTATAAAGCACTAACGGAATAACGAAATCCCGTTTAAAATTGTTTACGAAATAGCGAAATTAAAAACGCACAGTTTGGATATACATGAATACATTCACGGAAGAAATTTATGAAAACGTGAAATTATTAACCAAGTAACAAAATAGGGACAGAAGGAAATACATTGCAGCATTATGAAGTCATTTACAAAATAGCGAAATAACGAAATGCATTCTAGAATTATGAAGCACTAACGGAATAACGAAATCCCGTTTAAAATTATTTACGAAATAGCGAAATTAAAAACGCACAGTTTGGATATACATGAATACATTCAAGAAAGAAATTTATGAAAACGTGAAATTATTAACCAAGTAACAAAATAGGGACAGAAGGAAATACATTGTAGCATTATGAAGTCCTTTACAAAATAGCGAAATAACGAAATGCATACTAGAATTATGAAGCACTAACGGAATAACGAAATCCCGTTTAAAATTATTTACGAAAGAGCGAAATGGCAAACCTGAAACGTGCTGATATGAGTTCAACCTAAACCTCCAATTTCGGAAAGATAAAATCGGATAATAGCTACCGAATCTGCTCTAGCCGGAAATGACATAATATGTTTAGAATGGACTTGCAACATCAGAAAGATAATTTGAAACGAAAATGAAATGACAGCTGACTTGATTAATTACCACGACCTGATTTGACCTGACTTCCTGAAAAAAATTTATAAAAAAAAGGAAGAGCTGACACTAGTGAACGTAAAGAAATCGAAGAAAAAAACCAAAGAGAAGAGAAAATAAAACCGTAAATAAATAGGTCTCCCAATATGGATTTGATTACAACTGCATTTTGGAAAAAACCCATTCGTAACACAGTAGTGCAAATTGTCTATCACTGTTGAATTATTATTTCATTCCAAGTTCAAGTTTCCAGATAATCGACATTGTGGACCGATAATGTTTGTTTGCGATAACTTGATAGCGAATAAAACACACATATTTAGATAAAACTGCCACGCTAATCCGGGATTTTTACAAAATAAACACTGACACATTTTTGTTTTGACCAAGTGTCTCCTTTAACCAGCCGTAGGAAAAACGTCTCAAGAACCGTTTAGATCGATTCGGGGAACCCCCGATCGTTACATAACGACTTCCTGTTGCACAACCGCCGCTGCAGTGCAGATAAAGCGTAAAAGCATCTCGCCACGTGCTCCTCGTAACTCCGGAGAGTTCCGGACGCCGTAAAACCCTCATTAGAGTGACCGGAGCCGCGATCGGCAATAACACTAGCCGGATTTAACTCCGCTCCGGTCGTAACCCGGAACGGCACGGTCGGTTTTAAAATGATTAGCGACTTACCGAGACATGACATCGGGGAACTCCCTCTTCAGAACGGCCAACTTCTGGAACAGAAAACGAGTGGTTTTAGCACCGGAAGGAAGGAGGACAATCGGGTCGGTACCATTGTGTGCGGTGGAACTGACTCGTGCGAATTACTTGTGCCGTGTTGGTTGAGAGCAGTCGAAGATAAATTTATTGACAATAATTATTGAATGGGAGCGCCTATCGAAAATTCAAACAAACTTCAGATAATGGACGCGGAAAATGGTTTGACAATTGGCGACGATGTTTTGTACGATTAGATTGCAGAAAATGAGACTCAACATTATTTTCTTCACGCTGGTATTTGGAAAGTTTTCTAGGAAATTTTCCTCAAATTTTATTGCAACTCAGGTTTTATAATCGACAAAGAGTTACTTAGGTTTCATAATTATTCAGGTCTTATAGCTCCTCAGGTTTCAGTTTAATCTTTTCTCTTGGTCAACAGTTCATCATGTTAATAGTTTGACAGGTTTTATGTTTTCTCGGGTTTCATAATTCGCCCTTACTGACATGGGTTTCATAATTTTTCAGATCTAACTGCTTCTCAAGTTTCTTTGCTTAACAATAGCTCCTCAGGTTTCATAATTTTTCAGGACTCATGGTTCCTCAAGTTTCATATTTTCTCAAATTTCATTGCAACTCAGGTTTTATAATCAACTATAGGAGTTACTTGGGTTTCATAATTTTTCAGGTCTAATAGCTCCTCAGGTTTCAGTTTAATCTTCTCTCTTGGTTAATAGTTCGGCAGGTTTTATATTTTCTCGGGTTTCATAATTCGCCCTTACTTACGTGGGTTTCATAATTTTTCAGATTTCATTGCTTCTCAAGTTTCTTTGCTCAACAATAGCTCCTTAGGTTTCACAATTTTTCAGGACTCGTGGTTTCTCAAGTTTCATACTTTCTCAAATTTCATTGCAACTCAGGTTTTATAATCGACAAGGAGTTACTTAGGTTTCATAATTTTTCAGGTCTTATGGGTCCTCAGGTTTCAGTTTAATTTTTTCTCTTGGTCAATAGTTTATCATGTTAATAGTTCGCCAGGTTTTATATTTTCTCGGGTTTCATAATTCGCCCTTACTTACATGGGTTTCATAATTTTTCAGATCTCATTGCTTCTCAAGTTTCTTTGCTCAACAATAGCTCCTCAGGTTTCATAGTTTTTCAGGACTCATGGTTCCTCAAGTTTCATATTTTCTCAAATTTCATTGCAACTCAGGTTTTATAATCGACTAGGAGTTACTTAGGTTTTATAATTTTTCAGGTGTTATGGGTCCTCAGGTTTCAGTTTCATTTTTTCTCTTGGTCAATAGTTCATCATGTTAATAGTTCGCCAGGTTTTATATTTTCTCGGGTTACATAATTCGCCCTTACTTACATGGGTTTCATAATTTTTCAGATCTCATTGCTTCTCAAGTTTCTTTGTTCAACAATAGCTCCTCAGGTTTCACAATTTTTCAGGACTCGTGGTTTCTCAAGTTTCATACTTTCTCAAATTTCATTGCAACTCAGGTTTTATAATCGACAAAGAGTTACTTAGGTTTCATAATTATTCAGGTCTTATAGCTCCTCAGGTTTCAGTTTAATCTTTTCTCTTGGTCAATAGTTCAGCATGTTAATAGTTTGACAGGTTTTATGTTTTCTCGGGTTTCATAATTCGCCCTTACTTACATGGGTTTCATAATTTTTCAGATCTCACTGCTTCTCAAGTTTCTTTGCTTAACAATAGCTCCTCAGGTTTCATAATTTTTCAGGACTCATGGTTCCTCAAGTTTCATATTTTCTCAAATTTCATTGCAACTCAGGTTTTATAATCAACTATAGGAGTTACTTGGGTTTCATAATTTTTCAGGTCTAATAGCTCCTCAGGTTTCAGTTTAATCTTCTCTCTTGGTTAATAGTTCGGCAGGTTTTATATTTTCTCGGGTTTCATAATTCGCCCTTACTTACGTGGGTTTCATAATTTTTCAGATTTCATTGCTTCTCAAGTTTCTTTGCTCAACAATAGCTCCTTAGGTTTCACAATTTTTCAGGACTCGTGGTTTCTCAAGTTTCATACTTTCTCAAATTTCATTGCAACTCAGGTTTTATAATTGACAAGGAGTTACTTAGGTTTCATAATTTTTCAGGTGTTATGGGTCCTCAGGTTTCAGTTTAATTTTTTCTCTTGGTCAATAGTTCATCATGTTAATAGTTCGCCAGGTTTTATATTTTCTCGGGTTACATAATTCGCCCTTACTTACATGGGTTTCATAATTTTTCAGATCTCATTGCTTCTCAAGTTTCTTTGCTCAACAATAGCTCCTCAGGTTTCACAATTTTTCAGGACTCGTGGTTTCTCAAGTTTCATACTTTCTCAAATTTCATTGCAACTCAGGTTTTATAATCGACAAGGAGTTACTTAGGTTTCATAATTTTTCAGGTCTTATGGGTCCTCAGGTTTCAGTTTAATTTTTTCTCTTGGTCAATAGTTTATCATGTTAATAGTTCGCCAGGTTTTATATTTTCTCGGGTTTCATAATTCGCCCTTACTTACATGGGTTTCATAATTTTTCAGATCTCATTGCTTCTCAAGTTTCTTTGCTCAACAATAGCTCCTCAGGTTTCATAGTTTTTCAGGACTCATGGTTCCTCAAGTTTCATATTTTCTCAAATTTCATTGCAACTCAGGTTTTATAATCGACTAGGAGTTACTTAGGTTTTATAATTTTTCAGGTGTTATGGGTCCTCAGGTTTCAGTTTAATTTTTTCTCTTGGTCAATAGTTCATCATGTTAATAGTTCGCCAGGTTTTATATTTTCTCGGGTTACATAATTCGCCCTTACTTACATGGGTTTCATAATTTTTCAGATCTCATTGCTTCTCAAGTTTCTTTGCTCAACAATAGCTCCTCAGGTTTCACAATTTTTCAGGACTCGTGGTTTCTCAAGTTTCATACTTTCTCAAATTTCATTGCAACTCAGGTTTTATAATCGACAAAGAGTTACTTAGGTTTCATAATTATTCAGGTCTTATAGCTCCTCAGGTTTCAGTTTAATCTTTTCTCTTGGTCAATAGTTCAGCATGTTAATAGTTTGACAGGTTTTATGTTTTCTCGGGTTTCATAATTCGCCCTTACTTACATGGGTTTCATAATTTTTCAGATCTCACTGCTTCTCAAGTTTCTTTGCTTAACAATAGCTCCTCAGGTTTCATAATTTTTCAGGACTCATGGTTCCTCAAGTTTCATATTTTCTCAAATTTCATTGCGACTCAGGTTTTATAATCAACTATAGGAGTTACTTGGGTTTCATAATTTTTCAGGTCTAATAGCTCCTCAGGTTTCAGTTTAATCTTCTCTCTTGGTTAATAGTTCGGCAGGTTTTATATTTTCTCGGGTTTCATAATTCGCCCTTACTTACGTGGGTTTCATAATTTTTCAGATTTCATTGCTTCTCAAGTTTCTTTGCTCAACAATAGCTCCTTAGGTTTCACAATTTTTCAGGACTCGTGGTTCCTCAAGTTTCATATTTTCTCAAATTTCCTTGCAACTCAGCTTTTATAATCGACAAGGAGTTACTTAGGTTTCATAATTTTTCAGGTCTTATGGGTCCTCAGGTTTCAGTTTAATTTTTTCTCTTGGTCAATAGTTTATCATGTTAATAGTTCGCCAGGTTTTATATTTTCTCGGGTTTCATAATTCGCCCTTACTTACATGGGTTTCATAATTTTTCAGATCTCATTGCTTCTCAAGTTTCTTTGCTCAACAATAGCTCCTCAGGTTTCACAATTTTTCAGGACTCGTGGTTTCTCAAGTTTCATACTTTCTCAAATTTCATTGCAACTCAGGTTTTATAATCGACTAGGAGTTACTTAGGTTTTACATTTTTTCAAGTCTAATAGCTCCTCAGGTTTCTTTTCTCTTGGTCAATAGTTCATCATGTTAATAGTTCGCCAGGTTTCATAATTCACCCGGGGTTGCACAGGTTTCATAACATAACATAACATAACACAGGTTCAAAAACATCGCATCAAATGAAGTGTATTTTGGGTTGCGTTTCGTACTGAATCACAGTCCAGATGTAAGTCTTGCTGCATACCTCAGTACGTTTTATCAATTTCCGATCACCTCCTCGTACCAATTCCCATAATTACTGGTTGCCAGTAACAGAAGTTTTTCCCCATAAACCCAAGATCAACAAATAGGCACTTAAGCTCGCTCATTAAAATAACGGGGTCGACCGGTTAAAAATCCCCCCATGATCCAAATGCAGCATCCCGAGAAGAAATTAGAGCCACGTGAACAATTACGCGTCGTAAACAACAATAAAACAACATCTCGAAGAGCGCATGAAGCAAATAAATTACGTATCATCCCACCGAAGGAACGAAGACCTCACGCATTCTCCTCAACCGCACCAAATTACTTTCACATTAAAACGAAATTTATACCAAGTTCTGGCGGCGTTTTTGCCCTAACTAGGATGATTGATGAGGCAGGAAGAGATCGCGGGGTCCTACAGCTCCTACGGGATCCGCACCTGTACTTTCTTCGCCAAGGCCGCCACGATAATTCAATCCGATGCTTTAATGGATAGAAAGCGGAGTCGTTTTATGCAGCAGCTAAACCGTTATACCGACTACAAATTTAATTATTCAGTCGTGTTTAACGACGGACAGAAAAACACTAATTTCTCTGCTACGGTCATACATTTTAAATCCGCCGGCATGCAGGCGCTCGCTTTGGCCGACAGACGAATTTGAATTATTAACTTCTTGCGGACGGAAGAGTTGCGATGCATCGGGTGCAGATTTCTGTTTGTCGTACGGGGTTGGAAAGCTTCGGTATCAAACATATAAAATATCCGAATGAAGCAAAACCGGAGCGAGAAAGTCTAAAAGACAGATGTCCAACATCACAAATTCCAAAATTCAAGGATCAAATTTCATTGTTGACAGATTCGAATCCAAAAAATGAAACAATAAAGAATTTGAAAATCTGGTCCACAATACGAAATTCCAAAATTTAGAGATTCTCTGATCCGCATTCATAAGATATAAATAAAAATTCCAACTTTCACAGACTCTATGTGTTGTAAAACTCACAAATTCCAACATTCACAAATTCCAATACTCCAAATCACAAGAGTCCAAAATTGCTCACAGATTCGAATAAACAGATTAAGACACTAACGAATTTGCAAATTCCAATAATCACAAATTCCCAACACTCAATTTCACAAATTTTCCGATCCATTTTCTAACATCAACAAATTTCAAATTTCAACAGGTTCTAAGAGTGTTGCAAAATTTACAAATCCAGAAAATACAACATTCCCGGAGTTAACAAATGAGAGATTTTCAACATCACTAATTCAATAATTCACAGATTCCAAGATTCACAAATTCCATTGTTCACAGATTGAAATATAAACATTGCGACTGTTGCAAAATTAGAGAGTTGAAGATTTACAGATTTCAGCATCACAAATTCCAATGATCACAGATTCCAAAATTCACAAATTCAAGGATTCCAAGGCACAAAAATTCCATTATCCGCAAATTCGAATATTCAATCACAAATTACAACATTCACAAATTCCAATTGTCAAAATACGAGACTAAAAAATTTACAGATTGCCAGATCCATATTCTAAGGTTAACAAATTGTAAGTTTTAAGAATTCTAGGAGTGTGCAAAATTCACAAATCCCAAAATTCAGAGAATCGAAAATTGACACATTTTCAACAAATTCGAGTATCTACAAATTCAATTAATCACAGATTCGAATAAATGATTAAGTCACTAACGAATCTGCAATTTTGAATAAACACAGATTCCAACATACACATATTTCCAATTCTCTAAAATACTGCAGTCAAGAAGTCACAGATTTCTAATATTAAAAAATTGCGAGTTTCACAAATTCCAAAATTCAAGGGGTTGAACATTGACAGATTTCCAACATCACAAATTCCAAAATTCACAGATTCACAAATTCGAGTATTTACAAATTCCATTGTTCACAGATTTGAATAAACAGATTGGGACAAACGAATTTGCAAATTGCAATAATCACAACTTCCAATACTCCAAATTAGGAGAGTCCAAAATTCACGATTCCCCGATACATATTCTAATATTAAAAAATTGCTAGTTTCATAGATTCCAAGTGTTGTGAAATTAACAAATCACTAAATTCGGGGAGTTAAAATTTGAAATATTTTCAACATCACAAATTCTATTGTTCACAGATTGAAATAAGAAGATTGCGACTCCTAACAAATTTTCAAATTCCAACATTCACAAATTCCAATTCTCCAATATACGACATCAAAAATTCCCAGATTCCCAGATCTATATTCTAAAATTAACAAATTGCAAAATTCAGAAATTCTATTTTCACATATTTCAATATACAGATTGAAGACACTAACGAATTTGCAAATTTCAATAATTACAGATTTCAACATTCACAAATTCCAATTCTCAAAATACGAGAGAAAAAAATTGCACATTCCCAGATCCACATTCTAAGGTTAACAAATTGCAAGTTTTAAAGATTCTAAGAGTGTTGCGAAATTCACAAATCCCAAAATTCAGGGGGTCAAAGATTGACAGATTTTCAACATCACAAATTCGAGTATCTAGAAATTCCATTGTTCACACTTTCTAATAAACACTTTGAGACACATTAACGAATTTGCAAATTTCAATAATCACAGATTCCAACATTCACAAATTCCAATTTTCTCAAAATACGAGAGAAAAAAAGATGCATATTCTCAGATCCACATTCTAAGGTTAACAAATTGCAAGTTTTAAGGATTCTAAGATTGTTGCGAAATTCACAAATCCCAAAATTCGGGGGGTCGAATATTGACAGATTTTCAACATCACAAATTCGAAATTTCACAGATTCCAACATTCACAAATTCCAATTCTTCAAAATTCGAGAGTTAAAAACACAGATTTCCAGATCTAAATACTAAGATATAAAAATTTTCAGTCTCTGAGTGTTGCAAAAAAATTAAGAGAGTTGAAGATTCAGATTTTCAACTTCACAAATTCCAGAATTCATAGATTCTATATTCTATATTAACAAATCGCAAATTTCGCAGATTCCATTAAGAAAGTTGTAAAATTCATAAATTCCAAAACTCACAGATTTCATTTTTCACATATTCCAATAAATAGATTGAGACACTAACCAATTTGCAAATTTCAACAATCACAGATTCCAACATTCACAAATTCCAATTCTTAGAATACGATGGTAAAAAATTTACAGATTCGCAGATCCACATTATAAGGTTAACAAATTGCAAGTTTTAATGTTTGTAAGAGTGTTGCGAAATTCACAAATCCCAAAATTCAGGGGGTCGCAGATTGACAGATTTTCAACATCACAAATTCGAAAATTCGCAAATTCGAGTATCTATTGTTTACAGTTTTTAATAAATACATTGAGACACATTAACGAATTTGCAAATTTCGATAATCACAGATTCCAACATTCACAAATTCCAATTCTCAAAATACGAGAGTAAAAAATTAAAGATTCCCATATCCATACTCTAGGGTTAACAAATTGTAAGTTTTAGAAATGCTAAGAGTGTTGCGAAATTCACAAATCCCAAAATTCAGGGGGTCGAGGATTGACAGATTTTCAACATCACAAATTCGAAACTTTACAGATTCCAAAATTCACAAATTGGAGTACCTACAAATTCCATTGTTTACGGTTTCTAATAAATACATTGAGACACATTAACAAATTTGCAAATTTCAATAATCACAGATTCCAACATTCACAAATTCCAATTCTCAAAATACGAGAGTAAAAATTTTACAGATTTCCAGATCCATATTCTAAGGTTAACAAATTGCAAGTTTTAAGGATTCTAAAATTTACAAATGCCAAAATTCAGGGAGTTGAAGATTGACAGATTTTCAACATCACAAATTCCAAAATTCACAGACTCAAAAATCCACAAATTCGAGTACCTAATTATAAATTCCATTGTGCACAGATTTTAATAAACAGACTGAGACACAAACGAATTTGTAAATTTCAATAATCAGAACTTCCAATACTTCAAAACACGAGAGTCCAAAATTCAGATTCCCCGATCCATATTCTAATATTAAAAAATTGCACAAATGCCAAAATTTAGGGAGATAAAAATTGAAATATTTTGAACATCACGAATTCCAATATTCACAGATTCAAAGATCCGCAAATTCCAATGTTCACAGATTCGAATAAACAGATTGAGACACTAACAAATTTACAAATTTTAATAATCACAGAATCCAACATTCACAAATTCCCATACTCCAAAATACAAGACTTGAAATTTCACAGATTTTCCGAGTCATATGCTAAGATTAATAAATTACAAGTTTCAGAGATTCTAAAAGTGTTGAAAGTGTTGCAAAATTAAGGAATTGAACATTAACAGATTTTCGACATCACAAATTCCAATAATCACAGATTCCAAGATTCACAAATTCCATTGTTTACAAATTCGAATAGAGGAATTGCAACATTCACAAATTCCAATTCTCCAAAATACGAGTCAAAATCTCACAGATTCCCAGGTCTATATTCTGAGATTTAAAAATTTTCACAGTCTCTAAGAGTGTTGCAAAAAAATTAAGGGAGGTGAAGATTCAGATTTTCAACTTCACAAATTCCAAAATTCATAGATTCTATATTCTAAAATTAACAAATTGCAAATTTCGCAGTTTCCAAGAAAGTTGTAAAATTCATAAATTCCAAAATTCACAGATTCCGAGATTCACAAATTCTATTTTTCACATATTCCAATAAATAGATTGAGACACTAACGAATTTGCAATTTTCAACAAACATAGATTCCAATATTCACAAATTCCCGTACTCCAAAATTCATAGATGTGTTGCAAAATTAAGGAGTTGAAGATTAACAGATTTTCAACATCACAAATTCCAAGATTCACAAATTCGAGGACCAAGATACAGAAATTCCATTGTGCGCAAATTCGAATAGAGAAGTTGCGATTCTAACAAATTTTCAAATGCCAATATTTAACCACAAATTCCAACATTCACAAATTCCAATTCTCAAAATACGAGAGTAAAAAAAATATAGATTCCCAGATCCATCTAATATGATTCTAAGAGTGTTGCAAAATTCACAAATCCCAAGATTTGGGGGATGAAGATTGACAAATTTTTAACATCACAAATTCGAAAATTCACAGATTCCAAGATTCACAAATTCGAGTATCTAGAAATTTCATTGTTCACAGTTTCTAATAAACATATTGTGACACATTAACGAATTTGGAAATTTCAATAATCACAGATTCCAACATTCACAAATTCCAATTCTTCAAAATACGAGAGTCAAAATTCACAGTTTCTCCGATCCATATGCTGAGATTAATATGTATAATCTAGACTTTCACGTTTCTCATGTCTGAACTAATTTCCTCAAATGTCTCAAGCGCTTTAAAGTGTCTCAAGTTTCGCAGGTTCTGTCAGCGGGTTCCTCAGTTTGTTTAGCTTGTTGGGTTGTCCCTTTTATATTATAAATCCATAAACTTCTCCGGCTTTTAGGATTCTCAAATGTCTCCATTTTGCAATGTGTCTCAAGTGCCTCTAGTGTCTGAGATTTCATCCATTTTTTTTAGGTTCTTAAAATTCTTATACGAATATCTGTTTTTGGTTTGATGGTATCTCACTCTCTCAAATCCAAGTATTCCACAGTTTCTCAACTTTTCAAGTTCTCTTAACATGAGGTCGACTCTCACGATTCTCAAGTGACTTAATATCTCAAATTTCTCATGTCTCAACTAACTGTGCTTTGGTGTTTCGCAGCGAGTGCGACTGGATCTTCACTCATTTGTCAGCTAAGTTTTTGCGGTCTCTGAACATTTTCGTGTCTCACGTTTCTCAAGTGCCTCAGGTGGGTCAAAATTTCCACTCAAATTTTCAAATTCTTCACAAAGGTTTCAGATCTTTTTTTAAATTCTTTGCTTAAATTTCTCCAGTTACTACGATTTGTCACTCTCTGATTGTCTCTTATTCACGCTTCTAAGTGTTCTCTTAATTTCCAATGTTTCTCAAGTGTCTCAAGTGCTTTTGACGTCTCAACATTTTCAATTGCCAAATTTAATTTCTCAAGTGCTTTTAGTGTCTCAACTTCCTCACTCACTTGAGGAACATTTCTCAAAACCACGAAACTTCGGGAAGGCTCAGAAAACCTTTTTTGCATAACTGTAAGTGGTCGCTTCCACGGGCTCCGGGGTGCCACCCGCTCAACCGCTCCGGGCCGGACTCACAAGAACGCAGTGTGGGAACGCAACCCGAAACCGGCGTTATTTCCAGATCAAAATCACAGATGCTTAAACAGACACTCTCCGTCGTAAATCATCGACGGCGAGCAAAAACTTTTATTATTCAAGCACACCACTACCGTTGTTTGTGCGGCTGGAATCCGGTTGATGATTTGTTTAATTGTGGCGTGTTAATGCAAGGCAATAAACATTTATTGTTTCGTGTTTACTCAGGTACCTAACCGGTCTCTCGCGGCCTCTCGAACCGGGGCCTAATTGTAGAATTTCGGTTGCGATTTGGCCCGAATCGCGTGACTCACGATGACGTGAGCCTCTGGTGTTGCGGGAACGGGCGAGCGGTCAGGAATTTTTGCCGCTCGCATGTACGAGATGTGTATTAGGTACGAGAGATCGTGGAACTTTCTTGGACGGGTTTCTCCGTTTTAGACTTCTTCGGCTATCGCCTATCGATGAGGCGGCGAGGAGAAATTCTAGGAGGATTTGGCCTCGAAATGCGAGAATAGAGGCGTAAGTAGGACTGCTGCATTTTTTTCTCGAAAAATTGCTCGATCTGTACCCCGTGAGTCACACTTCCAAGGAAGTGTGCACCGGCATTCCCCGGTGATCATCAAGATAGGTTAACATTTGCATATTTGCACGAACAAATCTACACTATAAATAAATGTTGATATTATAATTTTACCGATGAGGTGTAGTAAGACCGAACCCGGTCGACTGTAAACTGCAGGAAATTTCACGAGACGAAATATTGTCGATACACTCCACCCCCCTCGATTATTTTTTAACGTCCCCCGACGATTCCCCCTAATCAGATCCGATCTCCGACAATTCGCCTCAATTTGATCGGATATATCCGTGCTTTGGGCGCGTGGTCTGCATTCTGTCTGAGGAGCGGTCGATTCGCTTTCCAGGTTTTATAATGCACCTTACTTATTCATTGCACACAATCGCATCAATAATTAATGAGAGCAGGGGTCAGACTGGCCCTGCCTTTTTAAAGGACCCCGCTTTATTGAGTTCTCCGCTCTCGATGGCTTGTTTTTGTTTGATGGCTTTTTTACTGAAATCGACACACATAAATTCGAAATTATCTAACGCGCGCACGAGTCCGGCCGATCACACTGCAAATCGATGATGCAGGTGCCGACCAAAATTTTATGGTAATCTCGTGCATTGTTATGACCACGCGCACGGGTTTTTACCGTTTCGTTCGGTTTTCATCCTTGACTCCGGAGCATTTCCAGTCGAGCCCCCTCAGAGCCGCCGCCGGGCGATCGCGTCCATAACGGGAAACGTTCTAATGATGTGGACGCGTAATTGGCCGCCCGTTGTGCGGCCGGACAATACGGATTGGCGACAAATTAATCGGGTTTATTGGACGGAGACGGAAACCGCCGATCGGCGGCGATAAATTTGCATCGGGAATGCGTCGTACGACCGGCTCGAAGGACCACGGTGTGCAAAAATGCGTAATCATAGCGCCGTTTGAACAAATACATGTGCCTCGCCGCTTCATTAGCATATTCCGCGCATGGGAGAAGAACTTTATTGTCTTTCTTCATATCTGAACTCTTGACCACATGACCATTTTCAGGATGATGGCTCAATCCTCCACGCACCGTGACGCTAACGCAGCGGTGGTGTCGATAAAGAACATTGAGTCTAAGACAGGTCGAAATTAACCTGTAATCGATTCTGTAAACTTAACCAAATATAAAATTACGAAACAGTAATACACATTCACAAATTCACAAAACAGCTGGAGCTCAAATTAATGAAATATGACTATCAAAATATCAAGTTAACGACAAATCCCATTAAAGAAATACCAAATTAAACTAATCTAAATGTTGGAATCTGTGAATTTTGGAATTTGTGATGATGGAAATTTGTGAACTTTGGACGCTCGTATTTTGGACTATCGGAATTTGAGATATTAACGCACTTGAGAACAGCTCAGATGATGTTAAGCGACTTGAAAAACTGAGATTGAGGAAGCAAAGTAAACACAAAAATTTTAAGAACTCTTACATGAGATCTTAGACACTAGAAGCACTTGAGACACTTGGCAAAATGATTTAGGTGAATTAACAATGACGGTACCTGCAAAACTTGAGAGACCTGATTAAATTTGTTGGGAGACGAGAAGCTTGAAAAAAACTAAAAAAATTAAATTAGATGAAATCTCAGACAGTAGAGGCACTTGAGACACCTGGCAAAATGGAGACACTTGAGAATCCTGAGAACCGGAGAAGTTTATAGATTTATAAAAGGGACAACCCAACATGCTAAACAAACTGAGGAACCCGCAAATTGACAATGACAGTACCTGCAAAAGTTGGGACACTCTAAAGCACTTGAGACATTTGATGAAATTTGTTGAGACATGAGAAACTTGAGACATTAAAACGAGATTGAGAAACGTGAAAGACTAGATTATATTAATCTTAGCATACGCATCGGAAAATTTGTGAATGTTGGAATCTGTGATTATTGAAATATGAAAATTCGTTAGGTCTGGGAATCAGTGAATTTTTGATCTCGTATATTGGAATTTTGAAAATATTTGAATTTGTGAATTTTGCACTCTCCTATTTTTTGGAAGTTGTGGTTATTGAAATTGATTGATTATTGGAATTTGTGAATTTTGGAACACTAAGAATCAGTGAAACTTGCAATTTGTTAATTTTTGAAGTTACATGTGGGAATCTGTGAATTTTTAACTCGTATTTTGAAGTGTTGGGAATTTGTGAATTTTGCAATTTGTGATAACTGAAATTTTTAAATTCGTTTAAAATCAATAATTTAAAAATTAGAGACGCAATCTGTCTATTCGAATCTGAGAACAGTAGAATTTGTGTGTCCACGAATTTGTGATGTTCAAAATCTGTCAATCGTCAACTTCTGAAATTTTGAAATTTGTGAATTTTCGAAAACAGAGTAAGGTGAAAATATTTTTTAATCTTAGAATACAAATCGGGGAATTTGTGAATTTTGGATTCTTTTATTTTGTAGTATTGGAATTTGTGAATGTTGGAATCTATAATGTTGAAAATCTGTCAATCTTCAAGTTCCTGAATTTTGGAATTTGTGATTTTGCAACACTTAGAATTTGTGAAATTTGTAATTTGATAATTTTAGAATGTAGATTATTGAATCTGTGCATTTTGAACTCTCGTGTTTTGGAGTACTCGAATTTGTGAACGTTGGAATCTGTGATAATTAAAATTTGCTAATTCGTTAGTGTCTCAACTTGACTATTGAATTTGTGAACAAAGGATTTTGCGAATGCTCGAGTTTGTGATTATAGAAACCTGGGTTTGGAAAAGGGACAACCCAATAAGCCTGAGAAACTCGCAAATTAACCACAACAGTACCTGCAAAACTTGAGACACTGTAAAGCACTTGAGACATCTAATGGAATTAGTTGAGACATGAGAAACTTGAGATATTAAGGCGCTAGAGAAACGCGAAAGTCCAGATCATGTTAAGAGAGTTTAAAAGGTGAAAAACTGAGAAATGCATGAATTTGAAAGAGGGAGATATCATCAAACCAAAAACTGATATATTCGTAAAATAACTATATTTGTAACTGCAAAACTTGAGACCTTAAAGCACTTGAGGAATGTGAGAAACGCAAGGATTTTAAGTGCCCCAAAAAATAAAATTAGATGATATCTCAGAGGCACTTGAGACACATGTCAAATTTTGGAGACACTTGAGAATCTTGAAAAGCGGAGAAGTTTGTGGATTTGAAATAGAAACAATCCAACAAGCCAAAACAAACTGAGAAATGACAGTACTTAAAAAACTTGAGACACTGTAAAGCACTTGAGATAACTATCATAATAAAAATACTTGAGACATGAGAAGCGCTTGAGATATTTAGACGTTTGAGAAACGTGTTAAGAGTGCTGAAAAGTTAAGAATTGTATGGGTCTGAAAGAGTGAGATAGCACCAAATCGGAAACTGAAACATAGTAACTGCAAAACTTAAGACACCAAAAGAGCTGGAGGAATTTGAGATCGCAGACAAAAACTGCAAAAAATTTTAAACCAAAATATATGAAATCGGATGAAATCAGAGACACTTGCGGCACTTGAGAATCCCCAAAAACTTGAGAACTTGAAAGAGTGCGCGAAACTCGTAAACTAACAGTACCTGAAACGCTCGATAGATAAAACACTTAGACATCTGATAAAATTAGTTGAGATATTGGGGCACTTGAGAAACATGAGAGTTCAGATGAAGTTAAGAGGGCTGCAAGACTGAGAATCTCAGAAATTTGTGGATAGATCCGGTAACTGAGAGACTCGCAAATTAGTTGTAGTAGTATTCGCAAAACTTGAGACACCAGAAGCAGACGAAAACCGCAAGAATTTTTTAAACCAATAAGGAATAAGGAATATCATCAAACCAAAAACTGAGATATTCGTAAATTAACTATATTTGTAACTGCAAAACTTGAGACACTGTAAAGCACTTGAGGAATGTGAAATAGCAGAGAAAAACGCAAGAAGTTTAAGAACCATAAAAAAATAAATTAGATGAGATGTCAGAGAGTAGAGGCACTTGAGACACATGGCAAAATGGAAACACTTGAACTCTCGTGTTTTGGAGTACTCGAATTTGTGAACGTTGGAATCTGTGATAATTGAAATTTGCAAATTCGTTCGTGTCTCGAATGTGTGCATCTAGAAACCTGGGTTTGGAAGAGTAACAAACCAAAAAGCCAAAAACTGAGAAACTCGCAGATTAACAATGACAGTACCTGCAAAACTTGAGACACTCTAAACATGAGAAATTTGAGATATTAAGGCGCCTGAGAAACACGAAAGTCCTGATCATGTTGAAAACTTAAAATACTGAGAAATGCAGGTATTTGAAAGAGTTAGATATCATCAAACCAAAAATTGAGATATTCGTAAATTAACTACCTTTGTAACTGCAAAACTTGAGACCTTAAAGCAATTGAAGAATTTGAGAGAGCAGACAAAAACGCAAGAAGCTTAAGAATCTTAAAAAAATTAAATTGGATCTCAGACACTAGTGGCACTTGAGCCACATGGCAAAATGGAGACACTTGAGAATCCTGAAAACCGGAGAAATTTGTGGATTTAAAAAACAGACGAGCTAAAAAACTGAGAAACCAGCAAATTAACAATAACAGTAACTGAAAGATTTGAGGCACTGTAAAACACTTGTGACATCTGCAGAAATTAGTTGAGAAAGCCCAAAACTGAAAAATACATGGATTTGAAAGAGTGAGAATACCACCAAATCGAAAACTGAGATATTCGTACACCACTTGAGACACCAAAAGCATTCGAGGAATTTGAGAGAGCATACAAAAGCGCAAGCATTTTAAGAACCTAAAAAAATAAAACTAAATGCGATCTCAGACATTAGAGACACTTGAGACACATGACAAAATGCAGACACTTGAGAAACTTCAAAACCGGAGAAGTTTGTGGATTTGAAATAGAAGACAACTCCACAAGACAAAAAACTGGGAAACTCATAATTAAGGAATAAAGTACCTGCAAAACTTGAGACACTGTAAAACACTTGAGGTAGACGGATAGGTGTTGGGATATGAGGGAATTCGCGGGCCCATTGTGTCTTTCATTCCTGTCTCTCATCCAGCCATCCGACATCATCGAAAAAAAGCTAGGATGGTTCCGGGCGAGGTACACCTCAAGTTGGGCAAAGCACTTGAGACATCTGATGGGATTAGTTGAGACATGAGAAACTTGATATTAAGGCGCTTGAGATCAACGAAAAAATTTAAAAACCTAAAATTGGAGTTAGTTGACAACGGTGTCACTTGAGGAGCGTAAGAAATTGACACTTGACGTGTAAAAACCGCTGAATTTAGCGGCCTCCATTTGAGACACCAAAAACACTTGAGAAGCAACACAAGGGGAGACAGCGCTCGAGATATTTCGAAACTTTGAATAAATTAAAATAATACAAACTAAATGTAAAATGGAGATAAAAAGCAAAGAAGAGAATTAATTCATTCAGAAACCAAGAATCAAACGAGGGTAGTAGTATCTAGAAAAAAAGAAGATTTGTTAACACATGTTGTAGGAAATTTACTACTGTCTTATGTCGTCAAATGAGTGTCTTCTGAGGAAGTGTCGACCATTGTTGAGTATTAGAAGAAAAACTAACAGAAGTTGTACGAACACAAGAATGCGGTAAAACCGCTCGTGTGTCGAATATCGATACACTCTTTCGCGAAACTATACAGAGCGTTTTTTATTCGCCACCGCGGCGACTCGCCCCCACCGCCCGTCCTCGCAGTAATCCAGTAATTTATCTGGGGATTACTCGGAAAGAGCAAGTGTTACTTTCACGGAAGAGCGGCGTAAGTGTGTAAAATACGCGCGTTGCAACGACAGGAATTACATACATTACCGAGATTAAAGAGCGTGTGGTACGCAGTAGGTATATTCTCGACGGCGATTTTTGCAGCTTTTTCCAGCAGCGAAAGAGAAATTGGATTCTCGCGTATACTGTAATTATAGGAAGTCGGTTATTGCATACGAGGCGTTTTTCTTCGGGCGGCAATTATCCTCCGGGACGACGGGGTGGTTTCGGAAAGGCTGAGGGCAAGGTAGGTGAGAGTCTGGTACATTCTCGTCACGATCCGCCGATTGGACGGCAATCCAATAATCTCACTGTTCCGGTCTGACCTGATGCGATTCTTCTCTAAAGAGTCGACTTACTAAATACATTATGTATGATACCTACCGGCAACCGCTTTCTGCTAGATCAGCTATTGTTTTTTGACGGCAGGATGTGTCTTTTTGCCGGACCGGTCTGTATACTCTTAATTGCGACCTCTCCCACCGGAGTGAGAGAGTTCAAACATGAAGAAAGACGATAAAGTTGTTGTTGTTATTATGGTCCTTCGAGCCACCGCCCGCCCGACCTTGTCGCGTGCAAAACGTTCCCTCTCTAATTGGACCCCGGCAAAAATGAGCTTTATTCCCGTCAAAGGGCGCTTTTTCCTCCCGCTGATGCACTTACAAACAGTGAGCAATGCAATCATACGATTCTAATCAAAGCTCGTCTCCGGGGAGGCGAGAGCTTTGTGGCGGAATCTGATGAGATGTGTTTCTTCCATTAGATGAGCCTCGTGCCGAAACGTCACCTAATTCGTCTGACGGCAGCGTAAACAAGCGATTTTTAGTCATTATTTTCGATCGCGAGATCATTTCCGCCAATTCCGAACAATCACGGAGGGAAAGTGTCTTTCGAAACCGGGGAAAAACTCGTGCGGCGCGGAAATGACGCTCGGATGAAAAATCGCTGACCGGAAGGGCTTTGTAGATTAAAAAAGGAGCAATTGTTGTCGGCCGACGAAAGATTGACTGCCACGACGAATCATCGATGGAGCACCGATATTCGACACACGAGCGGTTTTACCACATTCTTGTGTATATACAACTTCTGTTAGTTTTTCTTCTAATCCTCAACAATGGTCAAGTACCGTAATGTCTCAGCATTTCTCATTTATTCAGATTTCTCAATCTCTCAAAACGCTTTTAGTTTCCGTATTGGTTTAAAAAATTCTTGCGGTTTTCGTCTGCTTCTGGTGTCTCAAGTTTTGCAAAACTACAATTAATTTGCGAGTATCTCAGTCACCGGATCTATCCACAAATTTCTGAGATTCTCAGCTTTGCAGCTCTCTTAACTTCATCTGTACTCTAATGTTTCTCAAGTGCCCGAATATCTCAACTAATTTCATCAGATGTCTCGAGCGTTTCAGGTTCTGTTAGTTTACGAGTTTCTCGCAGTCTTTCAAGTTCTCAAGCGCCTAAGTTTATCTGGATTCTCGAGTGCCTCAAGTGTCTGTGATATCATCCGATTTCATATATTTTGGTTTCAAAATTTTTGCCGTTTTTGTCAGCGGTCTCAAATTCCTCAAGATCTTTTGGTGTCTTGAGATTTGCAGTTACTATGTTTCAGTTTTCGATTTGGTGGTATCTCACTCTTTCAGACCCATACAATTCTCAACTTTTCAGCACTCTTAACACGTTTCTCAAGCGCCTAAATATCTCAAGCGCTACTCATGTCTCAAGTAATTTCATTATGATAATTATCTCAAGTGCTTTACAGTGTCTCAAGTTTTGCAAGTACTGTCATTTCTCAGTTTGCTTTGGCTTGTTGGATTGTCTCTATTTCAAATCCACAAACTTCTCCGCTTTTCAAGATTCTCAAGTGTCCAAAATTTGACATGCGTCTAAGTGCCTCTGAGATCTCATCTAATTTTATTTTTTGGGGCACTTAAAATCCTTGCGTTTCTCACATTCCTCAAGTGCTTTAAGGTCTCAAGTTTTGCAGTTACAAATAATTTACGAATATCTCAGTTTTTGGTTTGATGATAATAATTATCTCCCTCTTTCAAATCCACGCATTTCTCAGTTTTTTACCTTTTCAACTCTCTTAACATGATCTGGACTTTCGCGTTAGACGTCTCAAGTGCTTTACAGTGTCTCAAGTTTTGCACGAACTGTTGTGGTTAATTTCCAAGTTTCTCAATTTTTGGCTTATAGGGTTGTCTCATTTCCAAACCCAGGTTTCTATATTCACAAATTCGAGGATCCACAAAATCCATTGTGCACAAATGGAATAGTCAAATTGAGACACTAACGAATTTGCAAATTTCAATTATCACAGATTCCAACATTCACAAATTCGAGTATTCCAAAACAGGAGAGTCCAAAATTCACAGATTCAAAGATCTATATTCTAAAGTTATAAAACTGCAAGTTTCACAAAGTGTTGCAAAATTCACAAATTCTAAAATTCCGGAACTAGACGATTGACAGATTTTGAACATCACAAGTTCCACAGATTAAGACGCTAGCAAATTTGAAAATATCAATAATCACAAATTGCAACATTCACAGATTCCCAACACTCCAAAATACGAGTCAAAAATTCACAGATTCCCACATGTCAATTCTAAAATTAACAAATTCCAAGTTTCACTGGTTCTAAAGTGTTCCAAAATTCACAAATTCCAAGATTAACAAATTCGAGGATTACAAGATACAAAAATTCCATTGTTCACAAATTGGAATAGAGAAATTGCGAACCAATTTTCAAATACCAATATTTAATCACAAATTCCAATTCTCAAAATACGAGAGTAAAAAATTTATAGAATCCCAGATCCATATTATAAGGTTAACAAAGTTTAAAGAATTCAAAAACTCCAATATTCAGGGGGTTGAAGATTGACAGATTTCCAACATCACAAATTCCAAAATTCACAGTATAAAAAATCCACAAATTCGAGTACCTATTTACAGATTCCATTGTTCACAAATTTGAATACACAGATTGAGACAAAAACGAATTTACAAATTTCAATACAGTATGACCTCCTTAATCCGACCTAATAATTGCAGTGGTTGATCCGGATTTTCGAAATGTTCGGATTACCGAAAAAAGACAAAATATTCCATTTCCCTAATTAGGCGTCGGCGTCCCGTTGTTCGGATTACTGGAGGTTCGGATTAAAGATATCATACTGTATATTGTTAAATTGATGATTGATTTCAAATTTTCGTAATTTAAGAAAAAAAAATTTCGTAATTTGGTTAGATAGTTTACAACGTATTTTTTGTTTTCTCTATTCCGTTAGTAATCTGATTATTTAATAACTCATTTTGTTATTTCATTATTGACTTCGGAATTTCGTAATTTAACAATAAATTTCGTAATTTAGTTAGACAGTTTACGAATCATTTTTTGTTTTCTCTATTTCATTAATAAGATGTTCATTTAATAACTCATTTTGTTGTTCCATTATTTATTTCGCAATTTCGTAATTTAAGTGATATTATTTTGTGCTTTGTATACTACATACATTATTAATTTGATGATTTAATAACTCATTTTATACTCAACATTATTATTTTATTAGTGATTTCCAAATTTCGTAATTTAACAATAAATTTCGTAATTTGGTTAGATAGTTTACAACGTATTTTTTGTTTTCTCTACTTCATTAATAAGATGTTCATTTAATAACTCATTTTCTTGCACCATGATTTATTTCGCAATTTAACAAAAAATTTCGTAATTTAAGTGATATTGTTTTGTGTTTTGTCTGCTATTAATAATTTCATAATTCAAAAACATTTTATACTTAATTTTGTTATTTCATTATCGATTTCGAAATTTCGTAATTTTACAAAAAATTTCGTAATTTAGTTAGATAGTTTACAACGTATTTTTTGTTTTCTCTATTCCGTTAGTAATTTGATTATTTAATAACTCATTTTGTTATTTCATTGTTGACTTCGGAATTTCGTAATTTAACAATACATTTCGTAATTTGGTTAGGCAGGTTACAAATCATTTTTTGTTTTCTCTATTTCATTAATAAGATGGTCATTTAATAACTCATTTTGTTGTTCCATTATTTATTTCGCAATTTCATAATTTAACAAAAAATTTCGTAATTTAAGTGGTATTGTTTTGTGCTGCTTTGTTTACTACATACATATTAATTTGATGATTTAATAGCTCATTTTATACTCAACTTTGTTATTTTATTAATAATTTCAAAATTTCGTAATTTTACAAAAAAATTCGTAATTTGGTTAGAATAGTTTACAACGCATTTTTTGTTTTCTCTATTTCATTAATAAGATGTTCATTTAATAACTCATTTTGTTGTACCATTATTTATTTCGCAATTTCGTAATTTAACAAAAAATTTCGTAATTTAGTAAGTGATATTGTTTTGTGTTTTGGCTGCTATTAATAATTTCATAATTCAATAACATTTTATACTTAATTTTGTTATTTCGTTATTGATTTCTAAATTTCGTAATTTTACAAAAAAAATTGTAATTTGGTTAGAATAGTTTATAACGTATTATTTGTTTTCTCTATGTTATTAATAAGATGTTCATTTAATAACTCATTCTGTTGTTCCATTATTTATTTCGCAATTTCGTAATTTAATGAAAAATTTCGTAATTTAAGTGATATTATTTTGTGCTTTGTCTACTACATACATCATTAATTTGATGATTTAATAACTCATTTTATACTTAACTTTGTTATATTATTATTGATTTAAAAATTTCGTAATTTAACAATAAATTTCGTAATTTGATTAGAATAGTTTACAACGCATTTTTTGTTTTCTCTATTTCATTAATAAGATGTTCATTTAATAACTCATTTTGTTGTACCATTATTTATTTCGCAATTTCGTAATTTAACAAAAAATTTCGTAATTTATTAAGTGATATTGTTTTGTGTTTTGGCTGCTATTAATAATTTCATAATTCAATAACATTTTATACTTAATTTTGTTATTTCATTATTGATTTCGAAATTTCGTAATTTTACAAAAAATATCGTAATTTGGTTAGAATAGTTTACAACGTATTATTTCTTTTCTCTATTTCATTAATAAGATGTTCATTTAATAACTCATTTTGTTTTACCATTATTTTTTTTGCAATTTCGTAATTTAACAAAAATTTTCGTAATTCATTAAGTGATATGGTTTTGTGTTTTGTCTGCTATTAATAATTTCATAATTCAATAACATTTTATACTTAATTTTGTTATTTCATTATCGATTTCAAAATTTCGTAATTTAGTTAGATAGTTTACAACGTATTTTTTGTTTTCTCTATTCCGTTAGTAATTTGATTATTTAATAACTCATTTTGTTATTTCATTATTGACTTCGGAATTTCGTAATTTAACAATACATTTCGTAATTTGGTTAGGCAGGTTACAAATCATTTTTTGTTTTCTCTATTTCATTAATAAGATGGTCATTTAATAACTCATTTTGTTGTTCCATTATTTATTTCGCAATTTCATAATTTAACAAAAAATTTCGTAATTTAAGTGGTATTATTTTGTGCTGCTTTGTTTACTACATACATATTAATTTGATGATTTAATAGCTCATTTTATACTTAACTTTGTTATTTTATTATTAATTTCAAAATTTCGTAATTTTACAAAAAAAATCGTAATTTGGTTAGAATAGTTTACAACGCATTTTTTGTTTTCTCTATTTCATTAATAAGATGTTCATTTAATAACTCATTTTGTTGTACCATTATTTATTTCGCAATTTCGTAATTTAACAAAAAATTTCGTAATTTATTAAGTGATATTGTTTTGTGTTTTGTCTGCTATTAATATTTTTATAATTCAATAACATTTTATACTTAATTTTGTTATTTCATTATTGATTTCGAAATTTCGTAATTTTACAAAAAAAATTTTAATTTGGTTAGAATAGTTTACAACGCATTTTTTGTTTTCTCTATTCCGTTAGTAATTTGATGATTTAATAACACATTTTGTTATTTCATAATTGATTTCGGAATTTCGTAATTTAACAATAAATTTCGCAATTTGGTTAAATAGTTTACAGCGCATTTTTTGTTTTATAACTCATTTTGTTGTTCCATTATTTATTTCGCAATTTCGTAATTTAAGTGATACTATTTTGTGTTTTGTCTAATACAGTATGACCTCCTTAATCCGATCTAATAACTGCAGTGGTTGATCGAATGAAATGTTCGAATTATCGAAAAAAGACAAAATATTGCATTTTTTTTATGCGATGTACATAATATAGCGAAATAGGGAAGGACCTAGAGAAGTTCCTTGCCGCACTCCCAGTAGTCTCTCATATTATGGTGTGACACATATACCACCAATATTTTGTACGTGGTGTATAGTTGTAGCAATCTGTCTTCTTTCCGCCAACAAACCCAAAACACCTTTAGTTGTCAAAACTTTCGCGCCCCGGCTCCCTAAACGTCGTCCCAATTAGGGTCGGCCGCGCTGAACCCCCGGTCACGTTTTCGGTGTTGAACCTCGTGAGAATGAACATAATGAAAACGCAATCAAATCCCGCGATCAGTGTACCTGTCCGCGTCGACTTGACGGACGTGTGTACACACCGGTAACATTAGAAGAAGCGCCCTCGCCGAGGACGGACGGACGGCTCAGCGGGCGCCCGGGGTCAGGGCACGTCACCGACGATCACCGCTTCAAAAAATATCTATCTCTTGTCGGGGGGCCCGATTTGTTGCGCCATGGGATCGCCGTTCGCTCGCTCTTCCGACAGAACTTGCGTGAAACGGGCTCGTTCTTAGACGCGGTTTTGTCTCGGGGGGTATGTGTACGGCCTTCGGCCGAGGCGGTTTACCTCCGCACCTCGTGGTCCGCACGGCGAAAGCTCTAGGTGACCAAGAGGTTTGCGGAAAAGGAGCAAAAGTGGAGGCAAGCATCGCAGATGAGCACGGTAACTCATCATCTGACACCTGAAAGACACATCTTACCCTACACAATGCCTGCTCCCAACCGAGCCTACTCGCAGCAAAAACGAAAGTAATTTCCATTCCGACCGTGAATTTCTAATTTCCTTTCATCTCACAACAACAAATCAAGCAAAATGACAGTCGTACACACACGCCAACGAATTCCGCTTTCCTGCCGGCCAACAATCGACGACCGATTCCTGCAATCGGGGGGCCAAAGAGGGACCGTGTGAAACAGTCTCCTGCATTAAAACAGGTGGACGTGACCGGACCGCCGAATTCGGCGCTGCGATGCGTGATTGTTTCAGCCTCCTACTTGTCATGATGCAAGCGACCGTTAGGCGTGTATACACCTGATCGGCCAACCTGACCTCTGCGACGTCACGGTGTCCACGCTCTTCCGGGTGACCTTGGCCGTGATCGGGGCCTCGTCTTTCGGTCCTTCGCCGGCGGTGTGCCGCAAGGGTCGGTCTCGGGACCCTTCTTGTTCCGAGCACGTCGATAATGTGTTCCCATTTACATACGTTTCAATTCTGGAAACGCCATGTTCGAGGAGTGTCACGCAGGGGTCGATTACGAACCCTATCTTGTTCTCTGATTCAAAAAGTGAAAAAATAGAATTTAAGACCAGGAAGGAAAGTAGAATACTAGAAAAAGAAAGACATCAAATAATCATAAAGCAGCAGTGAAGGGGGCAAAAAAATAGTTCCCTCCGCTCATCCTCCCGATTTCCACCCCCCGTGACCATTAAAAACCTACATCTCCGTTTTTGTCGCACCGACGCGCTTTCTTCAAACTCGTCGTAATTTACGGCCGTCGAACGAACGGCGCTTTTCAAATTCCCCACACATGTTCCAGATTTTCTCTCGTTACTAAAAATCGGAATAATTGCTTCAATCAACTTTTCATACACATTAACTCACCGGCAATTTCGAAAGTCCGCCGGCGGCTCTTATTATTATACATCAGCGCCGACTTTTACAAAGAAACAAGATAGTAAATGCCTTACAATGCAGCAATCAATTATTCCGCACATATTTAGATTTTTTTGCGCCAACACACAGTTATGTAACAGTAAGCGTGTGTGATTTATAAGGTTTCACAATTGGACAAACGGACAATGCGATGGGCCTTTTCATCCCAATTAATTCGCGCGGTGGATGGACGTCGGCGATTGTTGCCGAGGAGCGCGTTGCGCGTAATCGTGTGGAACGAATTTCTTTCGAGAGATGTTTAGAGCTGCGTTTGTTCTCGATGTTGTCATTAAAAAATAATTGAGTCTACGTGATTGTGGTCGTCTATGGAACGTACTAAATACGATTTCTCTGCCATATAGAGAACAACACTTTTGTGTCTCTAATAACGATATTGTTGGCCGTCTTCGATATCTCCGTGATTAAGTGTCCGATTGTAATTCGACCCGTTAATTACTTTTTCAGACTGTCATTACGATTTATTGCCGGGTAATTAGTGGACGACATGCGTGTCCTAATTTAGGCCAAAAACGTCGGCGTGTGTGATAATTTTTGATAGTGGAAATGGAAAAACATTTATAAAATTACCACGAATATGCAGCGGATACCATTTCGATGCGGTGTGTTGTGTAACATTAATCAGTTCAAAAATGTTAAACCTTTATTTTCTGACCGTTCAAACTCGAAAATATACACGAGGAACGGGAATCTGCGGAATAGGCATCAGAGGTGTATATTGAAACAGTCCCTTGGATGAGTATTTCGTTGTATGAAATGGGAAATAGTTAACTCCAAAGATACGGCTCGGTGAGCCCCCCCCCCCTCGACGCAACTACTCATAAAAAGTAACAAAATACTTTATAGTTATTTATGTAACAAGTGTAAAAAGTGATTGTTTATTACACGCGACCTGAATTCACGGAATTAAGAAATGCGTTATAGATACATATATGGATTGAGTAGGAGCAGGTAACAAATGAGGAAGTAACCAAATAACGAAATTCCTCTATTAATTTACAAAATTCCGATATAACGAAATGCATCGAAAAATTATGAAAATATCAACTGTACAGCGAAGTAGCATGGTAATAAACCATATTTCAAAATACTGGAATTATACCATTACGAAATAATATATTATGTAATCGCGCAAAGTTACGAAATTGGTTAAGAAACTATGAAAATTCACAGAGTAAAAATCAAAATAAATGAGTTGTTAAATTATCATCATATTATTAACGGATTGTATAAACACAAAAAATGCGTTGTAAACTGTCTCAACCAAATTACGAAATTCTTTGCTAAATTACGAAATTTGAAAATCAATAATGAAATAAAAAATTGAGTTATTAAATGATCAAATTATGAAGGAAATAGACAAAACAAAAAGTGTGTTTAAAACTATGTCAATAAAATTACGAAATTCATTGTTAAATTAGGGAATTGCAAAACCAATAATGAAATAACAAAATGAATTATAAAATGAGCTAATAAATTACCAAATGATTAATGGACAACACACAAAATATTATCTTACTTAAATTACGAAATCTTTTGTTAAATTTCGAAGTTGCGAAATCAATGATGAAATAGCTAAATGAGTTATTAAATGATCAAATTATTAAGAAAATTGACAAAAAAAAATGCGTCTTAACCTATCTAAACCGAGTTACGATATTTACAGTTACATTACGAAATTGAAAAATCGATAATGCAATAGCTGAATGAGTTTTTAAATGATAAAATTTTTAAGCAGATATACAAAACAAAAATGCGTTTTCACCTATCTAAACGGAATTACGAAATTTACAGCTAAATTACGAAATTGCAACAACAATAATACAATAACAAAATTCATTATTAAATGAGTTTTTAAATTATCATCAAATTATCAACGAATTGTATAAAACAAAAAGTGCGTTGTAAACTGTCTCAACCAAATTACGAAATTCTTTGCTAAATTACGAAATTGCAAAAGCAATAATGCAATAGCTGAATGAGTTTATAAATGATCAATTTTTTAAGCAGATATACAAAACATAAATGCGTTTTAACCTATCTAAACGGAATTACGAAATTTGCAGCTAAATTACGAAATTGCAAAATCAGTAATAAAATAACAAAATTAATTATTAAATGAGTTGTTAAATTATTAACGAATTATAGAAAACAAAAAATGCGTTGTAAACTGTCTCAACCAAATTACGAAATTCTTTGCCAAATTACGAAATTGCAAAATCAATAATGCGACAGCTAAATGAGTCTTTAAATGATCAAATTTTTAAGCAAATATACAAAACAAAAATGCGTTTTAACCTTTCTAAATGGAATTACGAAATTTACAGCTAAATTACGAAATTGCAAAATAAATAATAAAATAACAAAATTAATTATTAAATGAGTTGGTAAATTATCATCAAATTATTAACGAATTATAGAAAACAAAAAATGCGTTGTAAACTGTCTCAACCAAATTACGAAATTCTTTGCTAAATTACGAAATTGCAAAATTAATAATGCGACAGCTAAATGAGTTTTTAAATGATCAAATTTTTAAGCAGATATACAAAACAAAAATGCGTTTTAACCATTCTAAATGGAATTACGAAATTTACAGCTAAATTACGAAATTGCAAAATCAATAATAAAATAACAAAATTAATTATTAAATGAGTTGGTAAATTATCATCAAATTATTAACGAATTATAGAAAACAAAAAATGCGTTCTAAACTGTCTCAACCAAATTACGAAATTCTTTGCTAAATTACGAAATTGCAAAATCAATAATGCGACAGCTAAATGAGTTTTTAAATGATCAAATTTTTAAGCAGATATACAAAACAAAAATGCGTTTTAACTTATCTAAACGGAATTACGAAATTTGCAGCTAAATTACGAAATTGCAAAATCAATAATAAAATAACAAAATTAATTATTAAATGAGTTGTTAAATTATCATCAAATTATTAACGAATTATAGAAAACAAAAAATGCGTTGTGAACTGTCACAACCAAATTACGAAATTCTTTGCTAAATTACGAAATCGCAAAATCAATAATGCAATAGCTAAAAGAGTTTTTAAATGATCAAATTTTTAAGCAGACATACAAAACAAAAATGCGTTTTACCTATCTAAACGGAATTACGAAATTTACAGCTAAATTACGAAATTGCGAAATAACAAAATGGATTACAAAATGAGTTATTAAATTCTGACATTATTAAATACACAGAATAGTATTTCTTTCATTACGAAATTAATTACGAAATTTCGAAACCAGCAATGAAATAACAAAATGCGTTATTAAATGAGCTATTAAATTGTCAAATCATTAATCGACAAAACACAAAATACTATCACTTAAATTACGAAATCTTTTGTTAAATTTCGAAATTGGGAAATAAATAATGAAATAACAAAATGAGTTGTTAAATGATCAAATTATTAATAACTCTAGGAAAAAAAAATACGTTGTAAACTGTCTCGACCAAATTACGAAATTTATTGCCAAATTACGAAACTGAAAAATCAATAACGAAATAACAAAATGGATTAAAAAATGAGTTATTAAATGATGACATTATTAAATACACAAAACACAAAATAGTATCTCTTTTATATTACGAAATTTTTTGTTAACTAAATTACGAAATTGCGAAACCAGCAATGAAATAACAAAATGCGTTCTTAAATGAGCTATTAAATTATCAAATCATTAATCGACAAAATACAAAATACTATCTCACTCAAATTACGAAATCTTTTGTTAAATTTCGAAATTGGGAAATAAATAATGAAATAACAAAATGTGTTATTAAATGGTCAAATTGTTAACTAAATCTAGAAAAAAAAATACGTTGTAAACTGTCCCGACCAAATTACGAAATTTATTGCCAAATTACGAAATTGAAAAATCAATAACGAAATAACAAAATGAGTTATTAAATTATGACATTATTAAATACACAAAACACAAAATAGTATCTCTTTTATATTACGAAATTTTTTGTTAACTAATTTACGAAATTGCGAAACCAGCAATGAAATAACAAAATTCGTTATTAAATGAGCTATTAAATTGTCAAATCATTAATCGACAAAATACTATCTCACTCAAATTACGAAATATTTTGTTAAATTTCGAAATTGGGAAATAAATAATGAAATAACAAAATGTGTTATTAAATGGTCAAATTGTTAACTAAATCTAGAAAAAAAAATACGTTGTAAACTGTCTCGACCAAATTACGAAATTTATTGCCAAATTACGAAATTGAAAAATCAATAACGAAATAACAAAATGGATTACAAAATGAGTTATTAAATGATGACATTATTAAATACACAAAACACAAAATAGTATCTCTTTTATATTACGAAATTTTTTGTTAACTAAATTACGAAATTGCGAAACCAGCAATGAAATAACAAAATGCGTTCTTAAATGAGCTATTAAATTGTCAAATCATTAATCGACAAAATACAAAATACTATCTCACTTAAATTACGAAATCTTTTGATAAATTTCTTTATTGCGAAATCAATAATGAAATAGCTAAATGAGTTATTAAATGATCAAATTATTAAGTTAAGTAAAGTAACTTTATGTTGTTTAGTTCATAGGTTAAGTAAAGTAGCTTTATGCTAAACTTTTCCTTTTTAATTTGTACGCTTTGCAAGTTAAATAAAATTATTATTATTAACAAAGCAGGCAAAACAAAAAATGCCTTCTAAACTATCTCAACCAAATTAAGAAATTTATTGTTAAATTACGAAATTGCAAAATCAATAATGAAATAACAGAATGAATTATAAAATGAGGCATTGAGTTATCAAATTATATTAAACAGGCAAACAAAAATACTATCTCACTTAGATTACGATTTTTTTTTCCTTAAACTATGAAATTACGAAATCAATAATGGAATAGCTAAATGATCAAAATTATTAAGGAGATAAAGAAAACAAAAAATTCGTTGTAAACTATCAATCAAATTACGAAATTTATTGCTAAATTACAAAATTTTAAATTCATTAATAGAATAACAAAATTAATTATAAAATGAGTTACTAAATTATTCATTTATTAATAGACAAAACACAAAATATCTGAGTTAAATTACGAAATTGCGAAATCAATAATGCAATAGCTAAATGAGTTATTAAATGATCAAATTATTAAAAAAATATACAAAACAAAAAATGTGTTATCAACTATCTCAACCAAATTACGAAATTTATTGCTGTTACAAAATTGCTAAATCAATAATGAAATAACAAAATTAATTATTAAATTATTATCATCAAATTATTAACGAAATATAGAAAAGAAAAAATGCGTTGTAAACTATTTCGACCAAATTACGAAATCGATAATGAAATAGTAAAATTAATTATTAAATGAGTTGTTAAGTTATCAAATTATTAAATAGACAAAACTCAAAATACTATCTCAACTAAATTACGAATTTTTTTGTTAAACCGTGGAATTGCGAAATCAGTAATGAAATAACGAAATGAGTTATTAAATCATCAAAGGTAATAAAATCATAGATACAGTAGGTTGCAAAAAACGGGACAAGCTAATTTATATCATGTAAATGAGGCTCCAAGTATTGACACAAATTGTCAATTTAAATTTCAAATTGTCAGCTCAAATGGCTTACATGCCACGTTATATGGCTTCACTATAACCTCACAGACTATAAAATGAATGTGAGGAAAATGACATCTGAGTGCCTGTCAATGTCCCGGTGTTTTTGCAACCAACTGTCTGTGTGAAGGAAGAAAACAATTCATCAAAAGATGAGCAACTAAAAGAAACAACTCTAAGCACGAAAAGATAATATATAACAAACCTAGCATTAAAAAAAAAAGATGAAAACAATCAGTACGGAATAGAAAGAACAAAAGGAAACAATTTAGTTCAAACTCAAAGAAGGAGGAATGAAACAAAAAAAAAGCAATAAACTAAAATGTCACATGTACCTAACCTAAAAATCTTACAAATCAGACGTACATATTACGATGTTTAAAAAAATATTTCCATAGCTATCCTTGATGAATGAATCTAACACGCAAACCAATCACAGAGAAAGTAGCAGAAAACGAACAAAAAGCACAAAACATAAGAGAAGAAGAAATAAATAGTAGGAGGAAGTAAAAGATTACATCACACCGGAAATGGTATGAAAAAAATTGAAAAGATGTACAGGCGGAAAACAATCGACAACGGTAGGATATACAAAGAAGAAGATAAAATAAATAAAAGTGACCAACGAAGTTGTACCAACAGTAGATCAGAATAAAAGAAAGAAGGAATCTCTAGTAGACAGACTACTAATATGTAATTCATATCAACTGCCACAAGCGTCAATCCGTGTTCACGTAATCTAACCTCAAACATCTGACAGTAAACAACAGACGTTTTCCATAGGTACCCTTGATGAACATAAAACATAAAAGCGGTACTACACTAACTAATAAATTTACAGGAAGAAGAAATTAAATATGTATATGAGGAAAAGTCAATCTGGTAGGGACCCGTAGTGAAGCAGATTGCAGGTGAAGCAATTAAAATTATAAACGGATATGACGAAGGGAACAAGTACCATCAATTTAAGATAGTACTATAAGACTGAAGAAACTGTTCTATAGGCGAAACACACAGTATGTTGACTGCTGATTCTTATATTTGACACAATTAGTGTTCGCCGACGGCATGAAGAATTCTGAAGAAGTAGTACCAAAAACGTTTAGATCTCTCGTGACCAGTCGCTTCTACGAATGCATCAATTTCCTAAGTGGTCCGAAAGTGAACTGCTAAAAGTACTTAAGAGTATGTGTAACACATGTTGCGTTTGGTACCGTTGTCGCTTCCTAGGCACTGGCTCGCAGGTAGGTACTCCGGCAATGATTCAATCCACTTTCACTGGTGTCAAGTCGACCGACACCTGTCGCGAATTCCCCGACGACGTCCGTCCTTCCCGTCCTCTCGCGGTACTCTTACTTTCATCCACCGATTCTCGACATCCCCTCGCGGCACGTACCTGTCGATATATCTCTCTTTCAGCAGCAGTAATTCCCGTCCATCCCTGCTCTATCCATCCAGGGGTCACTGCACCTACCACCAACCAACAACCAGCACCACTCACTTTAATCCAGTCGACCGACAGACACTCGTCACTAACTCGTCACTGCATCCCCGAGTGATGGTTCCAGCGTCGGGTCGCGTGCTCTCCCGAAGACCTCGCTTCTTACACTGATCACACACTCGTGAAGGTAAGAATGGCCGGTGGGGGGACAACACGCACACACATCCAGCAGGTAGGCCGGACCGGTGCCTCTTTGACGCCGCGCACCGCATCCATTACGGCGTCGACGTCTTGCCGAGATGGGATTGACCGCACCGATAATTTCATATAGTGTCCTCTCATTACCCTATTGATTGCTCCATTGTCTCGACGGCGCGAACTTACAAACTTAGTTAACTCGACGGGAATAATGGACAAAGGGACGAGACGGAGGACCGACAATGGCCCTCTTGATTATACTTGTTATGGACGGAGGAGATGTCAAAGCGACTAATTGGTGAGAGACGACGAGAGAGGTCCTGTTGGTTCTTTCGCCCCGCGTCACTTCTCGCGGAGGTGAATCGATTATGGAAAAGTTTAATTGATAGGTACACGCGGAGCGCGTGTGGGAAAACAAGACGTGGCGCAGTCGGTAGGATGATCCGACTAATAATTAACCAAATATTAAGTAAGATCAAGTTATCTCAAATCAGGTCAAGACAGGTCAACTTCATTGCTTTCATTTCTTCACTTCTTTTATGTCATATCTGTATGTTTTTATTTAGTTATCTCCCTATATCTTTCTCTGTTGTACATTATTCAGAGATTCTTTTTGTCTTTGCCGTTTCTGTCTGTTCTCCCATTTCATCTTACAAAGTGCCTTTTCTGTCATCTATGAGAGTCAAAATTATTTTGGAAAAACCCTTTTAGAAAGTGCATTTTTGTTATTTGTTTAATTACAAGACTTTTAGAACGTGTCTTTCTTGTCATTTGTTCTGCGGCAAAATTTTAGAACATGACTTTCTTAATTAGACGGCATCTATTTAGAAACTGTTTTGTTTGACATTTCATGTGTTAGCATCCTATTAGAAAGTGCCTCTCTTACAATTTCCTTTTTAAAAATTATTTTAGAAAATATTTTTCTCATTTTGTAAACATCCTTTTAAAAAGTGTCTTTTTCGACGTTTCTTGTGCTGACGTCCTATTAGAAAATGCCTTTCTTCTTATTCGTTCTGTCAAAATCCTTCAAGTGTTTTTCTTTTTAGTCCACATATCGTTAGAAAGTGTTTTCTTTCTTTGGCAATTTATGTGTTAACACCCAATTTGTCATTTGTGTGCTCTTAGAATCCTTTTAGAACATGTGTATCTTATTTTGTCAACATCCTATCGGAAAGTGCCTTTGTTGTTTAGTGAGCGTCATACTTTTTTGTTCCCATTTGTGTTTTAAAAACCTTTTAGAAAGTTCCTGAATTTTTCAAAATCCTCTAGAATGTGCCTTTCTTATTCAATTAACATATTTTCAGCAAGTGTCTGTTTTCCCATTTCATCTTAGAAAGTGCCTTTTCCTGGCATCTATGAGAGTCAAAATTAATTTAGAAAAACCCGTGAATTTTTGTTATTTGTTTCATTACAAGACCTTTAGAACGTGTCGTTCTTGTCATTTGTACTGTGACAAAATTTTAGAGCATGACTTTCTTATTTAGTCGGCATATATTTAGAAAGTGTTTTGTTTGACATTTCATGTGTTAACATCCTATTAGAAAGTGCCTCTCTTACAATTTCCTTTTTCAAAATTATTTTAGGAAATATTTTTCTCATTTTGTAAACATCCTTTTAAAAAATGTCTTTTTGGACGTTTCTTGTGCAGACGTCCAATTAGAAAATGCCTTTCTTCTTATTCGTTCTGTCAAAATCCTTCAAGTGTTTTTCTTTTTAGTCCACATATCGTTAGAAAGTGTTTTCTTTCTTTGGCAATTTATGTGTTAACACCCAATTTGTCATTTGTGTGCTCTTAGAATCCTTTTAGAACATGTGTATCTTATTTTGTCAACATCCTATCGGAAAGTGCCTTTGTTGTTTAGTGAGCGTCATACTTTTTTGTTCCCATTTGTGTTTTAAAAACCTTTTAGAAAGTTCCTGAATTTTTCAAAATCCTCTAGAATGTGCCTTTCTTATTCAATTAACATATTTTTAGCAAGTGTCTGTTTTCCCATTTCATCTTAGAAAGTGCCTTTTCCTGGCATCTATGAGAGTCAAAGTTAATTTAGAAAAACCCGTGAATTTTTGTTATTTGTTTCATTACAAGACTTTTAAAACGTGTCTTTCTTGTCATTTGTTCTGTGACAAAATTTTAGAACATGACTTTCTTATTTAGTCGGCATATATTTAGAAAGTGTTTTGTTCGACATTTCATGTGTTAACATCCTATTAGAAAGTGCCTCTCTTACAATTTCCTTTTTCAAAATTATTTTAGAAAATATTTTTCTCATTTTGTAAACATCCTTTTAAAAAGTGTCTTTTTCGACGTTTCTTGTGCAGACGTCCTATTAGAAAATGCCTTTCTTGTTATTCGTTCTGTCATTTGTTCTGTGATAAAATTTTAGAAAATGACTTTCTTATTTAGTCGGCATATATTTAGAAAGTGTTTTATTTGACATTTCATGTGTTAACATCCTATTAGAAAGTGCCTCTCTTACATTTTTTTTTTTTCAAAATTATTTTAGAAAATATTTTTCTTATTGTGTAAACATACTTTTAAAAAGTGTTTTTTTCGACGTTTCTTGTGCAGACGTCCAATTAGAAAATGCCTTTCTCGTTATTCGTTCTGTCAAAATCCTGTGACTTTCTCTTGGGTCCACATATCGTGAAAATTTA
Source organism: Diaperis boleti (assembly GCA_963583935.1). Taxonomy (NCBI): domain Eukaryota; kingdom Metazoa; phylum Arthropoda; class Insecta; order Coleoptera; family Tenebrionidae; genus Diaperis; species Diaperis boleti. The sequence goes on from OY757246.1 coordinate 58,157,976, forward strand.
TGTGCCAATTTGTCTCCCAATTTGTCATTTGTGTGCTCTCAGAATCCTTTTAGAATATGCGTATCTTATTTTGTCAACATCTTATTGGAAAGTGCCTTTCTGGTTTAGTGGGCGTAATACTTTTTGTTACCATTTATGTTGTAAAAACCTTTCAGAAAGTGCCTCGTTTTTCCAAAATCCTCTAGAATGTGTCCTTCTAATTCAATCCACATATTTTCATCAAGTGTCTGTGTTTCCATTTCATCTTAGAAAGTGCCTTTCTTATCTTAATCTGTCGCCATCCTTTTAGGAAATGTATTTTTGTTATTTGTTTCGTTAAAAAACTTTTAGAAAATGCATCCTCTTAGAAGTTTTTGTGCTAACATCGTATTAGTAGGTGCCTATTCATATGTTCTGTCAAATCTTTTTACAAAATATCTTTCTTTTAGAAATTTTGCAGTGTTTTTTTTTTGCCGTTTCATGTGCTTTTTTTCTTTTTTTTTGCGATTTAAAATGTCAAGATCCTTTAAAAAGTGTCTTTCTTTCCATCTGTAGTCAAGATTTTTTGGAAAGTGTTTTTTTTATTTTGCCACCGTTCTTTTAAAAGGAGTCTTTTTTTTATTTTGTCAACACCTTTTTAATAAAGTGTCTTTTTTGCTATTTAATGTCTAGCATCCACTTAGAAAGTGTTTTTTTTTAAATGTACATATGTATTTTTTTAAAATCCTCCTAGAGGTCAGATTTTTTTCGTTTCCTCAGAATCCTCTTAGAAACTCCTAGTATTTATTTTGTTTGCAAGAAATATTTTTCTTGAGGCTTCTATTGCTAACATCCCACAAGAAAAAAAAAACGCAGATAAATCTATATGAACCTAAAAAAACATAAGGCAATCAAATAACCAAAAATTAGTCGAAAATTAAATCTTCAAGTGGTCAAAATGAATCACTATAGTGAACGCAAACCTGGAATAAACCTAAAATTAACCTAGAGCCCGAAAACATAGCTGAAAAGACTTCAGACAATCAAACCAAATATGAGTTAAAAATAATTAAGAAAAGTAGAATCCACCTTTAAAACGAAAACCTGGGATGTATAAAAGCCTGGAATCAACCTGATTCAACCTAGAACCCGAAAACCTGGGACGAAAGTCTTGATAACCTAACCAAAAAAAACTTCTGACAGTCTAATTAGGAATCAACTTAGGAACCAAAACCTGGGGTGAACCGATGAACCAGAATTAACCTAAAAACCTGGGTCAACCTAGAACCAGAAAACCTGGGAAAAGAAAGTCTTGGTAACTTAACCAAAGCTCAAAAATCTACATAAACCTGAAAAACCTCAGGCAATCTAATAACGAAAAATGAGTCGAAAATTAAATTTTCAAATGAACAAGTGACTTAAGAAAAGTAGAACAACCTGAATAGACCAAGAAAACAAAAATTAATCAACCTCAAAAATACACACCTGGACTCAACCTAGAACACGAAACGCTTAAACTTAAATTAATCTGAAAAACTCTCTGACATTCAAACAACCTAAAAGAGTCAAAAATTATAATTAAAAGTGGATTGAATGCACTCGGTAACCAAAACCTAGGATCAACATGAGTCAACCTAGAACCCGAAAAAGTGACTTAAAAAACAACCTGAATAGATCAACAAGACAAAAATGAACCAACATAGAAAACACAAACCTAGAACAAACCAGGAATCAACCTAGAACCCGAAAACGTCGAAAATTAAATCTCCAATTGGACGCAAGAGAAGTAGAACAATCCGAATAAACCAAGACAACAAAAATGAATTAACCCAGAAAATACAAATCTGAGATAAACCTGGAATCAACCTAGAATCCTAGAAGAGGATATCTAGTTAACCTAATCAAAGCTCAAAAGTGTCGATAAATCTAAATATACCAAATAAATAAAAATAATTTCACCTTGAAAAAGAAAACCTGGGATGTAACTGAATTAACGTAGAACTCATAAACCTAGGATCAACCTGAGACAACCTAGAACCCGAGAATATACCTTTCTGATGTAGTCAACATTCTTTAAGAAAGTGCCTTACTTTTTATAGTGTTGTCAAAAACCTTTTAAAAAGTTTCTTGCCATCTGTGTTGTCAAAATCATCTTAGAAGGTGTTTTTCAAATTTTCTTTTTTGCTAAATTAGAACCACTTCTTGACATCCGATTGAGCTGAAATTTTGTATACGCCTTTAGTTCTGGTGACAATACAATATGCAATACTCAAGTGCCTTTCTGGTTTAGTGGGCGTAATACGTTTTGTAACCATTTATGTTGTAAAAACCTTTTAGAAATTGCCTCGTTCTTGTAAAAACCTCTATTATGTGCCCTTCTCATTCAATCAACATATTCTTATGAAGAGTCTGTTTTCCCATTTCGTCTTAGAAAGTGCCTTTCTTGTCATTTATGGTAGTTAAAATTATTTTAGAAGAATCCTTGCTTATTTTGTGTCGCCATGCATTTAGAAAGTGTATTATGTATTCTTTTAGAAATTATCTGTCTTATTTTGTCAACATTCTTTTAGAAAGTGTCTTTTTCGACGTTTCTTGTCCTAACGTCCTATTAGAAAATGCCTTTCTTTTTATTCGTTCCCTCAAAATCCTTCAAGGAAGTGTCTTTTGTGTCTTTGTACCTTTAGGAAGTGTTTTCTTTCTTTGGCATTTTGTGTCAACACAAAAATAGAAAATGCCTTTCTTGTCATTATTTGTGTACTCTCAGAATCCTTTTAGAAAATATGTATCTTATTTTGTCAACATCCTATCGGAAAGTGCCTTTCTTACTTAGTCGACATTTTACTTTTTTGATCCCATTCGTGTTCTTAAAAACCCTTCAGAAAGTGCCTCGTTTTTCTAAAATCCTCTAGAAAGTGCCTTTCTAATTAAATCAACAAATTTTTAGGAAGTATCTTCTGTTTTCCAATTTCATCTAAGAAAATATTACAAGGGTTCTTTAAACATCCGTATCTTTTACAAATTTATTATTAAAGTTAGCTTCAAAATGAGTGATCAAAATTCAAAAATTTCCAAAAAATATCTACATACATCTGTTGCCCGTCTTAACGCTAGGTGTCGACGGGGTGGGCCCACGGAGCGGTAGTGGGCAGTTAACCACTATTCCTATTCTTTTTGTATTATTTTACCGTTTTGCTTGTCATCCTAGTAATGTATGCAATACTGTGGTATTCTCCTCCCGAACGGCAGTCCTTCCTCCGTTTGACCCAAAAGGTCGCAACCAGGCCGTTTATCCGTCGAATTAACCGAATTGGATCTTCGGCCGTGAGCGGAACGAGTCTTGTCCGTCATCTACCGTTACCGACGGTACCATCGCGTCGGGAGAAACAATGGCGAGAGCAGCAAGAAGAGACGATCCGGTGTCAGCAAAGTCGGTGGACAATGGATCGGATCATTAAATATTCTGCAGCACGTCCGATTTCGCGAGGGGAAAACTCGATAAAAATAACAATAGCGCGGCGAGTTTGCGACGAGATGGGCAGATGCTGGGTCGAGATTGCCAAGACGGATGGGAACCTGGACGGTAATTGCGCCTGACCGAAATCCGCCGAGATCCATGAATGAAGGAGCGTCCGAATAATAAAGATATTATCGACGATGGAAGAACAAGTTCGGGGCTTCAGGAAATGAACGACGTCGCAGCTTCGTAATGAGGCAACGCAACGATAAAAAGTGATCGGTGCTCTCGGTGCAGGTTGTAAATTAGCTGTCAGATAAGCTTGCACCGCAGCGACTCGCAAATAACGTCGATTGCTCTTTTTTGAGATCGGTACTTCACTTTGCTGAACTCGTCTCAAAACTTACTACTCGTGTAGGAACAAGTCGGTAAATCTGTGCGACTCTATTTCGGTCAGTTGCTGCGAAATCGGCAGTCACTCAAGGCTCCAGTTGTGGTCCTCTTATTTAAAAAGTTGCCATCTCGAGATTCAAATCCGGTAGCGTCAATCGTGTAGAAAAGCGCGTAAGAATTTGTGCGAGCATTTTAAATAATCTTGCAAAAACGGGAGTCACTCAAGGCTCCGGTTGTGGTCCTCTTATTTCCGAAGTTGACCGGAACCAGTCGGTTCAGGAGTGACTCAAGGCTCCGATCGTGGTCCTCCTAAATTTAACAATTAGCGGTGACGGCGTCAGATCCGGCGGTGTCGATTAGATAACGGCACGGGAATCGAGATCTGTTCCCCGTCTCGTTAGCTCCTCGGATGATTTATGAATCCTGCGAGTCACTGGTCGGTCGGTCGAGTCACCCACCGAAGCCGGTGCTTTACGGTAGCGGCGGCCGATTAGCCCTAAACCATCTGCAAGTCATGCTGAACGGTCGGTCGGTCGGCTTACGCCCAGACCTGGGGCGACAAATCCAGCGCGTTAACTAACCGATGTCTGTTATAAATGTCCGGGTCGGTATTGTTAACGGCTACCGTTCTGCGTTTATCTCCTCGGGAAGGTCTGTTTTGCCGTGGAATATTATTGACTTGATGAAGACTAAGCAGGTTGGACTGATTAATTCACGCCAGTTCAATTGACAATCTTTCAGCTTCACTAATTGATTTACTAATTAAGTAAGGTCAATTTTCCTTAAGGTCGACCGTATAGGTGACATTACGCCAAGAAAGACTCTTTCTGAAAGAAAAACAAAATAAGATAGACACTATCTTGACAACACAAAAATGGCAAATAAGGCACTTTCTAAAAGAATTTGGATAAGACAATAGAAATAAAGAAATTTTTCAGAAGAGAATACAAAAAAGGCACTTTTCAATAGAATTTTAACAGTTTGTTCACTTTTTCTAACAAAATATAATCAAAAAGACACTTTAAAACGATTGACAAAATCAATGACTAGAAAGGCACTTCCTAAAAGAATTATGACAAAATAAATGGCAACAGAGGCATTTTCTTATTGGACGCTAATACATGAAACACCAAACAAAAATAAAAACACTTTCTGAAGGAATCTTAAGATGAAATGTCAAAAAAACACTTTCTGGAATTATGGCAACTAAACAAGAAAAACACCTTCTAAGAGGATGTTAGCAGATGACAGAAACGGCACTTTCTAATAGGATGTTAACACGTGAAACGTCAATAAACACTTTCTAAAGCTATGCCGACTAAATAAGAAAAACACTTACTAAAAGGATTTTGAGAGAATAAATGACAAGAAAGGCACTTTCCGAAAGGACTTTCTTACAAGAAAATACAAAAAAAAAACACTTCAAAAATTGACTAACAAAATAAAATAAAATTGACACTTCTAAAAGAATTTTGACAAAACAAATGACAAGCGAATTATCATTTTCTGGAATTATGGCAACTAAACAAGAAAAACACTTTCTAAAAGGATGTTAGCACATGACAGAAACGGCACTTTCTAATAGGATGTTAACACGTGAAACGTCAATAAACACTTTCTAAAGCTATGCCGACTAAATAAGAAAAACACTTACTAAAAGGATTTTGAGAGAATAAATGACAAGAAAGGCACTTTCCGAAAGGACTTTCTTACAAGAAAATACAAAAAAAACACTTCAAAAATTGACTAACAAAATAAAATAAAATTGACACTTCTAAAAGAATTTTGACAAAACAAATGACAAGCGAATTATCATTTTCTGGAATTATGGCAACTAAACAAGAAAAACAATTTCTAAAAGGATGTTAGCACATGACAAGAACGGCACTTTCTAATAAGATGTTTGTATACGAGAAACGTCAAAAAACACTTTCTAAAGCTATGCCGACTAAATAAGAAAAACACTTACTAAAAGGATTTTGAGAGAATAAATTACAAGAAAGGCACTTTTCGAAAAGACTTTCTCACAAGAAAATACAAAAAAAACACTTCAAAGATTGACTAACAAAATAAAATAAAATTGACACTTTTTAAAAGAATCTTGACAAAATAAATGGTAAGAGAGGCACTTTCTAATTGAATGACAATATATGAATCTGCAGATTGAATTTGAAAGATATCTCAAATTCTGACACTTCAACTTTTTAACATTCTTATGTATTCTGACAATATAAAATTTGACATTTTAAGATTTTATTTTACTTTCTGGAATTATGGAAACTAAACAAGAAAAACAATTTCTAAAAGGATGTTAGCACATGACAAAACGGCACTTTCTAATAGGATGTTAACACGTGAAACGTCAAAAAACACTTTCTAAAGCTATGCCGACTAAATAAGAAAAACACTTACTAAAAGGATTTTGAGAGAATAAATTACAAGAAAGGCACTTTTCGAAAAGACTTTCTCACAAGAAAATACAAAAAAACACTTCAAAAATTGACTAACAAAATAAAATAAAATTGACACTTTTTAAAAGAATTTTGACAAAATAAATGGTAAGAGAGGCACTTTCTAATTGAACGACAATATATAAATCTGCAGATTGAATTTGAAAGATATCTCAAATTCTGACACTTCAACTTTTTAACATTCTTATGTATTCTGAGAATATAAAATTTGACATTTTAAGATTTTATTTTACTTTCTGGAATTATGGCAACTAAACAAGAAAAACACCTTCTAAAAGGATGTTAGCACATGACAAAAACGGCACTTTCTAATAGGATGTTAACACGTGAAACGTCAAAAAACACTTTCTAAAGCTATGCCGACTAAATAAGAAAAACACTTACTAAAAGGATTTTGAAAGAATAAATTACAAGAAAGGCACTTTTCGAAAAGACTTTCTCACAAGAAAATACAAAAAAAACACTTCAAAAATTGACTAACAAAATAAAATAAAATTGACACTTTTTAAAAGAATTTTGACAAAATAATGGTAAGAGAGGCACTTTCTAATTGAATGACAATATATGAATCTGCAGATTGAATTTGAAAGATATCTCAAATTCTGACACTTCAACTTTTTAACATTCTTATGTATTCTGAGAATATAAAATTTGACATTTTAAGATTTTATTTTACTTTCTGGAATTATGGCAACTAAACAAGAAAAACACCTTCTAAAAGGATGTTAGCACATGACAAAAACGGCACTTTCTAATAGGATGTTAACACGTGAAACGTCAAAAAACACTTTCTAAAGCTATGCCGACTAAATAAGAAAAACACTTACTAAAAGGATTTTGAAAGAATAAATTACAAAAAAGGCACTTTTCGAAAAGACTTTCTCACAAGAAAATACAAAAAAAAACACTTCAAAAATTGACTAACAAAATAAAATAAAATTGACACTTTTTAAAAGAATTTTCACAAAATAAATGGTAAGAGAGGCACTTTCTAATTGAATGACAATATATGAATCTGCAGATTGAATTTGAAAGATATCTCAAATTCTGACACTTCAACTTTTTAACATTCTTATGTATTCTGAGAATATAAAATTTGACATTTTAAGATTTTATTTTACTTTCTGGAATTATGGCAACTAAACAAGAAAAACAATTTCTAACAGGATATTAGCACATGACAAAACGGCACTTTCTAATAGGATGTTAACACGTGAAACGTCAAAAAACACTTTCTAAAGCTATGCCGACTAAATAAGAAAAACACTTACTAAAAGGATTTTGAAAGAATAAATTACAAGAAAGGCACTTTTCGAAAAGACTTTCTCACAAGAAAATACAAAAAAAAACACTTCAAAAATTGACTAACAAAATAAAATAAAATTGACACTTTTTAAAAGAATTTTGACAAAACAAATGGTAAGAGAGGCACTTTCTAATTGGATGTCAATATATGAATCTGCAGATTGAATTTGAAAGATATCTCAAATTCTGACACTTCAACTTTAAAACATTCTTATGTATTCTGAGAATATAAAATTTGACATTTTAAGATTTTATTTTACTTTCTGGAATTATGGCAACTAAACAAGAAAAACACCTTCTAAAAGGATGTTAGCAGATGACAAAAACGGCACTTTCTAATAGGATGTTAACACGTGAAACGTCAATAAACACTTTCTAAAGCTATGCCGACTAAATAAGAAAAACACTTACTAAAAGGATTTTGAGAGAATAAATTACAAGAAAGGCACTTTTCGAAAAGACTTTCTTACAAGAAAATACAAAAAAAACACTTCAAAAATTGAATAACAAAATAAAATAAAATTGACACTTTTTAAAAGAATTTTGACAAAACAAATGGTAAGAGAGGCACTTTCTAATTGAATGACAATATATGAATCTGCAGATTGAATTTGAAAGATATCTCAAATTCTGACACTTCAACTTTTTAAGATTCTTAAGTATTCTGAGCATATAAAATGTGACATTTTGAGATCCTCAGATCTGCAAAGATCAGAAATTTAAAGATCTTGAAGATTCCAAAATATCAAAAGCCTGAAGTGCTAAAAAGTAAAATTATAAAATGTTGAGATTCTGACATTTTGAGATTGTCAAATTTTAAAATCTGCAGAGTGAAATTGAAAGATATCTAAAATTCTGACACTTCAACTTTTTGAGATTTTTAAGTCATGAATTCTGAGCATCCAATATTTGACATTTTGAGATTCTGTGATCTACGAAATTCCGAAGTTTAAAGATTTTGGAGATCCTAAGATATCAAAGTCCAGAGGCTGTTAGAACGTAAAACTATAAAATCGTGAGATCTTGACATTTTGAGATTCTAAAATTCTAGAATCTGCAGATTGATTTTGCAAGATATCTCAAATTCTGACTCTTCAACTTTTTAAGATTCTTGAGTATGTATTCTGAGAATATAAAATTTGACATTTTGAGATTCTGAGATCTGCAAAGATCAGAAATTTAAAAATTTTGGAGATTCTAAAATATCAAAATCCCGAAGTGCTAAAATGTAAAATTATAAAATGTTGAGATCTTGACATTTTGAGATTCTAAAATTCTAAAATCTGCAGAGTGAAATTGAAAGATATGTAAAATTCTCACACTTCAACTTTTTCAGATTTTTAAGTCCTGAATTCTGAGCATCCAATATTTGACATTTTGAGTTTCTGTGATCTACAAAATTCAGAAGTTTAAAGATTTTGGAGATTCTAAGATACCAAAGTCCAGAGGCTGTTAGAACGTAAAACTAGAAAATTCTGAGATCCTGATATTTTGAGATTATAAAATTCTAGAATCTGCAGATTGAAATTGAAAGATATCTCAAATTCTGACACTTCAACTTTTTAAGATTCTTAAGTATTCTGAGCATATAAAATGTGGCATTTTGAGATTCTAGGATCTGCAAAATTCAGAAGTTTAAACATTTTGGAGAATCTAAGATAAAAAAGTCCAGAGGCTGTTAGAACGTAAAACTATAAAATCCTGAGATCCCGACATTTTGAGATTCTAAGATTCTAAAATTTGCAGATTGAAATTGAAAGAACTAAAATTCCGAGACACTGTGACTTTTGAGATTCTTAAGTCATGTATTCTGAGCACATATAATTTGACATTTTCAGATTCTGAGATATGCAAAGATAAGAAATTAAAAATTTTGGAGATACTAATATACCGAAATCTAGAGGTTCTTAAAATGTAAAATTATATAATGCCCAGATCCTGAAATCTTGATATTGTAAAAATTCTTAAAATCTGCACGTTGAAACTGAAAGATATCTAAAATTCTGACACTTCAACTTTTTAAAATTCTTAAGTAAATAATTCGGAGCATATAAAATTTGACATTTTGGGATTATGATGTCAATACAAGATTTTGAGATTCCAAGATACCAAAATCTCGAGGCTGCTAGAATATAAAATTATAAAATGCTGAGATACTGACATTTAGAGTCTAAAATTCTAGAATGTGCAGATTGAATTTGAAAGATATTCTGACACTTCAGCTTTTTAAGATTCTTAAGTATTCTGAGCATATAAAATTTGACATTTTGAGATTCTGAGATCTGCAAAGATTAGAAATTTAAGGATTTTGGAGATTCTAAAATATCAAAATCCCGAAGTGCTAAAACGTAAAATTATAAAATGTTGAGATTCTGACATTTTAGAATCTGCAGAGTGAAATTGAAAAATATCTTAAGCTCTGAGACACTTTTTTTGAGATTTTTACGTCATGGATTCTGAGCATCAAATATTTGACATTTTGAGATTCTGGGATCTGCAAAATTCAGTTTAAAGATATTGGGGATTCTAAGTCCAGAGACTGTTAGAACGTAAAACCATAAAATCCTGATATCCTGACATTTTAAGATTCTAAGATTCTAAAATCTGCAGATTGAAATTGAAAGATATCTAAAATTGTGACACTTCAACTTTTTGAGATTTTTAAGTCATGAATTCTGAGCATCTAATATTTGACATTTTGAGATTCTGTGATTTGCAAAGATCAGAAATTTAGAGAGTTTGGAGCTTCAAAGATAAAATCGGTAATTTGAAGTTGGAGGATGTCTAAACTTCTGAGACATTTCGACTTTTTGAGATTCTTAAGTCATGCATTTTGAGCATCTAAAATTTGACAGTTTGAGATTCTGAGACCTGCAAAGATCCGAAATGTAAATATATATTTTGACATTTTGAGATTCTAAAATTCTAAAATCTGGAGAGTGCAATTGAAAGATATCTAAAATTCTGAGACTATTTGAGATTTTGAAGTCATGTTTTATTTCTATTTTATATGCTTTCTTTCCGTTTTGAATCTCCCTGTTTTTCAGTTGACCTAACAACATAATTCTGAAAAGGCCTTCCTGAGAAATGGAGGCCCCGAAAAGATCTTCAAAACACATTCTTGGATTTTAATCCGAGTGAGTTTGAGAAGTGTCTTTGACTCCTCTTTCGCTCAACCTCTTCGTGCAACAATAGCCGACACGCAATCACTCCGCCTCCCCATCAGTGCCGAAGAAGAGGAGACCCAAGATGCGTGTTTGCATTTTTCGTGCGCACATCCGAGCTCGTCGTATATTATTATAATACGACTCCACCGGCCGGCGAGGCAAGTACAACTGGTATGAATTATCGCATGGTGGAATTAACATAGCTCCAACAGACAAAGACAGTTTTTTGTCGTCTTCGCCGGTGGCTATCTATCAAAGCTGCTCCTCCGAGGCCGGAGCTTTCGCGGTTTCGTCGTCGACGTCCTTTTTTGCTCGCCGAGAGTGCCGGACACTTTCTGGCTAGAAGTGTCCGATTATGGGGATTCGCACTCCTAATAAATTACCGCTGATTTATCGGTACTGTCGCGCGCGACGCTGAGGTTATGAAACACTGTTTATCTGTGTTTCCACCGTTCTTTTTTTATTATTAATCCTCCTCGACTCCGGCGTACACAATCTGTAATTTATACCGGGACGATCGTTTTTTACTCGCTGCGCTCGCACTCTCAGATTCTCTTTACTACTTTTACATTGGGATCGATTGTCAATTATTCTTCTATCCTGATTCTTTACATTTTTAAATACCATTGCAAATTCATAATAAAACACCGAATTCGCAGGTTCTTTCTCGCAGAGGCAATCGATCCCGTTGTTCATGAGCCAATGAGCCGTACGACAATATCTATCCAAGTGCTGGCCGCAATGTCTGTATTCGGTTACGACCAGGTTCTCTTACACCTGTATCGCGTTGCAATTGTGCTTATATGATAAGTCATTCAAGTTAAAAAAAAATATTACTGAATGGCAACAAATGGTGCAGTCCTTGGAGCAAATGACATTTCTTTCGCAGGCACGCATTTTTTATTATTATTATTTAGTTTTTGCTGAACATGTTTCTAAGTCTACTCTTCAATCCCTTTCATTTGATACCCATATTAAGGGAGTTGAAAAGAAAATATAATCCGCAATCTTTAAACGGCGGCCATATTGAATTTAGCGTGATGTCACTAACTTTATCGTTTTCTACTCTTCAAGCCCTTTCCTTTGATACCCATATTGAGGAGGTTGAAGAAAAAATGTAATCCGCCATCTTGGAGCGGCGGCCATACTGAATTCGTTTTCTGCTCTTCAAGCCCTTTCATTTGATATCCATATTAATGGGGTTGACTAAAAATACATCATCTGCCATCTTGTGGCGACGGCCATTTTGAAAGTATTACAATATTGAGTATTGCTTATTGTATTGTCACCAGAACTAAAGGCGTATATAAAATTTCAGCTCAATCGGATGTTAGCAAAAAAGAAAATTAGAAAAACACTTTCTAAGATGATTTTGACAACACAGATGGCAAGAAACTTTCTAAAAGGATTTTGACAACACTATAAAAAGTAAGGCACTTTCTAATAGGATGTTAACAAACACTGAAACAGACACTTTGTAACACATTCTAAAAATATTGATTTCTTAAATGATTTTGACAATACCAATCTCAGGAAAGGCACTTTCTACAAGAATTCTGACAAGACAGGCACGTGTAAGACCAAAATAAGAAAAATACTTTCTGAAAGGGCGTTGACTATGGCAATGACAAGAAATAAACTCTTTAAAATTACTTATAATGAACACACTTTCTAAGAGGATGTTAAGACATGAAATGCCAAGAAAAAAAAAACACCATATCAAAAGAAACGCCAGACAAGACGTTCTTAAAGAATGTTGACAAAATAAGACTATCCAAAAAATCTTGACAGATGGCAATAAAGGCACTTTCTAAAAAATGGTGAAAAAGTAAGAAAGTCAGTTTCCAAAGGATCTTGAAAGGTTTCTACAAAATTGACGTTAACACTGTTTACTTTTTAATCGCATACTAACAAAACAAACGCCAAAAACTACGCTTTTTAAAAGTATGTTAACAAAATAAGAAAGTGTCCTTCTAGGACAACACAAATCGAAAAAAGGCACTATCTAATATGATGTTAGTATAAGAGAAACGCCAAGAAAGATCACTTCTAAAAGGATTCTCACAAAATAAATAAAATGAAAGGCATTTTCTACCTTCTGAAAAGATTTTGACAAATAATTGGTAAGGCACAAAACAAAAACTATTTTTAGTTTAAAAATTATCTCGACAAAAAACAAGGCATTTTCTAAAAGGATCTTGACACTACAAATAATAAGAAAGACATTTCTCCAAGATATTCACTAAACAAATGACAAGAAAGGCATTTTCTCATAGAATGTAGTTTCTAAAAAGGCATTTCCTAAAAGGATTCTGACGGCACAAATTGTAAAAGGAACCTGCCTAAAAAATTTTAACAACTGTTTTTTAATCTGTAATTTCCCCCAAACATAAAAAAAATTATTAAGCCCACGCACGTTTCGCCCACAATGTTCATCAGGGCGATGGGTAAACAGTTTACGTTGAAGAAGACACTTTCTAAAATAATGTTGACAAAAAAAAAACATTGTCTAAAAGGATTTTGAGAGAACATAAATGAAAGAGAGACAGCTTCTAATAGGATGTTACCACAAGAAATTCGAAAAGGATGTTAACAAAATAAGAAACACATTTTAACGACCAATATTGGCTAAATAACAATCCGCTCTTTTTGGTTGGAAATTATTTAATTTTGACCACTCTAATTCTGAAGCTGACTTCGGTAATAAATTTGTAAAAGATACAGTATCATAACGACCAATATTGGCTAAGTACCTATCTGTTCTTTGTCTTTGGAAATTCTTGAGTTCTGATCACTGTCATTTTGAAGCTGACTTCGGCAATAAATTTGTAAAAGATACAGATTTTTATAAGAACCCCTTCAAAACCATTTCGTATGTTTGCCGTACCATAACGACCAATATTGGCTAAGTAACGATCTGTTTTTTTTTTTCTTTGGAAATTCTTGAATTTTGGTCATTCATTTTGAAGATGACTTCGGTAATAAATTTGTAAAAGGTGCAGATTTTCATAAGAACCCTTTCAAAACCATTTCGTATGTTTGCCGTACCATAACGACCAATATTGGCTAAGTAACAATCTGTTCTTTTTCTTTGGAAATTCTTGAAATTTAATCACTCATTTTGAAGATGACTTCGGTAATAAATTTATAAAAGGTGCAGATTTTTATATGAACCCTTCCAAAAGCATATGGTATGTTTGCCATACCATAACGACCAATATTGGCTAAGTAACAATCTTTTCTTTTTCTTTGGAAATTCTTGAATTCTGATCACTCTCGTTTTGAAGATGACTTCGGTAATAAATTTGTAAAAGGTGCAGATTTTCATAAGAACCCTTTCAAAATCATTTCGTATGTTGGCCATACAATAACGACCAATATTGGCCAAGCAACAATCTGTTCTTTTTCTTTGGAAATCCTTGAATTTTAATCACTTTCATTTTGAAGATGACTTCGGTAATAAATTTGTAAAAGGTGCAGATTTTCATAAGAACCCTTCCAAAAGCATATCGTATGTTTGCCATACCATAACGACCAATATTGGCTAAGTAACAATCTGTTCTTTTTCTTTGGAAACTCTTGAATTCTGATCACTCTCATTTTGAAGATGACTTCGGTAATAAATTTGTAAAAGGTGCAGATTTTCATAAGAACCCTTTCAAAACCATTTCGTATGTTTGCCGTACCATAACGACCAATATTGGCTAAGCAACAATCTGTCGTTTTTCTTTGGAAATTCTTGAATTTTGATCACTCTCATTCTGAAGCTGACTTCGGTACTAAATTTCTAAAAGATACAGATTTTTAAATAGATTTGCAAAAGCATTTCGTATGTTTGCCGTATCATAACGACCAATATTGGCAAAGTAGCAATCCGTTCTTTTTCTTTGGAAATTCTTGAATGTTGATCACTCTCATTCTGAAGCTAATTTCGGTTATAAATTTGTAAGAGATACAGTATCATAACGACCAATATTGGCTAAGTAACAATCTGTTCTTTTTCTTTGGAAATTCTCGAACTTTTAGTCTCATTTTGAAGCTGACTTCGGTGCTAAATTTGTAAAAGATACAGATTTTTAAATAGATTTGCAAAAGCATTTCGTATGTTTGCCGTATCATAACGACCAATATTGGCAAAGTAGCGATCCGTTCTTTTTCTTTGGAAATTCTTGAATGTTGATCACTCTCATTCTGAAGCTGATTTCGGTAATAAATTTGTAAGAGATACAGTATCATAACGACCAATATTGGCTAAGTAACAATCTGTTCTTTTTCTTAGGAAATTCTTGAACTTTTAGTCTCATTTTGAAGCTGACTTCGGTACTAAATTTCTAAAAGATACAGATTTTTAAATAGATTTGCAAAGCATTTCGTATGTTTGCCGTATCATAACGACCGATATTGGCTAAGTAGCAATCCCTTCTTTTTCTTTGGAAATTCTTGAATTTTGATAACTCTCATTCTGAAGCTGATTTCGGTAATATATTTGTAAAAGATACAGTATCATAACGACCAATATTGGCTAAGTAACAATCTGTTCTTTTCTTTGGAAATTCTTCAACTTTTAGTCTCATTTTTAAGCTGACTTCGGTACTAAATTTTTAAAAAATACAGATTTTTAAATAGATTTGCAAAAGCATTTCGTATGTTTGCCGTATCATAACGACCAATATTGGCTAAGTAGTAATCCGTTCTTTTTTTTGTAAATTTTTGAATTTTGATCACTCTCATTCTGAAGCTGATTTCGGTAATATATTTGTAAAAGATACAGTATCATAACGACCAATATTGGCTAAGTAACAATCTGTTATTTTTCTTTGGAAATTCTTGAATTTTGATCACTCATTTTAAAGATGACTTCGGTAATAAATTTGTAAAAGGTGCAGATTTTTATATGAACCCTTCCAAAAGCATATCGTATGTTTGCCATACCATAACGACCAATATTGGCCAAGTAACAATCTGTTCTTGTTCTTTGGAAATTCTTGAATTTTGATCACTCTCATTTTGAAGATGACTTCGGTAATAAATTTGTAAAGGGTGCAGATTTTTATATGAACCCTTCCAAAAGCATATGGTATGTTTGCCATACCATAACGACCAATATTGGCTAAGTAACGATCTGTTTTTTTCTTTGGAAATTCTTGAATTCTGATCACTCTCATTTTTAAGATGACTTCGGTAATAAATTTGTAAAAGGTGTAGATTTTCATAAGAACCCTTTCAAAACCATTTCGTATGTTTGGCGTACCATAACGACCAATATTGGCTAAGTAGCAATCTGTTCTTTTTCTTTGGAAATTCTCGACTTCTGATCACTCTCATTTTGAAGATGACTTCGGAAATAAATTTGTAAAAGGTGCAAATTTTTATATGAACCCTTCCAAAAGCATATCGTATGTTTGCCGTACCATAACGACCAATATTGGCTAAGTAACAATCTGTTATTTTTCTTTGGAAATTCTTGAATTTTGATCACTCATTTTAAAGATGACTTCGGTAATAAATTTGTAAAAGGTGCAGATTTTTATATGAACCCTTCCAAAAGCATATCGTATGTTTGCCATACCATAACGACCAATATTGGCCAAGTAACAATCTGTTCTTGTTCTTTGGAAATTCTTGAATTTTGATCACTCTCATTTTGAAGATGACTTCGGTAATAAATTTGTAAAGGGTGCAGATTTTTATAAGAACCCTTTCAAAACCATTTCGTATGTTTGCCATACCATACCGACCAATATTGGCTAAGTAACAATCTGTTATTTGTCTTTGGAAATTCTTGAATTTTGATCACTCATTTTAAAGATGACTTCAGTAATAAATTTGTAAAAGGTGCAGATTTTTATATGAACCCTTCCAAAAGCATATCGTATGTTTGCCATACCATAACGACCAATATTGGCCAAGTAACAATCTGTTCTTGTTCTTTGGAAATTCTTGAATTTTGATCACTCTCATTTTGAAGATGACTTCGGTAATAAATTTGTAAAAGGTGCAGATTTTCATAAGAACCCTTTCAAAATCATTTCGTATGTTTGCCGTACCATAACGACCAATATTGGCTAAGTAACAATCTGTTCTTTTTCTTTGAAAATTCTTGAATTTTGATCACTCTCATTTTGAAGATGACTTCGGTAATAAATTTGTAAAGGGTGCAGATTTTTATAAGAACCCTTTCAAAACCATTTCGTATGTTTGCCGTACCATAACGACCAATATTGGCTAAGTAACAATCTGTTATTTTTCTTTGGAAATTCTTGAAATTTGATCACTCATTTTGAAGATGACTTCGGTAATAAATTTATAAAAGGTACAGATTTTTATATGAACCCTTCCAAAAGCATATGGTATGTTTGCCATACCATAACGACCAATATTGGCTAAGTAACGATCTGTTTTTTTTCTTTGGAAATTCTTGAATTCTGATCACTCTCATTTTTAAGATGACTTCGGTAATAAATTTGTAAAAGGTGTAGATTTTCATAAGAACCCTTTCAAAACCATTTCGTATGTTTGGCGTACCATAACGACCAATATTGGCTAAGTAGCAATCTGTTCTTTTTCTTTGGAAATTCTCGACTTCTGATCACTCTCATTTTGAAGATGACTTCGGAAATAAATTTGTAAAAGGTGCAAATTTTTATATGAACCCTTCCAAAAGCATATCGTATGTTTGCCGTACCATAACGACCAATATTGGCTAAGTAACAATCTGTTCTTTTTCTTTGGAAATTCTTGAATTTTGATCACTCTCATTCTGAAGCTGACTTCGCTAATAAATTTGTAAAAGATACTAATTTTTAAATAAATCCTTGCAAAAGCATTTCGTATGTTTGCCGTACCATAACGACCAATATTGGCTAAGTAACAATCTGTTATTTTTTTTGGAAATACTTGAATTCTGATCACTCTCATTTTGAAGATGACTTCGGTAATAAATTTGTAAAAGGTGTAGATTTTCATAAGAACCCTTTCAAAACCATTTCGTATGTTCGCCGTACCATAACGACCAATATTGGCTAAGTAACAATCTGTTCTTTTTCTTTGGAAATTCTTGAATTCTGATCACTCTCATTTTGAAGATGACTTTGGTAATAAATTTGTAAAAGGTGCAGATTTTCACAAGAACCCTTTCAAAACCATTTCGTATGTTTGCCGTACCATAACGACCAATATTGGCTAAGTAACAATCTGTTCTTTTTTTTTGGAAATTCTTGAAATTTGATCACTCATTTTGAAGATGACTTCGGTAATAAATTTATAAAAGGTACAGATTTTTATATGAACCCTTCCAAAAGCATATGGTATGTTTGCCATACCATAACGACCAATATTGGCTAAGTAACGATCTGTTTTTTTTCTTTGGAAATTCTTGAATTCTGATCACTCTCATTTTTAAGATGACTTCGGTAATAAATTTGTAAAAGGTGTAGATTTTCATAAGAACCCTTTCAAAACCATTTCGTATGTTTGGTGTACCATAACGACCAATATTGGCTAAGTAGCAATCTGTTCTTTTTCTTTGGAAATTCTCGACTTCTGATCACTCTCATTTTGAAGATGACTTCGGAAATAAATTTGTAAAAGGTGCAAATTTTTATATGAACCCTTCCAAAAGCATATCGTATGTTTGCCGTACCATAACGACCAATATTGGCTAAGTAACAATCTGTTCTTTTTCTTTGGAAATTCTTGAGTTCTGATCACTCTCATTTTGAAGCTGACTCCGGTAATAAATGTCTAAAAGGTGTAGATTTTTATAAGAATCCTTCCAAAACCATTTCGTATGTTTACAGTACCATAACGACCAATATTGGCTAAGTAACAATCTGTTCTTTTTCTTTGGAAATTCTTGAATTTTGATCACTCTCATTCTGAAGCTGACTTCGCTAATAAATTTGTAAAAGATACTAATTTTTAAATAAATCCTTGCAAAAGCATTTCGTATGTTTGCCGTACCATAACGACCAATATTGGCCAAATAACTAATAAAAAAAAATCAAAGAATACAGATTTCTAAATAAAGCTTTTCAAAATAACTTTTTATGTTTTCCTTATTATAATGACCAATATTGGCCAATTGGACAACACACGATGATTTATTTGACATTTTGCATTGTGAAATTGAAATTCGACTGTAATTTGATTGGAAATGGTAACAGTTTGGGTAAGAGTTGGTCGGACCAAATCGGTCAACCAATTTATATTTTTCCCAATAAAAAATTGGACATGCAAATAAAATGGAAATTGGACCAAACACGCCATAAACGGCAACTTTCCCATCTTCGATTCGGCTCACACTCCTTGAAATTTGATTTATTCCCTCGGAAAAGATCCCACCGAATCTCGTTTCTAATGTCGCCGGATTACGCAGAAACAGGTTAAAAATTAAAAATTACAGCACACACGGTCGTGACAGCTACCAACCCACAAATCTCATTAGAATTAAAAATCACCATCGACACCCGCAGAGATGTAGAAACACAAAAACAGGAAACCGATTAATAACATTTTTTTCTTGCGGTAACGGAGCTCCGATACTTGTGAATAAAATGTTTACGGCTTTCTTCTCTCTTCGCGGGGCAATAAAACCGTGCGTCTTTGATGTCGAAGATAACTGGCGGGGACCAGCTTTGTGTTAATTAATTAAGGCAGAATTTTAACATTCGAGAGGTCAACGAAGAAACAGGTAAAATCCCATCAGAAAGACACTTGTTTGCAAACACGGATTTGAGCCAGATTCGAGGCCGAAAAAAAATCTTCCCATTGTGGTAACGAGAATTAAACTGGAATCGGTGCTCACCTGTGCCCCGGGTCACAGGATGCCACTACAGGACGCTCACAATGCCCCCGTTCTCTACGCACAGATGGGTACACAATAGGTCGGCGATTGTTGATGGAATAATAGAGCAGTCTGAATAAATACATCGAGGGGTCGCTTATAAAAATGCATCCGACTCGGTGAACTATTGTCTGCTTCGGCATTGTATCGCGCCCGAGTTAAGCCAGTGTCTCTTCTTCTTCGTCTCCTGGTTGTTTCGATGATGAATGAGATCCGACTGAGGTAAGTTGACCCGGAGACGACCCTCTGGAGTTGTGCGCAGAAAGATCGGGATTTGCCATTTTAAGCGAATTAATCTGAATATTAACTCAAAAAGAAGAGAAGTGAAGAAACAAAAGAAGACAACGAGAAACTTACTAAGGGATATCAGAACAAAAAAAGATAGATCTAAAAAAAGAAGAAACAAATAGCCTCTTCTGCAAGGCTTTATTTAGAAATCTGTCATTTACTATTTTGTAATTGAGGTCAGCTCCAAAATGAGTCATCAAAATTCAAGAATTTCCTAAAAATAACACACTTTTATTTTGCCAATATTGGTCGATATGCTACTTATAAATCTGTATACTTTACCAATTTGTGATAGAATAAGTCAGCTTTAGAATTTGGGTGATCAAGATGAAAGAATTAACAAAAAATAACACATTGTTATTTAGCCAATATTGGGCAATATGATAAGATAAACATGCGAAATGCTTTTGCTAGGCTTTATTTCAAAATCTGTATTCTTCACAATTTTTTAATTGAGGTTAGTCAAAATGAGTGATAAAAATTAATTTAATTGGCCAATATTGGATATTACGTGTTGGAATATTGGAAATTAATCAGAATATTTTGCAACTAGGAATTGAGGTCAGATGCAAATTGGGATAGGTTAAAATTTAATAAACTCCAAAAAATAGTAACTTTTTAATTAATTGGCCAATATTGGACATTAGAAGTTGCCCAGTATTGCAAAGTTTTAATTGGAAATCTAAATTTTTACAATTTCCAGTTGAGGTCAGACTCAAATTGAGGGAGATTAAAATTTAAGAATAAAAAAAACTCCATTTAGTTGGCTAATATTGGACAATAAAAGTTGCCAATTACTGTAAAGCTTTACTTAGAAATCTGCATTTTTCAAAGTTTGGAATGGAGTTTTGATACAAATTGTAAAAAATTGAAGTTAAAGAATTTCCCAAAAATAATAGCTGTCTATTTGATGGGCCAATATTGGACATTATCTGTTGCACGGAATTGGAAAGCGTTAATTGGAAATCTGAATATTTTAGAATTTGCAATTGAGATCAGATTTAAATTAAGGGAGATTAAAATTTAAGAATTAAAAAAAATTCTATTTAGTTGGCCAATATTGGACAATAGAAGTTGCCAATTATTGCAGAGCTTTAATTGGAAATCTGAATTTTTCAAAATTTGGAATGGAGTTTTGATACAAATTGTAAAAAATTAAAGTTGAAGAATATCCCAAAAATAATAGCTGTCTATTTGATGGGCCAATATTGGACATTATCTGTTGCACGAAATTGGAAAGCGTTAATTGAAAATTTGAATATTTTAGAATTTGCAATTGAGATCACATTTAAATTAAAGAATTAAAAAAAAAACTATTTAGTTGGTCAATATTGGACAATAAAAGTTGCCAATTATTGCAGAGCTTTAATTGGAAATCTGACTTTTCAAAATTTGAAATGGAGTTTTGATACAAATTGCAAAAAATTAAAGTTGAAGAATATCCCAAAAATAATAGCTGTCTATTTGATGGGCCAATATTGGACATTATCTGTAGCACGGAATTGAAAAGCGTTAATTGGAAATCTGAATATTTTAGAATTTGCAATTGAGATCAGATTAGAGTTAAGGGAGATTAAAATTTAAGAATTAAAAAAAAAGTTTATTTAATAGTCCAATATTGGAGAATAGAAGTTGCCAATTATTGCAGAGCTTTACTTGGAAATCAGAATTTTTTAAAATTTTGAATGAAGTTTTGAGACAAATTGTAAAAAAACTACATATTTAATCGGCCAATATTGGACATTTTGTGTTGCCCAGTATTCTTAATTGGAAATCTGAGTATTTTACAATTTGCAATTGATATCAGATTTAAATTGAGGGAGATTTAAAAAAAAACTTTATTTAATAGGCCAATATTGGGCATTACAAGTTACCCAATATAGCAAAACTTTAATTGGAAGAATTTTACAATTTCCAATTGAGGTCAGATTCAAATTTGGGGAGATTAAAACTGTAAAATTTAAAAGAAAACTGTTTTTTCAATTAACCAATATTGGACAATAGAAGTTGCCAATTATTGCAAAGTTTTATTTGAAAATCTGAATTTTTCAAAATTTGGAATGCAGTTTTGATACAAATTGTAAGAGATTAAAATTCAAGAATTTTCCTGAAACAAAAGCTTTTTATTTAATTGGCCAATATTGGGTAATGTGTGTTACACGGTATTGCAAAACTTTAATTGGAAATCTGAATATTTTACAGTAATTTGCAATTGAGGTCAGATCAAAATGTAGGGATTCAAATTTAAAAATTTCTAAAAAATAATAACTGTTTATTTAATTTGCCAATATTGGACATTATAATTTTGGAAATCAAAATTTGGAATAGAGTTTTGATACAAATTGTTAGAGATTAAAAGCTTCTTATTTAATTGGCCAATATTGGACATTGTGTGTTACACGGTATTGCAAAACTTTAATTGGAAATCTGAATATTTTACAGTAATTTGCAATTGAGATCAGATCAGATTAAAATTTAAAAATTTCAAAAATAATAGAGTAACTGTTTATTTAATTGGCCAATATTGGACATTGCCCAATGTTGCAAAACTTTATTTGGAAACCGGAATTTTGCAAAATTTGGAATCAAGTTATGTTACAAATTTATGGAGATTAAAATTCAAGAATTTTCAAAAGATAACACATTGTCATTTCGCCAATATTGGTCATTATGATAAGGCAAACATACAAAATGCTTTTGCGAGGCTCTATTTAGAAATCTATATTTGCTATAAACCTGTAATTGAAGTGAGCTTGAATGTAAGATTAAAATTTAAAAGATTTCCAAAAAGTATAGTTTGGCCAATATTGGACATTATGAGATGCTACTAATTATGACGAAACCCAATTAGGAGACTGACTCTAACCAACCTGAAATGGCTTAACTAAACACTGCTAGTTTTACTTGATGAAAATACTAAATTGACTAATTTGAGCAATTAATTAATTTAATTAGTAATTTTATTAGCCACTTAGTTAGTTGTTTTGTTAAACTTATTATCATTGTCTAATTGAACAGTGATACTAATTCACGCCTTGGAGTACGATTTCTGACTAATTACCTCGATCAAATTAGTCGAAATCAGTCCAAACAACGTTTCAAAGAAACCAGACGTTCGATAAGAATTCTGCGGGAAAGCGAGCGCAAAAGAGCATAATTAGGACGCGGTCAGATCGCGGAGCCGTTCTTGAGCATTTTATTAGGCAAGAAGCACCCTCCGGCTCGCCGGCACGTAAATACGTCTGAGATAAGAGAAGAATCCGTCAACCAATCGCAAGTCGTGTAATGAAACTCTGGTTTGGTATTGAACCGGAGCAGGGAACTATTCAGTAAATGGAGCTGCTGATGGAAAATCAAAAGGAACGAAGAGGTTTGCCTAAACAGAAACAAACACCGTCAAGTTATAAAGAGCGCCTCCTTCCATCCTTCCATCCATATCTCTCCTGCCTGCCTGCCTGCCGCCGCAAATACAGAATAAACACCGCCGTTTCTGTTCTTACGAGCCTCTATAATTAATTACGGAATTACTTGGAACTTCGGCTATTATTGAAGTTAGGAAAATATACTCGACACACTATTCAAATAAATCCGAATATTTTACTTAGTTACTGTTCAGGTGCGGATTATTTTCTTTGCATTCGCGGTTTTTTATCGCCGGGAAAGAGGTCGCGAGTTTTTACGATCCGGTTGATGTGTTAAATAAAATAAATTTTATTAAAATACATTTTTACACATGGGGTCGACTGATTGGATAATTAGTAAAATTAGTAAAATCAATTAATTAAATTAGGATTCAAATGTACTAATTGTACACGACAAATTGAAAGATTGCCTCAGGTCAGTGCCAACAAAAAAATTGTCATCCAAAACAATTTGTACACAAAAGCAGGTTCAAACAATAAATTACGTCTAAAACAACTACATATCTACAAACAACCGAGGATTATCTACTTCCCGCCTCGCTCGCCAAAAAAAAACATTCTAAATCTCGCCGTTTGCGAAACGGTTTTTACACCAATTTTTTTTCGGTTCGCCGAAAGGATGCCACTACTTATATTAATTTATTTTTTGCGAGAGAAATCATTTAATCGTCGCCGAAAAAAATTCATTGTTGGCCTAGATTCAAAAATTCGCTCGTCGTTGCATCATTGATGTCAAAGAGTGAATTGATAGGGTCGCTGACATTTTTAAGCCCGAGCGGCAGTAATTAGACGAAATTGTGGGGGCTTTCACACGTTATTATTTTATTGCATTTCTCCTGACCGCGGGACATGTGATGGCAGCTTTAGATATGATTTGTTACTTTTTGATTTGGAATCTCAAAATTCAATTTCGTCAACTCTCACCTCTCCGCGTCCTAACGGCTCTTTGCAACAACATCTCCGAAATGTCTAAATTTCAATCCGAGCTTTCGAATTTTTCCCCCGTCTCGTTACCTCTAATTAGCCGACCGTTATCACAATAATTAATTAGCGCCCATCCGTTGTATTAACCTGGCAACTTTGATCAGTCCATCGCGCACGTAAATGCCATTGAAAACGCAAACAGCTAATTATTCGCTCGCAACAAATATTTACTCATTATGATACTGCTTATTATTGGCGTGTAAACATTTTAATTTGTTCACAACGCACATAAATTAATATTCAAACTCGGCGATGGCAGCGCGATATGACCTGGAGTCGTTCGCAGGGCCGAAACGACACACCAGAGGCGCAACTCATCTAGGTCGTTGGTGAAATTAATAGATGCATAATCCCGAGAATGACGAATCCTCCGGAGACTGTCGATCTGCATATCAAGCCGAGCATCTGACCCCTTAAAGCAATCTGCTTTCCTTCCATCATCCTGTTGCCGTAGCTAACAAATACAAATGAGTCCTTCCCCCTTGTCTCGGTCGCTAATGCTCGCGGACCGGCACAAAGGGAATTGCTTGTGTAAACAACCCCGCTAATATGATTAATGACGTTCGTTTTAAAATGTTCTGTCGAGTCGGGATCTTTTTCGGGGATCGGAAGGGATGAAAACGCTAAAGGAATTTGCGGAAATTTGAAACAACTGTGGAATAGTTCTGTGCCTTCAAGCTGTCTGGATAGTAAGTAAAATTAAGAATCAGATTTTTTAAATATATAAAAGACCTCGATCGAAATTCTAACCGTGGTTCACGCACCGCTCATGGTCTATAAAAGGCCGACCGCCAGCGTGGAAACGTTAGGATGAGTCCACCGGCCCGACCTGAAGGAAGTAGAAGAAGAGTATATCATTTCGCTTCGGCTGGAAACCGAGACCGGCTTTCCTACACCTCTACCTCGAACCCGCCTCCGCCGCCGACCGCCCCAACTCAAGTCCAGAGAGAGACCCAAAGTCTCAAGGATTAAACGGAGAGAGGAATAGGCCGTGTCATTAATAAAGGCAGCGAATGTAATAAAGGTTAAACTGAGAGAGAGAGACACTCTCCGCTCCCACTACCGTTGCCGCTCCCCCCACTGTGTAAATAGTAGATTTAGGGACCTTGTAAATAGCAGCTTTATTTAGAGATAGAGAGCGAGTAACCTGACAGCTTACCCCCGGCTTACCGTACTCCATTTAAGCTACACCCGTCGTCAAGTGGAGCATACCACGTTAAAAAATTACCGCTCGCGGCATTCCGACCGTAACAAGAGTTTGCCAACATTCCCTAACGACAAAAATTAAACTGGCACTGTAAAACTAGGAATGCGGGAGCTTCGAATCTGGAACTGAATACATTGGGAATTTGGAACTGAGAATCTGAACAACTTTGAACTGCTGGATTGAGAACTAGAACCGAGTGAACTATGAACTGAGAACTAGAAACTAGCAACCGAACAATTGTAGAACTAGAAACTGGGAAACTATGAACTGAAAATGTGAGAATAAAAATTAAGAACTGAGAAATTGAGGAACTGGATAACGAGAATGAGTTAAAAAGCTAGGTGGAGAACTAGGAACTAGAAAAACTTAAAAGAGGAATTGGATAGTTTGAATTTAGGAACTTGGAATTACGTAAATTGAGAACTGGTAAACTTCAACGTTTGGAAAAAATAAATGGGAAATTACAAATCAAAGACGGATTCCTGTATAACCGAGCTGAAGGTAAACCATTGGTAGAGAGGTTAAGTAGCGAAAAATAGAGAAATAGAAGCTGATATAAAGAAAAAATTAGAGAAGATATTGGGAAAAGCGAGAAGAGGTATTAGAGAAAGGTAGGAAGAAAGAATTGGGCAGGAAAGAGGAGATATAGTCAGGAAAAAGAATAAATCGGCGAAGCCGGAAGATAACGACATCTAGGAGGCGACACAGGAAGCGGATGAACAAAGACGATAGAAACCGCTCGCTCAGTCAGGGAAGCCTGGACTCTTACCTGGAGGAAAGGAAAAGAAAGAGAAAAGGGAGGGTAGAACGGAAAAACAAGAAGAGGAGGAAGAGAATTTTTTTCAAAAAAGTAAAAAGACGGCGAGGTCTCCTGGAGTAAAGAAAACACAGAAGACATCAGAGAAAGAGAAGGAAACGGACACAGAGATGGAGAAAAAAATATTGGAGCCGTTGCAAGAGTTGAAGGAGGGGATGAAAGAAATAAGACGAGAAAACAAGGAACTCAAGAGAGAGATAGAGAGGCAGAGAGAAGAATTTAAAGAGAAGGAGAAGAGATGGGAAGGAGAGAGAGACTGGTGGAAGGAGAGAGTGGAAAAGCTGGAAGAGAGAATGGAAATCGAAGAGAGAAGAAAGAGGAAGAACAACATCGTGATAACAGGATGGGACGGGGAAAGAAAAAGTCATGTAAAAAAAGAGGATGTAGAGAAGTTTTTGAAGGAAAATGTAGGGGATAGTAAAGTAAAAGATTGTTACAAGATTAACAAAGATCAAGTATTGGTGGAGCTGGAGGGATGGGGTGAGAAGGAAAGAATAATGAAGCACAAAGGAAAATTGAGGGAGAAGAAGGAAACAAGGGGGATATACATAGACAACGACCTCACAAAGAAAGAAAGAGATTTACAGAAGAAACTAAGAAGTATGGCGAAGGAAAAAAGGGAAGAAGAAAAAGAAGTAAGAGTGGGATACAGGAAATTAATAGTGGACGGGGAGCAATGGAGATGGAATGAAAAGAAAGAGGGACTAGAGGTTTTCCAATGAGAAGAAGAAGGGGAGGAGGGAAAAAGGGGACAACGGCAAAGTAAAAAGGACAATGAAACGGGAAAAAAGAAACAAAGAAGGAAGTAGGAGGGAAACTAAGGAAGGAAGGGGGAAATCAAAGAAGGTAACGAGAAAAACAGGGGTGAGGGCAATATTTTGGAATGTAGCGGGACTAGGGAAAAAAGAAGAAGATTTTTGGGACTATGTGAAGGAGTTCGATATTGTTGGATTAACAGAAACATGGTCAGAAAGCTGGGAAAAAATAGAAAAACTGTTACCAAAGGAGTTCAAGTGGGAATGGCAAGGGGCGAGAAGGGGAAAGAAAAAAGGAAGAGCAGCAGGGGGAATATTAACAGGGGTAAAAAAAGGAATAAAAGAGAATACTAAAAAGAAGGGAGAAGAGGAAGGTCACATCGTGAGAAACGTTAAAATAGACAGTAAATGATGGAAAATAGTGACAGTGTACAGCAAAGAGCTGAAAGAAACAATAAGCAAGATAGAAGAAACATTAAAAGACAACAGGGAAGAATGTCTGCTTCTGGGAGGGGATTTTAACGGGAGAATTGGGGAAAGAGGAGCCAGGGATTGGGAAGAAGAGAGAGGAGAGGGAAAAAGAAAATCCAAAGACAAGAAAGAAAACGCGGAAGGGAAGAAGTTGATGGAATGGATAGAAGAAAAAGGATGGGAAGTGCTGAATGGAAACAAACAAGGGGACGAAGAAAGAGAATGGACCTACATAGGCGGTAGAGGAGAGACGGTGAAAGACTACGGAATAGTAAACGAAGAAGCATGAGAAGAAGTCGAAGAATTCAGAATAGGGGAAAGAGTAGAGTCAGACCATCTGCCTATGGAGATAAGTATAGGAAGGAGGAGAGAGAAGAGAGGAGGAGAAAAAAAAAAATAGAGGAAATGCGGAAGGTGATAAGTAAAGTATGGGACGAGCAAGGGGTGGAAGAGTATAAGAGAAGACTGGAAAAGGCAAGATTTAAAGAACAAGAAGTAAGGAAAATGGAGAAAGAATTGGTAGAAATATTGGAACAAGCAGCGACAAAAAGAGAAATAACAGTAAGAGTTGGAGGAACAAAAAGAAAGAATAAATGATGGGACAAAGAATGTTAGCAACGTAAAAAGGAAGCAATAAAAGAACTAAGAAAGTGGAGAAAGACTAAAGGGAACAGAAGTGGCTTTTTAGAAGCGAAAAGAAGATACAGAGAGACATGCAGGGAGAAGAAGAGGCAGAAGAAGGAGAGAGAGGAGGAAGAGATAAAAGCAATAAGAACAGAGAAGGAGGTATGGAACTATATTAATAGAGAGAGAAAGAAAAAAGAAAATGGGAGCGAGGAGATAACGATGAATGAGTGGGAGGAGTACTTCATGAGGCTGCTGGAGGGAGAAAAGGAAAAAAAACGGAAATAGAGACGAAGAGAAACCGAGTAGAACCTAAAGGAGAAGAAATTACAATGGAAAAGGTGGAGAGGCATGTGAAGAAACTGAGGAAAGGGAAGGCACCAGGGAGGGATAGAATAAAGAATGAGTCGTGGATGTATGGGCCGAGAAGAGTGCTAGAGAGGCTGGTGAAGGCAATGAATGGGGTGTGGAGAGGAGAAGGATTCCCGGTAGGGTGTTGAAAGGGAGTAATTTACCCCATTTACAAAAAAGGGGAGAAAAATAAAGTAGAAAATTACCGAGGGATAACTCTCCTAAACACAGGGTACAAGTTGTATGCATCAATTCTGAATGAAAGGATGAGCAGAGAGATAGAGGAAAAGGGAGCATTACCAGACAGCCAAGCAGGATTTAGACAGGGGAGGGGAACTATGGATAATGTATACATCCTGGACCATTTGACGAAGAGTGAGTTAAAGAAGAAAGGGGGGAGGGTGTATGCATTATTCGTAGACTTCAAGGCGGCTTTTGACAAGGTGGACAGAGAGAGGATGTTTGAGTGCCTGAGGGAGAAAGGGGTAAATGAATGGCTGGTAAGAAAGGTGGAGGAGATATATGAGAAGACAAAAAGTAAAGTGAAGGTAGGGAGAGGGAAAGTGAATGGTTTGTGACAACAAAGGGAGTGAGGCCAGGTTGCCCGCTCAGCCCCTTGTTGTTCACGATGTATGTGGCAGATATGGACGGAATGTTAGAGAGAGCACAAGCGAGGGGGTGTGTGGTATGTAGAAAAAAAGTGTGGAGCCTGGCGTTTGCGGATGATGTGGTAATGGTGGCAAAGAGTGAAAGAGAAATGAAGGAAATGATAAAGAGTTTAGGAAAATATGTGAAGAAGAAAAGACTAGAAGTGAATGTAGAGAAAACAAAAATGCTGGTGTTCAATAAAAGAAAGAGGAAGAACGAAGAGAGTGATTGGAGGTGGGAGGGAGAAGTAATAGAACAAGTAAAAGAATTCAAATACTTGGGGTATGTGTTCAATGAAAGAGCCACAGATAAGGCACATATTAGAGAACTGGCAAGAAAAGCGAACAAGGTGATAGGAGGTGTATGGGGAATAGGAGAGAGAAGGTGGGGAGGCGATTTTAAGAGGAGAATGATGATGTTTGAAAGTCTTATTGAAAGCGTGTTGTTGTACGGAGCAGAGGTCTGGGGATGGAAAGAACAAGAGGAGATAGAGAGGGTGTAAGAGAAATATCTGAGGTGGGTGCTAGGGGTGGAGAGAGAAACGCCAGGGTACATAGTGAGAGAAGAATGCAAGAGGAATAGGTTGAGAGTGAAAGCGGGAAAAAGAGCGGTCAAGTTCGAAGGCAGGATGGAAGGGAGGAAAGAATGTAGGATACTAAAGGAGTGCTGGAGAGAAAAAAAGAAGAATTCAGAGGAGAATGATAGAGAGAATTACTACAGGAGGAATGGGTATGCAAGCAAAGAAATAGAGAGACTGAGAGAAAGAGGCGTGTGGATGAATGTAGAACTAAGTGAAAGAGATAAGGATACGGATAGACAAGAGAGGAGAGAAAGAATTAGAGAATCCAGATACAACGGGAAGTACGGAAGATGCATGATCGAGGAAGTACCGAAGTATTTGGGGAGGGAGAGCGAGAAAGAAAGAAAGATGATGGCGAGGTTTAGGTGCGGAAATGAAGAGAGGGAAAATAGGTATTGGGCAGAAGATGAAGGAAGAATGTGTAGAATGTGCTATGAGGAAAGAGAGACGATCGAGCATGTGTGGAACGAGTGAAGGGAGATGAAACAAAGAGAGAGGAAAGAAAGAGAGGAAATACTGAATGTAGATGGAAGGGAAATTAAATGGATGAAAGAGCTATGGAAGAGGAGGGAGAAGGGAGAAGAGGAAAGGGGAGGGGAGAAGAAATAGAGAATTTTATTTGTTATTTTTTATTATTATTATTGTTAAGTTTACTTGTATATGTATAGGAATCAGAAAGCCCGTAGGGCAAATAAGGATTTATTATATATTACAAATCAAAGACCTCAAACTGGAAACTATGAACTGAAAATGTGAGGATCAAAATTAAGAACTGAGAAATTGAGGAACTTAGGAAGCATTAATTGAGGAACTGGATAACGAGAATGAGTTAAGAAACTAAGTGGAGAACTAGGAACTAGAAAAGCTTAAAAGAGGAATTGGATAGTTTGAATTTAGGAACTTGGAATTACGTAAATTGACAACTGGTAAACTGCAACGTTTGGAAAAAATAAATGGGGAATTACAAATTAAAGACCTCAAACTGAGTAATTGGAAATCGAGGAACTAGATAAAACTAGGAATGCGCGAGCTAGATATTGAGAACAAAGAAATTGGTAACGGGGAGCTTCGAATCTGGAACTGAATACATTGGGAATTTGGAACTGAGAATCTGAACAACTTTGAACTGCTGGATTGAAAACTAGAACCGAGTGAACTATGAAATTGAGAACTAGAAATTAGCAACCGAAAAATTGTGGAACTAGAAACTGGGAAACTATGAACTGAAAATGTGAGAATAAAAATTAAGAAACTTAGGAAGCATTAATTGAGGAACTGGATAACGAGAGTGAGTTAAAAAGCTAGGTGGAGAACTAGGAACTAGAAAAACTTAAAGGAGGAATTGGATAGTTTGAATCCAGGAACTTGGAATTACGTAAAATGAGAACTGATAAACTGCAACGTTTGGAAAAAATAAATGGGAAATTACAAATCAAAGACCTCAAACTGAGTAATTGGAAATCCAGGAACTAGATAAAACTAGGAATGCACCAGCTAGATATTGAGAACAAAGAAATTGGTAACGGCGAGCTTCTGAAACTGAACACATTGAGATTTTGGAACTCAGAATCTGAACAACTTTGAACTGCTGAATTGAGAACTAGAATCGAGTGAACTATGAACTGAGAACTAGAAACTAGCAACCGAAAAATTGTAGAACTAGAAACTGGGAAACTATGAACTGAAAATGTGAGAATTAAAATTAAGAACTGAGAAATTGAAGAACTTAGGAAGCATTAATTGAGGAACTGGATAACGAGAATGAGTTAGAAAGCTAGGTGGAGAACTAGGAACTAGAAAAACTTAAAAGAGAAATTGGATAGTTTGAATTTAGGAACTTGGAATTACGTAAATTGAGAACTGGTAAACTGCAACGTTTGGAAAAAATAAATGGGAAATTACAAATCAATGACCTCAAACTGAGTAACTGGAAATCGAGGAACTAGATAAAACTAGGAATGCGCGAGCTAGATATTGAGAACAAAGAAATTGGTAACGGGGAGCTTCGAATCTGGAACTGAATACATTGGGAATTTGGAATCGAGAATCTGAACAACTTTGAACTGCTGGATTGAGAACTAGAATCGAGTGAACTATGAACTGAGAACTAGAAACTAGCAACCAAAAAATTGTAGAACTAGAAACTGGGAAACTATGAACTGAAAATGTGAGAATCAAAATTAAGAACTGGGAAACTAAGGAACTTAGGAAGCATTAATTGAGGGACTGGGTAACGAGAATGAGTTAGGAAACTAGGTGGAGAACTAGGAACTAAGAACTAGAAAAACTTGAAAGTGGAATTGGACAATTTGGGGTTAGGAACTAGGAATTACGTAAATTGAGAACTGACCTGAAACTAAGTAATTGGAAACTGAGGAACTAGGTAAAACTAGAAATAAATTGAGAACGAAGAAACTGGTAACGGGGAACTCCGAACTTGGAACAGAGTAAACTATGAAAGGGAGAACTAGCAACTAGAATTTAGGAATTGAGGAAGCGGGAACCGAAAAATGTAGAACCATAAACTGGAAAAGTATAAACTAAAAATGTGATAATAAAAATTAAAAATTGAGAAATTGGGAAACTTAGGAAGTAATAAATGGACTTGAAATAACTGACGAACTAGAAGTTGGGGAATTATATATGGAAGTGTGAGAACTATTTAAGAACTGGGACATTGGAGGACTAGGAAACTTAAGAAGCAGTAAATGGAAATTTGGAATTGAGTAAAGTAGTAACTGATAAACTCGAAACTAATGAAGAAGGAAATGAGAACCTAGAAGTGTAAAAACTGAAGCAGCTGAGTAACTGAAAATCTTAGACTTAGAATTAGAATCTCAAGAACTAGAAATTGAGTAATTAAAAACTATTAAGTGAGTAGGAAGGAATTCCTGAATTCCGAAAAGAAAATTTGGAAAACGATGAAATTTGGAAACTGAGGAAAGAAGAACTGGTAATAAGGAACTTCGAACTAGGAACTGGGGAATTGAGAACTCGGAATCGGGTGCACGGTAAGCTAGGAAATGGTAATTGTGGAACTAACAACTGAGCAACTAGGAACTGAGAATAAGAAACTGTAAAATATAAACTAGGAACTGAAATTAAGAGCTGAAAAACTAAGGAGTTTAGGAACCAATAACTGAGGCACTAAGAAACCAACGAAGAACTAGGACTTGAGAAAACTTGAAAGCGGGGGTATCAGTTACTATGAATTGGGGAACCTAGAATTGAATAAAGCCAGAACTGGTAAACTGAAAACTGAGGAAAGAAGAAACGAGTATCTACGAATCCAAGAACAAACTGTGTAACTAGAAATCGGGGAACTAGGAATTAGGAACTGAGGAACTAGATTGTGGGGAAACTAGGAACTAGGAAATGAGAATTTTGGGAACGACATGAAATTTTGGCACATCTGTTATGTCACATTCTTTATTTATTGCATTAGTTTTGTCGAGACGGACGCTAACATCTCCAGTTGGAGCAACAAAGGAAGAACTTGAACCAGCAGACAACTGCACAACTGTATTTCTAGTCAGATAAGATCTTGAAGCATCGACGTGCCGTCAGATCAACCTGACTTATTAATTAACGCTTTATGATTAAGTGAAATTTAAATTAGCTGCTAACGGAGACAAACCACAGGTTGTTTAGTCAAAACATTGCCCAGCCCGATCTAAGACCGTCAACTTTTTTTCCACCTGCCATCGACGGCATCAAAGACGACAGTTCGAGACGGAGGACCGACCGTCGTCCCTTCACTTTCTCTCCGAGGAAAGCTCTCGGAGGTCGCGTCCGGATAATTAAAAGTTCGTCCGCTGCTGCGTTCACGTTGCGTAAGCGATTGTCTATTAAATCATCGGGAGAAAATAGAAATAAAGTGGCCATACGATGACCGATGGTGGGAAAAACTAGTATGTTGTATTCTCAGTGCGAGGAGCAGCGGACGTATGCTAATGGTCCGTCCTGCGAACGAGCGGCCACGCGAGCACCGGCTCACCTGCCGGACGAAATTCGCCATCACTCAACACTTTGCTCGCGATTAATCATCTTTTTTGCGCTTTGTCTCGCCGGATCGAAGAATGCCGGCGATGGTACTGTTAGCGGGGACGAGCCGAAAGAGCGTTTGTTATGCGATTAACAGAGAAATGCAGCATCTAAGCGTTCGGATGAACAAGGAGAAGCGCACACACACAACCTCGCCGCGGTCATCCGGCGATCCATAATTCAAAATGCACAAAACGAGACGCAGCAAAAGCGCACAAATCACTTAAACCCTTCAATCTCTTTAATCGGTCGGCGTTCCGTCCGGCCGAGCCGAGATTTAAAAATTACCCAGTCCGTTCAAAGTCTTTCTCTTCTGCACTCACTCCCAACAAAAGCATGTAGCTCCGGCTCGGCGCTCGGATAATGCCACCATAAATTATATTATTACCTTGTCTGCCGTGTATAATATAAATTGATTGGAATTTCATACCGTGTTCCAGAGCAATCGCGGACAAAAACCGGCATCTTCCTATGGAAAAGCTCACGCATGCAACGACTCGCGTGATTTAGAACCCGACGCGGGCATTTTTTGCCGACGACCCTCGCCCGGTGGTGGTGCCCGCGTAATTTTGCGTAAGTTCGGTAACACTCCGTCAGAGAGGCGGAAGAATTTGGAAGCGGTCGTACCTTTCCACAACCGAGTTATTTTTATTGAAATAGCCAACATAAAAACCAATTAAGCGAATAAATTCGAAGAGCGGTCACGGCCTCATTAAAATTCGAGATTAGCCGGTACTCTCGCAACAAGAGCATCAGGAAGTGAAAGATGATCCGATTTTTCCACCACGTTAGATCATCTCCGTCGACGGCTTTGGAAAGCGCGATTAATCCGATAATTTAACAGCTCGAGGAATGCGAGTACCTTTCTTTTACGAAGGGTGATTTAGAGCCGGGTGCGCAACAGGAGACCAATTTGGAGATATAATTTTGGGATTTTTATGCGGTGTTGGCCAACGGTCGTAATGTATGGCTAGACGGTGCGAGCGTCTTTTCCGTTTAACGAACCTATCATCGTGGCTACTTTTTTATGGAAATTATTAATTGTGGTCGTTAGCCAGACGATCGACTACTATGGGAGTTCGACCACAATGTCGTTAAGCAAAACCGAAATTCTTGGACGTAGGTGTCAGACCCGAATATAACTACTAAAGGAATCTTCATTCTCCTTTGTATCGTTTCGTTGCTCTTCTGTGTCTTCATTTCTTTTTTAGGTCATTTCGTGTAAAGTAAATCAGTAAACAATCATTCACATATTTACTCAGGTTACGTTACGCCCCACGATTTTATTTTAGTCTGCTCAATAATCTAGATTGATGAGGAGTGTGGTGTGATGACTGGTACCTGGTACATACCTAATTATTTTTTAGCTTTTAGTACATTATCTGCATCATTATTATGTTTTTTACAATATAAAACCGTTTAACTTAAAAAAAAAAATACTTATTTTATTTTCTAGTTTCTAAAATGTGCTGTGTTCTACTTGTTAAGCCTTTTCATTTAATACCCAAATTGAGGGGATTAAAAACTAAAAAAAGTAATTCGCCATTTTATGGTGGCGGCCATCTTGGACTTGGAATTTATTCATGGTGTACTGTATTCCAGTAGTTAAGCCCTTTCATTTGATACCCATATTGAACGGATTGAAAAAAATATATGTAATCCTCCATTTTGCGGTGGCGGCCATCTTGGATTTTGATTTTTTTCATGGTGTCCTGTTTTCTAGTAGTTAAACCCTTTCATTTGATACCCATATTGAGTGGATTGAAAAACAATTTAATCGGCCATTTTGTGGTGGCGGCCATCTTTACACTGACACTGAATATACAGAACTAAAAGTGTGTACCAAATTTCAGATCAATCGGTCAACAGGAAGGGGGTAAAATTTCAATTACTAGATTTGAACCACACAAGACACAAACAAGGCAAGCTAATAAAATAAATAAAATATAGACAGATTGAGAAATATTTTGGAATTGAGATTAGGGTATTGAGAAACACCATCGGAAACGATTGCATAATTATACAGAGCAGAAGCATAAAATACATTAGAGAAACACAAAAAAAAGAATAATCCACAAATATTGAGAAATATTTTGGAATTGGGATTGGGGAATTGAGAAACACAAGAACAATGTAAAATTGGAGTACTGAGATACTGAGAAACGAAGAAGTTGTCACACTTCCAACCATTGGGCATAATTATACAGAGTAGCTACAGGAAATTGAGAAATTTACAAAAATTGAGAAACATTGTAATTAAGGGTAGCAGCAAAGACATTAAGAAGAGAAAAGCTTAATCAAAGGAGGAAGAATAAAATACATTCGAGAAACAAAAAAAAATACACATATTGAGAAATATTTTGGAATTGGGATTGGGGAATTGAGAAACACAAGAACAATGTAAAATTGGGGTACTGAGATACTGAGAAACGAAGAAGCTGTCACACTTCCAACCATTGAGCATAATTATACAGAGTAGCTAGAGGAAATTAAGAAATTTACAAAAATTGAGAAACATTGCAATTAAGAGTGACTGCAAAGACGTTAAGCAGATAAAAGCTCAATCAAAGGAGGAAGAATAAAATATATTCGAGAAACACAAAAAAATATACACATATTGAGCAATATTTTGGAATTGGAATTGGGGAATTGAGAAACGCAAGAACAATGTAAAATTCACACTTCCAACCATTGGGCATAATTATACAGACTAGCTACAGGAAATTGGGACTGAGAATTTGAAAGACGAATTTCGTACTTTATAGAGACATAGAAATGGAGTTCCGTCTTATTCTACACTAGGTGCATACACAATTTTTTCAATCTTACGTCTTCAACTCCTGAGCGTGTATTGTGCATTAGGTGCACACACCATTTTTCGTACCGCGCATCTCCACCATCCACACATGTAGTTCCCCGCCTCATTTTCCACGTGTTGCGTACACGATTTTTCCCACCTATCAAACGCTGGCACCGACTAATGACGTAATTACCGGTCAGTCATTGTTTGACTTTTCGAGCGGGGCTATTTATCATCGCGGTTTGTTTTCGGACTCCTCTTAATAACTGTTTAGAATCCAGCAGGACCATTGTGCCGCGGCGCATTCATCAAACAACGCGTTTAATCACACACGATTCACATTTTTCAGGCCATTGTGCGGCGAGTTGGTGTCCGGCTGAGACACGGAGATGATGGACGAAATAACAAAGACGGGGCCGTTTCATAACCGTCCCCGCGCGCCGCCACGCTCGGAAAAAATACTCTCAGCGCAACGATGCTGCTAGCCTTGATATTTATAAAAGCCCCATTGTTTATTGTTTACGGCCGCGCGAGTTATTCAATTATTCCATTTAAATAATTTAATTATACAAAAACCTCGTGTTCTGATGCGAAATTAATGCGGACGGTTTGTACTTGGAACCGTGACGTGGAGAAGTGTTAGAGGTGCCGGAGGCGGCGCGGGGATTTGGTCACAAGACGTGGGAATGACGGGATCAAGTACAAAATTGTTCTGTTGTCTCCTTTGTCTTTGGTCCCTTTGGTCTATGTTGTCTCTTTTGTATCTGCAGTCACTTTACGCTTTCTCTCTCTCTCTCTCTCTCTCTCTCTCTCTCTCTTTGTCTCTTTTATTTGTCCTTTGAATCTCTTTGGAATCTTTGGCCCTTTTGTCTTTTTTCTCTCTTTAAAATTTGTAAAATCTTGTCGCTTTAATGTTTCGGTCTTTTTGATATTTTTGGTCGTTTTTTACGTGGTATGCTCCACGGGACCGCGGGTAGCTACACCGGAGTACGGTACGCCAGAGGTAAGCTGTTTGACGGAAGGGAAGAATAAAACTGACACGGTGTCACGGTTTTTAATAAACACTCTATACAGAACTATTTACATTATGGACAATGCCACTATCTACACTACACTCGGCACGCACCCTTTCCTCTTGATCGCAGCGAGTCTCCCCGGTGGTCATGGTGGTAGTCGGGGATATTAGGGATTGTGATGTTATGGTCCGGGTTTCCAACGAGGCGACGTCGGCGGGGGGCACCACAGCGGGTCCGGGATGGCGTTATCCGAAGCGCGCTTTTTTACCGGTTACCATGATGCCAGAATCATCCCGGTAAGACCCTAGGAATCATTTTATATCGATGGTTCGATGCGAAGGACGTGGTCCGCTGTGAAAAGTAGCGGCCCCGGGATAGTTTCATTCGCTGCGCGCTATTTTTCTGATTACAGGAGTGAAAGAATTATTCCGCTGCGACACCGGAAAGTGTTTTTTTCGCTATGTTAACCGTTTGAATTTGGGCGTAGAGTGCACGACCTTGGCCGACCGTGACGCCGAACGTCGCTGGCTGTATTCTAATGTCGGAAAATTCAGGAACTTCGTTACAGTCTATTTAGTCTCTTTTTCAGTCTCTTTAGTCTCATTAGTTTTTAGTCTCTTTAGTGTCTTTGGTCCTTTTTATCTCTTTCGTCACTGATGTTTTATTTGTCTCTTTCGTTAGTCAACGATAAATTACGGAATCACTACATTGCTGAAGTTTGGAATTACAAAACTATGGGAAAAATGGTGGATGCAGCGTTCTTCAAATCTTAGCACATCCACCTTTCTTCTTCCATATTGTTTAATGACGCTGTCCGCGCTCAACATCGGTGTAAATTTTGATCCAATGAGAATAATATTGACAATGGTTCGTGACGAAATGAACGAAAAGTCATTGTGTTTTTTCTTGCAATAACAGTGTGATCAATTAATTTAGGGCTTGATTAGCTAAGACTACAGATACCTGTCAAGAATCAAATAGAACCTGTATTCGCGACGAAACAGTCTGCTAGATAAAAAATGCCAGAAATAAAATGTCACAGCAAATCTCATTGCACTCTTGAGCTAATTGCAATGTATTCGTTTAGTGTGAGCAGTACGGTAAATGTAAATGTAGAATAGTATATGTCAGTCTTCCGGTTTCGTGCTTCAGGTAAAACATTATCGTCCCGAAGGCAACAGGC
This sequence comes from Diaperis boleti, assembly GCA_963583935.1. NCBI lineage: Eukaryota > Metazoa > Arthropoda > Insecta > Coleoptera > Tenebrionidae > Diaperis > Diaperis boleti. The sequence continues at coordinate 58,196,759 of OY757246.1, forward strand.
AGCGGTGGTAGCCCCCTTGTGACCCTCTGTTTTCTCGCAGTTCGGTACACTTAAAACCGATGTAGCGACCGAACCTGTCAATTTGTGCGTAAAGAAACAGAGTAACACAACCAAAAATCCGGAATCTTTCCCCCCAGCGCCTGCTCGACGTCACGGATCTAGCCAGTCGTGAGACAGACAGACTACGGGCAGCCCCCTAATAAAATTTCAATCTAGGCAAGCAGCAAGTTGGCGCGTTCACGATTTGTTCGGACGCCTGCACTAAATCACTATAATCAGCGAACTTCTCACCGTCAGCCATCGGTGGATCGTTTCATGGTTTCGAGATCGATGCTGTTGTTGTTCGAGAGCAGAGATGATCGAGGCACCTGTTCTGCGAGCGTGACTAAAAGTAAAAGCGGTCGCTTGATTGATTCGTGGTGTTGTTGGTCTCGTAATGCGCGCGGACGGCGCTCCGAGACATCGATCATCGGCCCCCCCGATAAGCGCGTGGGACAATCGAACTAAATATTTACGAGTGGCCCCTTTGGTTAATTACGGCGAAGAGATCGATCGTGGGGACGATAGGGTTGAGAAACAGGTGGAAATGTGGTCAGAATAGGTCCGGGTCTGGACCGGCCTGTTGAGTTGTTGTGAATTACTGAATGCGAATGGTGGATGAGGCAACAGTATTTCAATCTCATCAATCAACAATCCATCTTCCCAATTATAGGTACTCAGTTTCAAGTTCCCAGTACTTTCAAATTCACAGTAGTCATTACTTCAGCTTTCAAGTTCCCCTTGGTTTCTTACTTCCAGCTCATTATCCAGTTCCTAATTTCGGTTCTCACATCTTCAGTGGCTCACTTCCTGGCTCTCCAGTTGTCAGTTCTACAGTTTTTCGGGACCCACTTAACTTACTTAACTACACGGTTCCTAGTTCCAATTCGCAGTTTGTTATTTCTCAGATCCTCAGTTCCAAGTTCGAAGTTCCCCGTTATCAGTTCTTTTGTTCTCAATATCTCAATTTCGAATAGTTGGTTCGTGAATTTTCCTCAAAAACTTCTTAATTCCGAGTTTGTGAATTCCCCAATTCCCAGTTCCCCACTTTATAGTATAATATAATTCCCCAATTTCTAGTTTCTCAGTTCCTTTTCTAGTTCCTCGATTTCAGATTACCTACTAAGGTTCAGGTCCTTGATTTGTAGGTTTCCATTTTTTCGCCTACTTTCCAGTTTACCATTTCCCACTTTAAGTTCCTCAATTCACAAATTCCAAATTCGTAAATTGTCCACGTTCTAGATCCTCAGTTCCTATTGCCTAGTTCCCCGATTTCCAGTTACGAACAGTGCCCAATACCTCAGCTTTCACGTTTTCCCAATTCCTAGTTGTTCTCCACTTAGTTTGTTAGTTCCTCTTCGTCAGCCAGTTCGTAAGCTATTGGTTTCTAAAATGCTTAGTTTACTAGTTTTCCAGTTCTCACATTATTCCTAGTGCTCCACTTCATAGTCCACCTGGTTCCTAGTTCTTAGTTTTGCAGTTCGCGACTCCTTAAATACTCAATTCCAAGTTCGAAGTTCTCCGTTACCAATTCTTTTGTTCCCAGAACGTTGAAATCAGAATAAAGAACTCTATGCGAATGAAAAATCAAAAACATAGGTTGCCATTAAAAAAAATATTGATGACGTCATAACTGTCAAAAAAAGTGATGCAAAAAAAATAGTATACGTTCCTCGGATGCGCTATAATTAGCCCTATCACATGCTTTTTAAGTTCTATTTTTTTCTAGTGCAAATATTAACGGAGTTATTGAATTTATTCCTTACTTAATTTCCACACTGTATATAATTACCCAATTTCTTTCAATTTCTTTGATTTGTAAATTCCCATTTCTTTTTTGCAAAAGTTGCACTTTACTAGTTCTCAATTTATGTAATTCCAAGTTACTGAATTCAAACTATCCAATTCCACTTTCACGTTTTTCAAGTTCCTAGTTCTCCACATATTTTCTTAACTCATTCTCGTTATCCAGTTCCTCAATTAATGCTTCCTAAGTACCTTAATTTCCCAGTTCTCAATTTTTATTCTCACATTTTCAGTTCATAGTTTCCCAGTTTCTAGTTCTACAATTTTTCGGTTGCTAGTTTCTAGTTCTCAATTTCATAGTTTACTCGGTTCTAGTTCTCAATCCAGCAGTTCAAAGTTGTTCAGATTCTCGGTTCCAAATTCCCAATATGTATATTCAGTTCCAGATTCGAAGCTCCCCGGTACCAATTTCTTTGTTCTCAATTTCTAGCTCGCGTATTTCTAGTTCTACCTAGTTCCTCGATTTCCAATTACTCAGTTTCAAGTCTTTGATTTGTAATTTCCCATTTTTTTTTTTCAAAAGTTGCAGTTTACCAGTTCTCAATTTACGTAATTCCAAGTTCCTGAATTCAAACTATCCAATTTCCTCTTTCAAGTTTTTCTAGTTCCTAGTTCTCCACTTAGTTTCTTAACTCATTCTCGTTATCCAGTTCCTCAATTAATGCTTCCTAAGTTCCTTAGTTTCCCAGTTCTTAATTTTGATTCTCACATTTTCAGTTCATAGTTTCCCAGTTTCTAGTTCTACAATTTTTCGGTTGCTAGTTTCTAGTTCTCAGTTCATAGTTCACTCGGTTCTAGTTCTCAATCCAGCAGTTCAAAGTTGTTCAGGTTCTCAGTTCCAAATTCCCAATGTATTCAGTTCCAAATTCGAAGCTCCCCGTTACCAGCTTTTTTGTTCTCAATTTCTAGCTCGCGAATTCCTAGTTTTACCTAGTTCCTCGATTTTCAATTACTCAGTTTCAGGTCTTTGATTTGTAATTTCCCATTTTTTTTTCCAAAAGTTGCAGTTTACCAGTTCTCAATTTCTGTAATTAAAAGTTCCTGAATTTAAACTATTCAATTAATCCTTTAAATTTTTTAGTTCTTAGTTCTCCACTTAGTTTCTTAACTCATTCTCGTTATACAGTTCCTCAATTAATGCTTAGTTTCATAGTTCTTAATTTTTATTCTCACCTTTTCAGTTGTAAGTTTCCCGATTGTTAGTTCTACGATTTTCCGCTCCCCGCTTCCTCAATTCCTAGTTTCTAGTTCTCAATTTCATAGTTCACTTATTCAGTTCCAAGTTCGAAGTTCTTTGTTCCCAATTCCGAGTTTTACAGTTCCAGGAATTTTCATCGTTCTCAAAATTCTCATTTCCATGTTCGTAACTTCCCCACGTTCTAGTTCCTCAGTTCCTAATTCCTAGTTCCCCGATTTCCAGTTATAAACAGTACCCCCAATACCTCAGCTTTCAAGTTTTCCGAATTCCTAGTTCTCCACTTGGTTTCTTAGTTCCTCCTCGTCAGTTCTTATTTTCACTTCTCACATTTTCAATTCCTAGTTGTCATTACCGGTCTTCGTAGGTTGCCCAGTTCCTCTCAGTTCCCAATTTAATTGTTTCTATTTCTAATTCTATACGTTCTAGTTCCTCAGTTCCTGATTCCTAGTTTGTCGTTTTCCAATTATTCAGATTCACTTCTTGGATTCCGATTCGAGCAGTTGAGACGAGCGGACGTGTTTTGCGACGCTCGATAAGATAAGCGGATAAAAAAGCATGAAAAAGTGAAAAAGAAATAGAATGAAAAAAAGTGCTAGTGAGAGCGAGAGAGAAGAAGATTACAAAAGAAAAAGAGAAGAAGGACGAGAATCAGAAGAGAGGATTAATCCCTTTAGGAAAAGTAAGAAGTTAGAAAGAGCACCGGTGGATGAGGCAATGAAAGAGATGCTGAAAAAATTATGGAGGATGTAGGGGAGATAAAGGAAGAGAATCGGAAGATGAGCCGGGAACTGGAACAGTTGAAAATTATGATGCGTGAAAAGGAAGAAAGATGGAACTGAAAGAAAAAATGAAAAAACTGGAGGAGAAAATGGAAGAGCAGGAAAAAAGAGTGAAAAAAAAGAATATTGTAGTAACGGGATTGGACGAAGAGGAATGCGAGAGCGAGAAGAAACTGGAAAAATGGATGAAGGTGGAATTAGAGGTAGAAGTGACTGTGAAAGAGATGTATAAAATAAATGGAGGAAAAATTATTGTGGCGGAACTTGGGAGCTGGGGGGAAAAGAGGAAAGTTATGGAAAATAAAAGAAAACTAAGAGAAAGAAAAAGAAAAGGGAGTATACATAGATGATCTGACAAAGAAGGAATTAAGAGCAATAGCCAAAGAAGAGCGACAAAAAGGACAGCGGGTGACAGTGGGTTATAAAAAGATATGGATAGGGGGAAAAGGGCTTAGGTGGGACGAAGAAAAGGGGGAGTTAGATACAGAAAATTTCTGAATAAGAGCACAAGAAAAAGACGACAGGGCAGAAAAGGGAAAACGAATACGGAGAGGAATAAAGGAGAAAAGAAGCAAATAAGAATAGTATTCTGGAACGGGAATAAAAAACAAAGAGAATGAATTTTGGGAGTATGTGAGAGAATTTGACGTAGTGGGAATGGTAGAAACGTGGGTGGAAGAAAAGAGGTGTGAAAAATGCCGAAAGAGTTTAAGTGGAAGTGTCAATATGCAAAAACGGAAAGCAAAAAAGGGAGAGCTAAAGGTGGGATAATAATGGGAGTTAAAAAGGGACTGGAAGGAGAAAATGGAACTGAAGCAAAAGAAGAAATAGGGATTATGGAAAGAACGGTGAAAAGTAAACAGAAAATGGAGAATTGTAAAGTGTACAGCAGAAGTATGAAGGAAACGAAGAGAATAATAGAAGAGCGAGTAAAAGAGCAAGAAGAAGGAACTTTGGTGATTGGGGGGATTTTAATGTAAGAATTGGGGGAAAAGGAAGACGGATAGAAGAGGAACAAGAAACAATAGAAGGAAGTAGTAGGGCAACTAAGGAAGGAAGGGGGAAATCAAAGAAGGTAACGGGAAAAACAGGGGTGAGGGCACTATTTTGGAATGTAGCGGGACTAGGGAAAAAAGAAGAAGATTTTTGGGACTATGTGAAGGAGTTCGATACTGTTGGATTAACAGAAACATGGTCAGAAAGCTGGGAAAAAATAGAAAAACTGTTACCAAAGGAGTTCAAGTGGGAATGGCAAGGGGCGAGAAGGGGAAAGAAAAAAGGAAGAGCAGCAGGGGGAATAATAACAAGGGTAAAAAAAGGAATAAAAGAGAATACTAAAAAGAAGGGAGAAGAGGAAGGTCACATGGTGAGAAACGTTAAAATAGACAGTAAATGGTGGAAAATAGTGACAGTGTACAGCAAAGAGATGAAAGAAACAATAAACAAGATAAAAGAAACATTAAAAGACAACAGGGAAGAATGTCTGCTTCTGGGAGGGGATTTTAACGGGAGAATTGGGGAAAGAGGAGCCAGGGATTGAGAGAGGGAAATAGAAAATCCAAAGACAAGAAAGAAAACGCGTAAGGGAAGAAGTTGATGGAATGGATAGAAGAAAAAGGATGGGAAGTGCTGAATGGAAATAAACAAGGGGACGAAGAAGGAGAATGGACCTACATAGGCGGTAGAGGAGAGACGGTGATAGACTACGGAATAGTAAACGAAGAAGCATGGGAAGAAGTCGAAGAATTCAGAATAGGGGAAAGAGTAGAGTCAGACCATCTGCCTATAGAGATAAGTATAGGAAGGGGGAGTGAGAAGAGAGGAGGAAAAGAAAAAATAGAGGAAATGCGGAAGGTGATAATTAAAGTATGGGACGAGCAAGGGGTGGAAGAGTATAAGAGAAGACTGGAAAAAGCAAGATTCAAAGAACAAGAAGTAAGGAAAACGGAGAAAGAATTGGTAGAAATATTGGAAAAAGCAGCGACAAAAAGAGAAATAACAGTAAGAGGTGGAGGAACAAAAAGAAAGAATAAATGGTGGCACAAAAAATGTGAGCAACGTAAAAAGGAAGCAACAAAAGAACTAAGAAAGTGGAGAAAGACTAAAGGGAACAGAAATGGCTTTTTAGAAGCGAAAAGAAGATACACAGAGACATGCAGGGAGAAGAAGAGGCAGAAGAAGGAGAGAGAGGAGCAAGAGATAAAAGCAATAAGAACAGAGAAGGAGGTATGGAACTATATTAATAGAGAGAAAAAGAAAAAAGAAAATGGGAGCGAGGAGATAACGATGAATGAGTGGGAGGAGTACTTTATGAGGCTGCTGGAGAGAGAAAAGGAAAAAAAGAAAACGGAAATAGAGACGAAGAGAAACCGAGTAGAACCTGAAGGAGAAGAAATTACAATGGAAGGTGCAGAGGCATGTGAAGAAACTGAGGAAAGGGAAGGCACCAGGGAGGGATAGAATACAGAATGAGTCGTGGATGTATGGGCCGAGAAGAGTGCTAGAGAGGCTGGTGAAGGCAATGAATGGGGTGTGGAGAGGAGAAGGATTCCCGGTAGGGTGTTGAAAGGGAGTAATTTACCCCATTTACAAAAAAGGGGAGAAAAATAAAGTAGAAAATTACCGAGGGATAACTCTCCTAAACACAGGGTACAAGTTGTATGCATCAATTCTGAATGAAAGGATGAGCAGAGAGATAGAGAAAAAGGGAGCATTACCAGACAGCCAAGCAGGATTGATAGAGGTGAGGGGAACTATGGATAATGTATACATCCTAAACCACTTGACGAAGAGTGAGTTAAAGAAGAAAGGGGGGAGGGTGTATGCATTACTCGTAGACTTCAAGGCGGTTTTTGACAAGGTGGACAGAGAGAGGATGTTTGAGTGCCTGAGGGAGAAAGGGGTACATGAATGGCTGGTAAGAAAGGTGGAGGAGATATATGAGAAGACAAAAAGTAAAGTGAAGGTAGGGGAGAGGGAAAGTGAATGGTTTGTGATAACAAAGGGAGTGAGGCAAGGGTGCCCGCTCAGCCCCTTGTTGTTCACGATGTATGTGGCAGATATGGACGGAATGTTAGAGAGAGCACAAGCGGGGGGATGTGTGGTAGGTAGAAAAAAAGTGTGGAGCCTGGCGTTTGCGGATGATGTGGTAATGGTGGCAAAGAGTGAAAGAGAAATGAAGGAAATGATAAAGAGTTTAGGAAAATATGTGAAGAAGAAAAGACTAGAAGTGAATGTAGAGAAAACAAAAATGCTGGTGTTCAATAAGAGAAAGAGGAAGAACGAAGAGAGTGATTGGAGGTGGGAGGGAGAAGTAATAGAACAAGTAAAAGAATTCAAATACTTAGGGTATGTGTTCAATAAAAGAGCCACAGATAAGGCACATATTAGAGAACTGGCAAGAATAGCGAACAAGGTGATAGGATGTGTATGGGGAATAGGAGAGAGAAGGTGGGGAGGCGATTTTAAGAGGAGAATGATGATGTTTGAAAGTCTTATTGAAAGCGTGTTGTTGTACGCAGCAGAGGTCTGGGGATGGAAAGAACAAGAAGAGATAGAGAGGGTGCAAGAGAAATATCTGAGGTGGGTGCTAGGGGTTGAGAGAGAAACGCCAGGGTACAGTGAGAGAAGAATGCAAGAGGAATAGGTTGAGAGTGAAAGCGGGAAAAAGAGCGGTCAAGTTCGAAGACAGGATGGAAGGGAGGAAAGAATGTAGGATACTCAAGGAGTGCTGGGGAGAAAAAAAGAAGAATTCAGAGGAGAATGATAGGGAGAATTACTACAGAAGGAATGGGTATGCAAGCAAAGAAATAGAGAGACTGAGAGAAAGATGCGTGTGGATGAATGTAGAACTAAGTGAAAGAGATAAGGATACGGATAGACAAGAGAGGAGAGAAAGAATTAGAGAATCCAGATACAACGGGAAGTACGGAAGATGCATGATCGAGGAAGTACCGAAGTATTTGGGGAGGGAGAGCGAGAAAGAAAGAAAGATGATGGCGAGGTTTAGGTGCGGAAATGAGGAGAGGGAAAATAGGTATTGGGCAGAAGATGGAGGAAGAAGGTTGTTAGAAATAATGAATGGAGTGTGGAAGGGAGAGGGATTCCCTCAAGAGTGGAAGGAGGGGATAATATGCCCCATATATAAGAAAGGAGAAAAGGATACAGTCAGTAATTATAGGGGTATTGCTCTCCTAAATACAGCATATAAGGTATACGCAATGATTGTGGAAGAGAGGCTGATGAAGGAAATGAATGAGAGGGGGGTGTTACCAGACGGACAGGCGGGATTTAGGAAAGGTAGAGGGACCATGGATAATGTATATATCTTGAATCACATAGCAGGAAATGAGATAAAAAAGAGGGGTGGCAAGATATATGCATTCTTTGTGAACCTGAAGGCGGCTTTTGATAATGTGGAAAGAGATTTACTGTGGGAATGCTTGAGAAAGAGAGGAATAAATGAGCATCTGGTAACAAAAATAGAAGAGATATATGAAGAGACGATAAGTAGAGTGAGAGTGGATGGAAGGGTGAGTGAATGTTTCAAAACTTATAAGGGAGTAAGACAAGGTTGCCCACTAAGCCCCAGCCTGTTTGCAGCTTTTATTGGAGATATAGAGGAGATGTTCAGGAAGGGGGTTGTGGTGGGCAAAGAAAAAGTGTGGTCTTTAGCATATGCGGATGATTTGGTGGTGCTAGCGAGAGAGGAGAAAGGTATGAAAGAAATGATAGGAAACATGGAGAAATATATCAGGAGGACAAAGTTTACGGTGAATGTAGAGAAATCCAAGATGATGGTGTTCAGAAAAGGGGGTGGTAGGAGAAAAGTAAATGAGTGGACATGGGAGAAAGAGAAAATTGAAGAAGTGAAAGAATTTAAGTATTTAGGTTATGTGATGAATGAAAGAAACTCAGCAACAGCACATGTGAGAGAGTTAGTGAAAAAAGCAATTAAGATAATAGGAGCTGTATGGGGAGAGAGAAAATTTGGACATTATTTTAGAAGGAGAGTAATGATGTTTGATAGTTTGGTGAAAAGCGTGATGATGTATGGAGCGGAAATATGGGGATGGAGAGAGCAAGAAGGATTGGAAGGGGTGCAAGGAAAATATATGAAATGGGTGCTAGGGGTAGAGAGAGAGAGACACCGGGGTATATAGTGATGGAGGAAACAAAGAGAGATGGAATAAGAATAGAAGCCGGAAAGAGAGCAATAAGATTTGAGGAGAGAGTGATAGAGAGAGGAGAGTGCAGAATTTTGCAAGAGTTTTTGAAAGAAAAAAGGAAAGAAATAGGAAAGGGGATATGGAAAGAGAGGGAGGCATAAATTAATGCAGAGAGATAGAGATGTGCAAGTGCAGGAAAGAAGAACGAGAATTAGGGAAGTATAAAAAAATAATAACGAAAGAAATGCCAAAGTACCTAGGAAGAGAGATTGATAATAGCAAGATTTAGATGTGGAAATGAGGAGAGAGAGAATAAATATTTGAATGAGGATAATAATAGAGTATGCAGGATGTGTGAAGAAAAATAGGAGACGATAGAGCATTTGTTAAAGGAATGCGTAGAATTGAGAGGGAGAGATGAGAGTAGAAAAGAAATTTTTAATGAGGACGGAAGAGGGATCGATTGTATGAGGAAGATTGAGAGTGGAGAAGAGGGACAATAAGTGGGAAGGGATAAAAGCTGTTAGTTATTGTGTTGAATTATTGATTTATGTAGTTTTATTTATTATATTATATTTTATTTTATTTGAGTTATGGGAAATGTATCGGATACTTTATAAACCTGTAAAGGTAATAAATATACATACTACTACTACAGTTTCACTTCTTGGATTTGTAGGTTCGCATTTATGTTTTCCTTGGGTTCAAGTTTACCACTTCCAATACGTGAGTTTTAAGTTTTCTCAATTCCTAGTTCTCCACTCAGTTACTTAGTTTCCCAGTTCTTAATCTTAATTCTCATATTTTCAGTTTCTAGTTGCCTTGGTGAATCTTAAATGATTTTGTTTTTTTTTATTTAGCGGTAGTCTGTTCCGAGTATACGGATGCCACGTCGTTCCTTTTGCCGCTCGATTCGGATCAGAAAGCGGCAGTGTCCTTCGTGAGTCCCCGGGGTGAAAAATGTCAGTAATGATCGTCGTGATCGGAACATCGTTCCGTTTTGTGTCCGCGTCGCACTAATTGCCGTCGCCGAGCGGAATCCATAACTCCCCTGGTCTTGTAGTGGTGTTGTTCTCGTGTAGATAGCAACGGTAACAGCGGCCACCGCGGTGATATGTGGCGCTGCGAACGGACAGGCGTTCTCGGGAACACGGCCCAGGTGACAATTGACAAACCTGAGCTCGTATCCTGCGTGTCCTGTCCTGTCCCGCTGAGCTATGCCCTCGCCCATTTTTCCTCGCGCATAATGGAAATTGCATGTGAACAATTATTCCGTTCCGGAGCCGGAGCCGGAGTCCTCTCTTTAATGGGAGAGGGAACCACAATACATTACCCTCGTCTACCTCGGTCGCATTGACTCCGGGTGACAAATGCCCGCCGCTCCGATGCACAAAGACGCTTTTTTTACGATTCCACCAAGAAAGAATTTCCGTGTTCTCGCCTCGCGCTTTGCCGGAGTGCATTCAGTCGTTAATCATGGGAATGCGGTCCACGACACTCGAACGTTGTTCGCTCGCACCGGAGGTTCGATTCCGACAGGATAAATGATCCCGGATCATAAAAACTGCGGACGGCATTGTGGGCAAACTTTCGCGAATTTGTCACGATCGAGGAGGAGGGTCCGAGAGCTGAAATACGACGCGGTCGCGGGAATTAATAGCGTGTCGCGGGATTCCGCGACCGTTTACTGCCGGCCCCATCAGATTAGGGACATTAACGGGAGAGGACCGGCATCAATTTCGCTGTTTATGCTTCCATTGCGCCGTTTCTTGTGCACGAGGCTGCATGGTTCGGTATTTAGGGGAAAACTTGCACCCGGCGATTGACCTGTCCGATCAAAAGACCTTTGTTGACATTCCCCGCGTGTCGCTTCCTCTCTGCGGAAACACATGTTTGTACATGATTACCCGATTTTTCATCCGACCCTCCCGACGGCAACGCAAATGTTTGTCCGATTGTCCTCTTCCGCGTAATGGATTAATTTCGGTCGTCACGCTCCGTAATGCCCTTGATGGATGTGTGACGCGCCCAAATGCTGCCATCCCGCCCGCCATTACATGCCAATTAATATTCTCTTGATTCGAATTTAATCCTTTCGGGGTCGTCGCCGTCGCCGATGAACTGCATTCGCCCGCCCGCTCGACCCTCGCTTCGCCGAAGAAAAATCCCCGCGCACAGAAAAGACCTTTAGAAATCCGAGTGAATCAAAGATAACTATTTTACGTTGGGAAACTTTTCCGAGGCTATCATTTTGTTTCGGCGTTTCGACGAAGAATGAGCGCCGAGGCGACAAAGCGCCCCAACAATGAGGGTAATGAAAGCCCGGGAAATCACCCGGTATTGTATGTGTCGGGGGTAATTGCGCTCGAGCTCGAAACGCCACGGACGGAATTGTATTTACCTCCGGAGGCCCGGAGCGACGTTCTGTCGTTCGAACTTTATTACGACTTCAGTTACTTCCGAGGATTTTTCTTCTTCTGTTTCTCTTTTTTCTTCTTCTCTCTTGTTTGATTCACTTTAGCGACAGGGAAATACCGAATTGTAACTGAAGCATCATAATTAAGCCAGTTCCACGTTACAATGATTATGGTGTGGACGACGATGTGCTGGTGTCGTCTTCCATCTCCATTGCATTAGCCGATGCCGCCCGAACAAACAAACATAATTGGATATACAATTCAAAATGAATTAACAAGTCGGAGACAATAAAAAATAATTTCATGTAAGCGATCTAAAGAAACAAGGCAGTAAAATTTAAAAGGCAAACTCAATAACAACATAAAAAAGAAACAGCCAAAACTAGAAATACTAATTAAAACATACCGACTAGTTATGTGTATTTTTCGTCTTTCCTTTTCTTAATTTTCGTTTTCTTTTCTGTCTCTCTCTCTCTCTCTCTATTTCTGCCCATTTTTCTTTGTTTAACTCTTCTCTTCTATCTTCTTCATTTCCCTTAGAAAGTGTCTTTCGTCCTTTTGTCATCTTCCTTACTTTTCGTGTTGACGACGTTCCTTCAGAAAGTCTTCTTTCATCTTCGCTTTAACAACATCCTCTTAGAAAGTGTCTTTCTTCCATTTGTTTTGACACCATCTTAGAAAGTGTCTTCCTTCCTTTTTGTTTTCACAACGTTCCCTCAGAAGATATTTTCTTTCATGTTGGTTCTGACAACATCTTCTTAGAAAGTGTCTTGTTTTCTTCCTTACTTTAACAACGTACTCTTAGAAACCATATTTCTTTCCTTTCGTTTTGACAACGTTCCCATATACGCCTTTTTTTATTTTTGTCTTGACAACATTCCGTTTCGATTTGACAACGTTCCCTCAGTAAGTGCCTTCTTTTATGTTTGTTTTTTGACAACATCCTGTTAGAAGGTGTCTTTTTTTACTTTTAATTTTAACAACATACTCTTAGAAATTATTTCCCCTCCTAATTGTTTTGACAACATCCTCCTTTTATTTTGACATCATCTGAGAAAGTGTCTTCCTTACTTTTAGTTCCCTCAGAAAGTGTCTTTTTTGAAATTCGTTTTGAAAATATCTTTTTTTCCTTTTTGCCTTGACAACATCGCCCTAGAAACAATCTTAATTCCTTTTCTTTTGACATCATCTTAGAAAGTGTCTTTTTGCTTTTCATTTTCACAACATGCTCTTAGAAATTGTTTTCCTTCCTCCTTGAAAGTGCTCGTTTTGACAATATTCCTTTTGAATGTTTTTGTAAAAAGTGTCTGCTCCTTTCGGTTTCAACATTTCCGTAAAAAGTCCTTTCGTTCTGATAAAATTATCTTGGAATGGGTCTTTTTGTTTTGACAATTTTCCGGTTAGAACATGTATTCCTACTTTTCCGTTTTGACAACGTTCCCTCAGAAAGTGTCTTCTTTGACAATATCTTCTTAGAAAGTGTCTTTTTCCTTTTTATTTTAAGAACGTACTCTTAGAAACTGTATTCCTTTCCTGTCCTTTTGACAAGATTGCCTTGTGTGTCTTTTTCCTTTTTGTCTTGACAACATCCCCCTAGAAAGTGTCTTCCTTCCATTTCGTTTTGACAACGTTTTCTCAGCAAGTGCTTTCTTTCATGTTTTGTTGACAACATCCCCTTAAAAGGTGTATTTCCTCCTTTTGTTTTGATATCATCTGAGAAAGTGTCTTCCTTCCTTTTCGTTCCCTCAGAAAGTGTCTTCTTTGATATTCGTTTTGAAAATATATTTTTTTCTTTTTTGCCTTGACAACATCGCCCTAGAAATTATCTTATTATTCCTTTTCTTTAGACATCATCTTAGAAAGTGTTTTCTTTTTCATTTTAACAACATAGTCTTGGAAATTGTGTTCCTTCCTTTTCGTTTTGACAACATTTCCTTATGTGTCTTTTTCCTTTCTGTCTTGACAGCATTCCCCTAGAAAGTGTCTTCCTTCCTTTTGTTTTGACATCATCTTAGAAAGTGTTTTTTTTTTCATTTTAACAACATACTCTTGTAAACTGTATTTCTTTCCTTTCGTTTCGACAACATTCCCTCATGTGTCTTTTTTCCTTTTTGTCTTGACAACATCCATCTAGAAAGTATCTTCTTTCATGTTCGCTATTTTGACAACATTCTAAGAGGAGGTATGTTTTTATTGCTTTACATTTTAACAACATGCTCTTAGAAATTATTTTCCTTCCTTTCTTTTTACAAACAAGCCCTTAGAAAGTATCTTCCTTCCTTTCCGTTTTGACAACGTTCCATTAGAAAGTGTCTTCTTTGATGTTCGTTTTGAAAATATCTTTTTTCCTTTTTGCCTTGACAACATTCCCTTAGAAAGTATCTTAATTCCTTTTCTTTTGACATCATCTTAGAAAGTGTTTTTTATCTTTTTCATTTTAACAACATACTCTTGGAAAGGGTTTTCCTTCCTTTTCGTTTTAATTATGTATCTTGTTTCTTTTATGTCTTGACAACATTCCCTTAGAAAGTGTGCCCTTTAATGTTCGTTTTGACAACATCTTTTTAGAAAGTGTATTTGTTTCTTTCCATTTGAACAAAATACTCGTACAAACAATATGTCTTTCCTTTCGTTTTGACAACCTTGACACCCCCATAGAAAGTGTCTTTCTTCATTTTCATCATGACAACCTTCTCTTCGAAAGTGTTTTTTGATGGTTTTGGCAACATCCTCTTAAAAAGTATCTTAATTCCTTTTCTTTTGACATCATCTTAGAAAGTGTTTTTTTTCTTTTTCAGTTTAACAACATACTCTTGGAAAGGGTTTTCCTTCCTTTTCGTTTTAATTATGTATCTTGTTTCTTTTATGTCTTGACAACATTCCCTTAGAAAGTGTGCACTTCAATGTTCGTTTTGACAACATCTTCTTAGAAAGTGTCTTTTTTTATTTCGATTTGAACAAAATACTCGTACAAACAATATGTCTTTCCTTTCGTTTTGACAACCTTTTTGTTCCTTCTTATCTTGACAACATCCCCTTAGAAAGTGTCTTTCTTCATTTTCATCATAACAACTTTCTCTTCGATATTTTCATCTTGACAATATTACCTTCAAAAGTGTTTCCTCCCCTTTTGTATTGGGAAAATCTCCTCAGAAAGTGCTTTTCATCCTTTTCGTCCTGACAACATTCCTTTAGAATGTTTCTATAAAAAGTGTCTTTCTTCCATTGTGTTTCGACATCTGCTTAGAAAATCTTTCTATGGGTTTGTTTTGATAAAATCTCTTTAGAAAGTCTATTTCTGCCTTTTCGTTTTGAGAACATTCCCTTGAAGTGTCCTCTTTCTTTTTTGTCTTGACCACTTCTCCGTTAGAAAAAGGATTCCTTTCTCTTCGTCTTGATAACGTTCCCTAGAAAGTGTTTTCTTTCATGTTTGTTTTTTTGACAACATCCTCTCAGAAGGTGTCTTTTTTCTTGCTTTTCATTTGATCAACATGCTTTTAGAAATTGTCTTCCTTCCTTTTTGTCTTGACATCATTCCCCTAGAAAGTGTCTTTCTTCTTTTTTATTTGACATCATCTTAGAAAGTGTCTTCCTTCTATTTCGTTTTGACAAGGTTCCCTCAGAAAGTATCTTCTTTCATGTTTGTTTTTTTGACAACATCCTTTTAGATGTCTTTTTTTTTGCTTTTCATTTTAACATGTTCTTAAAAAATGTCTTCCTTCCTTTTTATCTTCACAACATCCCCTTAGAAAGAGTCTTTCTTCCTTTAGCTTTGACATCATCTTAGAAAGTGTCTTCCTTCAATTTCGTTTTGACAACGTTCCCTCAGAAAATGTTTTCTTTCATGTTTGTTTTTTTAAAACCACCTTTTAGAAGGTGTCTTTTTTTTGCTTTTCATTCTAACATGTTCTTAAAAAATGTCTTCCTTCCTTTTTGTTTTGACAACATCTCCGTTAGAAAAAGGATTCCTTTCTTTTCGTCATGATAACGTTCCCTAGAAAGTGTTTTCTTTCATGTTTGTTTTTTTGACAACATCCTCTCAGAAGGTGTCTTTTTTCTTGCTTTTTATTTTATCAACATGCTTTTAGTAATTGTCTTCTTTCCTTTTTGTCTTGACAACATTCCCCTAGAAAGTGTCTTTCTTCCTTTAGCTTTGACATCATCTTAGAAAGTGTCTTCCCTCAATTTCGTTTTGACAACGTTCCCTCAGAAAATGTTTTCTTTCATGTTTGTTTTTTTTTTTAAAACCACCTTTTAGAAGGTGTCTTTTTTTTGCTTTTCATTCTAACATGTTCTTAAAAAATGTCTTCCTTCCTTTTTGTTTTGACAACATCTCCTTAGAAAGTGTATTTTTTCCTTTAGCTTTGACATCATCTTAGAAAGTGTCTTCCCTCAATTTCGTTTTGACAACGTTCCCTCAGAAAATGTTTTCTTTCATGTTTGTTTTTTTAAAACCACCTTTTAGAAGGTGTCTTTTTTTTGCTTTTCATTCTAACATGTTCTTAAAAAATGTCTTCCTTCCTTTTTGTTTTGACAACATCTCCGTTAGAAAAAGGATTCCTTTCTTTTCGTCATGATAACGTTCCCTAGAAAGTGTTTTCTTTCATGTTTGTTTTTTTGACAACATCCTCTCAGAAGGTGTCTTTTTTCTTGCTTTTTATTTTATCAACATGCTTTTAGTAATTGTCTTCCTTCCTTTTTGTCTTGACAACATTCCCCTAGAAAGTGTCTTTCTTCCTTTAGCTTTGACATCATCTTAGAAAGTGTCTTCCCTCAATTTCGTTTTGACAACATTCCCTCAGAAAGTGTCTTCTTTCATGTTCGTTTTGACAGCATCCTCTTAGAATGTATTTTTTACTCCTTTTCATTTTAACAACATACTATTAGAAACTGTATTCCTTTCCTTTCGTTTTGACAACATTCCCTTAAAGAGTGTCTTCGTTCAAGTTCGCTTTTTTGAAAACATTCTTTTAGAAGGTGTCTTCTTTTGCTTTTCATTTCATCAACATGCTTTTAGAAATTGTCTTCCTTCCTTTTTGTCTTGACAACATCCCCTTAGAAAGTATCTTTCTTCCTTTTGTTTTGACACCATCTTAGAAAGTGTGTTCCTTCCATTTCATTTTGACAAGATCTTCTTAGAAAGTGTATTTTTCCTTTTTATTTTAATAACATACTCTTAGAAACTGTATTCCTTTTCTTTCGTTTTAAGAACATTCCCTTATGTGTCTTTTTCCTTTTTGTCTTGACAACATCCCCTTAGAAAGTGTCTTCCTTCTTGTTTATTTTGACAATGTTACTTCAAGTGTTCGTTTTGAAAATATCCTCTTAGAAAGTGCATTTGTTTTCTTTTCATTTTGACAACGTACTCTTAGAAACTGTAGTCCTTGTCTTCCGCTTTGACAACATTCCCTTATGTGTCTTCCTTCTTGTTTGTCTTGACAACATCCCCCTAGAAAGTGTCTTCTTGCATGTTCGCTTTTTTGAGAAGATTCTCTTAGAAAGTGTCTTTTTTTTTGCTCTTCATTTTATCAAAATGCTCTTAGAAATTGTCTTCCTTTCTTTTTATCTTGACAACATCCCTTTAGAAAGTGTCTTCTTTCATGTTCGCTTTTTTGAGAACATCCTTTTAGAAGGTGTCTTTTTTTGCTCTGCATTTTATCAACATGCTCTTAGAAATTGTCTTCCTTTCTTTTTATCTTCACAACATCCCCTTAGAAAGTGTCTTTCTTCCTTTAGTTTTGACATCATCTTAGAAAGTGTCTTCCTTCCATTTCGTTTTGATAACGTTCCGTCAGAAAGTGTCTTCTTTCATGTTTGTTTTTTTGACAACATCCTTTTAGAAGGTGTCTTTTTTTGCTTTTCATTTTAACATGTTCTTAAAAATTGTCTTCCTTACTTTTTGTCTTGACAACATCTCCTTAGAGAGTGTCTTTCTTCCTTTAGCTTTGACATCATCTTAGAAAATGTCTTTCTTCCATTTCGTTTTGACAACATCTTCTTAGAAAGTGTATTTTTCCTTTTTATTTTAACAACATAGGTACTCTTAGAAACTGTATTCCTTGCCTTTCTTTTTGACAACATTCCCTTATGTGTCTTCTTTCCTTTTCTTTTTGACAACATCTTCTTTTTCATTTTAACAACATACTCTTACAAACTCTATTCCTTTCCTTTCCTTTTGACAACATTCCCTTGTGTCTTTTTTTCTTTTTTATTTTCAGAACATCCCCTTATAAAGCGTCTTTCTTCCTTTTGTTTTGACATCATCTTAGAAAGTCTTTTTTTTCATTTTGACAACGTTACTTCAGAAACTGTCTTCTTTGATGTTCGTTTTGAAAATATTCTCTTAGAAAGTGCATTTTTTTCCTTTTCATTTTAACAACTTACTGTTAGAAACTGCATTCCTTTCCTTTCGTTTTGGCAACATCCCCTCATAATATGTCCTTTTTCCTTTTCTTTTAGCATCATCTTAGGTGTTTTTTTTTTAAGTGTATTCCTTCCTTTTCGTTTTGACAAGATCTCTTTGTTCCCCTCCATCCTTTTTGAGTGTTTTTCTTATCGTTAGTTTTGTCAAAATTCTTTTAGTCTTTGTTATGGAGATTTCTGATGTTTGCTGTTACTTTTCTCGTATTTAAGGTACGATTACTGTCCGTTTGTATTTGAAGAAAAATCTGGCAAACGAACAGGAAGACGTAGCAAAGCACCACATAATTACCCATTAATATGGGTGTTTAGAGACCCTGACGAATTTAGTACAGCGTGAACTATCGTCGAAAACCGGTGATTTGCATTCTTCTCCACCATAATAACAGCCTCTGTAATAAAGCCCGAACCGATTTACGATACCCATTAATTAGAGAGGGAAATTAACATTCATCGGAGGCGCTCCGGCTAGAAAAAGCGACACCCAGATTGTTTATGCAAATCGAAAATTACACCCCGAAGAGAAAATAAACACAGACACACACGGCAATAATTGCAAAGCTCCTGTCATTCTCTCTCGGAGACGTTTCGTTTTGTTCCAGCCAGCATCCGAACAAAAATGAATTATCGTATCGTTATCTCGGCGCAATTTGTCTGGAGGACAACGAACGACGAACGCGGGAGTAATTACGGCAGGAGTAAATGTTTGGGATGACTGAACAATTCGGTGGAGTGGTTGAAAAGCTCTTGTAATTTACGAGTATCGCGGTGGTTTATTTGTGCGCTTAATAACACGTATCGCTGCGACTTTCCTACAAATAAACGGACAATAAAAGTTGAGTCGAGACAAAAGGAGCCTTTTACGAGATACTAAACAAACATGTTCTCTAAAAATACCGAAGACGAGTCTCCCATCAGCGAGAGCATTGTTTCCGTCGCCGCACGATTAAGAGGAACGCGTCGAGTGGAGGGGAAGGATGCGCTTATATTACGGTACGGTCGCGTAAAGATTTTACCGTCGACGAAATTAAGCTAATCGACGGACTGAGCGACCGAACCTGCCAAACCGATAAACCGAAGAATATCGTACTAATTGCAGGATGCACCAGGACGCGGATCAAAAGTTCCCATACGTCATTACCGTCGACCCAGGTCATGTATGACAATTAATCATCGCCTTTTCGACCACCGGACGAGACCTGCAGCATGTGTAAACAAAACGAGTTTGGTGTAATTACCTCCAGAAAATGCCGTGTGTGTGTGTGTGTGTGTGCGCGCCCATGGGACGACCAGACGTACGTTGATTTATTCAAATGAGGCGAAAATGCGCCTGTTTGGTCCTTGTGTCTATAAAGCCAAAGAGTTATTTTACACGCGGCAGTAAACATTGATTACAGGACTTGGAAACGTATAAAATAATCATTTTCAATCTACCCGAAACTATTAAAACGGAGATGCAATTTGCGTGGCGAGCATTGCCGTCGAGAGCACCTCGTCCGAGTGTTTAAATGCCGCAATGAAATGCGAAGAGTGCGGTGATCAGGTTGGCTCTCGTCGCTGGATTATGCTTTGTTTCGGGATGGCAATGACGTCATATTTGAAGTTTTCTTCTCTTCATCTCTTTTTTACATATTTGTTGTTACATTAATATTTTTTACTTTTATTTGAGGGTTTTAAAAAGATTATTCCTGTTGAACAACAATTAAGAATCACTAAAATAATAGAATACCAAAAATTAGTGAATTCTCAGAATTCTTGATATCTTTCAATTTCAATTTGCACATTTTAGAGTCTCAAAATGTCAGGTTTTCAGCATTTTATAATTTTACATTCTAAGAGTCTCAAGGCTTTGGGTATCTTAGAATCTCCAAAATGTCTCCAAAATGTTGAATCCTTGTAGGTCTCAGAATAATTACTTATACAATCTCAAAAAGTTGAAGTGTCTCACAATCTTAGAAATCTTTCAATTTCAACCTGCAGATTTTAGAATATCAAAATCTCAGGATTTTGGTATCTTTGAAGATCCAAAATTTTGAGTTTCTGAACTTTGCAGATTTCAGAATCTGAAAACGTCAAATTTTATGTGCTTAGAATACATGACTTAAGTTTCCAAAAAAGCCGAAGTGTTTCAGAATTGTCTCAGGATCCCAAAATGTCAAATTTTATATGCTCAGAATTCATGACTTAGAAATCTCAAAAAGTCGAAGTGCCTCAGAATTTTTGACATCTTTCAATTTCAATTAGCAGATTTTAGCATTTTAGAATCTCAAACTCTCAGGACCTTAGCATTTTATAAACTTACATTCTAAGGGCCTCAACACTTTGGTATCTTTGAAACTCCAAAATCTCTAAATTTCCGATCTTTGCAGGTCTCAGAATCTCAAAAAGTCAAATTTTAGACGTTACAAAAATACAGGACTTACGTTACTCAAAAAATTGAAGTGTCTCAGAATTTTTGATACATAATATTGTAACGTAGCCTGAGCCGGGCGGGTTCGAGGAGTTAAAGAAAATTCTGGCGCGCACCGTAGCTACTAACTTTTATTAAAAGGACTAACAAGACTAACTTTTCACTATGAACAGACTTTCACAATATCACGCGCTGATCACTTGTTCACGACGCTACCAATCGACTGACTTGCTCCGTTGTTTGATCCCTTCTTATACCGCTCCCTTCGTTCTCGATTTCTTCTATTCCCGGAATCATGAGATCATGTTTCAGACGCAAAGGATTATTGCAGAAGAATGAGATCAGTCTCTTGTACGAGCGTGGTATAGCATGAGATCACCGCCACAGAGTCTTCTAGACTTATGAGAGCTTCCCATGTGAACAATTATTGCCAGACGTTCTCATGCGGACTATTCCAGATTAATTACGTTACCATACGTGGTGAGATCATCATGACATCATCCGCTTCCGGGCCGTCGCGCCGTCGTCTCACTGCCCCCCTTTTAAAGATTGTTCGTCCCGAACAATCTACTTCAATCCTGTTGATTTGTCTTGGCTCGGGGATTGCGTTGAATCCGGTACACTACGTCGTTGATCCTCTTTACAACCGTGTACGGGCCCTTCCCAACTGGGTTGTAACTTTGGGCAGCGACCTTTCTTTCGCCGAGGGTTGAACAACCATACCAAGTCTCCATCACTGAATCCTGCCGAATTCACCCTCAGATCGTAACGCGTCTTCATCCGGTCGCTCGCCACGCGAATGTGACTGCGCGTTAGTTCATGTATACTGGATATGGCTTCCTGTAATTCGTCTACGTAGTTTCCCACGTCCTTCCGCTTTTGTTCCGGTGATCCGTAAGCCAGATCGCATGGTAGACGCATTTCCCGTCCAAACAGGATCTTCGCCGGTGTCTGGTGGGTCGTCTCGTGAATTGCCGCTCTGTACGCCAGCAAAAACAAAGGTAGACGCCGATCCCAGTCCCGCTGATGTTGATCGACCACCTTGGACAAGTGCTGCTCCATGGTCTTGTTGAAACGCTCGACCATTCCATCTGACTGAGGATGCCGGGGTGTCGTCCTTGTCTTCCGCATGCCCAATAGTGCGCAGACGCCCTGGAACACTCCAGATTCAAAGTTCCGCCCTTGGTCCGAGTGCATTTCCAGTGGAAGTACGTAGCGGCAAATCCAATTTTCTACCAACGCCCTGGCAACCGTCACAGCTTCTTGATTGGGTAGGGCATAGGCTTCCGGCCACTTGCTAAAGTAGTCGATGACCACCATGATGTACTTGTTTCCCGAATCAGTGGTAGGAAACGGACCTGCTACGTCGAAGGCTATTCTCTCGAATGGTGCTCCAACGTTGTACTGCTTCATGGCATTTTCGACACCAGCTCTCGACATCGTTTCGAACGTTCACCCAATAGAAGCGTTCACGGACTTTCCCCATGGTCTTATTCACGCCCAGATGTGCGCCGGACACTCCACCGTGGATTTCTCGCAAGACCTCCTTCACGCGACACTTGGGCAAAACCAGTTGCATCGTCACCGACTTTCCGTCTGCACTCTCCCATGCTCGCTTCAGCAGGCCATTTTTCACCTTCAGTGAATCCCATTAGGCCCATAGTGCTTTGAGAGCAGGACTCTTGTCCGAAATGTCTTGCCATTGTGGTCTCTGATTTCCGTTCTCTTTGCTTTCCAAAATTGCACTAATCTCGCTATCTCCAAGTTGTTCTGCCCTCATCTCCGCTGTTGTCCACCCATCTTGAGGTTGCAGAACCAATCTCTTCACGCCCTCGAATTCTTTGGATGCCTCTCTCCGACTGCAATGTTTGCAGTCACTCCGGCACGGCCTCCTAGAAAGTGCGTCCGCATTCTGGTGTGATCTGCCTGGTCGGTGTTCGATTTCAAAATCATACTGCTGGAGCCTCTCCAACCATCTGGCTGTCTGTCCTTCTGGATCCTTAAGGCTTAACAGCCACCTCAACGCAGCATGATCCGTTCGGATTTTTAAGTGTTGACCGTACAGGTACTACTGCATTTACGATCGCCAATAACTCCTTCCTCGTAACGCAGTAGTTTCTTTCCGGCTTAGAAAGCACCTTGCTATAGTATTCGATGACTTTTTCTTCGCCTTCCTGTACCTGCGAAAGGACTGCCCCGATACCGTTGTTACTGGCGTCTGTATCCAGGACATACTGCCCCTTTACTCTCGGGTAAGACAGAATAGGACCTGTGCACAGCGAGATCTTCAAAGTTCTAAACGCTGCTTCGCTCTCGTTATTCCAGATAAATGGAGTTTTGTCTTCCGTGAGTCTGTGCAGAAACTTGCCAATGTCAGCAAACCCTTTGACAAATCTGCGATAGTAGGTACAGAAGCCCAAGAAGCTTCTCAGCTGGTGCTTGTCCCTTGGTCGTGGCCACTCGCGGACGGCCGCGATCTTGTCTGGATCTGTTTGTACTCGGCTGGGCGAAACCACATGGCCCAAGAACTTCACTTCTGTCTGGAACAATTGGCAGTTCTTGGGGTTGAGCTGAAGGTTGGCATTCCGCAGGCGGCTGAAGATCTCTTCCAAATTTTTCAAATGTTCTTCGAAGGTTCTTCCAACTACCATGACGTCATCGAGGTACACCAAGCAGGTTTTCCATGTCAGCCCTAGCAGAACCAGTTCCATCAACCTCTCGAAAGTGGCTGGAGCGTTGCAGAGTCCAAATGGCATGACGTTAAACTGGTAGAGACCGCTTCCAGTCGAGAACGCCGTCTTCTCTTTTGTCATCGGGATGGATCTCAACTTGCCAGTAGTCGCTTTTCAAGTCCAGGGTTGAAAACCACTGCGATCCCGACAACATGCTTAGGGTGTCATCGATACGTGGCAACGGATAGCTGTCCTTCTTAGTTACATCGTTCAGCCGTCTGTAGTCAACGCAAAAGCGAGTGGAACCATCTTTCTTCGTTACCAATACAACTGGTGACGACCACGGGCTTGAGGACTCTTCAATTATCCCGTCTGCTTTCATTTTGTCCACCATCTGAGCCACCTCGTGGTGTTTTGCGAACGGAAGTCTTCTTGGCGGTTGTCGGACCGGAGCAACATCTCCTGTGTTGATTCTGTGCTGCACCATGTTGGTTCTGCCGGTGCTTCGGTCTTCTGTAGCAAAGATGTCAGTCTCCTTGCGGATAAATCCCATGGCCTTCTCTAATTGATGGTTCGTAAGATGTTTCCGGTCTTCTAGGAAGAGCTTCTCTACACTCGTTCGCTGAGCCTCTTTTCTGTTACACCCAACAGGTTGTTCTTCGCAACGGACGACCCGTAGTACAGGATGGTATAGTCCAATCGTCTGCCCTTTCTTTAGTGTAACACGACTTTCGCCTAAATTCGCTACACGGATAGGAATTCGTCCTTTAGCCTCAACGAGTGTTCTTGCTACCATGATCTGTGTTTTCTGTGTCACGTCCGGGTTGGTGGTCACGTTCGGTTCTATTATTCCAGTCCGGTATCCCCCAGGGTCTTCTTCCAACTCTGCCAGCACGATCTGTTCCGAGTTCTTCTGTACACGGACCGTTTCGGAGACTATCACTTTCACTTCGTCGGCGGATGGTATCGCAGAGTGTAGGGAGATTTCTTCGTTGCCAACTAGCAGCATGCGATTCTTGATGTCCAGCACGAATCCGAACTTCTTCATGATGTCAAAACCCAAGACGAAATCGTCCACTATATCAGCCACAATAACCTTGTGAACGAACTCGAACCTCCCCAACTCGAGCCTTGCCTCAACTTCCCCGAATACTCGTGCTGCTTCTCCCGTTGCTGTTTTTAACACCAGGTCGCTCTCTGCCAATTGGAAATCTCCCAGCGGTTTGAAGATGTCTGGTCTTCCGATCGAGACGGTCGCTCCGGTGTCGACGGTCATAGAACAGCCAGCTCCGTTGATTCGACCCTCCAGTAACAGACTGTCGTTCCTTCTTCGTAACTGCGAGACAGAGATGACCCTAGGGGCTTTTGTGGGGCCAGCTAGCAGACGCCCCAAAGCGCTAGCTGGACTGGACTCCGGATTCCTGTGGGTCTGCTCCGGTGACCTCCTTAAACGGCAGTCTCTTCTCAGGTGGCCCACTTTCCCACGTTTAAAGCATCTGGGCCTGCCTGTCGTGCTACCGTGTCGCATTTCTTCAAGCAACGTCTTTATTTCTCGCAGCAGGTCGTTTCCGTCTTTCGGGGCTTCCTCTATGGTTACTGCTCGCAGACGTTGAGCCGCCGGACGACAAACGTTTTTAGCCGCCTCGAACTCCAGGGCGTGCACGAGGGCATCGGCGCATTTTTGCTGTCTACCTAGTCTCAACATTTGCTCACCGTCGCGGACCCCATCAATAAACGCGCTTGTTCCAAGTTGGTGGTGGAACTCGCTAGGGGCGCTTGGGTAGGCCAGATGTACCAGTCTCTCAACGTCCGCCGTAAACTCCTGCAGGCTTTCGCCATTCTTCTGAACTCGTGACTTCAGCTGTGACTGGTACACTTGGTTCAAGTGGAGGTCTCCATACCGCAGCTCGAGAGCGTTGACCACGGCGACGTAGTTCTTTTGTTCCCTCTCCGGGACGGTTTGCAGCAGCTGAAGAGCTTTTCCTCGCAAGGATAACACCAGTGCAGTGGCTTTCTCTTCTTCACCCCAGTTGTTCATTTCGGCCGCTGCCTCGAATTGCCTCCTGTACATAAACCACGAGGTCTGGCCATCAAAAGTCGGAGGTTTTAGCCTTTGTGATGACGGCTCTGTCACGACCGACTGCCCCGTTGTTATCCTTTTCAGCTTTGTTTCCATTTCCTTGACTTTCTTTTCCAAATCTTCTTTTATCCCTTTTACGTCTTCTTTCATTTCCAGAATTTCTTCTTTCACAACTTCTTGAATTTCTAGAACTTTCCTTTCCACAACTTGAACCTTCTCTTCCACATCTTTTTTAAAAGTGTTTTGCAAAATGTCAAGCTGATCGAAAATTCCTTTCTGTTCTTCTTGTCGTCGATTTTCTTGTTCTTCCTTTTCTTCTTGTCGTCGCTTTTTTTGCTCTTCATTTTCTTCTTGTCGTCGCTTCTCTAGTTGTTCTAGAAGTGCCATCTGTTCTTTCCTTTCTTCTTGTCGTCTCTTTTCTTGTTCTTCTTTTTCTTCTTGTCGTCTCTTTTCTTGCTCTTCTTTTTCTTCTTGTCGTTGCTTCTCTAGTTGTTCTAAAAGTGCCATTTGTTCTTTCCTTTCTTCCTGTCGTCTCTTTCCTAATTGTTCCAGAAGAACGGCCATTTGTTCTTGTAGAGCCTCCATGGTTTTACTTCTCGTGACTCTTCCAGAAGGTTGCTTTGAGATGCGTCACGTACCGGTTGGTTCGATGTTTTTTTTTTTTACGTCTGCTTCTTTAAATCCCACTTCTGACACCAATGTAACGTAGCCTGAGCCGGGCGGGTTCAAGGATTTAAAGAAAATTCTGGCGCGCACCGTAGCTACTAACTTTTAATAAAAGGACTAACAAGACTAACTTTTCACTATGAACAGACTTTCGCAATAACACGCGCTGATCACCTGTTCACGACGCTACCAATCGACTGACTTGCTCCGTTGTTTGATCCCTTCTTATACCGCTCCCTTCGTTCTCGATTTCTTCTATTCCCGGAATCATGTTTCCGACGCAAAGGATTATTCCAGAAGAATGAGATCAGTCTCTCGTACGAGCGTGGTATAGCATGAGATCACCGCCACAAAGTCTTCTAGACTTATGAGAGCATCCCATGTGAATAATTATTCCCAGACGTTCTCATGTGGACTATTCCAGATTAATTACGTTACCATACGTGGTGAGATCATCATGACATCATCCGCTTCCGGGTCGTCTCAATATCTTAATTTCAATCTGCAGATTTTAGAATTTTAGAATCTCAAAATGTAAGGATCTCAGCATTTTATAATTTTATATTCTTGCAGCCTCGAGATTTTGGGATCTTGAAATTTCCAAAATTTTGAATTTCTCATCTTTATCGAAATCATAATCTCAAAATGTCAAATTTTATATGCTCAGAATACTTTACTTAACAATTTTAAAAAGTTGAAGTGTCTCCGAATTTTAGATATCTTTCAATTTCACTCTGTATATCTTAGAATTTTAGACTCAAAATGTCAGGATCTCAGCATTTTATAATTTTACCTTTGAGCACCTCGGAATTTTGATATCTTGGAATCCCCAAAGTTTTGAATTTCTGATCTTTACAGATCTCAGAATCTCAAAATGTCAAATTTTATATGCTCAGAATACTTAACTTCATTCTGCAGATTTTAGAATTTTAGAATCTCAAAATATCAGGATCTCAGCATTTTATAATTTTACATTCTAGCAGCCTCGGGATTTTGGTATCTTGGAATCTCGAAAATCTTGACTTTCTGTTCCTTACAGATCTCAGAATCGCAAAATGTCAAATTTTAGATGCTCAGAATACTTTACATAAGAATCTTAAAAAAATGAAGTGTCAGAATTTTAGATATGTCTCAATTTCAACCTACAGATTTTAAGGATTTTAGAATATCAAGATTCTCTAGATTTTGGTATATTAGAATTTCCAAAATTTTGAATTTCTGATCTTTGCATATCTCAAAACGCTACGCATCTCAAAATCTGAAAATGTCAAATTTTAGGTGGTCAGAATACATAATTTTAGAATTCCAAAAAGTCAAAGTCTCTTGGAATTTTAAATCTTTCAATTCCAATCTGCAGATTTTAGAATCTTAGAATCTCAAAATGTCAGGATCTCAGGATTTTATAGTCTTACCTTTTAACAGCCTCATCTGGACTTTGGTATCTTAGAATTTCCAAAACCTTTAAACTTCTGATTTTTGCAAATCTCAGAATCTCAAAATGTCAAAATTTAGTTGCTTAGAATTCATGACTTAAAATGACTTAATTTCAGCATTTTATAATTTTACATTCTAGCAGCTTCGGGATTTTGATATCTTGGAATGTCCAAACTCCAAACAAATACATGACTTTTAGAATATTAGAGTCCCAAATTTTAGGATCTCAGGATTTTAGAATTTCAGATTTTAGATTCTGGACCTCTGGTATCTCAGAATCTCCAAAATCTTAAAATATTTAGATTTCTGATTTTTGCAGGTATCAAAATCTCAAAATGTCAAATTTTATGTGCTCATAACTCATGACTTAAAAGTCTCAAAAAGTCGAAGTGTCCCAGAATTTTAGACATTTTTCAATTTCAATCTGCAGATTTTAGCAAGATCTTAAAAACTTTATCGATCTTAGGTTCTCTTACCTTAGAATTTCCTCAGCAAGGTAAAATTTTAAATTTTAAGGATCTAAGGACTTTGATAACTTAGCTACCTCGAAATCTTTGAATTTCTGATGGAATTCAGTCGATTCAGTCTCAGGATTGGATTTCAAAACCTTTCAATTTCTGAAATTTGCAGATCATAGGACATCAGATTTTAAGGCCATTCCGATATCATCTCGAAATATAAAATTATGAACCTAAAAATCTCAGAATCTCAAAATCCCAAAATCTGAAAGTATCAATATCTTCTTTAGGATTTAAAGCTGGATTTAGGTTTTAGGAAATTTGTAGACAAATTAGAATAATGTGTTGGGAAGTGATTGGGTTGAATTAAATCTAGTTTTACAAAAATTGTCAAGTAAAAGAGACAAAAACAAAAATTGTTTTATCGACCCGATATCTCACCAAAATCTTGAGCTAAGTCGGTGAAAATGTTATCCACGAGTCAATACATCACTGAGTTGAGAGAAACATTTTCATTTCACTTTGCACATTCAAATCAAAAATTGTCAAGCAGAAGTATTTTCAAAATTGTCAAATTTAACCAAACCAATATAATGATTTTTAGTGTGTTTTTCAGATTTTACTCAATTTTGTAGAAAAGTTAGAATAATTTATTATGGGGAAATGATTCGGTTCAATGAAATATACTTTTACAAAAATTGTCAAGTAGAAGAGACAAAGACAAAAATTGTTTTATTGATTCGACATCTTATCAAAAAAATTATCTAAGTCAGTGAAAAACTCATTCGCAGCCTGTAAACTACTGAGTTGAGAAAGACGTTTTCATTTCGTTTTGCATAACAGAATCAAAAATTGTCAAGCAGAAAAATTTTGAAAATGTCAAATTTGACTAAACCAATAGAATGATTTTTAGTTAGTGTTTTTCGGTTAGAAGTTAAAATAATGTAATGTTAGAAAATGATAGAGTTGACTAAAATCTAGTTTTACAAAAATTGTCAAGTAGAAGAGACAAAGACAAAAATTGTTTTATTGATCGGATATCTTATCAAAAAAATTATCTAAGTCAGTGAAAAACTTATCCACAGCCTGTAAACCACCGAGTTGAGAGAGACGCTTTCATTTCGTTGTCCATAACAAAATCAAAAATTGCCAAGCAGAACTATTTTAAAAATCTCAAATTTGACTAAACCAACAGAATGATTTTCAGTTAGCGTTTTTCGGTTAGAAGTTAGAATAATGTAATGTTGGAAAATGATTGAGTTGAGTGAAATCTAGTTTTACAAAAATTGTCAAGTAGAAGAGACAAAGACAAAAATTGTTTTATTAATCAGATATCCTATCAAAAAATTTATCTAAGTCAGTGAAAAACTTATCGGCAGCTTGTAAACCACTGAGTTGAGAGAGACGTTTTCATTTAGTTTTGTATAACAAAATCAAAAATTGTCAACCAAAAGTATTTTAAAAATGTCAAATTTGACTAAACCAACAGAATGATTTTCAGTTAGCGTTTTTTGTTTAGAAGTTAGAATAATGTAATGTTGGAAAATGATTGAGTTGACTGAAATATAGTTTTACAAAAATTGTCAAGTAGAAGAGACAAAGACAAAAATTGTTTTATTGATCGGATATCTTATAAAAAAAATTATCTAAGTCACTGAAAAACTCATCCACAGCCTGTAAACTACTGAGTTGAGAGACGTTTTCATTTCGTTGTGCATAGCAAAATCAAAAATTGTCAAGCAGAACTATTTTAAAAATGTCAAATTTGACTAAAACAACAGAACGATTTTTAGTTAGTGTTTTTCGGATTTTAAGCGAGTAACGATTTATTCAATATTGATATTTAATCTCAATCAAATAGCCATTATAAAAATGTTTGAAATCGCAGCACACACACACGCATCATCAGCAGAGAAGCACCTCGACCCGGCCCCCATAAATCTCCGTTCCCTTTCACATTCTGACTAGTCGAATTAATGCTCCCAGTCAGGACCGGCGAATACTTTAAACAATCCCGTTTATTTTCCATTTTCTTTGAGCGTCCGCAATTAATAACTCCCGCTTCGTTTGATTGTTATCGACGAGAAAGATGTTTAAACAAACCGGGCTCATCACTCGCGGTCGTATTTAAATCCGCTTCATTGTCGGAGAACACAAACCAAACACGACTTCCCAACAATGATTCCGCTTTGATGTTGTGTGTGTGACTTTAGGATAAACATTTATTCTAAAGTTTGCAAATACGCCACGGGCGGACGTTTAAAGTCTACAGATGAGGGCCGGGATTAATATCGATCCTGCTAATTTGGGGAGTTACAGGCCACGGAGAAAAGGGTGCGTTGTCGCATGTACGCAAGCATTCCTGGTGAGGCACGAAGCCGAAGGATGGTAAACTCAACTCTTGTCGCAATAATAGCAAACAGCTCGTCCAATTTCCACAACTCACTCCTCGATCTACCCTCTCTCACGTGTTCCGAAGGGTGCGACGACGCACCTAAAGACTCCTTAACATTCTCATGGCCTTCGCCGATGACAATGAGATATTTGGTGGGATTGCGGTGGCCTGAACGGCGATTACCTATAATTAATGACGCGTCAGATCGTGAGCATTAAAGTGCATCCATCTGCTTTTGTTGTTTGTTGGCGATTCTTTTGAGCGAGAGGAGCAGCTACCGCCGGTTACCGCTTTTGTCCGCCACATCCATCCCTTTATTATTGCATCGACCATTCCTTCTGTTATTCCGATATAAAGGCGTAATCTTTCATTGTCTTTACGCCGAAATACCTCCATTGTCAACGGACGCCTCTTTGTTTTTTTCTTCCTCCTTCTTCTGTTGTTTCGACAGAAATACACGATCCTCGAGGTATTTACACGCGTTCCTGTTAATTGTGTTTTCGGCGAGGCGTTGAGTGATGAACGCTCGAGGAAACAATGGGGGCTATTAATAAAGCGAGAAAATCCTGAGACGTGTCGTTGTTGGATCTACAACTTCAAAGAATCTGGAGAAGAATGTTGCGAGTCACTGCGTGTCGGAGTGCTTTCGTGCATTTCGCGTTATTGATGGTCGCGAAAATTCAGCTTTCTTCCTTTTATATTTTTTCTGCAGACTTTCTCAGGTGCTCAATTTCAAATTTCACGTTCTTTGATCTCAACTTTTCACATTCCTCAACTTCCTTAAATTTCTTTCATTTCTCAAATTCTTAGTTTTCCGACTTCTGTAACTTCCAAGAAATCCCAATTTTAAAAAACTTAAGGTTTCCCAGGTACATCTCAGTTTCTTAAAATTTCTCAGGATTCTCAATTTTCTTAGGTGTCAACACTTTTCAAATTTCTTGTTTCTCAAATTCTTAAGTTTTCCTAATTTCTCAGATATCTCAATTCCTTCAGATTTCTTGAGTTTTCCAGGTGTCCAACTTCAATTTATTTTTGAAATATTTTCAATTTCCTGTTTCTCAATTTTTTTAAATTTTCAGCATGTCAATACTTTCAAAATTGTTTGGTTACTCATTATTTTTCAAATCTCTTAGGTGTCTCAACATTTTTTAAATGATTTTGTTTTTTCTGAACGTATTTACAAATTATTTTGTTTCAATAATTCTTGTTTCTGAATTTCTTAAATTGTTACTTTATATAAATTTGTTCAAATTTCTTAATTTCAAATTTCCTTGGTTTTTCAAGTTAGTTAACTTCTTCAAATTTCTCATAAATTACTCACAAATGTTTGTGTCTCAACCTTAAATTTCTCTGCTTCCTCTCAGATTCTTCAATTTTCAGATTTCCCAAATTCTTCACGTCTAAACTTCCTCAGTTATCTCAATTTTTAAAAATTAGCAATTTTGTTTGAAATTTCTTTTGGTTTTACAGTTTTCTGAACATTCTACAAATTACTAAGTTCACAACACTTAAGAATTCTCTTAATGATATAGCATTCTCTCAAATATTAAAAAAATTTAAGTCTAATTTTTTTCATATTCCTCGGGTGTCTCAAATTCCTTAAATTTCTTTGATTTCTCAAATTCTTAGCCTTCTCAGATATCCCTTCAATTTTTTTTTCTGTTTCAAATGCATTATCTCTCAAAATTCTTCAGACTTAGGTTTCCCAGATAGAAACCTCAATTGCTTAAAACTTTTCACGATTCTCAAGATTCTTGGGTCTCAATATTATTCAAATCTTTAAGGATCTTATTTTTCCAGGTTCCTCAGGTTTCTTTAGTTTCACAAATTCTTTGGCTTCTCAGAGATCTCAATTTCTTCAAATTTCTAGGTTCCTCAGATACATATCTCAGTTCCTTAAAACATCTCAAGATACTCAAGCTGCTTGGGTGTCTCAACCTCTTTCAAAAGGATCTCATTTTTTCAGATTCCTCAGGTGCCGCAAATTCCTTAAATTTCTTTGGTTTCTCAAATTCTCTGGCTTCTCAGAAATCTAAATTTCTTAAAATTTGTTTTATTTTTCAAACGTGTTGTCCCAAAATTCCTCAAATTTTTAGGTATCTCAGATACATATCTCAATTTTTAAAACTTTTAAAGCTTCTTGGGTGTCTCAGCATCTTTAAAAAAATTTATGATCTCATTTTTTTTTAGATTTCCCAGGTGTCTCAAATTCTTTAAATTTCTTTAGTTCCTCAAATTCTTTGGCTTCTCAGAGA
Organism: Diaperis boleti; assembly: GCA_963583935.1. Taxonomy (NCBI): domain Eukaryota; kingdom Metazoa; phylum Arthropoda; class Insecta; order Coleoptera; family Tenebrionidae; genus Diaperis; species Diaperis boleti. The sequence continues at coordinate 58,228,956 of OY757246.1, forward strand.
TCTCAGCTTCTTTGAATTTCTAAGGATCTTATATCAGATTCTTCAGGTGTCGGAAATTCCTTAAATTTCTTCAGGTTCTCAAATTCTTTGACTTCTCAGAGATCTCAATTTCTTCAAATTTGTTTTCTTTTTCAAATGTATTGGCCGAGAATTCCTCAAATTTTTAGGTTTTTCAGACATATCTCAATTTTTAAAGTTTCTCAGGATTCTCAAGCTTGTTGGGTGTCTCAGCATCTTTAAAAATTTTAATTACCTATTTTTTTCAGATTTCCCAGGTGTCTCAAATTCCTTAAATTTCTTTAGTTTCTCCAATTCTTTAGCTTCTCAGAGATCTCAATTTCATCAAATTTCTAAGGATCTTTTATTTCAGATTCTTCAGGTGCCGCAAATTTCTTCAGTTTCTCAAATTCCTTGGCTTCTCAGATAGGTATCTCAATTTCTTCAAATTTGTTTTCTTTTTCAAATGTATTAGGTATCTCAAAATTCTTCAAATCTTTAGGTTTTTCAGACACATCTCAATTTTTAAAATTTCTCAGGATTCTCAAGCTTGTTGGGTGTCTCAGCATCTTTCAAATTTTAAGGATCTCTTTTTTTTAAATTCCTCAGGTGTCTCAAAATCCTTAAATTTTTTTAGTTTCTCAAATTCTTTGGCTTCTCAGAGATCTCAATTTCTTCAAATGTCTTTTCTTTTTGAAATGTATTATTCCAAATTTCCTCAAATTTTTAGGTTTCTCGGATACATATCTCAATTTTTAAAATTTCTTAGGATTCCCAAGCTTTTTGGGTGTCTCAACCTCGTTCAAATTTTTAATTACCTATTTTTTTCAGATTCCCCAGGTGTCTCAAATTCCTTAAATTTCTTTAGTTTCTCCAATTCTTTGGCTTCTCAGAGATCTCAATTTCTTCAAATTTCTTTTCTTTTTCAAATGTATTGTTCCAAATTTGTCAAATTTCTCAGGATTCTCAAGCTTGTTGGGTGTCTTAGCATCTTTAAAAATTTTAAGGATCTCATTTTTTTCAGATTACCCAGATGTCTCAAAATCCTTAAATTTCTTTATTTTCTCAAATTCTTTGGCTTCTCAGAGATCTCAATTTCTTCAAATTTCTAAGGATCTTATTATTTCAGATTCTTTAGGTGCCGCAAATTTCTTCAGTTTCTCAAATTCTTTGGCTTGTCAGAGATCTCAATTTCTTCAAATTTCTTTTCTTTTTCAAATTTATTGTTACAAATTCGTCAAATTTTTAGGTTTCTCAGATACATATCTCAATTTTTAAAATTTCTCAGGATTCTCAAGCTTGTTGGGTGTCTCAGTATCTTTAAAATTTTTAAGATCTCATTTTTTTCAGATTCCCCAGGTGTTTCAAAATCCTTAAATTTCTTTAATTTCTCAAATTCTTTGGTTTCTCAGATTTCAATTTCTTAAAATTTCTAGGTTCCTCAGATACATCTCAGTTCCTTGGAACATCTCAATATACTCAATCTACTTGGGTGTCTCAAACTCTCAAATTCTTAAGGATCTTATTTTTTCAGATTCCTCAGGTGCCGCAGCTTCCTTAAATTTCTTTAGTTTCTCAAATTCTTTAGCTTCTTAGAGATCTCGGTTTCTTAAAATTTCTTTTCTTTTTCAAATGTATTATTTCAGACACATATCTCGATTTTTAAAATTTCTCAGGATTCTCAAGCTTGTTGGGTGTCTCAACCTCCTTCAAATTGTTAATTATCTATTTTTTCAGATTCCCCAGGTGTCTCAAATTCCTTAAATTTCTTTAGTTTCTCAAATTCTTTGGCTTCTCAGAGATCTCAATTTCTTTAAATTGCTAAGGATCTTATTATTTCAGATTCTTCAGATGCCGGAAATTCCTTAAATTTCTTCAGTTTCTTAAATTCTTTGCCTTCTCAGAGATCTCAATTTCTTCAAATTTGTTTTCTTTTTCAAATGTATTGGCCCAAAATTGCTCAAATTTTTAGGTTTTTCAGACACATATCTCGATTTTTAAAATTTATCAGGATTCTCAAATTTGTTGGGTGTCTCAGCATCTTTAAAAATTTTAAGGATCTAATTTTTTTTCAGATTACCCAGATGCCTCAAAATCCTTAAATTTCTTTATTTTCTCAAATTATTTGGCTTCTCAGAGATCTCAATTTCTTCAAATTTCTAAGGATCTTATTATTTCAGATTCTTCAGGTGCCGCAAATTTCTTCAGTTTCTCAAATTCTTTGGCTTTTCAGAGATCTCAATTTTTTTAAATTTCTTTTCTTTTTCAAACGTATTGTTCCAAATTCGTCAAATTTTTAGGTTTCTCAGATGCATATCTTAATTTTTAAAATTTCTCAAGATTCTCAAGCTTGTTGGGTGTCTCAGCATCTTTAAAAATTTTAAGGATCTAATTTTTTTTCAGATTACCCAGATGCCTCAAAATCCTTAAATTTCTTTATTTTCTCAAATTATTTGGCTTCTCAGAGATCTCAATTTCTTCAAATTTCTAAGGATCTTATTATTTCAGATTCTTCAGGGGCCGGAAATTTCCTTAAATTTCTTCAGTTTCTCAAATTCTTCGGCTTCTCAGAGATCTCAATTTCTTCAAATTTCTGTTCATCTTCAAATGTATTGGCCCAAAATTCCTCCAATTTTTAGGTTTCTCAGACACATATGTTAATTTTTAAAACCTCTCAGGATTCTCAATTTTCTTGGGTGCCTCAACATTTTTCAAATTTTTCAAGATCTCAATTTCTTTAAATTTCTAGGTTCCTCAGATACATCAATTTTTAAAGATGCTGAGACACCCAACAAGCTTGAGAATCTTGAGAAATTTTAAAAATTAAGATATGCATCTGAGAAACCTAAAAATTTGACGAATTTGGAACAATACGTTTGAAAAAGATACAAGATACTCAAGCTGCTTGGGTGTCTCAACTTCTCAAATTTTTAAGGATCTTCTTTTTTCAGATTCCTCAGGTGCCGCAGATTTCTTAAATTTCTTTAGTTTCTCTAATTTTTTGGCTTCTCAGAGGTCTCAATTTCGTAAAATTTTTATATCTTTTTTCAAATGTTCCAATATTCCTGAAATTTTTAGGTTTCTCAAATACATATCTCAATTTTTAAAACTTCTCAGGATTGTCAATCTTCTTGGTTGTCTCAAGATTTCTGGATCTCATTTTTTTAGATTCCCAAGCTGTCCCAAATTCCTAAAATTTCTTCAGATACATATCTCAGTTCCTTAAAGCATCTCAAGATACTCGAGCTACTTAGGTGTCTCAACCTTTCAAATTCTTAAGGATTTCATTTTTTTTAGATTCCCCAGGTGTCTCGAATTCTTTAAATTTCTTCAGTTTCTCAAATCTTTGGGCTTCTCAGAGATCTCAGTTTCTTAAAATTTCTTCTCTTTTACAAATGTAATGGCTTAAAATTCTTCAATTTTTTAGGTTTCTCAGATACATATCTCAATTTTTAAAACTTCTCAGGATTCTCAAGCTTCTTGGGTGTCTCAACATCTTTTTATGACCTGTGTAACAATTTTTAAATTTATTTATATGCAGTTTTTAAAATTATTTGTATGTATGTTTAAAAACTGATGATAGCACCAATAAATTTCTTTCTTTGTTTCTTTCTTTAAAATTTTTAAGGATCTAATTTTTTCAGATTTCCCAGATGTCTCAAATTCCTTAAATGTATAGGTTCTCAAATTCTTTGGCTTCTCAGAGATCTCAATGTCTTCAAATTTTTTTTCTTTTTGAAATGTATTGTTCCAAAATTCCTCAAATTTTTGGGTTTCTCAAACACATTTCTCTATTTTTAAAATTTCTCAGGATTCTTAATCTTCTTGGGTTCTTCCTTAAATTTCTTTGGTTTCTCAAATTCTTTCGCTTCTCCGATAGGTATCTCAAAATTCTTAAAATTTTTAGCTTTCTCAGATACATATGTATTTCTTAAAACGTCTCAGGATTCTCAAGCTTCTTGGGTGTCACAACATCTTTAAAGTACCTCATTTTTTTCAGATTCCCCAAGTGACTCAAATTCCTTATATTTCTTTGATTCCTCAAATTCCAGATCTCAATTTCTTCAAATTTCGAGGTTCCTGATACACATCTCAGTTTCTTAAAACTTCTCAAGATTCTCAAGCTTCTTGGGTGTCTTAACATCTCTCAAATAAAAACCCAAGTTTCTTACGAGTCTCTTTATAACTTGAAAGTTCTATTCTTGTTATATAATTTTGTAATAACAATAGTAGAGATACCCGCCACTGGGAAACGGATGACGAATCAATCGTCCAAGAGAGAAAGCAGGCAACACCGTCCGCCGGCAGCAGCCTAAAAAAAGAATCCTCCTGATTGATGATGAGCAGGCACAAAGTTCCGCGTTACAATACGCCCTGTAGAAACAATGAAGTGTTTATCTACCAAACAAAAACGAAACAGTGATTGTTTTACGAGCCGGCAGTATATTTAGCTACTGGATCCAGAAGGAACGTAATGGGCCCGTTGAAAGAGGCATCAAGGAGGGAAACAAAGCAGTTCATAAATCCTCCGCAGCACATGGAATTGTTTAACGTTGGGAGCGATGATTGAGTACATAAAACGCCCGGGTAAATAAACAGGGTTTTATGGACGCCTTCTTAAAAATCGCTCTCGTACACCGACGGAAAAATTTATTATTTGCTCAAACTCGAGGCTGAATAATCATTTTCGGATCGGTCTTGTGTTTGGGCAAGACGACTCGAACAAACGCCTCTGAGGCTTTCCATTAACTTGCCAATCCGGACGGCTTTGAAGATGAAAACAACTCGTAATTTCTTTCTGTTTTCTTTCCATATTTTCCGCGATTGCGGGAATCTAATTTGCGCCCGATAATAATAGACCGGGAGCTCCGGACGGAATTTTTATCGAGCTGCTTCACGTTTCGACTCGGCTCGAAGGACCATTGGGTTTTTTCCCCCCTGCAACGAACGTCCCGCCGCCAGGAAGGCTCGCATCGAAAGCACTCTGTTTAAAAACAAAACATTACGGTAAACCGATTTCGCTCATCTGTTTGCTTTGTAAAAAGCAAGTCATCCGAAATAAAAGGTGGTAGGGACTACCGACGGTGGGACTCTTACAACTGTTGTTACGTAATACCATTTGTGCTAATTGTTTCACTCGTGATCGGTAAAAATCGGTTATTGATGGGTTTTTTGTTCGAGATGCATCCGACGCTTCTGAGAAGCTGCCCGGAGGACGGACGAGACGTTTCGAGTTGTGTGTTTTGGTCGATTTGCCTTAAGAAGGTGTTACTGGAGGTCATGTTTCTAAAACGAGGGATAGTTGTAACACTTCCGCGATATTTCGAATAATTTTCTCATCAGCCATTCCGACCCTCATTCATACCTTCCATGTCCTTCGCATCTTTAAGACCCTTTAAACCTCAAGGTTTTTCAAGTCCTTCAGGTTGGCGTCCTTTTTAGGCCCTTCAGAATATTCAGATCTTTGAGATGCGTTCTTTATAGCCTTTAATTTCCAACTCCTTTTGATCCTCCAAGACTTTAACATTTTTCAGTTCCTTTAAGTCGCTTTAAGTCCTGAAAATGCTTCAAATATTTCAGATCTTCTGGTTCGTCATGTATATAGATTCTGATGACAGATCATTCAAATCATGGACTTTCTTACAAATTTTCAGGGGCATTTCATATTTCAGATCCTTTATATATTTTTGGGTCCTTTCAGTGCTGTCGTTGCTCGAGCTTTTTATTTCCTTTATTTAATAACTTCAGTGCATTACGTTATTACTTTCATTCGTAATTTCATAATGCATTTCGTTATTGCATTATTTACGTTAGTAACTTCGTAATTTCATAATTTCTTTATTCCGGCGCTATTTACTTAATCCGTATTAATTTTACTATCTCGCATTGCATTCGTTAATTCACTCATAATTTCATAGAGTATTTCGTTATTTTGCTACACAACTGTGTAATAAGTTTATCATGGAATTGTTAAATTACTAACTATAGTAATTATTTCTTCATTTCCGTGTTACTTTATTTCGTTAAAATTTTAGTTACTATGTAATTAAATTATGTTAATTTAGTAAATTCACAATTTCGCAATTTCGTAATTTCAGAATTTCGTTATTTACTTAATCTTTATTAATTCCATTATTTCGTAATGCATTCGTTAATTATATTGAATATTGAATTCTGCATATTTCGGATAATTTAAATTTGAGAATTAACACTTTTCCAAGTAGCAATAGAAACAAAAAGACAGAGAAACACACTAAGATCTAAACATACAGAGATAAAAAGAGTGAGAGATTGATATACCTACAGGATAACTCACAAAACTTTTTAGGCTCTATCATGCAGTATCTTAAGCAGTGTGTAATCGAAGAACAAAATTATCAGCATCTGTTAAAAAATGTACAACTGAGAATCTGTCAACAATATTACATTTTTTACAGTGTAAAAAGATTTTATTTTATCTATGATGTATAAAATCGGGTTAAAAATAAAAAAGACATCTACAGTTTTTAGGCCCTTCAGAATATTCAGATCTTTGAGATCCGTTAGGTTTACAACTCCTTTTGATCCCCCAAGACTTTAACATTTTTCGTTGATGTTCTCCGTTGCTTTAGGTCCTGAAAATGCTTCAAATGTTTCAGATCTCCAAGTTCGTCATGCCCTTTAGATTTTTATGATATTTCAAGCTTACGGATCATTCAAATCATGCACTTTCTATTCCGAGCCATTTCATCTTTCAAATTCTTCATAGATTTTGGTCCTTTCAGTGCTGTTGATGCACGAGATTTTTATTTTCTTTATTTAATAACTTCAGTGCATTACGTTATTACTTTCTTTCGTAATTTCATAATTCATTTCCACATAACATAACAGGATGTCAAAAAGAATTTTTTGCACAAGTTTCTAAAACCATAAGTATGTAGTTGACGAATTTTGTACTTCGTAGACAACTTTACAAATGTCATTTTCTACTGTCACAGACTTTGGTAAATTGGAAAACTGTCACACAACATAACAGGATGTCAGAAAGAATTTTTTGAAATTTTTGAATTGGACAAGTTTCTAAAACCATAAAGATGTATTTGACGAATTTTGTATTTCGTAGACAAGTTTGAATTGTCGAGTTGTTTATTTATTTAATTGTTCAGTTTTTCGGTTATTCAGTTACTTTTAGATATTTCGTTAATACGAATGAAATAAGAAAATAAATAACAAATTTGACATTATGAAAATTATAATCGGCAAAAATCGGGCGCCGTTTCTGTGTCCGACCCCGTCATCTTTCGGAATGGCAGAAGCTGAAACTCGTCTCGTAGCATTTGAAAAATGCGATCGGAACGTTTAGCAAGGTGCAGGAGCAACCACAATTATTGACACGGAGTTGACGCAATTTATCCCCGTCCGTTGGTGTAATTTGCAATAAATAAAATCCGTCGTAATTCTTCCCTTCACAAATCATTTCCGATATAATAGGCGTTTTATCACCATCTGCATCTCAATTGAAACAGAGATTACGAGCATCGGAGTTAATGCATCTGTCAGAGATGGACTTGTTTCGGTTCGCACGAAGAACATTAATTGCCGTGTAAGAAGCGGTCTACACAATTATATACCTTTTTTTTTCTTTCTTCTTCTTGTTGAAGCACAACGACGTAAATAGGGAGTCGTTGCACGCACTCGTTTGGGGTGAAAGACTGAGTTTTTTTTTCTGAAGCTTTCACTTCGTGTGCCTAGGCACGTAAAATATGGCTGAAATCTGGATTACAAATGGACAGTCCGTGTTTAGCGAGGTATTTCTGAACGCATCAAAACATTTCGCCTTTTTGCAATACCGTACACGTAAAGAGCTTATTACGGCAGACCTATTTGCTTTCGCGCGGAAAAAAGCATCGGCGATCCCAATCTAGATAATTGTGAGGAGTCGGACGAGATAATGAATCTAGATGCATCTCTGATATTTATGTTTTATGGAAGTGCGCTGGTCTTGATTAAGTTGTAACTATTACGTTTTTAAGACGGTATTAAGTCGTAATTAGTGGACAACGACCTGCGACAAACCTGTCTTTGTTGTTGTTGTTAAAACTGGAGCGCCGCGCGCTTCTTCTGCCGATGCTCTTCTCACAAGGATTATATTGTTGGCTTAATCCGCGCGGCTTAAGTTACGCTCTAATCGATTTGTTTTGCTCGTTCGAAATTCAAATCTGATGATTTATCGACGGTCGCTTTTTCAGAGGACACAACTTTAAATTGATTCTTGCTCGCACGAAGACGAAGATTAAGTAGATTTATTGAGGATTCATGAAAGGTTAAAGAGGCAATTTGTTGTTCGAGGCTGTGGTGTAGCGTTCGCTAACGAGAGATTAATTAGGAGTTAAGCTTTTCCTCGTTCTCATTAAAATCTCGATTTCAGTCTTGTTTTCAGTGAATTGTTTGAAGAGGTTTGTTGTTTCAGGAGAATTGAGATCAAGTCAGTAGAGTGGGGTCCGTCATGTTGGCTCGGTCAGGTCAGGTCGGTCAGATCGGGTTTGTCAAGTCAAGTCAGGTCAGGTCAGTCAAGTCAGGTCAGTCAAGTCGGGTCGGTCAAGTCATTTCGGTCAGATCTAGTTTGTCAAGTCAGGTCAGTCAAGTCACGTTAGTCAAGACAGGTCGGTTCGGTCAAGTCAGGTAGGTCAAATCGGGTTTGTCAAGTCAGGTCAGGTCAGGTCAGTCAAGTCAGGTTAGTTAAGTCAGGTCAGTCAAGTCGGGTCGGTCAAGTCATTTCGGTTAAATCGGGTATGTCGAGTCAGGTCAGTCAAGTCAGGTTAGTCAAGTCAGGTCGGTCAAGTCGGATCGGTCAAGTCAGGTCGGTCAGATCGGGTTTGTCAAGTCAGCTCAGTCGACTCAGGTACAGTACAGACAGAAAGAGTCTTTATAGACAATAATTTATATGACAACAGATGCTGGTGTTTTATTTTTCAATTACATACTGCTTAAGGTACTGTAAGATAAAGCCTAAAAGGTTTTGTGAGTCATCCTGTATATCTTTCACTTTTTTTATCTCTGCATATTTAGATCTTAGATTTACATATATCCAAATATTTTTCTCATTATCTCTCTATATTCCCGTGTCTTCTGTCTTGTTGTTTCTATTGCCACTTGGAAGTGTTAATAAACCTCAAATTTAAATCATCCGAAATTTTCAGAATTCAATTTTCAATATAACTAACGAATAATAGTACGAATTAGTGGAATTAATAAAGATTAAGTAAATAAGGAAGTAACGAAATTATGAAATGATGAAATTACGAAATTCTGGAATTACAAAATAATGAAATAATGAAATTACGAAATTACGAAATCACGAAATTACGAAATTACGGAATCACGATATCACGAAATTACGAAGAAATAGAAGCTAAAAAACATTTTTTTTTATTTTCATTAGTAAAGCCACTATCTTCCGTCCTCGCACGTATATTTCTTTTTGTCTGAATTTTTGTATTTCTCTATTTGTCCACCTCTTCATCTATCTCTATCTTCCCATTTCTCCATGTCTCTATATGTATATATTTCTTCTATGCCTTTATCCATATCTATTATTAATCTCGATAGAATATAATATGTAGATATATCTTGCTATTTATTTTCCTGCATCTGTTTCGAAATCTTCCAATCTTCTCTTTTTTCTACCACTGTTAATTTTTATTCTTATGTCTTCTCCATCTTATCTTATCAATCTCTGTCATTACATACCTGGATATATCTATCGCTATATTACTCTAAAGTTCTGTCTCTAGATATCCATCTTTCTTTTTGTGTGTCTCTTGGTTCTCATATCTTGGTGTATCTTAATACATATATCCAAATAGTGTTCTCACTATGTCTCTATATTCCCGTTTCTCTGTCTTTTTGTTTATATTTCTACATGGAAAAATGTTAATCCTCAAATTTAGATATTGAAATTCAAATTCAAAATTTACAGAATTCAATAGTCAATATAATTAAAAATTCAAAAAATTTCAATTTTTTTTTATGACATCCTGTTAGGTTATGTGGGATTTTTCCATGACAACTATAAAGCTGTCCACGAAATACAAAATTCGTCAAGTAAATATTTATTGTTATTATTAACAAGTAAAAAATTAAACAACTAAACAACTCAACAAGGGAGTTGAGAAAAAAAAATATAAGAGAAGTATTATAAGAGAATACAAGGGGAGGAAAATGTAATATGAAGAAAACAGAAAAAGAGAGAAAACACTAAAAATAGAAAGAGTACATAAAAAGAAATGCAACTCAAAGTAAAGTAGAGGAAATCCGATTTAAAATTGAAAAATAATGTTATAAAAGAAAAGAGAAACCCCGTGAAGAAACAGAAAACATAAAAGGGATACCAGGAGATATAGAAAACAGAGAGAGAGAGGGAGAAAGGAGAAAAGATCACGGTCAGAAAGAAAAAGAACTTCAATACGAAAGAAAGGAATAGAAGAGAGAAAAATAAAGACAAACATAAGAAAGACAGAAAAGGGAATTTAAAAATACAAAACAATGACATCTATAGAAAAAAAATATGCAGATAGAAAGAGATATAGAAAAGCGGTACAAAACGAGAGAAAGTGACAACATGGACGAAAGAAAATAGATAGAACACGAATGAACGGAGAAGAAAAAGCGCTAGAGAAAAGAGAACATAAGATAAAGGCAGCAAGAAGTAACAATAGAGTGGAGAGAGGATCGTTGAGGTTGGGAAGGAGATGGGGACAGACACAATCCAAAAGAGAACTGGAAGTGAATGGTAGAGAAAGAAAGAAAGTAAGAAATAAATAAAGAAAGAACAGGAGTTGGAGAAAACATAAAAAACAACACGGGAGACAAAAAGGGAACTATAGAAAGCGAGGAATAATAAAGAATCAGAGACTCCAGAAAATGGAAAAGTGAACATAAAAAAGTAAAGAAAGAGAAGGGGAGAATACGAGATAGAAGAGAAGACTAAAGATCAAGAAAGAATGAATAGGAGAAAGAGCTGAAGTGTGGAAAAAGAGACAATATGGAAAGAGGGTAAAACAGGGCGCAACAAATAATTAGATAGGAGGATTGAATAATATTCAATAAAGGGATAATAATTATTTGAGGAAGGAAAATAAGAAATACACTAAAATACGGAAGAGAAAAAGCTCGAAAGAGAATCGAACGAAAAAAATATAGATCTGATAAAAGGAACACAAGGGGGAGAGATAAAACGCAAGCAGTAAAGAGCAATGTGGAGAATATGAACAGAACACAGCGCGAAAGACACAATACAAATATGATGAAAGTGGGAATTTGAGAGAGAAAGGGAAAATACGGAAGAAGCAAAGTGAAGATGAGAGAACAACAGAGAAGAGAGCGAGTCGAGATAAAAAAGACAGAATATAAGGGAGGCACAGATGGGGAACAAAAAAAAATTATAATTAAAAAAAAGAGGGAAGGATAGAGGGACAGATGGAAGTTTAAAGAAGAAGGAGATGAGTACGACAAGAAAGAGAAGTAAAGAACCCAAAAATTAAAAATTATGTAATAAAGAAAGACGAAATGTAAAAAGGAAAGGATAGTGGAAGAAATTGAAATGGAAAGAGAGGTAATTAAAAATGACATATACTGGGTGCTCCAGAAATAACTACATTTTAACCAGTAGTAGAACTCATCTGTGTCAACAATTTTTCTTAGTAAAATTTTGCACTAAACCGCGTAGTTATCGAGTTAAAATTAGTGGAAGTTTTGACGTTAATTTCGGTACACGCCACTGAACCCCTGAGCGGTGATAACGACACACATGACAAAAAAGCACTCGGAATGAATTTAAACGGCTCGGCGTAAATAAACAACAAATCTGAAAACTGACCTACTAAACGTGTTTACTTCAACATCCAATGCTATTGAAAATTGTGGGGCCTAATAAATAACATGCGGATTTTCGTCTGCCCCTTCGTATTATTTAAATTGAAAACACCTTCTCCGATGACTATGTATTTTTGAATCCTCCGACTGTAAAAATTAGACTTTCTGTACGTGACAGGGATTCAATTGTTGCTCTTTTGAAATTCTCCAAATTCGATTTGCTAACCTTCGGGTACTGGCGGTTTTTGCAAAACACAATGCACAATGTAATGATTGTCTGTAGGTCAAGTTAAAATAAATATCCATAGGGCGATTCGTGAATTTGAAGCGTTTCAAAAATGCTAAAAAAATTGAGATTTCGAAAAAGTGGTAGATATAAACATGTTTAAAAATTTAGTTATTTCGGGCACACCCTGTATACTTCACACACACAGATACATACATTAAATGATCGGTACGCTTTGAACGTCAAAATGATCCGTCTATCTACATGTGAATTTTGTTTTCCATGGCTGCTGTGTCAGTGGCGTCATCCAGAGGGTCCGAATTTGGTCCCTCACATTCGCTGCCCCGTTACGGTATTGTTTTAAAAAAATCTCGGATAGATAACTCGTAACTCCGAAATTTTCGAAGCTATGTCCCGGCTAATGCATACAGCATTCTCGTCTCGCGAGGGACATGTTCCGAAATACCGATTTTAAAACTAGCACGTAAATTAGGAAGGATTCCACGCATCGCTCCCTCCCGATGCGCATTCGTTTCTCGTTATTAAAAACTATAAATAACACGAGAGCTAATTTGTTTTAATAACGTGTAAATCCGATAAATTCTCCGCGAGACCGTTACCTCGACAAGTGTCCGAATTTTTTACGAGCCCCAGAAAACGGCATTAGGATTCGCATTCCTCCGCGGGTTCTTCGGAGGAAAGCGACACGTCTTTGCCATTATAATATCTATCGAGTTGCGTGATTTACAAGATGGAAAAAGCAGAGATCTGCCGGAAAAAGTTGCAGAAGCCGGTTTTCGTTTAGCTTTATTGTTATCGGTAATGGTGGTTGGCAATATTTTTTGGCTGCGGTGGTCCCTCTCGTTACACATTACCACGTCGGACCATCCAATTTCCATCGGGCCCAGTTCGGGGAACAATGAACCTTTCTCGTAATAGGTAAACGATCTGACAGGTAGTCGTCGATCCGCATTTTCCCCGCCGATGATGAAATTCAATATAAATTTAAAAGGCTAATGCGCCGTTTACACGCTCACCTGTTGTGATTCGCCGACCTTCTTCGGCCGATAAATTACGAGGCGAACAGCCGTTTTAATGTTTGGCCCACAGGTGTTAACGAGTGTTGGGTTTCTCGATACTCGCCTTTTCTCACTACCGAAACGGACTACCCGGGCCGGGAAAATACACACGGCGTCAAAATAAATGGAAAGATGGGTCCAGAACGTGCAAAGACTGGATAGACCAGCGAGCTCGCCGGATGTGAATCCAATCGAATACGTGAACTGACAACTCAATTCTTTTAATGCTGCTGTTGTTTAAATCACTACTCCAAAGCATTAAGTTACTTGGTCCAAGACTTTTGACGCTGTGTGTTTTTTTATTTGATATCGTTTCGAACTATTAGTATTTATTGCGGCCGAAGGACTAACTTATGAAGTTGACCATGTTTGGCGAGAAGCCCCGTTTTGAGGAGTCCCACGCTTTTACGAAATTTCTTTTAACTATTTATTGCTTTTTGGTGATTTAGTGTTAGGAAGGCTGTGGGTGCTTGCGTGCAGAGTTTTTAACTAGAGCGCATTCAATTTGCTTGCTGTGATCAGTTGGTGATCCTCCTTTCACTTACATGATCTTCCCCCATCCACATCGTTTTATCCAAATTGTCAAATTTCTTTTTGTTTCTTCTGTCTTTTTGTCTGTGTTCTTTACTTTCCAATCTTTCATCATTTGTTCTGTCGTTTCTGCTCCTTCTCTACACAATATCCACACTCTCTCGTCTTTCTCGTTCCAGTAGTTGTTTTCTCTTTCTTCGTTCCCACAACTAAACTTTGCCATTACTCTCTTGCCGTTCTTCTTGCTTCCCCTTCTCAGGCAAGTCTTCTGTAATTTGTGTACTATACAGCTTATCAAGTTTCTAAATTTTTTGCACTCTCGGGTTGCCTGCTGTTGAGAATCGAACTCGACCGGGCGTGTTATTGTATTTTACTTTCGCTTTTAAAGTTATTATCGTAAAAGATGCGTGCTTTTTCTCGTGTGTCTAATTTCCATTAACGTTGTGCATTGTGTTTTGCAAAAACCCCCCAGTAATTTTTACAGCCGGAGGATTCAATAATACATAATCATCGGAAAAGGTATTTTGAACTTATTTAATACGTAGAGGCAAACGAAAATCCGCATGTTATTTATTAGGCCCCACAATTTATTCTCTCCATTCTCTTATCGTTATCTTTTTATCTTCCCTTTTTTCATCTTTAGTTCTCTATTTATCTATTTCCAAATTTATTCTTTTGTGTTGATCTAATTTTCTCTTCTTCTTCTCTCTTTTTTTCTACCTTGTTGTTCTCACAACTGTTTTTGAATTTCTATAGTTGCGCCCGGTAATCTTCTTCTTTGTTGACATGGCTTCTTTAATTCTTCTTTTGGTATCTTTTTGTTTCATTCTTCTCTTTCAATGCCGCCTTCCAGCCGCCACCGTCAAGTGCGCGCATTCGGTCGACGTCACACGGTGCCGTCCATAAAAGGTCGACCACTGGCGTGGAAATGCAGGATGAGTCCACCAGCCTATCGGGGAGAGAGACTTTGACGAGAACCCGACCAGGCCGAAAAGAAGGTAGAGAAGGTAGCACAAGCCGGACTCTACCGCTCTCCAACCACCGACAGGACGGGAGAAGCCTTGGTATCCCGGTGCAGGAAGGTGACCTTCCTGTGCGCCATAAGGTCGAACGCCGCAGCTCCACTCCAAACGGAGAGAGAGACATAGTATAAATTAATAAAGGCAGCGAATATTATAAGGGTTAAACGGAGAGAGAGACACAGGGTTAATAAAGTTAACGTTCCCTTCTCCTGTTTCTGCTCTACGTCACTGTGTATATATTGAAACCCCGTATATATTGTAAATAAAGGCCGTAACACTGACCCCGTATTTATTTTACTTCCCTC
Organism: Diaperis boleti; assembly: GCA_963583935.1. NCBI lineage: Eukaryota > Metazoa > Arthropoda > Insecta > Coleoptera > Tenebrionidae > Diaperis > Diaperis boleti. The sequence continues at coordinate 58,243,969 of OY757246.1, forward strand.
CTGCCAAACTTGACAGCTGACCCCCGGCTTACAGGACTCCGATTGGGCTACCCGTGGACAAGTGTGGAGCATACCACGTGAAAAAACTGACGCTCGAGGCAACCCGACCGGAACAAGCGTCACAACCAAATGATATGTATTATCAAAAACCGAAATTACATTATGAAATACTTATCACATAATACAGTGACACAACAATAGTGACTTAGTAATGTTAATTACTTAATAATAGTAATGTTAGTTATGAAATTGGGAAATGGCGAATTTATGAAATAGCGAAATATAGAAAAACAGTAAAAGAAACTAAAAAAGCAAAATGATTTTCTGGTTTTAAAATATATAATTATATTTGTGAATTAACAATTTAGAATTTTGCACTGATTGGACAAAGAATGTGTGCGGGTGGAGCCAGCGTGACTTCACTGTTCAGAAAGAGGAAAAGGTGCACCTAAAGAAGTTTCCACTTCAAAAAAAGTAGAGCCAACGTCACCGAGACGATTCAGTTTCGTTCACTGTTCCAAAAGAGCGGAGGTGCCCCTAAATAAGTTTTCACTTCAAAAAAAAAAGTGAGACAATAATAAATTATTCACATTAAATTATAAAATAGTTTCATAAAAATCCGAACACCTCAAAGGAGAAATATTAAATATCAAACTCTGACACCGTCAAACTGTTGAACTCTCAAACTGTCAAACTGTAATCTCATACTCTTAAAGTTCCATAATTTTACTCTGCAACTCTCCAACTGTCAAACACTCCAACTTTCTAACCAGTCAACTATCAAACTTTCAAACTGTTAAAAGTCTCAACTTGCCAAGCTGTCAAATACTAAATATCAAACTTTCACACCGTCAAACTGTTGAACTCTCAAACTGTCAAACTGTAATCTCATACTCTTAAAGTTCCATAATTTTACTCTGCAACTCTCCAACTGTCAAACACTCCAACTCTCTAACCAGTCAACTATCAAACCTTCAAACTGTTAAAATTCTTAACTTGCCAAACTGTCCAATATTAAATATCAGACTCTCACACTGTCAAACTGGGGAACGCTCAAACTGTCAAAATGTAATCTCATACTCTTAAGCTTCAATAATTTTACTTTGCAACTCTCAAACTGTCAAACACTCCAACTCTCCAACCATTCAACTATCAAACTTTCAAACTGTTAAAAGTCTCAACTTGCCAAACTGTCAAATATTAAATATCAGACTCTCACACAGTCAAAGTGTTAAACTCTCAAACTGTCAAAATGTAATCTCATATTCTCAAACTTCCATAATTTTACTCTGCAACTGTCAAACACTCCAACTCTCCAACCATTCAACTATTAAACTTTCAAACTGTTAAAATTCTTAACTTGCCAAGCTGTCAAATATTAAATATCAAACTCTCACACCGTCAAACTGTTGAACTCTCAAACTGTCAAACTGTAATCTGATATTCTCAAACTTCCGTAATTTTACTCTGCAACTCTGAAACTGTCAAACACTCCAACTCTCCAACCATTCAACTATCAAACTTTCAAACTGTTAAAATTATTAACTTGCCGAACTGTCAAATATTAAATATCGGACTCTCACACTGTCAAACTGTTGAACTCTCAAATTGTCAAATTGTAGTCTCATACTCTCAAACTTCAATAATTTTATTCTGCAACTCTCAAACTGTCAAACACTCCAACTCTTCAACCATTCAACTATAAAACTTTCAAACTGTTAAAATTCTTAACTTGCCAAACTGTCGAATATTAAATATCAGACTCTCACACTGTCAAACTGGGGAACGCTCAAACTGTCAAAATGTAATCTCATATTCTCAAACTTCCATAATTTTACTCTACAACTATTAAACTGTCAAACAGTCCAACTCTCCAACCATTCAACTAACAAACTTTCAAACTGTTAAAATTATTAACTTGCCGAACTGTCAAATATTAAATATCAGACGCTCACACAGTCAAACTGTTGAACTCTCAAACTGTCAAATTGTAGTCTCGTACTCTTAAACTTCAATAATTTTACTCTGCAACTCTCAAACTGTCAAACACTCCAACTCTCCAACCATTCAACTAACAAACTTTCAAACTGTTAAAATTATTAACTTGCAGAACTGTCAAATATTAAATATCAGACTCTCACATTGTCAAACTGTTGAACTCTCAAACTGTCAAATTGTAGTCTCATACTCTTAAACTTCAATAATTTTACTCTGCAACTCTCAAACTGTCAAACACTCCAACTCTCCAACCATTTAACTATAAACCTTTCAAACTGTTAAAATTATTAACTTTCCGAACTGTCAAATATTAAATATCAGACTCTCACACTGTCAAACTGTTGAACTATCAAACTGTCAAATTGTAATCTCATACTCTTAAACTTCAATAATTTTACTCTGCAACTCTCAAACTGTCAAACACTCCAACTCTCCAACCATTCAACTATCAACCTTTCAAACTGTTAAAATTATTAACTTGCCGAACTGTCAAATATTAAATATCAGACTCTCACACAGTCAAACTGTTGAACTCTCAAACTGTCAAACTGTATAATCTCATATTCATCTTTTAACCTAAACTATGTTATCGTTCGACAGTCAGAATTTTCAAATTTTTGCTTGTGTAGACACTCTCCGTCATGAAATAATGAAAATGACAGATAAACGTCAACTATTTTTATGGATTTTAAGCAATTTAAAGGCTTTCCGAGGTTGTGTCAAACGATAAAACGTTGCATTACACTCGTACCTGTATAGATTGAACGCTTTACGCCACTCGGGGTTCACAAAAGCACTCGTTTCACTCGTATAATAAACTACACACAGGAACTCGTATAATAAACTACTATTTTTCTTAATGCTAATGATCATTACAACATGATATCGGTTATTATGAAAAGAATCTACAATTTTTAGCATTATTCGTTAATTGTTGGGCGATGTTCATTTTATGTTTACTGAGCTCACCAGATCTATCACACCTTAAGAGCTTACCTTTTATTCACCACCTTGGGGCGAATCTTTACTCATATTTCGTATATTCAAAACGGACTATTCCGGAGGTTAACAACATCAATTTTATGACACTGAATAAAATAAACTGCATATTAATTGCCCATAATTATTGTCTTTGCAAAGTTGGCAGAAAATCAAGAAGGTGGGCGCTCTTATAACCCGATTTTATTTTATATTCGTCTTAGAAACAGCTACAAAAAAAAACAAAGAAACCGCCTCATTTTATGTTTGAAGTGGAGCTTACTGACGTCGCAAGGCCTATCGACACGAAAGAACTTACCTTTCAGTCACCACCTTGGAATTATTCTTTCCACATTCAAAAGGGGCAAAATTGGAAAAAATAATTTAGTAACAAATTAAGGGGATCAACAACACCGATTTTGGGCTTGCAGAAAATAATAATTAATAAAATAAATTGCAAATTAATTTCCCGTGATCTTTCTTGCAATGTGACAGAAAATCAAGAAGCCGAGCGGTGACATAACCTGTTTTTTCTTACTGCCCGAATTAATTATCATTTTATCACTTTCACCCCTTCATGCTTTATCCAGTTAGTCCCCAGTTACCCCCTGACCGTTTTTACCCCCGGAATTACACCCTTGGCTCGATAAAAAATTGAAAATTTTCCTACCTTGTTGGGTCGTTCCGGGGGCACGACTTCGGCACATGGGGGCACAACCACAATGATTTTAGTCCCAAAGCAATCACAAACACGAAGAATAACCGGAAATAGACCCGATATTCCCGTAAGTACAAACGGGAGTTTCGGGACTCATTTAATTTGAACACAGCCATGGCACGACTGATTTGAAGTTGCGGAACACACCAATCAGGAAGGAGGATTTTGCCGCGGAAAATTTGAATTTGAAGATGAGGCCCAAAATGTTTCCGATTGCGTCCAGGCGTTTGGACAACAACGTTGCCATTATACGACCGAACGACGGAATTAAATTCACAAGTAAATCCTCGTGTGTGACCCCAGAAATAAACCGAAAAATCCCATTCCCGGTCGCTCCCCTCGAACGCCCTCTCACAATGAGGATATTGAGCGGAAACTACCTTGTTGATTTGTATAAATCGTTCGGTGATTGTGTGCAAATTGCGTTTGGAAGGGCGTTAATTCCTTGGAGGGCCCGATGGCTTCTTGCGGTGGTAATTCGTCTAATTAGACTCCGAGGCGCAACAATGCCTGAATGGCGAGTGTTCGCGACAGCCTAATTACCGGCGGTGCTCCTGCCCGGATTTTTATTTACCCCCCGATGGCGGCACAATGTACGCAATTTGTCGACGGGGGCGGCGGCAGTGACGGCGCGGAGGGCTTTATGCTCTTAATTTCTGTATCGAAACTGCTAAATCCAGAAATCTGAAGATAAACTATACGGATAAAAATGTAGACAAATAGAAGCGGAGAGGTAAAGAGACAAATACGTCCGTCATTACACGATTCATTTCCTCACCCCATCGCAAACAGGACTCGTCTCCAGCCGCCCCTCGGTTCCGCCACTGGGCGGGGGCGGCAGCTCATTATCTGCACAGCGCTATACACAAGGAATCCGGAGCGCTGATAAAAGGATACATGTTGGAAAAATTCAAAAGGCAAATTTATTTCCGTGCGCAGCGGACTCGAATAAAAAAGAAATTACGTCGGCACAGGAGGGTGATAATAGGAGCGAAGACTCTTAAAAGAAAAATATAATTAGAAATATGGAACAAGGAAATCAAACGAAATCAAAGCGGGGAATCAGACTCGGCTCAAAGGGGCGGCCGTCTTGCGCCGCCTACGAACTTGTTTGCTTTGCGAAGAGGAGTCGCGGTGATAATAGCGGCAGTAATTTCGTTCGGGGCTCTTCCATTCAAAATTTTTCTTTCTCTCGTTTTGTACTCCCGAAAGTTTTCTTAAATTAATACCCGGTCTTCGTGAATGTACATCTGGAAAACAAAAGGTAGATGGAGAATTATGACGTGCCGAGCCTACTAGATGTTTGAATCATTTATAAAAAAATAGGAGTATTTCTGACTGTACAATGAAATGCTTTGACAACCATTTATTGCTTTTTTTAACTGCCTTCAGAAGCTTAAAGTCAAAAAGTGGTTGTCATTCCAATACCACTAGTCAATCAGTCAGTTGTAGATGCAGTGGCCCACCCGCCCACCGCATTCACATGCGGTGCCATGAACGACATGATTTTAGTCACAAAGAAGAACTGTGCAACACAAGAAACATAATGTGGATACAATAGGAAAATGGTTGTCATTCCGAACCAGTTTGTCAACCATTTAGTCAAAAATGTAAATCTGAGTATTTATTTGGTGTAATTCTCAATTTGGATTGATATTCTTTGCTCGTATATTATATGTTTCATTGTGACTAAACAGCGAATGGTTTTGGTATCGTTTGTGTGTGCGGTGGGCGTGTGGGCTGCCCTGTCCACTATACTCATCGACTGACTAAATGGTTTAGAGATGACAACCATTTATTGTTTTTTTTTTTTCATTTGAACCAGAACACACTCCGCATTTTTAAACTGCCTTCAGAAGCTTAAAGTCAAAAAGTGGTTGTCATTCCAATACCAGTCAATAGTCAGTTGTAGATGCAGTTGATTTGAGGCTGCTCAAATAAGGATTTTTTTTTAGAAAATAATATTTATTCAAGTGATTTTCTGATGTAAATCAGTCATTGTCAAAAGTAAGTTTTGACAAATTGGAGAGTTGTCTTGACACTTTTTGGACTAAACTCAGACTCCGAAATAAAATGAAGGTTCTGATTAGAAATTAGATTTTTGTAGAAATTCTTCAGAAATGTGTCACTGTGGTGAGCACACGAATGTAAATAAAAAATTGTCAAAACTATTTCTGACTGCATAACGAGATGCTATGACAGTTTTTAGACCAAACACAGTATTTGGAATAAAATAAGTCTTTCAAAGAGATCCTGTTTGAATATGGAATTTTTTTGGAAAATAATTTTCAATCAAGTGATTCTCTGATGTAATTCAGTCGTAGTCAAAAATTAGTTTTGACAATTGAATGAGTTGACTTGACACTTTTTGGACCAAATTCAGACTCCAAAATGAAATGAGGGTCCTGTTTAGGAATGAGATTTTTGTAAAAGTTGTTCAGATAGGTGTCACTGTGGTGAGGACACGAATGTAAATAAAAAATTGTCAAAACTATTTCTGACTGCATAACGAGATGCTATGACAGTTTTTAGACCAAACACAGTATTTGGAATAAAATAAGACTTTCAAGGAAATCCTGTTTGAATATGGAATTTTTATAGAAAATAATTTTCAATCAAGTGATCCTCTGATGTAATTCAGTCGTAGTCAAAAATAAGTTTTGACAATTTAATGAGTTGTCTTAACACTTTTTGGACCAAATTTAGACTCCAAAATGAAATGAAGGTCCTGTTTAGGAATGAGATTTTTGTAGAAATTGTTCAGATAGGTGTCACTGTGGTGAGCACAGTAATGTAAATAAGATATTGTCAAAACTGTTTTTGATTGCAAAAACCTGAGATCTGTGAAACTATGAAACCACATAATATGAAGATGTAACGAAGTTACTAAATTTTCAATGGCTCCCGTGTTTTTGCTCCGCGTGTACACATTGAGACCGTGTAAATACTGTACATAAAGACCGTAATACCGATGATCCTGTATATGTTTTGCTTCCCTCCCGCAAACTTGACAGATGACCATCGACTTACCGGACTCCCATTACGTTAACCGTTGACAAATGTGGAGCATACCACGTTAAAAGTCTGGCGTCACAAAGCAATAAATGTATTAATCTATGAAAGTATGAAACTCTGTCTGTTTCTTATTGGAACAATGCAGTATTTAACTTTGATTATAGTTGTACCGAGTTTGGATCGTGTGATTTATTGATTTAGTACTAGGTTAAATTTCAGGATTCTAACTAAGATTCTTTTACAATTACGTTACCATGAAACTTGAGGAACTATGAATTCTGGTGACTTGTGAAATATATAAGTTTAGTATGAAGCCTGAAAACTATGAATAGTGAGGAACTGATAAACCTTGGGCAGCTATGCGGGCAATTTTCAACCTAGGGACCTAAAACCATGATATTTGAAACACCCTGAAAAATTCTGAAACAATAACCGCCACGACCATGATAGAACAGATAGAAGATAAGTATGTAAATATTGTTGGTAATTTTTTCTTCCTTTTCTAAATTTTGTTAGTGTTTCTTCCAACCGGTTTCCCACTTGGTCTCTTCTGCTTCGTGGTGAGTTACTATCACCGTCGCATTCGCGCTACAGGTGAATCCGAGCAGAAACGAGCAAAAAAGCACCCTCGAACCCAATCATTACCATTGGTATAAATGATGCCATCTCCGGTGATAGCGGTCGGATTTAAGAGCGTTGTCTCGTCCTCAATCCCGCAATATCTGTAACATTGTCTGTTGTAAAACAAGAAAAATCGGTCGGCATCCTTTGTCGCATAGAATCCATTCTTCCATGCGTCGCTACACAATCTAAATACGTATAAGGACATTCTTTAGCCGCTAGATAAGTAGACATGTCAACCGATTCCTTTGGATGTAAATTTGTTCTGGGGCATTTGTGCGTAACTGCCGCGCGTCTCTCGTCTACCATTTTTCCGGAAGGCACCTGACGCTCCGGAAGAATCCGGGCGCGCCGCTGATTACTTCGGTTATTGCTAAACTATTAATTATAACGGCTTTTATTATCTCGGCTGGGAGACAGACACCGGGAACAGTTACGTCTTATCGCTACTCGTCATCTTAATTGATCGCACTAAAATTGTAATGTCGCTGCCGCGACTAGAAAGAAGAAGAATGGAAAAATTCCTGCTGCGAGCTCTTTGAATTACGACTTTTAAATGTGCTGGGGCACTGCATACTGGTTATTTAAATGCGCAACAGATCGTCTTTCTAAACAACGGTTTTGTGATGGGAAGACCGGGGCCGATAAGATGCGAGCAAAAATGACAATGGTAAATTTACGACAGAAATCGTTTCTCAATTAGTCAGTTTGAAACTTTTCAAGATGTCTGTATGTCTCCGAATGTTTTGACAATCATTTATTTACATTCGTGTGCTATAAATAATTTCTAAAAAAATCCCATTCCCAAAAAAGACCTTCATTTCATTTCGAAGTCCGAGCTTAGCACCAAAAGTGTCAAGACAATTCATTAAGTTGTCAAGACTTATTTTTGACAATGACTGAGTGAACTGACTCAATGAAAAGTGTCATAGTATCTAACTATGCAGTCAAATATAGTTTTGACAATTTTTTATTTACATTCGTGTGCTCACCACAGTGACACCTCTCTGAACAATTTCTACGAAAATTTCATTCCTAAACAGAGCCTTCATTTCATTTCGGAGTCTGAGTTTAGCCCAAAAAGTGTCAAGACAACTCATTAATTTGTCAAAACTTATGTTTGACAATGACTGATTTACATCAGAGAATCACTTGAATAAATATTATTTTCTAAAAAAATTACATATTTGAACAGGATCTTTTTGAAACTCTTATTCTGTTTGAAATATTGCGTTTGGTCTAAAAAGTGTCATAGTATCTTACTATGCAGTCAAATATAGTTTTGACATTTTTTTATTTACATTCGTGTGCTCACCAGTGACACCTCTCTGAACAATTTTTACAAAAATTTCATTCCTAAACAGAGCCTACATTTCATTTCGGAGTCTGAGTTTAGTCCAAAAAGTGTCAAGACAACTCATTAAATTGTCAAAAAACTTATGTTAGACAATGACTAATTTACATCGGAGAATCACTTGAATATATATTTTTTTTTTCAAAAAAAAAAAGCGTATTTGAACAGGATCTTCTTGAACGTCTTATTTTATTCAAAATATTGCGTTTGGTCTAAAAAGTGTCATAGTATATAAGTATGCAGTCAAATATAGTTTCGACAATTCTTTATTTACATTAGTGTGCTCACCACAGTGACAGCTCTCTGAACAATTTCTACAAAAATCTCATTCTTAATCAGGACATCCATTTTATTTCGGCGTCTGAGTTTAGTCCAAAAAGTGCCAAGACAACTCATTTATTGGTCAAAACTTATTTTTGACAATGACTGATTCACATCAGAATCACTTGAATAGAGATTATTTTCTAAAAAAGATCCATATTTAAACTGAGAAGTTGTAAAGCTGTGTGGCTGTGAAACTGTAAAGTTATAAAAATGTAAAAACTGTAAAGTTATGAAACTGTAAAAAGTGTGAATGTGTGAAACTGTGAAGTTGTGCAACTGTGAAATTATGAAGGTCCAAAACTCTGAAAGTCTGAAGCATGAAACTGTAATGCTCTACAGCTGTGAAATCTGTAGAACTGTGAAACTATGAAATTGTAAAAGTGTGAAAGTGTGAAATTGTAAGACTTTCAAACTTTGAAACAATAAAGCTGTAATGCTGTGAACCTGTGAAAATGTGAAGTTGTAAATCTGTGGGATTGCAAAATTGTAAAATTGTAGAATAATAAAATAATAAACGCAATAAAAGAATATATTGAGAAATAGATCCAGAATTTATACTATGACACTACGAAACTACGAAACTACGAAATTATTCAACTAGGAAACTACGAAACAACGAAACTAGTAACTATGGAACTAGAAACTACGAAACTAGAAACTACGAAACTTGAAACTCGAAACTAGAAACTACGGAACTAGAAACTGTGGAAATAGAAACTATAAATCTATGAAACCATGAAACTATGTAGAGTCGTGAAACTGTAAGGTGTGAAGCTGTGAAGTTGTGCAACTGTGAAGTTGCGAAGGTATGAAACTCTATAACTATGAAGCTGTAAAACTGTAATGCTTTGAAATTCTGAAATCTGTAGAATCACGAAACTATATTTGAAATTGTAGAAATGTGAAAATGTGAAACTGTTTGACTTTCAAACTCTGAAACTGAAAGCAGTAAAACTGTTAAACTCTCAAGTTGTAAAGCTGTGGGGCTGTGAAACTGGAAAAAGTGTGAATGTGTGAAGTTTTGCAATTATGAAGGTAAGAAACTTTAAAACTCTGAAACTCTGAAGCTGTGAAGGTGTAACGCTCTATTACTGTGAAACTATGAAATTGTAACACTGTAAGACTTTTAAAATATGAAACAGTAAAGCTGTGAAGCTGTAAAACTGTTAAACTGTGAATTGCTTTGCTTTGAAATTGTGAAATCTGTAGAACTACGAAGCTATAAAATTATGGAAGTGTAAAAGTGTGGAAATGTGAAACTGTAAACCTGTTAAACTGTGGAGTTGAAAAGTTGTGAGACTGTGAAACTGTGAAAATCTTAAACGCTGAAGCTGTCAAACTATAATTTTGTGAACCTGTAAAAATGTGAAGTTGTAAATCTGTGGGACTGTAAAATTGTAGAGTTATGAAATTGTAAAATAACATATGAAATTATAGAAGTGTGAAAGTTTGTAAGTTACATTCTGTGAAAGGGTGAAAGTCTAAAACTGTAAGACTGTGAAACTGTTAAACTATGAAGCTGTAAAACTGTAATGCTGTGTAAATCTGTAGAACTCCGAAACTATGAAATTACGATTATATAGCTGCTATTCTATATCTTTATCTCCTTAACTTTTTTACATACATTCTAAATTTCCTATTATGATGTCTTCTTTATGTTCAATTTTTGTCTCTCACAATTATAGGTCTTTGTGTTGCCATCACTTTTTCTATACCTGCCTTTCTCACCATTCTTATATTTGAGGAAAGACTATGCAGAGATGGAGAAACAAAATGATAATTATAAAATACTAAAACGAAACTGAAAATAAAAGGAACAGAAAATCAGATGATAGTGAAGCATTAGTGACAAAAACTGAGGAAAAAAATACACGGAAATAATGGGAAAAACTGAGGAACGAATGTGAAGAGATCAAGACGAAATAGAAAACTAGAAAAGGGCAGAGAAGAAATTTAGACAATAATAAAAAGAGACTCGAAGGATAATAAACTAAGAAAATTCTGAAAAGAAAATGAGCAATGACGGAGAAAAAATAAAAAATTGTAATAAAAATTACTAAGGAAAACGTAAAAAGACAGAACAGATTGGTGCAAAATGGAGAGAGACAATAAACACAATAAAAGAAGATATTGAGAAATAAATCCAGAATTTATATGTACTATGAAACTGTGAAACTATGAAACTATGAAACTATTAAACTACTAAACTATAGAATTGGAAACTATGAAACTGGAAACTATGAAACTGGAAACTATGAAACTGGAAACTATGAAACTATGAAACTATGAAACTATGAAACTATGAAACTGGAAACTATGAAACTGGAAATGATGAAACTGGAAACTGTGAAACTGGAAACTGTGAAACTGGAAACTGTGAAACTGGACACTGTGAGACTGGAAACTGTGAGACTGGAAACTGTGAGACTGGAAACTGTGAGACTGGAAACTGTGAGACTGGAAACTATGAAACTGGAAACTATGAAACTGGAAACTATGAAACTGGAAACTATGAAACTGGAAACTATAAAACTGGAAACTATGAGACTGAAAACTATGAAACTGGAAACTAGAAACTACGAAACTAGAAACTAGAAACTACGGAACTAGAAACTACAAAACTAGAAACTAGAAACTAGAAACTATGAAACTATGAAACTATGAAACTATGAAACTATGAAACTATGAAACTATGAAACTATGAAACTATGAAACTATGAAACTATGAAACTATGAAACTATGAAACTATGAAACTATGAAACTATGAAACTATCAAACTATGAAACTACGAAACTATGAAACTACGAAACTATGAAACTACGAAACTACGAAACTACGAAACTACGAAACTATGAAACTATGAAACTATGAAACTATGAAACTATGAAACTATGAAACTATGAAACTATGAAACTATGAAACTATAAAGCTATGAAAATATGAAACTATGAAGTTATGAAACTACGAAACTATGAAACTACGAAACTATGAAACTACGAAACTACGAAACTACGAAACTACGAAACTATGAAACTATGAAACTATGAAACTATGAAACTATGAAACTATGAAACTATCAAACTATGAAACTATAAAACTATGAAACTATGAAACTATGAAACTATGAAACTAGAAACTATGAAACTAGAAACTATAAAACTAGAAACTAGAAACTAGAAACTAGAAACTAGAAACTAGAAACTAGAAACTAGAAACTAGAAACTAGAAACTAGAAACTACGAAACTACGAAAGTAGTGACTACGAAACTAGAACCTAGAAACTATGAAACTATGAAACTAGAAACTTTCAAACTATGAAACTATGAATTTATGAAACTATGAATTTATGAAACTATGAATTTATGAAACAATGAAACTATGTAAAGTCGTGAAACTATAAGGTGTGAATCTGTAAAGTTGTGCAACTGTGAAATTGCGAAGTTATGAAACTCTGAAACTGTAAAGCTGTAAAACTGTTAAACTGTGGAGTTGTAAAGCTGTGGGGCTGTGCAACTGTAAAAAGTGTGAATCTGTGAAGTTGTGCAACTGTGAAATTATGAAAGTATGAAGCTTTAAAACTTTGAAAATCTGAAGCTGTGAAACTGCAATGCTGTACAACTGTGAAATCTGTAGAACTGTCAAACTATGAAATTATGAAACTGTGAAACTAGAAACTGTGAAACTAGAAACTGTGAAACTAGAAACTGTGAAACTAGAAACTGTGAAACTAGAAACTGTGAAACTAGAAACTGTGAAACTAGAAACTGTGAAACTAGAAACTGTGAAACTAGAAACTGTGAAACTAGAAACTGTGAAACTAGAAACTGTGAAACTAGAAACTGTGAAACTAGAAACTGTGAAACTAGAAACTGTGAAACTAGAAACTGTGAAACTAGAAACTGTGAAACTAGAAACTGTGAAACTAGAAACTGTGAAACTAGAAACTGTGAAACTAGAAACTGTGAAACTAGAAACTGTGAAACTAGAAACTGTGAAACTAGAAACTGTGAAACTAGAAACTGTGAAACTAGAAACTGTGAAACTAGAAACTGTGAAACTAGAAACTGTGAAACTAGAAACTGTGAAACTAGAAACTGTGAAACTAGAAACTGTGAAACTAGAAACTGTGAAACTAGAAACTGTGAAACTAGAAACTGTGAAACTAGAAACTGTGAAACTAGAAACTGTGAAACTAGAAACTGTGAAACTAGAAACTGTGAAACTAGAAACTGTGAAACTAGAAACTGTGAAACTAGAAACTGTGAAACTAGAAACTGTGAAACTAGAAACTGTGAAACTAGAAACTGTGAAACTAGAAACTGTGAAACTAGAAACTGTGAAACTAGAAACTGTGAAACTAGAAACTGTGAAACTAGAAACTGTGAAACTAGAAACTGTGAAACTAGAAACTGTGAAACTAGAAACTGTGAAACTAGAAACTGTGAAACTAGAAACTGTGAAACTAGAAACTGTGAAACTAGAAACTGTGAAACTAGAAACTGTGAAACTAGAAACTGTGAAACTAGAAACTGTGAAACTAGAAACTGTGAAACTAGAAACTGTGAAACTAGAAACTGTGAAACTAGAAACTGTGAAACTAGAAACTGTGAAACTAGAAACTGTGAAACTAGAAACTGTGAAACTAGAAACTGTGAAACTAGAAACTGTGAAACTAGAAACTGTGAAACTAGAAACTGTGAAACTAGAAACTGTGAAACTAGAAACTGTGAAACTAGAAACTGTGAAACTAGAAACTGTGAAACTAGAAACTGTGAAACTAGAAACTGTGAAACTAGAAACTGTGAAACTAGAAACTGTGAAACTAGAAACTGTGAAACTAGAAACTGTGAAACTAGAAACTGTGAAACTAGAAACTGTGAAACTAGAAACTGTGAAACTAGAAACTTTGAAACTAGAAACTGTGAAACTAGAAACTGTGAAACTAGAAACTGTGAAACTAGAAACTGTGAAACTAGAAACTGTGAAACTAGAAACTGTGAAACTAGAAACTGTGAAACTAGAAACTATAAATCTATGAAACCATAAAATTATGTAAGCTGTGAAGTTGTGCAACTGTGAAATTGCAAGCTATGAAATTGCGAAGCTATGAAACTCTAAAACTGTGAAGCTGTAAAACTGTAATGCTTTGAAATTGTGAAATCTGTAGAATTACGAAATTTTAAAATTGTAGAAGTGTAGTAAAATGTGAAACTGTAAGACTTTCAAACTCTGAAACAGTGAAGCTGTAAAACTGTTAACTGGGGAGTTGTAAAGTTGTGAGACTGCGAAACTGTGAAACTCTTAAACGCTGAAGCTGAGAAACTGTAATGCTGTGAACCTGTGAAAATTTGAAGTTGTAAATCTGTGGGACTGTAAATTGTGAAATTGTAAAATCGTAAAATTCTGAAGCTGTGCGAACCTGTGAAATAGTGAAATTGTGAATCTGTGAAACTGCTAAAATGTAAATATATGAAATTATAGAAGTGTGAATGTTTGTAAGATGCAATCTGTGAAACTGTAAGGCTGTAAAACTGTGAAACTCCTAAACTCTGAAGCTGCAAAACTGTAATCCTTTGATATTGTGAAATCTATAAAATGTGTAAAAGTGTGAAACTGTAAATCTGTAAAACTGTTAAATGGTGGTGGTTAAAGCACTCTAAAACTTTGAAGCTGTAATGCAGTGAAGCTGTGAAATCTGTAGACCTGCGCAACTATAAAGCCGTAAAATTGTTAAACTGTGGAGCTGTGAGACTGTTCAACTGTGAAATTGTGTATGTGTATGAAGCTTTAAAACTCTGAAACACTGAAGCTGTAGAACTGTACTGCTGTGAAATCTGTGGAACTGTGAAATTATTAAATTATAGAAGTGTAAAATTGTGAAACTCTAAGACTTTCAAATTCTGAAACTATAAAGCTGTAAAACTGTTAAATGGTGGAGTTGTAAAGCTGTGACTAGAAAAATGTAAAGTTGTAAAACTGTAAAAAGAGTAAACCCGTGAAACTGTGAAATCGTGCAACTGTGAAATTGAGAAGGCATGAAACTCTAGCACTCCAAAACTCTGAAGCTGTAAATCTGTAATGCAGTCAACCTGTGAAATCTGTAGACCTGCGAAACTACAAAATTGTAGAAGTGTCAAAGTGTGAAACTGTAAAACTCTCAGACTCTGAAACTGTAAAGATGTAGAGCTGTAAAATTGTTAAACATTTGAGCTGTGAAGCTGTGAGACTGTCAAACTGTAAAAAGTGTGAATATGTGACAGTGTGAAACACGTGAAACTGTGAAAGTGTGCAACTGTGAAATTGTGTAGGTATGAAACTTTAAATCCTTGAAACTCTGAAGCTCTGTACTGCTGTGAAATCTGTAGAACTGCGAAACTATTAAATTGTAGTGTCAAAGTGTGAAACTCTCAAACTCCGAAGCTGTAATCTGTGGAGTTGTAAAGTTAATTGTAGGACTGTGAAACTCTTAAATTCTGGAGCTATGAACCTGTAAAATTGTAAGTTGTAGAATTGCGAAATTGTAATAAAATTCAGAAGCTATGTGAACCTGTGAGATTGTGAAGTTATGAAACTGTTAATTGTAAACCTACGAAATTATAAAAGTGTGAAAGTGTGAAAGTTACAATCTGTGAAAGGGTGAAAGTTTGAAGCTGTAAGACTCTGAAACTGTAAAACTCTTAAACTCTAAAGCTGTAAGACTGTAATGCTGTGAACCTGTGAAGGTGTGAAGTTGTAATTCTGTAGAACTGTAGAAACTGTAAATCGAGTTTGGACCGTGCTTCAAAAATCAACCCCTTCAGCGATGCCTGGAATCGGCTGACCAGCTGCATGTGCAAGCCGCAGAACGATTACGCCACGGCAGTCCGCAGGTTGTCTCGCCCATGAACTGCCCCTTCAAAAATCGCCGGACTTTCTCGCTCGGCTACCTGTTTGCTCGTTGCAGCAACGACGCCCGTAATCTATTAACAAATAGTGAGTGAAGCATATAAAATGAGTAATTAAGTACCGCCTCTACACGTCTCTCGGAATGCTACTGTATCTGGATCGTAATTTGTAAACGTATTATTAAGCCGGAGGCCTGCATACATTTCTATTCTATTTTATTATTCTGTGCGTTCTCGATATCGGCCGGCGCGCCGCTGACTCCTCCGGGCGCTCCGGTTTATGTAAGCGAGCTCCCGTTTCATTGTTGCCGAGACTTTCACGACCGGATTTCTTTTCTTCGCGCGGTGCGAAAAAATTTTCGCGGGATTTTCCTCCGCCTGTTCCGATTCTGGAAAATTGCCGGCGCGGCGCCACCGTTTCGTTTCGCAATTGAAATCGTTTTAATTCCTTAATCACCGACTGCCGGCCGAGATGCGACAAGAAAGGTGTCTCTTGATTAATTGCCGCACAGCGTGTAATCATCGCACCGGCTAAGTAGCCGCAATTTGTACACCACTTCTTGCGCGTGTGGAAAATGAACAGAATTTTTGGAAAGTCGCGAAGATGCGCAAAATAAAAACGCCTCTCTCGGCTGACACCCGATGGAGACGTGCGTGCGTGAAAATAATTAACGCCCGGGGAATAAATCTATTTCTCACTATAAAAATATATGGCCAGGAATAAATTTCAGATTTTTATTATGATAATAATTCATCCGGAGAATAGCTGAGGCGAACGTGTGTAAGGTGTAATTAAAAATACTAAGTATTTTTTCTACAGATACGTTTCTGGTTGGCGTTTAAGACGGTCATTAATTTGACGTGATGGATTATCGGATCGTTAAACGGCCATAATTATTGGGAACTGCTCCTATTAGACACTGCCTGTATAAACAGGTCGCTTATCGGCTGAACTGTCTGTTTGCTGACTTGAGGGCGAAGCTGTGAAAAGTAATTAGTTTTTGGATATTTTAGAACGGGCTATTATATTTAATTAAACAGATCGAATCAGGTGAGTCAACAAGTCGGAGGCTGAGTGTGTAGCGTTAAAAAAGTCAAAAAAAAAATCAATTTTCCACCCCCAAATTCAAATTTCCAGCGGCAAAATCCTCCTCTCTGATTGGTCCGTTCGACGACGCCAAATCAGTCGTGCCGTGGCTGTGTTCAAATGAGTCCCGAATGTCGCGTTTATAATTATGGAAATATCGGGTCTAGTTCCGGTTATTGCACTTTCTTGGTGTTTGTGACTAAAACCATTGTGGTTGTGCCCCCATGTGCCGAATTCGTGCCCACGGAACGACCCAACAAGGTAGGAAAATTTTCGATATTTTATCAAGCCAAGGGCGTCTTTCGGGGGGTAAAAATGGTCATGGTTGTGATCAGGAGGCAACTGGGGACAGGATAGGGAATGAAGGGGTGAAAGTCATAAAATGATAATTAATCCGGCCGAAAAAAAAAACAGGTTATGTCACCGCCCGGCTTCTTGATTTTCTACACGAAAGATCACGGGAAATTAATGGGCAGTTTATTGTATTAATAGTAATTATTTTCTGTAACCCGAAATTGGTGTTGTTAATCCCCTAATTTGTTACTAAATTGTATTTATATTTTGTCACTTTTGAATGCGTAAAGAATAATTCCAAGGTGGTGACTAAAAGGTGAGTTCTTACGAGTCGATAGACCCTGTGACGTCAGTAAGCTCCACGTACAAACATAAAATGAGCCTGTTTTTTGTAGGGATGTTTTTACGATAAAATTAGTCCGTTGGGGAAAAAACAAGTTTTATGAGAGCGCCCGCCTTCTTGATTTTCGTCAACTTTGCAAAGACAATAACTATGGGGAATTAATATGCCGTTTATTTCCTTCAGTCAAAGAAGAATCAAGAAGTAATTGTATTAAAAAAAAAACGTTTTAAAGGTTTCAATCTAGGTATGCGTAAAAATCCCGAGGGTAAGGGAGTAATAAAATTATTAAATAGAAATTTATTGTGGTTATTATTAAAAACAAATTAAAAAAAAAACTGCTGTTTAGTTGTTCCAAAATTTTGCTATCTAACAAAAAGAAGAATTTTGAAATGGGGGAAACAGAATTATGAAATATTTTTGCTTGTTGCCCACTTCCTATATTTATTTTTCGTCTTTTATTTGTCGCTACCTTTTCTATTTCACTATTTGATATCTATCTGTTATGTCCCTCTAATTTGATCTTTTCCTTCACATTCTTTTAATATTTTAACAACTTTGTGGTAGTATTAGACGTTTTGAGGCTTTTTGAAATTCTTTCGTAATTTTTCATCATTCGTGAATTTATTTATTCTTTTTTGTTTTTCTTTATACCTTCTTCTTTAGTTAGAGTTTGTATTTATCCTTACTTCCAACCGTTATTTCTTTTAATACTATCCTCACGAACATATTTCATTACTTTTTCTGTGTAATATAACTTCCAGTCCAGACAAAACTTACAGTATATCACTTAAATGTCAGTACCGTGTTATGCCCATTTCTAGAATTTACCTATAAATTCATTATTTTCTTTTTCGCAATAAAGTCTATAATTAACACTATGTATGTCATAAATTTACTTGTCAGTACCGTGGTATTAGATAACTATAAATAATTATTGTTTTTTTTTTATCATAAGTAATACATTTTTATACTTATTACATACTAACCTAAAAAAAATTAATTGGATATTATCAAATTCGTAACCAAATAATTACAGTTGATAATTAAATTTAAAATGTCAGTACCATATGGTCTAAATGAGTCATTACAGTGGTTCATTCTCGATATTTTAAAAACGGGAAGAATGTCGATGAATCAATGGAGTAAATTTAAATTAAAATTTAAATATATTCTAGTCGAACTCCACAAACTTTAATAAACATAAATTACAATAGGAGCATGTTTCGGAACCACTCCCATCTTCGATATTTTAAATTTGCAGCAAAATCTTTTCGATTTTTACAATAAAACTAGTTGACCCGGCGAACTTTGTACCGCCTCAGAATCAATAACACAGGGGCCCCACGAAACCCAAGGGGCCCCCCTTTTCCATGTTTTAATAGATATTAATAATACTGCTATTCGGTGCGGAAACAAATCCAACAAGTCCAAGATCATAAAAGCCGTTCTTGAGTTATAAACCACCTATTTTCCTACCTGCCAATTATAAATAAAATCGGTCGAGCGGAAAAATTGGTCCATCCCAAGGGGGCCCCTGGGCCCCCATATCCATGTGAAAAATAGTTTACCACCTATTCTCATACCTGCCAAACATACAAAAAAAAAATCATAAAAATCGGTCGAGCCGTTTCGGAGGAGTTCGACCACTGACACTAGATTTTTATACAGTGAGCGGCAAAAGTATGGAATAAATTCATTAAAATTTAAACAAAATTTTTGTAATTTTTTTTTATACGGGTCAATTTTGGTTTATAAAAATTAATATCCCAAATTAAATTTCAAGCAGTCATTTGTTTTCGAGTGATGACGTCATCGATATTTTTTTAAATAGAAACCCCCAATTTTTTTTCTTGATTCAGATAGCCCTTTTAATTCTCTAAATGATGGTATAAAAATTTTGTTATCTTAGATAATGAAAGTTTTGAGAAAAAAAAATGTTTTTTTTATGGCAAACAAAAACAAGTCAAAAAATCAATTAGGCAAATCAAACAGTCAAATGGTACTGTCAGTTTCATTTATATGTTCAATTTAAACATAGAAATGAAACTGACAGTACCATTTGACTGTTTGATTTACCTACTTGATTTTTTGACTTGTTTTTGTTTGTCATAAAAAAAAAACATTTTTTTTCATTATGTAAGATAAAAAGTTTTTATACTGACGTTTAAACAATTAAAAGAGCTAACTGAATCAAGAAAAAAAATAGGGGGTTTCTATTTTAAAAAAATATCAATGACGTCATCACTCGAAAACAAATGACTGCTTGAAATTTAATTTGGTATAAAAATATTCATTTTGCTTAATTTTTAATGAATTTATACATACTTTTGCCGCTCACTGTATATTAGATAGAGTAATAATATGCATAAAAAAGTAAAAAAAATCAATTATAAAATCGAATAATTCTTCATAAAAAAAGTAACAGAACAGAATCACCCGTATACTCATTCTACTACTACTAATGTCTTTATTTGCAAAACGGGATTTACGATCCCTGTGATTACATAACATTAATACATAATTTACCTTCTGTATTAATTTCAAAACAAGGCATCTTCATTTCTTCTCTCCACCTCCTTCTCTTCTCTTCTGCCTTTATTTTATTTCTCTTAGTTTCTCTCATCTCACTCCTCATAGCACATTCTACACCTTCTTCCTCCCTTTTCCAACCAATACCTATTCTCCCTCTCTTTTTATTTCACTGTCCCTCTTGGTATTTCCGCAATTATACATCTCTAGTACTTCCAGTTGTACCTGGACTCTCTGAGTCCCTCCCTTCTTTCTTGTCTGTCCCTATCCTTGTCCCTTCGCTTAGTTCTACATTCATCCACATCCCTCTTTTTCTCGGTCTCTATTTCTTTGCTCGCGTACCCAATCTGGCCATAGTTCTCCCTCTCGTTCTCTCCTAGGTTCTTTTTCTTTCCTCTCCAGACAGACAGACAGACAAAAAGGTTTATCGCCGACAGTTATTACAACCACAAGGTGGTTTTTGAATTGACTTTATATAATTCAAGATGTTAGAATTACAATACATTTAACTGCCGGCCCGCCGTTTTAGGCTTCTGTCTCTTCAGCGGAGGAGTCCAGGAGCTGGGACTGATTGGGTGGTTGGTGTGTTTTTGTGCCCACATACGGCTGCGGCCTTGAACATGATCCTCACATTCGTGGCAAACCGCAGAAAACCAGTACTAGGATCGTCGTCTTGGACACGTCGACTAGAGAGTGTATAAAAAAGATGAAGAACAGGATCACGATTGTTGCTGCCGTTCTCTGGTGCGGGTAGTTTTGGGTCCGGGGGGCGCCGTTTTGCATTCTTATTTTACTATGTACCCTGGAGTCTAGCACCCACCTCAAATACTTCTCTTGCACCTTTTATTCTTTCCATCTCCAAACCTCTGCTCCGTACAACAACATGCTCTCAATCAGACTTTCAAACATCCTCATTCTCCTCTTGAAATCGCGTCTCCACATTCTCTCTCCTATTCCCCATATACACCTCATCACCTTATTTGCTTTTCGTGGTAACTGATATGTGCCTTATCCGTGGCTCTTTCATTAAACATATAGCCTAAGTAAATCTTTCATTTTCTCTATTTTCTTTTTCTCCTACCTCCAATCATTCTCTTCATTCCTCTTCTTTCTCTAATTTAAACATTTTTGTTTTTTTCCACATTCACTCATATCTGTTCCTTCCTCGCGTATTTTAATAGGTTTTTTTATCATTTCTTTCAACTCTATTTCACTCTTTGCCACTATTAGCACATCATCGCCTTGAAATGGTCCAGGATTACGTATTGCTCCTCTTTCCTCCATCTCTCTTCTCATCCTCTCATTCAAAATTGACGTTGAGATATCCCCAAAATAGACCATGCAATGCATAGGAGAACTTCGACTTGCCTATCCGGCAAGGTGCTCTGAAGTTAGCAACATCCTGCAGTGGTTGGCAACGCGCTGAAGCTGGCGTGGCTGAAAAAACGGTTGGCGTCCCTTCTAGATGGTGGAAGGAGGACCGGCGGCCACTACATTCATTCCGACTTTAACGTTAGAAGCATCAAGTCGTAACTAACGCTCAAATTTTTTTGTTTTTATCTTATTTTATTCCACTATGAGTGTGCTCTATGTTTAAATTGCATTGACGAAATTTCACGTTACCAGAAGGGTCGGTGGAAGTTAAATTAACAATCGCGTGTGTGGTGCCGCCCGACGTATTTACACGTAACCTTTTTATTCTATGGTGTTTCGCGGCCAGATTTTCCGTAGTTTAGTGTAGTGATAGTGTTAATTTTAAGTTTACAATAGATTAATTTAGACACCACGCGCCCTGTTGCGGCATAGCATAAGGTTACAAGGTTTTTTTACGCGTAGAATCGCGAGTGGTTAGTTGTAAGTAGTGTAATAGTATAGTTTAGCGTTTAGTTGAAAAGTTTAATGTTAGATTTTGGGGTGAATAGGCTGCAGCCAATCAGGAAGCAGGACACCACTTGCGATCTCGTTTTTCCCGGTCGCAGGTATAAATATGTGTCGATTTCCGATTGTGAGGCAGTTCTATTCAGCCCTCGAATGAGGTGTTTGAATAAAAAAACATCTTGGAGAAGGCATCACCAGGTGCGAGTTCCAGTCTCACCAAACCCTATTCGACGTCGGTGGTGTACTTCGGTACCGGTACCTCCAACGGTAGCCGCCGCCCCCGTAACACTCAATGTTTTTTTTGTCATACTGAACATAATGAGATTGAAATTGACCGGCGTTTGTTCCACGTTCATTAGAAATCCTTAGGTAAAACAATTTCGATTTTTACTGTTAGTGGGCCATGATGAACACGAAAGTCTTTGTTGTAATTTGTTTTTAGATATTGTTGTCAATTTCAGAAAGTTCAAATGTGTTGTTTACTTTTAGTTCCAGAGCCCGAACCACAGGCGCGTGAAACAAAGTGATTCTCTAACTTAACATAACTAGATTACCACTCAGATAACTCCTTTAATAACTACCTGTCTTTTGGTTTGAGGCCGACAGCAGCTTGCGGTCATTTAAAAGCTATTTTGTCTCTGTTGACTTGAATTGACCAACACTGAGTAAGAACTGAAGACAAAAGGGCAAATAGAGGCATAGCGCCACGCCGAATGTTGGGGTTCTGAAAAGTGTCTTATCTTTATGTTGTGTTGCGCCCCCTTTGCGATTTCCGTTTCCGTCGTTCGCATCTAGCTATTTTAGACACCGGCAAGCCAAATTTCGGTATCTAGTGCTTTTGCTTTGTGCATGTTTGTAGGTTAGTTGCGCCTCGTTGCGTTTGCGCCCGCTAGATGTCCCGTCGCGATCGTTTCAAAATGGCTTCCAAAGAAAACGTTGCGTTGCTGTATATTTTATTATTGTTTGGATGTGCAAGCTTTTCCCATGATCGTCCTACCTTCTTCCGTTCTTTCTTCTTTTTTTTGTCTGCTTCCTGTACATGGTCTGACTCTATTCCTTTCCCTACTCTGCATTCTTCTACTCTATCTATTCCATCAGCTTCTTCCCCTTCGCATTTTCTACCTCGTCTTTGGGTTTTTTGTTCCATCCCATCTCTCTTCTTCCCAATTCTCCAGTTGCAATTTCCTCCAGAAGGATACATTTTTCTTTGTTGTCTTTTAATGTTTACTCCATCTTGCTTATTTTTGTCTTCATCTCTTTGCTATATGCTGTCACTATTTCTCCCCTTGTTAGTCCCACTCGCTTGTCTCGTTGCCGCGTGAATAAAACCGATCGCACCACGCCGTAAAATCGCGTCTCTCAACTCGCCGATAAAATACTCCTAGGAATCGGAACGGGATAATTCTTTCGGTCCGGTTATCATAAAATTTGCTCGCTGCAAACGAGACCACTCCCAGTTTTCGCTCTTGTAACCCCGAACCACGCCCTTCTCATCGCATCGTTTAAATGTAAGAATAAATGCTTAAAGTTGACGTATCGAGATAATTCTTTCACTCCGGTGATCGGGATGAGACCGCGCTCGGGGTCCCGTCGTTCCGGAGTTTGTGCGCTGCCCGGATTCACCGCCGTTCCTGGAGAATAGGACGCCGAATCACTGTTTCGTCACAAGCACCCTATAAAAAAGCGAACAGAAGCCAGTTTGTGATTCAGACCGTCCCAGTTGGTGATTCTGACAACAACCCTTCCAGTGGTGACCGTTCCTGTCTTTCGTTGGTATCTCTCTTCATCTTCTGCATGTTGCTGCATCCGTCGGTAATACAGGATTCTCCGGTCATTTCTTTCCACATGCATTACTTTCCATCCATCAATTTTTATTATTTCGTGCCAATGAGTTACGTTTTCTTGATTACATAACACTGGTACTTGAAGAACCCTAAAGAACGTGAAGAACTTGTAGACCCTAGAACCCGAAGAACCTAAAACACCTAAAGAACCTGCAGAATCTAAAGAACCGGAAGAACTCGAAGAACCTGGAGGAACCTGAAAAACCTAAAGAACAGTGTTTACAACATTTCGATTCTTTGTATGTAATATAATTTTAAGAATTATATCGCTGAATTTTTTTCTAAAATGTTCCGTCACTGGCATTTCTCTTTCCTTATGGTTGTCGTACACGTGCAAAGTGATGCTAACTTATGCAACAATTAATTAATTCCGCCAACAGTATTATTATCACATCTGTTACATTCTTTTTTACTTTGGTCGAAATCAGTGTTTGGAAGGCGCCGTAAAAATCTCCGCGAGCAGAATCCGGGAACAGTAAATCGGACAAGAGCCAACACGTCGGATGATGTATACCAAAGCGAGCTGCAGCAATAAAATTTGCATAATTAGTGATAGCAAGACTGCAGTGGTCTCAAATCTTGATGGTCACCGTGGGAAGAGCTCGCAACGACGCAAGAACGGACGGCCATATGGCCATTGTAAAAGAGTGCGGACGGACGATCGAAAAATTGCTCAACCGCCAATGCAATCGTTACGAAATAAAACACACGATCGACATTAATTATTATCATTGCATTAAAGAAATATTCTATTTTGTGCCAGCATAATGCAGAGAACGGTATATCGTCAGGCTTATTAAACCTGAAATATCGTTTGAAAATCTGGTTTAGTCGCATTCAGCTATTAGCGCTAGATGCAGCGGGATTGCAGAAAAACTTAATTTATGGATCCTTCGTTGCAAGACCGGCCGTCATAATTGCTTTATGCGGGGCTTTTTTCCGACGACCCGTTTTTGCCGATCCGAATTTGCATCGACCATTTTCTAATTAGCAGGTAGCTGTTGTACAACTTTCTACGTGATGCTACTCTTCTTCTCTGCAAAAATTGCTTTATTGCCACGATTACCATAAGTTTTTTTCTTTTCGGCATGATGGCGCTCCGCCTCAACTGCTTTATCGATGTTAACACGACTGCTTCGTCTCTAAAACAGAACATAACCAAATATTCAAAATTTAAAAACAGTTTTGAATGCAAAAAGTATTCATGGACTGCTTTAGGCTTGGGCGCCTCTTCAGTCGCTGTCGAGGACACATAATTATTAATTTTAATGTTTCTCAATTATACAGTTACAACATTTTATGACAACAACAACAACAACAAATAACAAGGAAAGAGAAATGCTAGTGACAGACAAACTATAAACTGAGGAACTAGGAACTGGGAAAGTTCGAAGAACTGGCAAGGAACTAGGAATAATTATTGAACAAGGATTTAAATAAATAATATGTGAAGAACTAGAAACTATGGAACTAGAAATTTAGATATCGTGCAAGAAGAGAAACTAGAAACTGTAAAGCTTGAATCCACGATTTAGGAACTGAGAAACTAAGAGTTTAAGAACTAGGAACTGGAAATTTAGGTTAGAATTTAAGACCTCAAGAACTAGGAACTGAGAGAACAATGAGAAACCAGAAAGTGCGGAACTACGTTCTGAAGAACTAGTAATTGAGAAACTTGGAACCAAATTGAGGAACTAGGATCTCAGTAACTAAGAACTGTAAAAGTAAGAAATCAAGACCTAGGAAACTTGGGACTGAAAAACTTAGACCCACTATCTAGAGAAACTATCTGAGAAACTAGGAGTTCAAGAACTAGTAACTAATAAATTAGGAATTGAAAAGCCAGGAACTGGGAATTTAGATTAGAATTTAAGACCTGAAGAAGTAGGAGCTGAGAAAGTAATGAGAAACCAGAAAGTGCGGAACTAGGTCCTGAAGCACTAGTAATTGGAACCAGATTGAGGAACTAGGATCTCAGGAACCAGGAATTGTAAAAGTAAAAAATCAAGACCTAGGAAACTAGGAACTGAGAAAATTAGATCCGATTATTTAGGAACTGAGGAACTAGGAACTTAGAAGCTAGAAATTGTAAAGCTTGAACTCACGATTTAGGAACTGAGAAACTAGGAGTTCAAGAACTAGTAACTGAGAAAATAGGAACTGATAAATTAGAAATCGAAAAACCAGGAACTGGAAATTTCGATTAGAATTTAAGACCTGAAGAAGTAGGAGCTGAGAAAGTAATGAGAAACCAGTAAGTACGGAACTGGGTCCTGAAGCATTAGTAATTGGAACCAAATTGAGGAATTAGGATCTCAGAAACTAGGAACTGTAAAAGTAAGGAATCAAGACCTAGGAAACTTGGAACTCAAAAACTTAGACCGACTATCTAGGAACTGAGGAACTAGAAACTTAGAAACTAGAAATTGTAAAGCTTGAACCCACGATTTAAGAACTGAGAAATTAGGAGTTCAAGAACTAGTAACTGAGAAAGTAGGAACTGATAAATTAGAAATTGAAAAACCAGGAACTGGAAATTTTAATTAGAATTTAAGACCTGAAGATCTAGGAGCTGAGGAAGTAATGAGAAACCAGGAAGTGCGGAACTAGGTCCTGAAGCACTAGTAATTGGAACCAAATTGAGGAATTAGGATCTCAGAAACTAGGAACTGTAAAAGTAGGAAATCAAGACCTAGGAAATTAGAAACTGAGAAACTTAGATCCGACTATCTAGGAACTGAAGAACTAGAAATTGTAAAGCTTGAACCTACGATTTACGAAAATTAGGAACTAGGAACTAAGGAACCAGAAATTATGTGAAGAACCAGACACTGGGGAATTAGGAATTGAAGAACTGGGAACTTAAGAACGACAAACTGAGGAGCTAGGAACTGATCAATTATGAACTGGCATACTAGAAATTGAGAATTTGGGTGTTTGCTAATTTAGAAACTAACAATTGAGAAATTTGGAACTGACGATTTAGGAACTACGAAACAGGAATTGAAAAACTAGGAACTAGGTACTGAAAAACTTGGCAAAGAGACACTCTACTGAGGAACTAGGAACTGTGAACTGGAACTGGGAAAGTTAGAAGAACTGGCAAAGAACTAGGAATTATTGAACAAGGATTTAAATAAATAATACGTGAAGAACTAGAAACTGGGGAACTGGAAATTTAGAAATCATGCAATTGAGAAGCTAGAAATTGTAAAGCTTGAACCCACGATTTACGAAAATTAGGAACTAGGAATTAAGGAACCAGAAATTATGTGAAGAACTAGACACTGGGGAATTGGGAATTGAAGAACTAGGAACTTAAGAACGAGAAACTGAGGAGCTAGGAACTGATAAATTATGAACAGGCATACTAGAAATTGAGAATTTGGGTGTTTGCTAATTTAGAAACTAACAATTGAGAAATTTGGAACTCACGAGTTAGGAACTACGAAACAGGCATTGAAAAACTAGGAACTAAGGAACTGGGAAACTAGGAACTGTGAACGGGAACTGGGAAAGTTAGAAGAACTGGTAAAGAACTAGGAATTATTGAACAAGGATTTAAATAAATAATACGTGAAGTGCTAGAAACTGTGGAACTGGGAATTTAGAAGTCACGCAATTGAGAAACTAGAAATTGTAAAGCTTGAACCCACGATTTACCGAAATTAAGAACTAGGAACTAGGGAACCAGGAATTATCTGAAGAACTAGACATTGAGGAATTAGGAATTGAAGAACTAGGAACTTAAGAACGAGAAACTGAGAAGCTAGGAACTGATCAATTATGAACTGGCAGACTAGAAATTGAGAATTTGGGTGTTTGCTAATTTAGAAACTAAGAATTGAGAAATTTGGAACTCACGAGTTAGGAATTACGAAACAAGCATTGAAAAACTAGGAACTAGGTACTGAAAAATTTGGCAAAGAGACACTGTACTGAGGAACTAGGAACTGTGACCTGGAACTGGGAAAATTAGAAGAACTGGTAAAGAACTAAGAATTATTGAACAAGGATTTAAATAAATAATACGTGAAGAGCTAGAAACTGGGGAACTGGGAATTTAGAAGTCATGCAATTGAGAAACTAGAAATTGTAAAGCTTGAACCCACGATTTACGAAAATTAGGAACTAGGAACTAAGGAACCAGAAATTATGTGAAGAACTAGACACTGGGGAATTAGGAATTGAAGAACTAGGACCTTACGAGCGAGAAACTGAGGAGCTGGGAACTGATAAATTATGAACTGGCATACTAGAAATTGAGAATTTGGGTGTTTGCTAATTTAGAAACTAACAATTGAGAAATTTGGAACTGACGATTTAGGAACTACGAAACAGGCATTGAAAAACTAGGAACTAGATACTGAAAAACTTGTCAAAGAGACACTCTACTGAGGAACTAGGAACTGTGAACTGGAACTGGGAAAGTTAGAAGAACTGGTAAAGAACTAGGAATTATTGAACAAGGATTTAAATAAATAATACGCGAAGAGCTAGAAACTGGGGAACTGGGAATTTAGAAGTCATGCAATAGAGAAACTAGAAATTGTAAAGTTTGAACTCACGATTTACGAAAATTAGGAACTAGGATCTAAGGAACCAGAAATTATGTGAAGAACTGGACACTGGGGAATTAGGAATTGAAAAACTAGGAGCTTAAGAACGAGAAACTGAGGAGCTAGGAACTGATAAATTATGAACTGGCATACTAGAAATTGAGAATTTGGGTGTTTGCTAATTTAGAAACTAACAATTGAGAAATTTGGAACTGACGATTTAGGAACTACGAAACAGGCATTGAAAAACTAGGAACTAGGTACTGAAAAACTTGGCAAAGAGACACTGTACTGAGGAGCTAGGAACTGTGAACTGGAACTGGGAAAGTTAGAAAAACTGGTAAAGAACTAAGAATTATTGAACAAGGATTTAAATAAATAATACGTGAAGAGCTAGAAACTGGGGAACTGGGAATTTAGAAGTCATGCAATTGAGAAGCTAGAAATTGTAAAGCTTGAACTCACGATTTACGAAAATTAGGAACTAGGAACTAAGGAACCAGAAATTATGTGAAGAACTGGACACTGGGGAATTAGGAATTGAAAAACTAGGAGCTTAAGAACGAGAAACTGAGGAGCTAGGAACTGATAAATTATGAACTGGCATACTAGAAATTGAGAATTTGGGTGTTTGCTAATTTAGAAACTAACAATTGAGAAATTTGGAACTCACGAGTTAGGAACTACGAAACAGGCATTGAAAAACTAGGAACTAAGAAACTGGGAAACTGGGAACTGTAAACGGGAACTGGGAAAGTTAGAAGAACTGGTAAAGAACTAGGAATTATTGAACAAGAATTTAAATAAATAATACGTAAAGAACTAGAAACTGGGGAACTGGGAAGTTAGAAGTCATGCAATTGAGAAGCTAGAAATTTACAGCTTGAACCCACGATTTACGAAAATTTGGAACTAGGAACTAAGGAACCAGAAATTATGTGAAGAACTGGACACTGGGGAATTAGGAATTGAAGAACTAGGAACTTAAGAACGAGAAACTGAGAAGCTAGGAACTGATCAATTATGAACTGGCAGACTAGAAATTGAGAATTTGGGTGTTTGCTAATTTAGAAACTAAGAATTGAGAAATTTGGAACTCACGATTTAGGAACTACGAAACAGGCATTGAAAAACTAGGAACTAGGTACTGAAAAATTTGGCAAAGAGACACTGTACTGAGGAACTAGGAACTGTGACCTGGAACTGGGAAAATTAGAAGAACTGGTAAAGAACTAGGAATTATTGAACAAGGATTTAAATAAATAATACGTGAAGAGGTAGAAACTGGGGAACTGAAAATTTAGAAGTTATGCAATTGTGAAGCTAGAAATTTAAAGCTTGAACCCACGATTTACGAAAATGTGGAACTAGGAACTAAGGAACCAAAAATTATGTGAAGAACTAGACACTGGGGAATTAGGAATTGAAGAACTAGGAACTTAAGTACGAGAAACTGAGAAGCTAGGAACTGATCAATTATGAACTGGCATACTAGAAATTGAGAATTTGGGTGTTTGCTAAGTTAGAAACTAACAATTGAGAAATTTGGAACTAACGATTTAGGAACTACGAAACAGGAATTGAAAAACTAGGAACTAGGTACTGAAAAACTTGGCAAAGAGACACTATACTGTGGAACTAGGAACTGTGAACTGGAACTGGGAAAGTTAGAAGAACTGGTAAAAAACTAGGAATTATTGAAAAAGGATTTAAATAAATAATACGTGAAGAACTAGAAACTGGGGAACTGGGAATTTAGATGTCATGCAATTGAGAAACTAGAAATTGTAAAGCTTGAACCCACGATTTACGAAAATTAGGAACTAGGAACCAAGGAACCAGAAATTATGTGAAGAACTAGACACTGGGGAATTAGGAATTGAAGAACTAGGAACTTAAGAACGAGAAACTTAGGAGCTAGGAACTGATAAATTATGAACTGGCAGACTAGAAATTGAGAATTTGGGTGTTTGCTAATTTAGAAACTAACAATTGAGAAATTTGGAACTCACGAGTTGGGAACTACGAAACAGGCATTGAAAAACTAGGAACTAAGGAACTGGGAAACTAGGAACTTTGAACTGGAACTGGGAAACTTAGAAGAACTGGTAAAGAACTAGGAATTATTGAACAAGGATTTAAATAAATAATACGTGAAGTGCTAGAAACTGTGGAACTATGAATTTAGAAGTCACGCAATTGAGAAACTAGAAATTGTAAAGCTTGAACCCACGATTTACGGAAATTAAGAACTAGGAACTAAGGAACCAGGAATTATGTGAAGAACTAAACAGAGGAATTAGGAATTGAAGAACTAGGAAGTTAAGAACGAGAAACTGAGGAGCTAGGAACTGATAAATTATGAACTGGCAGACTAGAAATTGAAAATTTGGGCGTTTGCTAATTTAGAAACTAACAATTGAGAAATTTGGAACTGACGATTTAGGAACTACGAAACACGCATTGAAAAACTAGGAACTAGGTATTGAAAAACTTGGCAAAGAGACACTGTCTTGAGGAACTAGAAACTGTGAACTGGAACTGGGAATTTATATACATATATTACATTTGAAAAACTAATAATAAAAAAAAACATTTTAGAAAAAGTATTGGCGGCATCGATTTAAAAATGACATTACATATATAGGTACAGAGAGACCAAATTTTGTTTTCTTCAGGGTCTTCTCGTTAGAAAAACTATAGGAATGTCAAAAAAGGGAGAGTGAATCAATGGTACATGACACATACATTTAATTCAGTCCACACTGTCTGAAATCATAAAAAAATATTGTATCGATCTCAGATCGCAAATTCAGTCTTCCCCCCCATTAATTACATTCTGCGAGAAATTAGAGGCAAGACCCCCGGAACAATAGATGATTTGGGCGACAAAGGCCGGATCCTCGGCGACATAATCGGATTATTCGCCGGAATCGAGTGTAGCGACATGCTCCGGTAATGAGCGCGAGTGATTCAATAAATACCTCGCGAGTCGAGTAGATAATAGCGTCGCTCCAGCATTCTGTTTTGTCCAGAACAATGACACTTATAACGACAAATTATGAAACAACTTCGTTAAAATTCCGCTGTCAGAATCGGCCGTAATTTATGCCTCCCGTTTTTCTCCAACTTCTTGAGCGAGCCATCGGTACACACGATCATTAATTATTGTGCTCGGCCTTCACTACAATATAATTCTTTTGTGATGTATTGTAATTAAATTTTTATAGTGCTTCGCATTTATTACGTTTATCGCGGGACCTCTTAAATTCTCGACGAGACGACCATTGTGTTGGAGAGGACGGCTTTACGATGCACGCCGTGATTGATGGATGACGATTCTCATCGGAGGTTTGGGAACTGCTGGGGTCGTGGGATTTCGAAAAAAGAAAATTCGTTTCTGGTTAGAAAATCGTCAGAGTTGAAATAGAAGACACAACTAAACACGTTTGTTTGTGGATCTCGTAATTCTCTACATTTTTTGGAACAAGTCGCTTCATGTCGATTTCAGTCGATTCGTCATTTGAAGTCGCTTCAACACGATTCCATCAGATGCTTCAAGTCGTTTCAAGTTGCTTCAAATAATTTCAAGTCGCTTCAAGCTGCGTTTGCGTCAAGTCGTTTCTATTCACGTCAAGTCATTTAAAGTCCCTTCATAAATAAATAAATAAATAAATAATGATTTATTGCCCAACAGAACAAGTTCACTTACAGAGCAACATTGAAGACAAAAAAAATATAACACATGAGAAAAAAAAAACAAAATTCGAATATACTATAACAAAATAAGTATAAAAAAGTCATGTTGGTTAAAGTCGTTTAAAGTAACTGAAGTCGCTTCAAGTCTGTTCAACTCATCTGGAATCTCTTCACTTCGCTACAAGTAGCGTCGCGTCATTTTTAAGTCCCTTCAAGTTGTTTAAACTTTATTTCACGGCGTTTCAAGTCGCTGTAAGTCATTTTAAGTAGCTTCAAAGACGCTTAAAATAGCTCAAGTCGTTTCAAAATTTGTAGTGTCATTTCAAAATGCTACGCGTCAGTTTAGGACCTTTCAATTCGCTTCAAGTCGCTTCAAAACTTGCTGCGTCATCTAAATTTGCCACAAATTGCTTCAAATAATTTCAAGTGGCTTCAATTTCCTTAAAGTCATTTTAAGCAGCTTCAAGTTGATCTGAAGTCGCTTCAGTCTGCTGCAAATCATTTCAATCCTCTCCCTGTCACTCCAAATTATTTCAAGTTACCCGAGTCGATTGAAGTCGCTTCAACTTAATTTCAAGGCATTTCAGGTCGCTGCAAGTCATTTCAACTAGCTTCAACTTTTTAAAGTCGCTATAGGTTATTTTTAAGTTATTTTAAGTTATTTGAAGTCTCTCCAATTCGTTCCAATTCTCAATCGCGTTGTGCAATCTTAATTTTTTAAGTAGCTTCAAGTCATTTCAAGTCGCTTCAGGTTGCTTAAACTCATTTCAACTCAATTCTAGTCCCTTCAAGTCACTTTCTGTCGACTTGTCATTCGAAGTTGCTTGAAATAATGTTAACTGGCTTCAAGTCATTTCAAGTGGCAGCAATTCGCTTCAAGTCGCTTCATGTCACTTCATGTCACTTGCGACATTCAGGATCACTTTAAGTCATTTCAAGTCTATTCAAGTTCATTTGAAGTCGCTTCAGTTTGCTGCAAGTCATTTCAATTTTCTTTCGGTCGATCCAAGTCATTTCAAGTCGCATCATGTCATTTTATAGAGCTTCAAGTCATTTCAAGTTGGCACAAAAAGTCCATTGGAGTCTCTCCAATTCGATTCTAGTAGCATCGGGTCATTTCAACTTGCTTCAAGTCGCGTTGCGTCATCTTAATTTTTAAGTAGCTTTAAGTCATTTCAAGTCGCTTCAGGTCGCTTAAACTGATTTCAAGTTATTTAAAGTGGCTTCAAGTCGATTCAAGTCCCTTCAACTTAATTTCAAGGCGTTTCAGGTCGCTGCAAGTCATTTCAACTAGCTGCAAGTTGTTTAAAGTTACTTTGGGTCATTTATAAGTCACTTCATGTTGATTCAACGCGTTGCTTCAAGTCAATTCTAATCCCTTTAAGTCACTTTCTGTCGACTTGTCATTTGAAATCGCTTCAGTTTGCTGCAAGTCATTTCAATTTTCTTCTGGTCGATCCAAGTCATTTCAAGCCGCATCATGTCATTTTATAGCGCTTCAAGTCATTTCAAGTTGGCACAAAAAGTCCTCTGGAGTCTCTCCAATTCGATTCGAGTACCATCGGGTCATTTCAAGTTGCTTCAAGTCGCGTTGCGTCATCTTAATTTTTAAGAGTACCATCAAGTCATTTCAACTTTCAAGTTCTTTAAAGTCGCTTTAGGTCATTTTTATGTCGCTTTATGTTGATTCAACTCGTTACTTCATATTATTTTAAGTCAATTCTAGTCCCTTCAAGTCACTTTCTGTCGACTCGTCATTCGAGGTCGCTTGAAATAATGTTAAGTGGCTTCAAGTCATTTCAAGTGGCAGCAATTCGCTTCAATTAGCTTCATGTCACTCGCGTCATTTAGGATCACTTCAAGTCCCTTCCAGACACTTCAAGGCGATTCAAATTGCTTCAAGGGTTCAAATCGCTTCAAGTCATTGAAAGTCTCTTTTAGCTGCGTTGCGTCATTTCAAGTCGATTCAAGTTCATTTGAAGTCGCTTCAGTTTGCTGCAAATCATTTCAATTCTCTTCCGGTCGATCCAAGGAATTTCAAGTCGCATCACGTCATTTTAGGAGGCTTCAAGTCAATTTCAGCCGATTCGTCATTTTTTGAAGTCGCTTCAACCAATTTCAGGTAGCTTCAAAGGGCTTAAATTTGCTTCAAATTGCTTCATGTCGGTCGCATCATTTAGGGTCGCTTCAACACGATTCCATCATTTCAAGTTATTTGAAGTGGCTTCAAGTTGCTTGAAATTAATTTCAAGGCTTTTCAGGTCGCTGCAAGTCATTTCAACTAGCTTCGAGTTGTTCAAGATCGCTTTAAGTCATTTTTAAGTCGCTTCATGTTGATTCAACTTGTTGCTTCAACTTATTTCAATTCAATTCTATTCCCTTCAAGGCACTTTCCGTCGACTTGTCATTTGAAGTCGCGTCAAATAATTTTAAGTGACTTCAAGTCATTTCAAGTGGCTGCAATTCGCTTCAAACCGCTTCATCTCACTCGCGTCATTTAGGGTCACTTCAAGTCCCTTCGACACAATTCCCGACGTTTCAAGATGATTCCAGTTACTTCAATTCGGTTCACATGGTTTTAAAACATTTCAGGTAGCTTCAATTCGCTTCAAATCATTTCAAGTCGCATTATGTTATTTTATAGCGCTTCAACTTGCTTCAAGTTATTTCAAGTTGGCACAAAAGTCCTTTGGAGTCTCTCCAATTCAATTCGAGTGGCGTCGCCTCATTTCAAGTTGCTTCAAGTCGCGTTGCGTCATCTTAATTTTTTAAGTAGCTTCAAGTCATTTATAGTCGATTCAAGTCGCTTCGACTTAATTTGAAGACGTTTCAGGTCGCTGCAAGTCATTTCAACTAGCTTCAAGTTATTTCAAGTCAATTCTAGTCCCTTCGAGTCACTTTCTGCCGACTTGTCATTTGAAGTCGCTTCGGTTTGCTGCAAGTCATTTCAATTTTCTTCCGGTTGATCCAAGTCATTTCAAGTCGCATCATGTCATTTTACAGCACTTCAACTCGCTTCAAGTCATTTCAAGTTGGCACAAAAAGTTCTTTGGAGTTTCTCAAATTCGATTCGTGATTCATGTCCGTCGCATAATTTAAGTCGCTTGAAGTCGTTTAAAATAACTCAAGTCGCTTCAAGTCTGTTCAACTCATCTGGAATCTCTTCACTTCAAGTAGCGTCGCGTCTCGTTCTTTCAAGTCGCGTTGCTTAATTTTTTATTCGCTTCAAGTCTCTTAAACTCATTTCAAGTCATTTGAAGTCGATTCAAGTCTCTTAGACTCTATTTCAAGGCATTTCAGGTCGCTGCAAGTCATTTTAAGTAGCTCAAATCTTATACATAGCGTCATTTCAAATCGCTATCCGTCAGTTTAGGATTTTTCAATTCGCTTCAAGTCATTTTAAATTGCTTCAAGTCGCTTCAAAAGTTGCGGCATGAACTAATTTTGCTACAAGTTTCTTCAAGTAATTTCAAATGACATCAATTCGGTTCAAGTTGCTTAGACATGATTCCAGACGCTTCAAGTCGATTCCAGTTACTTAAAGTCGGTTCAAATCGCTTTAAGTCATTTTAAGTGGCTTCGATTCGCTTCAAGTTATTTGAAGTAGCTTCTAGTTCCGTTAAGTCATTTCGAGTTCATTTGAAGTCGCTTCAGTTTGCTGCAAGTCATTTCAATTTTCTTCCGGTCGATCCAAGTCATTTCAAGTCGCATCATGTCATTTTATAGCGCTTGAAGTTATTTCGAGTTGGCACAAAAAGTCCTTTGGAGTCTCTCCAATTCGATTCGAGTAGCATCGCCTCATTTCAAGTTGCTTCAAGTCACGTTGCATCATCTTAATTTTTAAGTAGCTTCAAGTCATTTCAAGTCGCTTCAGGTCGCTTAAAATCATTTCAAGTTATTTGAAGTCGCTTCGAGTCGATTCAAGTCGCTTCAACTTAATTTCAAGGCGTTTCAGGTTGCTGCAAGTCATTTCAACTAGCTTCGAGTTGTTTAAAGTTACTTTGGGTCATTTATAAGTCACTTCATGTTGATTCAACGCGTTGCTTCAAGTCAATTCTAATCCCTTTAAGTCACTTTCTGTCGACTTGTCATTTGAAATCGCTTCAGTTTGCTGCAAGTCATTTCAATTTTCTTCTGGTCGATCCAAGTCATTTCAAGCCGCATCATGTCATTTTATAGCGCTTCAAGTCATTTCAAGTTGGCACAAAAAGTCCTTTGGAGTCTCTCCAATTCGATTCGAGTAGCGTCGCCTCATTTCAAGTTGCTTCAAGTCACGTTGCATCATCTTAATTTTTAAGTAGCTTCAAGTCATTTCAAGTCGCTTCAGGTCGCTTAAAATCATTTCAAGTTATTTGAAGTCGCTTCGAGTCGATTCAAGTCGCTTCAACTTAATTTCAAGGCGTTTCAGGTTGCTGCAAGTCGTTTCAACTAGCTTCGAGTTGTTTAAAGTTACTTTGGGTCATTTTTAAGTCACTTCATGTTGATTCAACGCGTTGCTTCAAGTCAATTCTAATCCCTTTAAGTCACTTTCTGTCTTGAAATCGCTTCAGTTTGCTGCAAGTCATTTCAATTTTCTTCTGGTCGATCCAAGTCATTTCAAGTCGCATCATGTCATTTTATAGCGCGTCAAGTCATTTCA
Source organism: Diaperis boleti (assembly GCA_963583935.1). Taxonomy (NCBI): domain Eukaryota; kingdom Metazoa; phylum Arthropoda; class Insecta; order Coleoptera; family Tenebrionidae; genus Diaperis; species Diaperis boleti. Next base: position 58,280,734 of record OY757246.1, read on the forward strand.
AGTTGGCACAAAAAGTCCTTTGGAGTCTCTCCAATTCGATTCGAGTAGCATCGGGTTATTTCAAGTTGCGTCAAGTCGCGTTGCGTCATCTTAATTTTTAAGAGTACCATCAAGTCATTTCAACTTTCAAGTTCTTTAAAGTCGCTTTAGGTAATTTTTAAGTCGCTTCATGTTGATTCAACTCGTTGCTTCATATTATTTTAAGTCAATTCTAGTCCCTTCAAGTCACTTTTTGTCGACTCGTCATTCGAGGTCGCTTGAAATAATGTTAAGTGGCTTCAAGTCATTTCAAGTGACAGCAATTCGCTTCATGTCACTCGCGTCATTTAGGATCACTTCAAGTCCCTTCCAGACGCTTCAAGTCGATTCAAATCGCTTCAAGTCATTGAAAGTCTCTTTTAGCTGCGCTGCGTCATTTCAAGTCGATTCAAGTTCATTTGAAGTCGCTTCAGTTTGCTGAAAATCATTTCAACTCTCTTCCGGTCGATCCAAGGAATTTCAAGTCGCATCACGTCATTTTAGGACGCTTCAAGTCAATTTCAGGCGATTCGTCATTTTTTGAAGTCGCTTCAACCAATTTCAGGTAGCTTCAAGGGGCTTAAATTCGCTTCAAATCGCTTCATGTCGGTCGCATAATTTAAGTCGTTTAAAGTAACTGAAGTCCCTTCAAGTCTGTTCAACTCATCTGGAGTCTCTTCACTTCAAGTAGCGTCGCGTCTTTTTCTTTCAAGTCGCGTTGCGTCATTTTTTATTTGCTTCAAGTCTCTTAAACTCATTTCAAGTCATTTGAAGTCGATTCAAGTCTCGTAGACTTTATTTCAAGGCATTTCAGGTCGCTGCAAGTCATTTTAAGTAGCTCAAGTCGTTTCAAATCTTGTAGCGTCATTTCAAATCGCTACTCCTTAGTGTAGGACTTCAGTTCGCTTCAAGTCATTTCAAATCCCTTCAAGTCGCTGCAAAACTTGCTGCGTGATCTAAATTTGCTTTAAGTCGATTCCAGTTACTTAAAGTCGGTTCAAATTGCTTTAAGTCATTTCAAGTGGCTTCGATTCGCTTCAAGTCATTTGAAGTAGCTTCTAATTTCGTTAAGTCATTTCAAGTTCATTTGAACTCTCTTCAGTTTGCTGCGTCGTCATTTTATAGTTGATGCAAGTCGCTTCAACTTTATTTCAAGGCGTTTCAGCTCACTGCAAGTCATTTCAACTAGCTTCAAGTTCTTTAAAGTCGCTTTAGGTAATTTTTAAGTCGCTTCATGTTGATTCAACTTGGTGTTTGAAGTTATTTAATGTCGCTTCTAGTTGCGTTGCGTCATTTCAAGTGGATGCAATTTCATTTGAAGTCGCTTCAGTTTGCTGCAAGTCATTTAAATTTTCTTTAGGTCGATCCAGTAGCTTCAACTCGCATTGTGTCATTTGTATTCCATCGGCTTTCTGTATTCTTATGATTCTCTACATTCTGCATACATTTTTTTAATAAACTTTTTTAGTTTTTTATACGGATCAGTTCCTTCCCGAGCTTTCAATAACCAGAAAATTGAGTTCCTCGCGAACAGTATTAGCAGATAGAATCCTCGTTGCGTAACGTTAATTGCAGGTAGTATTATGAGTGCAACAATGGCCAATTAAAAGAAACAATCAGTCGATCTTGTAGTCCGTCGTCGGGGCAAGCAACATGTGCGTGCTCGCCGAGCCGCACGTCGAAAAAATCCAAACAATACCCGAGTGATTATTAATTGCAAACAAGTTCATAATTCCATTCGTTTTACGGCGCAATAAACAATTATTAACGGCAATTAAAATCTTGAAAAATCAACCATTAATCGCTGATTTACATCTACAATGTTTCATCCCGGATGCAGCGACGACGATGGATGATCTTCGCGCGATTCGCCGTAATTCAGACTGGATTCGGATGGTTTACGGTAGTTTGGAGGTTGGGCGGATCAGATGGGAACGTTTATGGGACGATAAACTCGATTTTATGACAGTTTAAATCTTAAATGACGCGCCGGTTTTGGTGGAAACCCAGTTTGTTGTTATTTATTTTATTGTTGGCGGTATTAGTTTGCTTGGAACACGGCCGGAGAAAAATTATTAGGCTGTGTTAGATCGAGCGAAAGATTTCGTATCGAATCTAGGCTGTTGACATCCGATACAAAGAAGTTTGGAAAAAGGTGATGAGATTGAGGGCTAATTTATGAAAGCCGTTATGCTGATTCCGAATCCGAAAACCAAAATAAATTTTGACACTTGGTTTTACTTAAAATGGAGCTAAAACATAAGAATCGAGAGGGTGTTTCCAATAGAGACGTGGGCGTTAGTTCAGTGGGTCAACCAATCGTCTTTACTGCGTCGATCGGTACTTACTGTTTATTAGGGTTTGCCGTAAATTATTGAGATTCAGACAACTGCCTTTAATTGTTACCATCTCCATGATTATTATACAATGTGTTGTTTGCATCGGACTATTATATTACAGAAATTTCCATTTTCTAGATGAAAACGTGTTTTACACGAGTTGCCTACAACATTTTTTCTAAGACGACGTTTCTTTCAAAATTCACTTTCCGTCCTCCACGAACCATCCGAGCGAATCCTTGGCCACCGCAGCAGGAAACCAATAACCGTTCGATAATCTTTTGTTGAAATTATGCAATAACACAGAATAATCACCGTGCGATCAGCTTCCTTGGGAAGTCACCCGACTATTACCTCACATGTAAACACCGACGATGGAAGGAACTCGGCCATTACGACTGATCGGAGGGACAAAAAGCATTAATTAAAGTGTCTTGTTTTTCAACAAAGCCTCGACGACGAGGTGCGAGCGCCGATAAAAATGCTCATAAAGTTCCGAGGAGACTGGCTCTGTGGCGAAGATGTTTACCGCTAGAGCGCCAATTAAATAACTTCATTAACCGGCCTAATCAACTTGTCATACGGGAATCAATCTGGGCGAGCGGTCGAGAGATGAAGATATCGGTGTTGCCGCCGAGGTTCTCGCGGACAATTGTCGTTCTCCGTTTCGGAAAGAAGTATTTCGAAAATAATTAAAAAATTGTTAACTAGATGTTAGATCTGAGGATAGTGGGATTTAATTAAAACGTCTTCATCCGGCCTTTCCTCTTGTCTTTTCTGATAGCAACGACCGACAGTAATGAGCAACCATTTTAATAGTCTTGGTGACGTCTTTCAATTATGGAAACATCTTGATGTGACCACTCGGTATATATTTTTTGTGTAAGTTGTTATCTTTTCGTTTTCTCCGTTTGAAGATGGATACTACAATCAACAATCGAAGAAGTCGAGGACCAACCGAGGCCCAACGGCAACCACATTCCACCTTCTGGGGCCAAAACAATTCTCCCACGTCCGACGTTCAGTTTCCATTTTCAAAGCCGAAAACTTTCACCATTATCTTAATTTATATGGCCATAATCGGAATCCGAAACTGAAATAGAATGGCCATCAATATAACTGTCGGTCAACCGGTTTGAAATTTTACTAAATACATTTAGATAATTTAAATTGACATTCTTTTAATACTAAACGATATCGTGGATCCTCGGAGCGTTTTGTTTTTATTGTACGAGTCGTCGAATCGATACTGGTTTATAATTTAATTTACATATTTCGTGAAAGGCACAGATTAAAGACCGCGATAAGCCGCCGTTGTTGTCGACGTAAAGCACCGGGCCATTTAGGAAGTATCCACCTGTAAACCCAGATTTACGTCCACTCGCTTTGAAGGAAGTCGCGCTGATGGATGCCCTTAATGTACGAAGAAGACTCGTAATTAGTCGTTACTACAACTTTCCTTTTTGGTCGGCTTTATCCACATTCTCGGCCGTTTTGTTACCTTATCGCGGTACTAATTGCGACATGCATTCTCGCTAATTTTTTGGTTCTAATTCGAAAAGTAATTGTCGCTCATCGTTCGCTCTCCCTTCACTTCTTGGTCGCGCAACAAAACCATTGTAACTGTTGTTGACACTGGCGTCGTCACAATGGGCCGAGTATTGACACGATTCACGGATCTGCGGTGATGGAGAGCTCTCGAGGTTCTCGAGGACCTTAAGCACCTGAAGTGACTGTAATTCAGCTACCATTGTCGCCGGACCGAACGGAGAAAGTACCGGGTTTGATGTGCCAGCAGGTGCCACCAAAAGTTTCCGCAATTAGCAGTTATGATAATAATCCGTGAGGTTTTTTTTGGTTTATTGTAAAAACCGCCACATTTGCCTTTTGCGCAGAACTGTCAACTTCATCGTCATAGAAAAAAAAGCAATAATTATTCTAATTTTATTACACCCCCCATTCGGTGGACGGACATAATTGGGTCCGGTAGCCGGGACCCGGTTGCGTGTCTTCGGCTAATGAACGCGCGTCCTCGTCCTCTCCGAGCGATAATTTTTATTGTCACGGCGAAGAAGTAACAGCGGGATAGGGTTCTGGCTCTTTCGTCTTATTGTGTGGAAAGAAACGGCGTCATCGATCATCCCGCGGGTTCTTGCACCACGTCGACAGGACGTGTTTCTCTCGTCGAGCGGCGGGGGGCCTCGCTGCCCCCGGTACACGTACACACGCCGCTGCAGACGAGGACGATACGTGCTGCTTGTCTTTCTAATTTAATGTTCGTTCGCGCATAACGTATCTCCCAGCGAGGGGCGAGTGCCTACACGCGGGTTAAATGATTGTCTTCGGCGACGATCGGAGGAGCAAGAGGCAAGAAGCAGGAGTGTTGTGTTGTAGAGAGACGAGGGCGGTCCCGAAGACTCGAAGAGCTGCGAGCGTTTGGGAGCAAATGGGACGAAGTCAAGTCAAATCTCAAGTCAAGTCAAGTCATCAGTTCAAAGCAGTGAATACAATGTTGGTATCCATCACCTCACCTTAATAGTAAAAAACACTTTACCGTTCTCGATGAGCTACCATTACAACGAGCCGATCACGGTAGTGTTTATGAAAATGAAGCGTCTCTCTCGCCCATACTTAACCCAGTAATAAGTACAATTCCCAGGAGATAATTGCCCAAACACGCGGCGCGGCCGTAACGGTTCTTAATTTCTCGTATAGAATCGGTTTAATAGCTTTAATAAGACGAGCGAAAAAAGCGGCCTTTATTTATCCAGCGGAAAAGCGCAATTTCGATTGTTGACTTTTTTGTCCGTGGCATCAGCGATGACAAAGGATTAGTTGCCGAGTTGGCTAATGTAAATGTTTTAGATATTTGCGGAGGGTCGAGATGGTGAAACTGGCCGCGACCATTAGTACCCATCACACTCACAATGCCGTCCGGACATTCCCAACTAATAGACTGACCACCTAACAGATTGCGCCACTCGCATTCTTCTTGTTTATGCGAGCCGACGCACATTTGTTATGGGACTTATTGTGTGGAAGAGTCGTTCCTCCCGTCGCGAATCTGCATCCATGCCGGTGCCGAATTAAAACAGATGCTCCCGATTCCCGAAACAATTACCGGCGCGCCCCCTCGAACCAAGGAGCGTCGAACGTTTCAATTACCGGGAGCATTTATCTTGGACAAAGTTTCGAAATGACAACTCGGTTTATCGAGACATTCGATTACAAGTTTTCCCGCAGCCTCGACAATAATTAATAGATGTCGCTCCGGAAGCCATAATCCTCGTCCCATTAAATATACAAGAGCCGGAGGAAAAAGACGAATTCGTCGCGGAACGCGCTCGACTTGCTCCCTTGTGACCGCTTCCGGCTGGGGACGGGGACACAATGGGGGTATTGATCGGGGGTGCATGCGGAATATTAATCGCCAATATCCTTGCTGGAATTGCTAAGTGGTGTGTTAGGGTGCCGGGGTGACGAAGTCGTCGAGAGGTGATGATGGGTCCTTCGATTCTAATCATTGTTCTTTGAGTTGCTTTTCGGGTCTGAGCGCGTTCGTTCGGGTCTTGGGTCAGGTCAAGTTTCAGAAAATCGATGCTTTTTCATTATTATTCATCTTGTACTCTCTGTTGTCTTCAATGTGTCAAATCATTCTTGTTGTCATATATCACGTTTGACAAACATTAAATTAGGGTGCGTTTTTTTAAATATCTAAAAAAATTACATCTTTAACATGTTTCCCGGACAGTGTTGTCTTGAAAAAGTATCATATCAGCTGACTCTGTTGTCAGAAAGTTTGTTTGACAACATTAGATTTAGGTGCGTTTTTATAACTGATAACCATTCCAATTAAAAATTTCTAAAAAAATTTATCCTCTGAAAAATCACTTTTCTGATATCTTTAACTTGTTTCCCGGACAGTGTTCTATCGAAAAAGTGACATATCAGCTGATTATGTTGTCAGATATTACGTTTGACGTTTTTTTGTTATCTTTACCATATCTCCCGGACAGTGTTTAATAGAAAAAGTGTCATATCAGTTGATTCTATTGTCAGAAAATCCGTTTGACAACATTAGATTTAAGTACATTTTCATAATTGACAAACATCCCAAATAAAAATTTCAAAAAAATTTACCTTCTATAAAGACATCTTTATGACACCTTTAACATGTTTCCCGGACAGTGTTGAATCGAAAAAGTGTCATATCAGCAGATTCTGTTGTCAGAGATTACGTTTGACAACATTTAATTTGGATGCGCTTTTAAAACTGATACACATCCCAATAAAAAAATTCTAAAAAAATTACCTTCTGAAGAAGCATTTTTCTGATATCTTTAACATGTTTTTCTAACATTGTTCCATCCAAAAAGTGACATATCAGCTCATTCTGTTGTCAGAAAATTAACTTGACAACATTAGATATAGGTGCGTTTTCATAACTGATAAACATCTCAAATAAAAATTTCTAAAAAAATTATCTTCTGAAGAAGCATTTTTCTGATATTTTTAGCATGTTTCAGTGACATTGTTTAATCCAAAACGTGACATATCCGCTGATTCTGTTGTCAGAAAATTCGTTTGACAGCATTAGTTTTAGGCGAGTCTTCTTAACTGCTAAACATCTCAAATAAAAATTTCTAAAACACTTAAGTTTTCAAAAATTATTTCTCTGATATCTTTAACATGTTTATACCTGACATTGTTTCATCGAAAAAGTGACATATCAGCTGATTCTTTTGTTAGAAAATTAACTTGACAAGATTAGATTTAGGTGCGTTTTCATAACTGATAAACATTCCAAATAAAAATTACTAAAAAATTTACTATCTGAAGGAGCATTTTTCTGATATCTTTAACATGTTTCCCTGACATTGTTCAGTACAAAAAGTGACATATCAGCTGATTCTGTTGTCAGACAATTTATTTGACAACATTAGATTTAGGTACGTTTTCATAACTGATAAACACCTCAAATAAAAATTTCTAAAAAATTTACCTTCTGAAGAAGCATTTTTCTGATATCTTTAACCTGTTTACCTGAGAGTGTTCAATCCAAAAAGTGACATATCATCTGATTCTGTTGTCAGAAAATTAATTTGACAACATTAGATTTCGGTGCGTTTTCATAACTGATTAACATCCCAATTAAAAATTTCTAAAAAATTTACCTTCTGAAGAAGCATTTTTCTGATATCTTTAACCTGTTTACCTGAGAGTGTTCAATCCAAAAAGTGACATATCATCTGATTCTGTTGTCAGAAAATTAATTTGACAACATTAGATTTCGGTGCGTTTTCATAACTGATAAACATCCCAATTAAAAATTTCTAAAACATTTACGTTCTCAAAAAACATTTCTCTGATATCTTTAACATGTTTCCCGGATAGTGTTGAATCAAAAAAGTGTCATATCAGCAGATTCTGTTGTCAGAGATTACGTTTGACAACATTTAATTTGGATGCGCTTTTAAAACTGATACACATCCCAATAAAAAAATTCTAAAAAAATTACCTTCTGAAGAAGCATTTTTCTGATATCTTTAACATGTTTTTCTAACATTGTTCCATCCAAAAAGTGACATATCAGCTCATTCTGTTGTCAGAAAATTAACTTGACAACATTAGATATAGGTGCGCTTTCATAACTGATAAACATCTCAAATAAAAATTTCTAAAAAAATTATCTTCTGAAGAAGCATTTTTCTGATATTTTTAGCATGTTTTAGTGACATTGTTTAATCCAAAACGTGACATATCCGCTGATTCTGTTGTCAGAAAATTCGTTTGACAGCATTAGTTTTAGGCGAGTCTTCTTAACTGCTAAACATCTCAAATAAAAATTTCTAAAACACTTAAGTTTTCAAAAATTATTTCTCTGATATCTTTAACATGTTTATACCTGACATTGTTTCATCGAAAAAGTGACATATCAGCTGATTCTTTTGTTAGAAAATTAACTTGACAAGATTAGATTTAGGTGCGTTTTCATAACTGATAAACATTCCAAATAAAAATTACTAAAAAATTTACTATCTGAAGGAGCATTTTTCTGATATCTTTAACATGTTTCCCTGACATTGTTCAGTACAAAAAGTGACATATCAGCTGATTCTGTTGTCAGACAATTTATTTGACAACATTAGATTTAGGTACGTTTTCATAACTGATAAACATCTCAAATAAAAATTTCTAAAAAATTTACCTTCTGAAGAAGCATTTTTCTGATATCTTTAACCTGTTTACCTGAGAGTGTTCAATCCAAAAAGTGACATATCATCTGATTCTGTTGTCAGAAAATTAATTTGACAACATTAGATTTCGGTGCGTTTTCATAACTGATTAACATCCCAATTAAAAATTTCTAAAAAATTTACCTTCTGAAGGAGCATTTTTCTGATATCTTTAACCTGTTTACCTGAGAGTGTTCAATCCAAAAAGTGACATATCATCTGATTCTGTTGTCAGAAAATTAATTTGACAACATTAGATTTCGGTGCGTTTTCATAACTGATAAACATCCCAATTAAAAATTTCTAAAACATTTACGTTCTCAAAAAACATTTCTCTGATATCTTTAACATGTTTCCCGGATAGTGTTGAATCAAAAAAGTGTCATATCAGCAGATTCTGTTGTCAGGGATTACGTTTGACAACATTAAATTTGGGTGCGTTTTTAAAACTGGTGCAAATGTCAATTAAAAATTTCTAAAAAAATTACCTTCTGAAGAATAATTTTTCTGATGTCTTTAGCACGTCTCCCCGACAGTGCTAAATCGAAAAAGTGTCATATCAGCTGATTGTGTTGTCAAAGAATTCGTTTGACAACATTAGATTTAGGTGCGTTTTCATAACTGATAAACATTCCAATTAAAATTTAAAAAAAATTACCTTCTGAAAAATCATTTTTCTGATGCCTTTAGCATGTCTCCTGAACACTGTTGAATCTACAAAAGTGTCATATCAGCGGATCCTGTTGTCAGAAAACACGATTGACAATAATTGATTTGAGTGAGTCCGAACAAATTATAAACATTCCAATTAAAAATTTCTAAAAAATTTACCTTCTGCAAAAGCATTTTTCTGATGTCTTTAGCATGTCTCCCGGACAGTGTTGAATCGAAAAAGTGTCATAACACCTGATTCTGTTGTCAAAAAATTTGTTTGACAACATTAGATTTAGGTGCGTGTTCATAACTGAAAAACATTCCAATTAAAATTTAAAAAAAATTACCTTCTGAAAAATCATTTTTCTGATGTTTTTAGCATATCTCCTGAAGACTGTTGAATCTAAAAAGTGTCATATCAGCGGATTCTGTTGTCAGAAAACACGATTGACAATAATTGATTTGAGTGAGTCCGAACAAATTATAAACATTCCAATTAAAAATTTCTAAAAAATTTACCTTCTGCAAAAGCTTTTTTCTGATGTTTGTAGCATGTCTCCCGGACAATGTTGAATCGAAAAAATGTCATAACACCTGATTCTGTTGTCAAAGAACTCGTTTGACAACATTAGATTTAGGTACGTTTTCATAACTGATAAACATCTCAAATAAATAATTTAAAAAAATGTACCTTCTGAAAAATCATCTTTCTGACACCTTTAACATGTTTACCGGACAGTGTTTCCTTGAAAAAGTGTCATATAAGCTGATTCTGTTGTCAGAAAGTTCGTTTGACAACATTAGATTTAGGTGCGTTTTTATAACTGATAAGCATCCCAAATAAAAATTTCTACAAAATTTACCTTCTGAAGAAGCATTTTTCTGATATCTTTAACCTGTTTACCTGACATTGTTCAATCCAAAAAGTGACATATCATCTGATTCTGTTGTCAGAAAATTAATTTGACAACATTAGATTTCGGTGCGTTTTCATAACTGATAAACATCCCAATTAAAAATTTCTAAAACATTTACGTTCTCAAAAAACATTTCTCTGATATCTTTAACATGTTTCCCGGATAGTGTTGAATCAAAAAAGTGTCATAGCAGCAGATTCTGTTGTCAGGGATTACGTTTGACAACATTAAATTTGGGTGCGTTTTTAAAACTGATGCAAATGTCAATTAAAAATTTCTAAAAAAATTACCTTCTGAAGAATAATTTTTCTGATGTCTTTAGCACGTCTCCCCGACAGTGCTAAATCGAAAAAGTGTCATATCAGCTGATTGTGTTGTCAAAGAATTCGTTTGACAACATTAGATTTAGGTGCGTTTTCATAACTGATAGACATTCCAATTAAAATTTAAAAAAAATTACCTTCTGAAAAATCATTTTTCTGATGCCTTTAGCATGTCTCCTGAACACTGTTGAATCTAAAAAGTGTCAGATCAGCGGATCCTGTTGTCAGAAAACACGATTGACAATAATTGATTTGAGTGAGTCCGAACAAATTATAAACATTCCAATTAAAAATTTCTAAAAAATTTACCTTCTGCAAAAGCATTTTTCTGATGTCTTTAGCATGTCTCCCGGACAGTGTTGAATCAAAAAAGTGTCATAACACCTGATTCTGTTGTCAAAAAATTCGTTTGACAACATTAGATTTAGGTGCGTGTTCATAACTGAAAAACATTCCAATTAAAATTTAAAAAAAATTACCTTCTGAAAAATCATTTTTCTGATGTCTTTAGCATATCTCCTGAACACTGTTGAATCTAAAAAGTGTCATATCAGCGGATCCTGTTGTCAGAAAACACGATTGACAATAATTGATTTGAGTGAGTCCGAACAAATTAGAAACATTCCAATTAAAAATTTCTAAAAAATTTACCTTCTGCAAAAGCTTTTTTCTGATGTTTGTAGCATGTCTCCCGGACAATGTTGAATCGAAAAAATGTCATAACACCTGATTCTGTTGTCAAAGAACTCGTTTGACAACATTAGATTTAGGTACGTTTTCATAACTGATAAACATCTCAAATAAATAATTCAAAAAAATGTACCTTCTGAAAAATCATCTTTCTGACACCTTTAACATGTTTACCGGACAGTGCTTCCTTGAAAAAGTGTCATATAAGCTGATTCTGTTGTCAGAAAGTTCATTTGACAACATTAGATTTAGGTGCGTTTTTATAACTGATAAGCATCCCAAATAAAAATTTCTACAAAATTTACCTTCTGAAGAAGCATTTTTCTGATATCTTTAACCTGTTTACCTGACATTGTTCAATCCAAAAAGTGACATATCATCTGATTCTGTTGTCAGAAAATTAATTTGACAACATTAGATTTCGGTGCGTTTTCATAACTGATAAACATCCCAATTAAAAATTTCTAAAACATTTACGTTCTCAAAAAACATTTCTCTGATATCTTTAACATGTTTCCCGGATAGTGTTGAATCAAAAAAGTGTCATATCAGCAGATTCTGTTGTCAGGGATTACGTTTGACAACATTAAATTTGGGTGCGTTTTTAAGACTGATGCACATCCCAATTAAAAATTTCTAAAAAAATTACCTTCTGAAGAATAATTTTTCTGATGTCTTTAGCATGTCTCCCGGACAGTGTTGAATCGAAAAAGTGTCATAACAGCTGATTCTGTTGTCAAAAAATTTGTTTGACAACATTAGATTTAGGTGCGTGTTCATAACTGAAAAACATTCCAATTAAAATTTAAAAAAAAATTACCTTCTGAAAAATCATTTTTCTGATGTCTTTAGCATGTCTCCTGAACACTGTTGAATCTAAAAAGTGTCATATCAGCGGATCCTGTTGTCAGAAAACACGATTGACAATAATTGATTTGAGTGAGTCCGAACAAATTATAAACATTTCAATTAAAAATTTCTAAAAAATTTACCTTCTGCAAAAGCATTTTTCTGATGTCTTTAGCATGTCTCCCGGACAGTGTTGAATCGAAAAAGTGTCATAACAGCTGATTCTGTTGTCAAACAATTCGTTTGACAACATTAGATTTAGGTGCGTGTTCATAACTGAAAAAGATCCCAAATAAAAATTGCAAACAAATTAATGTTTCTTTTAAAAAATCATGTTTCTGCTATCTTCAATATGTTTCCCGGACAGTGTTCAATCGAAAAGTGTCATATCAGCAGATTCTGTTATCAGATATTACGTTTGGCAACATTGAATTTGGGTGCGTTTTAATTCCTGATAAACATCCTAATTAAAATTTTCTAAAAAAATTACTTTCTGATGAAGCATTTTTTTGATATCTTTAACAAGTTTCCCGGACATTGTTGAGTCGAAAAAGTGTCATATCAGATGATTCTGTGGTCAGATATTACGTTTGACAACATTAAATTTGGCTGCGCTTTCAAAACTGATACACATCCCAATTAAAAATTTCTAAAAAATTTACCTTCTGCAAAAGCTTTTTTCTGATGTTTGTAGCATGTCTCCCGGACAGTGTTTAATCGAAAAAGTGTCATATCAGCTGATTCTTTTGTCAGAAAATTCGTTCGACAATACTAAATTTAGGTGCGTTTTCATAACTGATAAAGTTCCCAAATAAAAATTTCAGACAAATGTTCCTTCTAAAAAATCATGTTTTTGCTATCTTCAGTATGTTTCCCGGACCGTGTTCAATCGAAAAGTGTCATATCAGCAGATTCTGTTATCAGATATTACGTTTGGCAACATTGAATTTGGGTGCGATTTAATTCCTGATAAACATCCCAATTAAAATTTTCTAAAAAAATTACCTTTTGATGAAGCATTTTTTTGATATCTTTAACAAGTTTCCCGGACAGTGTTGAGTCGGAAAAGTGTCATATCGCATGATTCTGTGGTCAGATATTACGTTTGACAATATTAAATTTCGCTGCGCTTTCAAAACTGATACACATCCTAATTAAAATTTTCTAAAAAGTTTACCTTCTGATGAAGCATTTTTCTGATATCTTTATCATGTCTGTCGGACAGTGTTTAATCGAAAAAGTGTCAGAAAACACGTTTGACATAATAATTGATTTAAGTGAGTCCGCACAAATTATAAACATTCCAATTAAAAAATTCTGAAAAATCATTTCTCTGATATCTTTAACTTTAACCTTAATCTCTTAATAATCTTTAATCTGTTGTTAGAACATACATGTGTCCTTCTCACCGACCTCAAAGTCGAATTCAGTTATAACGAACCAGCTTTCAGTCCGTTTTATGCAAGAAATTTTTAATTTTAATTTTTTGCAGCTTCTTCTGCACTGTTAAATCTGGGTCAGATTCCCAAATGCATATGACGATGAAGTTGACGGTTCTACGCAAAAGCAAAATGCGAATGTGGCGATTACGTCATCATCTCATTCGGGTTCAAAAATTCGTGAAAGTATAGATTTTGAAGCCTCTGATAGCTTCTTCGTCTTTCCGTGCTCATCCATCTCCCTCGGTTTTTCCACGCAACGTTTTAATTTCAGCCGGTAAACGAAGCTAATAAAATAATAACAGCCCGATCTCCTCCTCTCAATTTATCACAATTATCGAATCTCCCAAAGAGGCTCGGAAGTACAATTATCGGCGGCACATCGTACGGGCTTTAGTAGAAAATTATGCGCGAAACGAATTATAATTTAATATCCAAGTATAGCCATTATAAAACGTGAGAGACTTCCTAGCGAACGACGCGTTCCGCATGCAAATTAATCCTTCACATAAAAACTACGAAACGACGAAAACGAAATAGTTATTTATATCCGAGGGAACAAACCAAAATATTTGTTGGTACTGGAAATGTAAAAAAAATAGCAGTCTAGTAGGAAGAAAAATAATAATTCGCCCGTTGTTTGGCGGGAACGTGTAGCAATTACGGAGCGACTTGTCGCGTTATTGATTTGCGGCGTAATAAGATTTTCCGCCCCCAGCTCGGGTCGTGATGATGACGATTTTCCCTCTAGTCTGATGCACACATGTATGTAGCCGAGTCTGGAGAAGCGCGAACAATGTAAGCAATTTATTGTCGGATTGTTTGACATGTCGGGCCAAGGGTTCTCGACGCATTGTTTCCGCTCCTTGCCCTCAGATTGGACATTGTTTCACTGGAAATCACTTTTACGTATGCAAATGGGGCGCTTTGTCCGGTAGATGGCCTCCTTCGGCTGGCTGAGGCAGGTGCTCCTTCAGATTGCCACCAAGATTGGGGGTTTTCAACTCTACAGGGTGACACACATTTACAATCACCCTGTACAACACAAGATAATACCAACGGAATTAATTTCGTAACGGCGTTTAATAACTTTAGAATGTTATTCTTGTGATGAAAATTTTGACGTGCATTATATGAGAACGAGCACGTGCGAGGCCGAACCTGCTGTAAGATAAATTAAAGAGATAACGTTTAAATTCAACTTTGACCTCTTCGCGGACGCTGCAGTTCCGACAACTAAGATACTCTTTCGTTTTGATTAACTAAGACAATTTTTATAAATCTGGGTAATCAAGTTTTATAGAGTAACATAAAGGCAATTCAACGACGTATCCGTGTTGAAAACCCAAGAACTAGGTTCTAGTGCTAGCTACTATATCAACAGATATCACTAGAAGTTAAACAAAATCATCATCCTAACTTGATCTGTTTACAGTAATGGTTACCGGAGATGAAAAGCTATCTCCACCACAAAAGAATCTGCGCACTACATTCCGTGATCTTCACATTTCAAATCGGAATCTCTGTCATTGCTGTTGAAGTTCACCCCACTGCTTTGTATTGTCTTTGAAAATGAGACCCTCCTGACCCACAAACGAATTTCGTCCCCCTCGGCGCCCCCCGTTTTTTCGCCCCACAATCGCCGTGCATCTCTTCCGATTAACTGTAGCGCAGCGCCAGAAAAGGCATCCTCGGCCGGGGTCCGGTTCGGCGACTAGTTCTTGCAGCAGACGCAGGAATACCAGTAATTTATAAGAAACACAATCTAGATAGTGCATCACAATATCTCGCTGTCTATGCGGCCTACACTGGCAGTGTCATCGACTTGTCGCCATATTAATATCGCGTGTCTTGAGGTGTACAGTGTCTTCATTCTTGGGGAAAAGTTGTTTTAATCCCGCTACTTATATAGAAGACGTTTCTAATTAAAAAACTAGAAATAATTGCGTACGATAAACGCGGCTGGATACCGACCGGGTAATTATTAGGCACCGTCGCGAGGGATCGTCAATTAGCATCGATTATTATTCCGTGGCGCGGGAGGGGGACGGAAATCGGATGGAATGCGTCTCCTCGTTAGGGCCGGTGGGAGCGCCGCAAGGAGGCACTCTAGGGCCGGTGCTAATTACCTTGTCGATTGCACGTAAAAATTATCGAGCGTGCTACGACTAGTGTGAGGACAATCGGAAAGGGTGTGCCGCAGGGGTCTACTTTAGGACCGATACTTAATCCTAATTCTACTTTTTCGGTTTCGGAGGAAGAGGTTGGGGAATACCGAACGAACGACAACGAAGAATCAACACTCCTCATGTTTCTGCTCGTTTTTCGACCACACGCTCGCCTAAATCAGCCATTTATATGCGTCAATTAATAACTACACGCTCGTACCACCGCCACCGGACTGATAGAACATCCATCGCTTCCGGAAGCGACCGCTTAACAACTTAACGAGCGTCGTTCTCTTCGGACGTAAAAGTGAAATTTTTGTTTCGTTTTTGGGTCGAAAATCGCCGCCACAACAATACCATAATTTTGGTGCGCTCCATAAATAAGCGTATAAAGTCGCAGGAGGTACTAAAAGTAAACGTCGTAACCTCGTTTTAATAAACAATAAACAAGTTAGTTTAGTAGTCACTAAAGTCAGTGGAAGAGAGTCGCCGATGCAGCTTTTATGTTATCTGACCGCTTCTTCGCTCAGAAATCCTGTTAATTACGACTCTTTCTCTTTGTTATCCCTGACGATGTTTTACTCCATCTCGGAATGGATTCTTTTCACTTCATTAGCATTAATTATTTTTGAAGCGGGCCGACGGCGTGGTCGGCGGGTCCTGATTGTGAGGAGACGCATTTTTGGGAGAGAAGTATGTCGACACTTGAGCTAATCCGGCTCGAAGGACCATCCTTTACCACCAAAAAATCACGAAGTCACGTGATCTCCGGTCGCCCGCCCGATCCGATCGGAGACTTTATGGCGTTCATTAGACGAAAGGATCACGACGACCGACCGACGTCTTATCTGCATCTAGCGGTTCTGTAGAAGGAATTTGCAGAACATGAATGATAACCGCTGTAAACAATTGTCAATTAGACGACGTCTAGTTAGGCCACAATGCAACAGGTCGACATCAGCGCGCTTTGTTTGTTTGCCTCCATTAGAGGCCGCCTGACGGACGAACAATTGCCGATCCAAACGAATGTCCCGCCGTTTATACTTATCACGCGACTGTCTGATCTCGTTGCGCTCGCCGCTCGACGATTCTCAATTTTGCTCGGTGGGTTCTAGGAACTAAAAATTTGTATGTAAAACAATCAAAATCGCTGAGAAAGAACTAAATAAATTGTTCCAAAAATTATAGAGCCGCCATTAAAATATCATTTTTAAAATTGAAATACAATTGCTGCTTTTCTGACCTTTTGAATAGGCCTGGTTCCAAATCAAAATTAAAAAAAAAAAACAAAAATAGGTTGCTACTGTGTAACCTGAAAACCTGGCAACCTGAAAACCTGGGCATCTCATTTTTTTTTATTTTGGTACCTTGAAAGCCTAAAAGAAAAACACTGGAAACTATTGAAAATCGAAGGCATGAGGACCTGAAAACCTAACGTCGATAAACTGAAAACATCAGAACCTGAAACCTTAAAGACAGATAATTTGAAAATACGAAATTGTAAGCTTAAGAACCTCACAACCTGAAAATCTGGGAACCTGATTAAGACTTAAGTTCTTATTTTATTCTGAGACACCAAAAACCTAAAAGACAGAGAACTTGAAATTCTAAGGCTTGAGAACCTGAAAGAAAACACTTGAAACTACTGAAAATCGAAGGCATAAGAACCTGAAAACCTAAAACACTGAAATGCTGAGAACCTGACAAGATGACAATCTGAAAACTTAATTTATTTTATTCTGACACGCTAGTAGCCTATAAGAAAAAAATTGAAAGTATAGATCATGAGAAGCTGAGGACTTAAGAATCTGAGATATTGAAAACCTGTAAACCTGAGATATTAATATCAGAACCTGAAATTCTAATCTTTGAAAACCTGACAACCTGAAAATTCAAGAAAAGTAAAACATCAGAACCTGAAACCTGAAAAACATATATGTAATATGCATTACGAAATCCTAAGGCTTAAGAACCTGAACCTGAAAACTTGAAGACCTGATTTTTCATCCTGCAGCTCTTAAAATCTAAAAGGAATAAATTTGAATATCAAAGGCATTATATCCTGAAAGCCTGGCCATCTTAAAACTATTTTTTAAAATTTTGAAACCCTGAAACCCTGAAAACAGTTGCAACTACTGAAAATCGAAAACATGAAAACCTGAATTCGAGTAACTGAAAACATTGGAATCTAAAATCAGAAAGACAGAAAACTTGAAGTATGAAATTCTAAGACTTGAAAACCTAAAAAACTGACAACCTGAAAATTCAAAAAACTCAAAACATTAGAACCTAAAACCTGAAAGACAGGTAAGTTGAAAAAAAAAACATAAAAATTTGAAAACCTGGACATCTCAAGACATATTGTTTTATTTTGTGACCCGGAAAACCTAAAGTAACAAACTTGCAACTACTGAGAACTGAAAGCATGAAAATCTGAGCTCGAGAACCTGAAACCTGAAAGACAGCTAATAATTTGAAAAAAAGAAAATTGTAAGGCTTAAGAACCTCACAACCTGAAAATCTGGGAACCTGAAGACTTAATTTATTATTTTATTCGGAGCCACCAAAAACCTAAAAGACAACTTCAAATTCTAAGGCTTGAGAACCTGACAACCTTAAAGCCTAAAAGAAAAACACTTGAAACTACTGAAAATCGAAGGCATAAGAACCTGAAAACCTAAAACTCTGAAATGCTGAGAACCTGACAACCTGAAAATTCCAGAAACTGCAACGTGAAAGATAGAGCAGTTAAAAATATAAGATTTTAAGACTAGAGAACCTGACAACCTGACAATCTGAAGACTATAAGAAAAAAATTGAAAGTATAGATCATGAGAAGCTATAGATCATTAAGAAAGTATAGATCATTAAGAATCTGAGATATTGAAAACCTGTAAACCTGAGAATTTGAGAAACTGAAAAGATCGGAACCTGAAGCCTGGAAGACAAAAAGCTTAAAAATGTGTAGTTATAAGGCTTCAAAACCTGGACACCTGAAGACTCATTTTTTTTAATTCCAAGAGTGAAAACCTAAAAAAAATATAAACTTCAAAGTTTTGAAAATCTGTGGAGTGAGAAACTGAATGTCTGAAAAGTTAAAAACCAAACAAGCTGAAATCTTGAGAATTTGAGAAGCTGAAAAAATCATAACCTGAAACCTTAAGGATAGAGAATTTGACAATATGAAAATTTAAGGTTTCAGAACCTGAAAACTTAATTCATTTATTATTCTGAGTCAAAAAATAAAAGAAAAGAGGTTTGAAAAATCTGAGATCCTGAGAATCTGAAAACCTGAGAATTCAAGAAACACAAAACATCAGAACCTGAAACCTGAAAGACAGATAATATGCAATACGAAATCCTAAAGTTTAAGAACCTGAAACTGAAAACCTGGGAACCTGAAGACATGATTTTTTATCCTGCAGCTCTTAAAACCTAAAAGGAATAGACTTGAAAAATTTGAAAATCAAAGGCATAATAACCTGAAAACCTGGCCATCTTAAGACTATTTTTTTTTTTAATTTTGAGACCCTGAAAGCCTAAAAACACTTGCAACCACTGAAAATCGTAAGCATGAAATTCTGAATTCAAGAAACATCAGAGTCTAAAATCAGAAAGACAGAAAACTTGTAGTATGAAATTCTTAAGACTTGAAAACCTGAAAACCTGGTCATCTCAAAACATATTTTTTTATTTTCAAACCCTGAAAGCCTAAAAGAAAAACACTGGAAACTACTGAAAATTGAAGGCATGAGAATCTGAAAACCTGAATTCGATAAACTGAAAATATCAGAACCTGAAACTTGAAAGACAGATAGTTTGAAAATACGAAATGTAAGGCTTAAGAACCTCACAACCTGAAAATCTGGGAACCTGATGAAGAAATCGAAGGCATAAGAACCTGAAAACTTGACAATCTGAATACTTCATTTTTTTATTTTGAGACGTCAATAGCCTATAAGAAAAAATTGAAAGTATAGGTCATGAGAAGCTGAAAACTTAAGAATCTGAGGATATTAAAAACCTGTAAACCTGAGAATTTGAGAAACTGAAAACATCAGAACCTGAAACCTGGAAGACAGAGTACTTAAAAATAACTTGGGCAGCTAAAAACCAAAAAAAAAACTTCAAAAATTTGAAAATCTGTGGGTTACGAACCTGAAAACCTAAAAACTTAAAAATTAAAGCAGCTGAAATCCTGAGAATTTGAGAAACTGAAAAAAATATAACCTGAAACCTTAAGGATAGAGAATTTGACAATATGAAAATTTAAGCTTTTAGAACCTGAAGACTTAATTAATTTTTTATTCTTAGACAGAACCTAAAAGAAAAGGGGCTTGAAAAATCTGATATTCTGAGAACCTGAAAACCTGAGAATTCAAAAAACTCAAAATATCAGAACCTGAAATTCTAATTTTTGAAAACCTGACAACCTGCAAATTCAAGAAACGTAAAACATTACAACCTGAACATCAGAAAACACCAAAACCTGAAACCTGAAAGACAGATGAGTTGAAAAAAAAGGCATAACAATTTGAAAACCTGGGTATCTCAAGACATATTGTTTTATTTTGAGACCCGGAAAGCCTAAAAGTAAAGCACTTGCAACTACTGAGAATTGAAAGCATGAGAACCTGAACTAGAGAAACTGAAAACATCAGAATCTAGAACTAGACAGACAGAAAACTTAAAAATATGAAATTCCAAGATTTGAAATGCTGAAAAGCTGACAACCTGAAAAATCAAGAAACGTAAAACATCAGAACCTGAAACCTGAAAGACAGGTAATATGCAATATGAAATCCTAAAGCTTAAGAACCTGAACCTAAAAACCTGGCCATCTTAAGACTATTTTTTTTTATTTTGAGACCCTGAAAGCCTAAAAACATTTGCAATTACTGAAAATCGAAAGCATTAAAACCTGAATTTGAGAAACTGAAAACATTAGAATCTAAAAGCAGAAAGACTTGAAAACCTGAAAACCTGGGCATCTCAAGACTTCTTTTTATTTTGAGATCCTGAAAGCCTAAAAGAAAAACACTGGAAACTACTGAAAATCGAAGGCAAGAGAACTTGAAAACCTGAATTTGAGAAACTAAAAACATCAGAACCTGAAACCTGAAAGATAGATAATTTGAAAATACTAAAGGCTTAAGAACCCCACAACCTGAAAATCTGGGAACTTGATGAAGAAATCGAAGGCATAAGAACCTGAAAACCTGAAAAACTGAAATTCTGGGAACCTAACAACCTGAAAACATCAGAATCTGCAACCTGAGAGATAGAGCACTTAAAAACATAAAATTTTAAGACTATAGATTCTACCAACTGGACAATCTGAAGGCTTAATTTATTTTATTCTTAGACGCCAATAGCCTATAAGAAAAAAATTGAAAGTATAGATCATGAGAAGCTGAAAACTTAAGTATCTGAGATATTGAAAACCTGCAAACCTGAGAATTCGAGAAACTGAAAACATCGGAACCTGAAGCCTGGAAGACAGAAAACTTAAAAATGTGTAATTATAAGGCTTCAAAACGTGGCCATCTGAAAACCCCAAAAAAATTTGAAAATCTGTGTTATGTGAACTAAGGCCTAAAAAGTTGAAATCCTGAGAATTTGAGAAACTGGAAAAATCATATCTTGAAACCTTAAGAATAGAGAATTTGACTATGAAAATCTAAACTTTTAGAACCTGAAGATTATTTTTTTATTTTGAGGCAAAACCTAAAATAAAAGAGGCTTGAAAAATCTGAGATCCTGAGAATATGAAAGCCTGAGAATTCAAGAAACTCAAAACATCAGAATCTGAAAATATAATTTCTGACAACCTGACAACCCGAAAATTCAATAAACGGAAAACATCAGAACCTGAAACCTGAAAGACAGATAAGTTGAAAAAAGGCATAAGAATTTAAAAACCTGGACATCTCAAGCCTAAACGTAACTTCTCTGATAGCCTATAAAAAAAAAACAAAATCTAGGTCATGGGAAGTTGAAAACCTTAGAATCTGATATAATGAAAACCTGCAAACCTGACGATTTGAGAAACTGAAAACATCGGAACTTGAAACCTGAAGACAGGAAACTTAAAAATCTGTAATTGTAAGGCTTGAAAACCTGGACACATGAAGAGTTATTTTTTTAAATTCCAAGACCGAAAATCTGAAGTTATTATTTTATTCTGAGACACCAAAAACCTAAAAGACAGAGAACTTCAAATTCTAAGGCTTGAGAACCTGACAACCTTAAAGCCTAAAAGAAAAACACTTCAGACTACTGAAAATCGAAGGCACAAGAACCGGAAAACCTAAAACACTGAAATGGTGAGAACCTGACAACCTGAAAATTCCAGAAACTGCAACGTGAAAGATAGAGCACTTAAAAATATAAGATTTTAAGACTAGAGAACCTGACAACCTGACAATCTAAAGACTATAAGAAAGAAATTGAAAGTATAGATCATGAGAAGCTGAAGAATTAAGAATCTGAGATATTGAAAACCTGTAAACCTGAGAATTTGAGAAACTGAAAAGATCGGAACCTGAAGCCTGGAAGACAAAAAGCTTAAAAATGTGTAGTTATAAGGCTTCAAAACCTGGACACCTGAAGACTATTTTTTTTAATTCCAATAGTGAAACCTGAAAGACAGATAGTTTGAAAATACGAACTTGTAAGGCTTAAGAACCTCGCAACCTAAAAATCTGGGAAGCTGAAAACTTAAAAATTTGAGGATATTAAAACTTGAGAAACTGAAAACATCAGAACCTGAAGCCTGGAAGACAGAAAACTTAAAAATGTGAAAAACCAAAAAAAAAACTTCAAAAATTTTAAAATCTGTGGGATGCGAACCTGAAAACCTAAAAACTTGAAAATTAAAGAAGCTGAAATCCTGAGAATTTGAGAAACTGACAAAATTATTACCTGAAACCTTAAGGATAGAGAGAGAAACCTAAAAAAAACGGGCTTGAAAAATCTGAGATCCTGAGAATATGAAAACCTGAGAATTCAAGAAACTCAAAACATTAGAACCTGAAACTCTAATTTTTGAAAACCTGACAACCTGAAAATTCAAGAAACTGAAAACGTCAGAACCTGAAACCTGAAAGAAAGATAAGTTGAAAAAAAATGCATAAGAATTTGAAAACCTGGGCATCTCAAGACATATTGTTTTATTTTGAGACCCGGAAAGCCTAAATGTAAAGCACTTGCAACTACTGAGAATTGAAAGCATGAGAACCTGAACTAGAGAAAGTGAAAACATCAGAACCTGAAATTCCAATTTTTGAAAACCTGACAACCTGAAAATTCAATAAATGGAAAACATCAGAACCTGAAACCTGAAAGGCCGATAATATGCAATACGAAATCTTAAGGCTTAAGAACCTGAACCTGAAAATCTGGGAACCTGAAGACCTGATTTTTTATTCTGTAGCTCTTAAAGTTTTAAAGGAATAGATTTGAAAATTTTGAAAATCAAAGGCATAATAACCTGAAAACCTGGTCATCTTAGGACATTTTTTTTTATTTGGAGACCCTGAAAGCCTAAAAAACACTTGTGACTACTGAAAATCGTGGGCATAAAACCTGAAGTCGAAAAACTGAAAACATCAGAATCTGAAAACTGAAAGACAGATAATATGCAATACGAAATCCTAAGGCTTAGGAACTTGAACTTGAAAACTTGGAAACCTGAGGATTTGAGAAACTGAAAACATCGGAACTTGAAACCTTAAAGACAAGGCTTGAAAACCTGACAACCTGACAACCTGAAAACCTAGACACCTGAAGAGTAATTTTTTTTTAATTCCAAAACTGAAAACTCGAAAAATAAAAAGATACTTGAAAATATGTAATTCTATGGTTTGAGAACCTTACAACATGAAAGCCTTTTTATTATGAGAACCTGAAAACATAAAAACCTGAAATCCTGCGCACCTGACAACCTGAAATTGAAAACATCAGAACCTGAACCCCGAAAGACAGAGCACTTGAAAGTACAAATTTCTAAGGCTAGAGAACGTGATAATCTGAAGGTCTAATTTCTTTTATTCTGAGACTCTGATAGTCTATAAGAAAAAAAATCAAAATATAGGTCATGAGAAGCTGAAAACCTGCAAACCTGAGGATTTGAGAAACTGAAAACATCGGAATTTGACACCTTAAGACAGAAAACTTGAAAATGTGTAATTGCAAGGCTTGAAAACCTGACAACCTGAAAGCCTGGACACCTGAAGAGTTATTTTTTCAATTCCAAGAGTGAAAGTATGAAATTTTAAGACTTGAAAATCTGAAGACCTGACAATTCAAAAAACGGAAAACATTAGACTCTAAAACCTGAAAGACAGATAAGTTGAAAATTCGAAATTGTATGGCTTGAGAACCTCAACCTGAAAACCTGGGAACCTAAAGACCTTTTTTTTTCAGCAGCTCTTAAAACCTAAAAAGAATCCACTGAAAAAATCTGAAAATCTAAGGCATGGGAACCTGAAAACCTGAGAATCCTGAAATCCTGGAAACCTGAGAATTTGTAAACCTAAAATTTCCAAAAAAAAAACTTCATCGTTAAGAAAAATCTTTTGAAACCGATCGGTGCCCATTATCAGCTGGACCCTCCGCGCGGATATCGCAACCCAGAAATTCGTTGACGTCACCGTGACAGCCATTGTCGTTGTCCTTTTGTCAGTTTAACGACGGCCGTAAATTCGCCGTTTATTCGCTCCTAAATCAAAAGCCTCGGCGTTATCGGACGATCTGCGATTTGCATAAAATTCCAAACACTTTCGTTTGGAAGAGGACGACGAAAAATCGGCGCTGAGCAGTTTTGAGCCTCCGACGTTCAACGGTTCCGCGGATCATTGACTCCGCTCCTTGGGTTAATTATAACCCACGAATATGTAATTACATGAATACAATCAGTGGATGCGCAAGACGCGCATTCTCGGACATTCCTCTCTAATTATTAATATACACTGTCCGAGCGGCCATGGGCGTGCGGAGGAAGGACAATGGGTCCGCGCGGATTCTCACGGGGCGCACGAAAAATCGGCGCTAACACGACGGACGAATGGCACATGTCCATCGACGGGAAAACAATGCCTGCCGAGAAACCGTAAACCTCTTCGATTGACATGCAGGAACGTGGAGCTCATCGGTGAAAGTTGGAATTGTTTTCCGAACAATAATCATTTATCAGTCTCTAATTGGAGTAGGTAAATTGCTCGGTATGGATAACGCTCTGCCATATACACATTCTAATGTTCCTGCTTCGAACCCCTTTTGTCTTAACGATTGTCTCCGATATGGCCGTTGCGCAAACTAATTAAAAACTCAAACTGCTTCGTCGTTTTTTCTACGGCTCCGCAAAAGGAACGCGCGCAGATCGTCCTCTTTCTCGACGACGAGAGAGCCTCGGGCTGCTTTTCGTAGAAAGTTATGTTTTCTAGTCGGCCGAAGACGGCTTCCCGGTGTACCGCACGGAGGTGTCGAAGAACCCGTGCTTTGACAGCCGTTGACAGCACAATTGATTTTTTATTAACGTCGCGTGAACTCAATTTACGCTTCTTCTTCTAAGGTCGGTTAAGGAATAACGGCGTTACAGAATACGCTCTGTATAATATGAAAATGGCACGCTAAGCACTCCTGACATCCCTTTCCCTTTTCATCCTCTCTCAATCTCCAATTTTCTTTATATCTTGTTCCCTTCTTATACCCCTCCTGGCGTTCCCGATTCCTTCTATTCCGGGAATAATGAGATCATCCTTTCGGCGCGATCGAATATTCCTGAAGAATGAGATCATCCTCTTTGTACGAGCGGGTTATAGTGTGCGATCACCGTGACAGAATCTTCTAGGCTCATGAGAGCATCTTATGTGAACAATCATTCCCAGACGTTCTCACGGTCTGTGGACCGTTCTAGATCAATGCCGTTACCATATGTGGTGACATCATCATTTGATATTCTTATTTTCCTATATTAAATTGATTCTTCTGCTCCTTTTTGAATAAATTTGAGTTGATATAAAAATGTTTTCATTCTTATACACATGTCTGTATAGGTATATAAATTACAAAGAGACATAGATAAATTAGTTTGTTTATGATTATAAATATAAATAATGACCATAAACATATTATAAATCATAAAAGTGTTTTTTCTGCGTCGAAATACTGTTAGCCACAATCGCGCGAACAATTTTTTTGTTACCACGCTACTTATTTACTCGGTGCGTAAAATTTCGAGGCATTTACATGTAAAACGGAAAAGCCTGACGTTTGGCACCTCGGGCCTCGGCCGATTAATGAGACAGTAAAAACTTTCTAAGATCGTTATCTGTCGCTAAGAAAGAGGAGCGCGTTGGCCGATTGTTCAATTTGGTGAAGTGTTAGTTGCGCAACATCCAACAGACTTATAGTGCGTTGCCACACCTCTTCGTCCGACCGACGATTGTCTTGTCACCGTAAATAAACAAAAACTGTCCCCATTAGATGACGGCTATTAATTAAATCTTACACGCATATTATACTTTCACGAAGGACGTTCGTTCGTTCGGTCGGTCGTGCCACATCTGCACCGATCCATTATAAATTATTATCGATCTCTCGGTTGTGTCATCGATAATGCGCTCGGACGAGGTCCCAATCGCTTTAATTAACAACAGATTTTTTCAAAACGACGATGTGATCGGGGGTCACGGAAGGTCGTCGCTAGATCCGGCTCAGATGGTTCAAACTTCCTTTGATCGACGGTCATCCCTTTAAAATGGAAACAACCGCTAATTTACTACCACTTTTCAGCTCGTGATGCACTTGTCGTCGAAATTGAATAATTCATAAGCTACCTCCGTATTATAATGATAATTTACCGGTATAAATCGAAGATTACACGTATAAAAAAATCCCCCGTCTTTTTATCTTACACCGAATACATAATAACAGTTTTTACCATCCGCAACAGCAACACCACTTAATAAAGCCCGATTCACAACCGATAAACGCTCCGCTAATCGATTCCGTTTCCTGCCGTTGCGGTCACGAAGCGTGAGAACGGCTTTATTACCGTCGTTTACACGCTTGCGTCCGGAACACCGTCATTATTACAGGTCCCTGTAAGACGACGTGGGTGTCAGGACGATGACGAGCGGTCGCAGTAGGCAGCGGCAATCTCGACTGACAATCGACAGTGGCCCACTGCGATCTGTCGGTGGGACAGGTGATACATGATCGGGATGACAGACGGAAATGAATGGATACGCGGCCGAATTTGTCCGACACGATCGTTGATTAGGGCTGACGATTGATGACGTCGGACACGTGACACTACTGTCTTAATGGATCGTTTAAGAGTGTCCGTCGGTCGTAATGTCTCACTTACCGTCAGGAACCATTGTTGGGATGACAAAGGTCGGGAATGTTTGCGGTGATGTCAGAGAGGTGTGACATCACTGGTTTGCTTGGCCGGTACTTGAGCAACAATAGACCAATGATCGAGCGGCCAAGTGCGAACGTTCGTGAACAATGGAGGTCGAATTTTTGGTGGTGATCCATCTTTACTGGCTAGTTCTTCAGTGTCTTTATGACCTGTAAGTCAGTTCTTTCAGATCTTGAGAAGATCTTATCGCATGTCCTTCGAGTCCTTCGTCAATCAGCTCTCTCTTCAGATATCCTTCAGATACAGAAAGAGATAGGAAGATAGACATATAAATAAACAGAAAAATATATATAGACAATTAGACATAAAAAACTACTTGCTACGCCCCAAAAATAGAGTAAAACACATAATCTCATCCGTTTTGATCGGTGCAACGAACAGGTAAACCACGATGGATATCAACAATGGACCGATCCGGGTGGGATTACGGTCATGTTACACACTTCTCTTATCTGACAGATACTAAATTTCGCCCGATTTGAACTTTAAATATTGTTTCACGAAAAAGGGGTTGACACATTGAGTTTGACAGAGTAGGTATTAAAGAATTCTACAGTTTGAAAGTTGGGGAGCCGAATATCTGAAGAGTCGAAGATTTTGATAGTTTGACAATTTTTAGAGTGTGACATTTTGATAATAAGAGAGCAGAGTAGGTGAAGTAGTTGGACAGTTGGAGAGTTTGACAGTTTGACCGCTTAAAGATGAAAGAATTCTTTAGTTTGAAAGTTGGAGAGCTGAATACCTGAACAGTTGAAGATTTTGATAGTTTGACAATTTTGCAGTTTGAGTTTGAGAATTTGACGGTTTGACAGCTGAAAAGCTGAAAGGTTGAAGAGTTTACAGTTTCAGTTTTCGGTTCTACAGTTTCAGAGTTGAAGATTTTGACAGCTTAAGGATTAAAGAATTCTACAGTTTGAAAGTTGAGGAGCTGAATACCTGAACAGTTGAAGATTTTGATAGTTTGACAATTTCGCAGTTTGAGTTTGAGAATGTGACGGTTTGATAGCTGAAAAGCTGAAAGGTTGAAGAGTTTACAGTTTCGGTTTTCAGTTCTACAGTTTCAGAGTTGAAGAGTTTGACAACTTAGAGATTAAAGAATTCTACAGTTTGAAAGTTGCGGAGCTGAATACCTGAACAGTTGAAGATTTTGATAGATTGACAATTTTGCAGTATGAGTTTGAGAATTTGACAGTTTGGTAGCTGAAAAGCTGAAAGGTTGAAAAGTTTACAGTTTCGGTTTTCAGTTCTACAGTTTCAGAGTTGAAGAGTTTGACAGCTTAAGGATTAAAGAATTATACAGTTTGAAAGTTGGGGAGCGAAATACCTGAACAGTTGAAGATTTTGATAGTTTGACAATTTCGCAGTTAAAGTTTGAGAATGTGACGCTTTGACAGCAGAAAAGCTGAAAGGTTGAGGAGTTTACAGTTTCAGTTTTTAGTTCTACAGTTTCAGAGTTGAAGAGTTTGACAGCTTAAGGATTAAAGAATTCTACAGTTTGAAAGTTGGGGAGCTGAATACCTGAATACAGATTTTGAATACAGGTTTCCTCAAGATTCTTAAGCGCCCAGGCTTCTGATTTTTTTGTGTTCCAACTATTTTAGGTTTGTTGAGATTTCTGCTTGTAGTTTCATAAAGTACTGATATTTTTTTAGTTTTTAGTTTCGTAAGCGCTTTCTTTTTCAGGTTTTCCAAGTTTTTCAGAACTTGTCTAGGTTTTTAGACAATTTTGCAGTTTGAGTTTGAGAAATTGACGGTTTGACAGCTGAAAAGCTGAAAGGTTGAAGAGTTTACAGTTTCAGTTTTCGGTTCTACAGTTTCAGAGTTGAAGAGTTTGACAGCTTAGGGATTAAAGAATTCTACAGTTTGAAAGTTGGAGAGCTGAATACCTGAAGAGTTGAAGATTTTGATAGTTTGAAAATTTCGCAGTTTGAGTTTGACAATCTGGCAGTTTTACAGCCGAAAAACTGAAAGATTGAAGAGTTTACAGTGCCTGTTTACAATCCGACAGTGTGACATTTTGATAATAAGGGAGCTGAGCGGGTGAAGTAGTTGGACAGTTGGAGCGTTTGACCGCTTAACGATTAAAGAATTAGACAGTTTGAAAGTTGGAGAGCTAAATACCTGAACAGTTGAAGATTTTGATAGTTTGACAATTTTGCATTTAAGTTTGAGAATTTGACGGTTTGACAGCTGAAAAGCTGAAAGCTTGAAGAGTTTACAGTTTCAGACGAGGTTTCAGACCTGAACTCGACCATCGAAGTAGACGAAGCACCCGAACCTGTCCGGGGCGTCAAAACCCCCACGCAGCTCTAATTAGTAAAACACCTCCGCCGTCTCGGCCCCGCAGACAGCTTCTTCGGCGACGGAGGCGGCGCCGCTCTCGGCGGCCCCCTCGCGTTCTCTTCCATATACAGAGAGCGGACGGCCGGACAAATCGTATCGCGTTTTGATTTACATCCCGCATTCTCGGTGCCGTAACAAACGCGTTTTAATTTTTCAGACGACGAGGAGTGCGTGTGACCGCCGCGCCGGCCTCGCCGAGAAGGAAGGCCGCACCCCGAGAGATGCGTTGCGGCACCGGCTCCGTCCGTCCGAGTCCATTGATTGAGGCGATGGCGATGGGAACAGGTATCCGCCGCTGCCGCGGACTGGACGACGCACCGAAGAGTCAATAAACCCGCTGCACCTGTTGGCCTCGGGTCACGCGGCCTCTCGATGCGCCCGAGGCCTCGGGAACTCTTCCTTCCGACTTCTGCGTTTACTCTTCTCCATCCGAAAGGTCTCCTGTGATATTTGGTGGTCGTCGTGGGTCGGGGTTTTTATAGGAACAACCTGTCGCGACCTCGGGCTCGTCTTTGGTCAGGCGGAGAAATGTTAAGTCGAGTTGCAAAAGTTGTCGACAACGTTGGTGCGAAGAGCGTAGATTTACAGAATCCTGTAAAACCTTTACGTACCTCAAATAATGAGTTTGGATACAGTCTTTTTAAGGTTATTCAGATCATTATTGGAGTTCCCCAAATTTTCTGATCCTTTAACATTTTCAAATCCTTCAAGTTCATTATGTCCTTATGTCCTTCAGATCCCCTTACATAATTTATTCTTCCAAAATTTCAGTAGTTATTCTACACTTTTCGAATCCCTCCAATTTTACAGTTTTTTAAGACTTATTCAGTCCTTCAGGACATGAGGTCCTTTATACTTCTTTCTCTCCAATTTACCTATTTTGGGTCCTTCGACTTCCACCTATCCCAATGCCGATCTAAATTGAACATTTTGAGCTTAATTGTTCTTACACAACTTACATCCTGTTTCCCAAATCTCATCGAAGCAATGTTATGCATTAACTAAACTACAGTCTTTGGCTCCCTTTCTCCACGGATACAAAACAGCAATGCGCGCTTACAAAGAACGGCTCGTGCGCTTGACATAATTACTTTCCTTTCGTGCACCGACGCACTTAAAAACCACTCACTCGCGAATTAAACATTTTCCACGATCGACCGTAAACAGCATAGGACCCGGAACGGCTCCTTGCGGGACTTCCGTCCGGAGGAACGGCCTTTGGAGGTATGCGCCTTGTGACCCCAATGTCTCGGGGCGCCACGACCAGTCGGAAAAGGCAAAAAAGCGTCCGCCGGCAGTCGCACATTCTAACGACCATTGTCGTGTTGCGCCACGGTGTTACGACAAGAGGAATGGTAACGATTGTCGGTTGCAGTCGGTCATCAATCAAACCGATCATAATAGAAGAAGTAGGACGTTTTGAGCAACATCCTCGATGCGCTCTTCGTCGTGGCAAACAATCGACAATAATTGCAAGAGTATTGCCACACGCACCTGACTCGATAGTTTCGACAGCGCGGGACGTTTCGGAGCACTTCCATCCGTCATTAGCATATCTGAAACGAGCGCGCATAAATCTAAAAGGCTATTTGAGCAATTATTGTGCTGCCATTTGATTGATTAACAATAAAACGGTGCATTAGAGTGGATACAGATGAGGCTAATCGACGTAACCGGTTGCTTGCTTTTCCTTAAGTGGCCACACAGCAAAGCGGGATCACGACGCCAAATATTGACCACGATCGAGGTGTCGAACGACGTCACTTTTTCTGACGTGCTCTTGACACTGGTAGCCGACATCGACGAGGAGGAAGTGAGTGCCGATCGGCACGACTTCGGAGTTTTTTCTGGAATCTGTTCGACGGCCATGGGAACGAAGGTGGTTTAACCGAATGCAGGGTTGCAGAATTTTGATCAACGTGTTCATCGAGTTGAGGCATTTTTCCCTGAAGGTACGATTCTCAATATGTCTCGGTTGCTAGCTCTAGCTCTCGGTCTCTCTATCATCGATCGAACCAAGATCACATGAAGATATCAAAGTCTGAAAACAATTAAATAAAAATAATTAAAAGTCATGAAATAAAATAAAATTATGATATCGTGAAAAATCCATATCCATATCCACATCCATATCCACATCTATTTCCATATCCATATCCATATCCATATCTATATCCATATCCATATCCATATCCATATCCATATCCATATCCATATCCATATCCATATCCATATCCATATCCATATCCATATCCATATCCATATCCATATCCATATCCATATCCATATCCATATCCATATCCATATCCAAATCCATATCCACTGCATATCAATATCTATTTCTATATCTTCTTTTTTATGTCCAGTTCAATTTTATTTTTAATTTTGCGATCTCCACAGGTTTCTAGATTATTTCTGTCTTTTTGTTTCCATCTCCACCTATTATCCTTTATTTTTCTTTCTATGACTTTTTATCACTTCATCTTTTGAGCTCTCTTATCAGTCGATCCCCTTACTTCTCATTCTATCTCATATATGTGTTTTTATTTTCATGACCTTTATTTCTCTTTCTTTGGGTTTTTGTTCTTTCAATTACTCCATTTACCTCTTACTTTTCAATTCTTTTAAATTCTGTAACTCTCCTACTGTAAAATCTCATATTCTTCAATGTTGAAACTATTAAATTCTCCTAATTGTCAAACTGTCAAACTCTCAGGCTTTTCCAACCGTCCAACTCTACTGCTCTCAAATTCTCAAACCGTGAAACTGTCGAATTTTCATATTGTCAAGCTGCCAGATTGTCAAAGCTCACCAACTCTATAATTATTCCGAGTTATAACTTCATCTTAAACTCTCCAACTATCAACGCTGAAACTGTTAAATTCTCATACTCAAACTACGAAGTTGCCAAACTATCAAAATCTTCAACTGTTCAGGTATTCAACTCTCCAACTTTCAAACTGTATAATTATTTAATCCTTAAGCTGTCAAACTCTTCAACTCTGAAACTGTAGAACTCAAAATTGAAACTGTAAACTCTTCAACTTTTCTTCAGCTTTTTAGCTGTCAAACTGTCAAATTCTCATACTCAAACTGCGAAATTATCAAACTATCAAAATCTTTAACTGTTCAGGTATTAAGCTGTCTAACTTTCAAACTGTATAATTCTTTAATCCCTAAGCTGTCAAACTGTCAAACTTTCCAACTGTCAAACAATCGAACTTACTCTAAACTGAAACTGCTTTTTAGCTGTCAAACCGTCAAATTCTCAAACTTAAATTACGAGATTGTCAAAGTATTAAAATCTTCAACTGGTTATTTTTATTTCTTGATGTATCAGACTACAATACTTCTTGTTCTATGTCTGTTAATCACTGCATCACGTTATATCACCATTTTCCTTATATCTGACTCCATTTTATAACCATAGTAACATCGTTTTTTTTTCCTTCTATTTCTCATTCCCACAGCTTTTCTATCTCTCGAGCTTTCGATCATCTCTGTCCTTCTATATTTTTATAATTTTTATACTGTGCTCTCTTTCCCGCGGTTTCGAGGTGTCGATGTGGTGATCCCTCCTAACTGTAGCTATGGATTCATTCATATTTTTGTCTAATTCTATTATCTATTCTATTTCTTTAATTCTATCTAGAATTTAAAGGATCCTAAAGATCTAGGGAATTTTGAGATTCCAGAGATTCCATCAAATCCAAAGTCGTAGGAATAGCAAAAAAATCTGAACACCGTTGAGAATGTCGATTATTATGAGAATACAGAAATTCCTATAAAGATAAACCCAAAAGATGTAGATAATTTTGAGATTGCAGAGATTTTATCGCATCCAAAGTCGTAGGAATAGCAAAAAAGAATCTGAGCAATGTAGAGAATGTAAATCATTATGAGAATATAGAAATTCCTATAAACCCAATAGAATTTAAAGAATCCAAAAGATGTAGAGAATTTCGAGATTTCAGAGATTCCATCGAATCTAAAGTCATAGGAATAACAAAAAAGAATCTGAACAATGGAGAGAATGTAAATCATTATGAGAATACAGAAATTCCTGTAAAGCCATTAGAATTTAAAGGATCCTAAAGAGGTAGAGAATTTCGAGATTTCAGAGATTCCATCGAATCCAAAGTCGTAGGAATAGCAAAAAAGAATCTGAGCAATGTAGAGAATGTAAATAATTCTGAGAATATAGAAATTCCTATAAACCCAATAGAATTTAAAGGATCCTAAAGATGTAGAGAATCTCGAGATTTCAGAGATTCCATCGAATCCAAAGTCATAGGAATAGCAAAAAGAATCTGAGCAATGTAGAGAATGTAAATCATTATGAGAATATAGAAATTCCTATAAACCCAATAGAATTTAAAGGATCCAAAAGATGTCGAGAATTTCGAGATTTGAGAGATTCCATCGAATCCAAAGTCGTAGGAATAGCAAAAAAGAATCTGAGCAATGTAGAGAATGTAAATCATTATGAGAATATAGAAATTCCTATAAACCCAATAGAATTTAAAGGATCCTAAGGATGTAGAGAATCTCGAGATTTCAGAGATTCGATCGAATCCAAAGTCGTAGGAATAGCAAAAAGAATCTGAGCAATGTAGAGAATGTAAATCATTATGAGAATATAGAAATTCCTATAAACCCAATAGAATTTAAAGTATCCAAAAGATGTAGAGAATTTTGAGATTTCAGAGATTCCATCGAATCCAAAGTCGTAAGAATAGCAAAAAAGAGTCTGAGCAATGTACAAAATGTGAATCATTATGGAAAAACAGAAATTCCTATAAACCCAATAGAATTTAAAGAATCCAAAAGATGTAGAGAATTTCGAGATTTCAGAGATTCCATCGAATCCAAAGTCGTAGGAATAGCAACAAGAATGTGAGCAATGTAGAGAATGTAAATCATTATGAGAATATAGAAATTCCTATAAACCCAATAGAATTTAAAGGATCCAAAAGATGTCGAGAATTTCGAGATTTGAGAGATTCCATCGAATCCAAAGTCGTAGGAATAGCAAAAAAAAATCTGAGCAATGTAGAGAATGTAAATCATTATGAGAATATAGAAATTCCTATAAACCCAATAGAATTTAAAGGATCCTAAAGATGTAGAGAATCTCGAGATTTCAGAGATTCGATCGAATCCAAAGTCGTAGGAATAGCAAAAAGAATCTGAGCAATGTAGAAAATGTAAATCATTATGAGAATATAGAAATTCCTATAAACCCAATAGAATTTAAAGGATCCAAAAGATGTAGAGAATTTTGAGATTTCAGAGATTCCATCGAATCCAAAGTCGTAAGAATAGCAAAAAAGAGTCTGAGCAATGTACAAAATGTGAATCATTATGGAAAAACAGAAATTCCTATAAACCCAATAGAATTTAAAGAATCCAAAAGATGTAGAGAATTTCGAGATTTCAGAGATTCCATCGAATCCAAAGTCGTAGGAATAGCAACAAGAATGTGAGCAATGTAGAGAATGTAAATCATTATGAGAATATAGAAATTCCTATAAACCCAATAGAATTTAAAGGATCCAAAAGATGTCGAGAATTTCGAGATTTGAGAGATTCCATCGAATCCAAAGTCGTAGGAATAGCAAAAAAAAATCTGAGCAATGTAGAGAATGTAAATCATTATGAGAATATAGAAATTCCTATAAACCCAATAGAATTTAAAGGATCCTAAAGATGTAGAGAATCTCGAGATTTCAGAGATTCGATCGAATCCAAAGTCGTAGGAATAGCAAAAAGAATCTGAGCAATGTAGAAAATGTAAATCATTATGAGAATATAGAAATTCCTATAAACCCAATAGAATTTAAAGGATCCAAAAGATGTAGAGAATTTCGAGATTTCAGAGACTCCATCTAATCCAAAGTCGTAGGAATAGCAAAAAGAATCTGAGCAATGTAGAGAATGTAAATCATTATGGGAAAACAGAAATTCCTATAAAGCCATTACAATTTAAAGGATCCTAAAGATGTAGAGAATTTCGAGATTTCAGAGTTTCGATCGAATTCAAAGTCGTAGGAATAGCAAAAAAGAATCGTAACAATGTAGAGAATGTAAATCAATATGAGAATACAGAAATTCCTATAAAGCCATTAGAATTTAAAGGATCCTAAAAATGCAGAGAATTTCGAGATTTCAGATATTCCATCGAATCCAAAGTCGTAGGAATAGCAAAAGAGAATCTGATCAATGTAGAGAATGTAAATCATTATGAGAATATAGAAATTCCTATAAACCCAATAGAATTTAAGGTATCCAAAAGATGTAGAGAATTTTGAGATTTCAGAGATTCCATCGAATCCAAAGTCGTAGGAATAGCAAAAAGAATCTGAGCAATGTAGAGAATGTAAATCATTATGAGAATATAGAAATTCCTATAAACCCAATAGAATTTAAAGAATCCAAAAGATGTAGAGAATTTCGAGATTTCAGAGATTCCATCGAATTCAAAGTCGTAAGAATAGAAAAAACGAATCTGAGCAATGTAGAAAATGTGAATCATTATGGAAAAACAGAAATTCCTATAAACCCAATAGAATTGAAAGGATCCTAAAGATGTAGAGAATTTCGAGATTTCAGAGATTCCATTGAATCCAAAGTCGTAAGAATATCAAAAAATAATTTGAACAATGTAGAGAATATAAACCATTATGAGAATACAAAAATTCCTATAAACCCAATAGAATTTAAAGGATCCAAAAGATGTAGGGAATTTCGAGATTTCAGAGATTCTATTGAATCCAAAGTCGTAGGACTAGCAAAAAGAGTCTGAGCAATGTAGAGAATATAAATCTTTATGAGAATATAGAAATTCCTATGAAGGGTCCAAAAGATGTAGAGAATATCAGAAATTCCATCATCGAATCCAAAGTCGTAGGAATAGCAAAATTTAACGTAGTGCTAATACTAAATGAGTAATTGCCGCTGACATGAGAGCAAAATTTCGTGACGCTCAGTTTTTGTAAGACGTCCCTTCTAAAGAACACAGGGGAGATGTACTGATATAAGAAAAGAAGAATAGGAAAGGAAAAAAACACGTTAGGCAGAGAGAGAGAGACAACAAGTAAAAATGAGAAAACAACAGAAAAATAAAAAAAATTGTGAAAAAATTACAACTGAAAGATTTTTATATTAAGCTTCATACTAATTCAGCATAAGGATGTAACTTTGGGCATTTAAGTATAAATATAACACTAGCAACCCCAACAAGCCCGGAGCTGACAATTAAATCTCGCTCTCTTAAAATGCACGAGCCGTCCTCCGAGGGGCGCAATAATGGCCCGGACCATGTAAAAACGAGCGACTAATACAATAATCCGTGGCACAATGCGTCCTTCTTATCCCGACAATGGTCTCCATTGAGTCCCGTTCTGCAGGACGAACAGAGTTGTAAATTGGCAGGCAAAAAAGAGGAGCAGCGCCATTGTTGCGGCCTCTATTATCATAGCTCTTTCCGTCCGTCGGAGCCGTGCTTCGACTGCCAATGAGCAATGAGCGCTTATTAATCACGTTGCGTAATCGCCACTTAGGCAAAAACGCTAATAATCGCCTTTTAATTCTCCCGGTTTCCCATCAGAACGTTTTGCACTGCACTCTAGAGAGGCAAAAATGAGGATGCCGGCAGTATAATCCAGCTTAAAGTTTAAAATTAAATGGGTTCAAGGATTATTAGTTTACACTATTTACGTCACATTTAACATTGAATCAACCTATACATGTCTTTTGAAGAATTTTTAAGTGGTGCATCCACCATTTTTAAAGGTAGTTCAAAATTAATCTGATGTGACAGAAATAGTTTAAAATACTGTTACGTTCTGGAAGAAACGTGTGATGATGTCATTGCCAACTCAAAGAACAAAGAAAGTTACTTTGAAAGAGCTGCAAAGCAGAGCCGAAGAGGGAGCTGGAAGAACGTGAGTTGGAGACATCTGGAACAAAATCGGTCTTACAGAAAAGACTGAACGAAGAAGGATGGGTAGACCAGATTCTGTGTTGACTATCGTCAACTGAACAACGTGACGAAAAAGGACAGCTATCCAGTCAACTTTGGCAAGTTGAATTGGCACCTGCCATTTACCGTTGACCCAGGTCTGTGGCAGTCAACTGAAATCTATACATAGCCATCAGGTGTTGTTGAAATAAATTGTAAATACTTCGTTTAAATAAATACTTTGTGAACGCTCAAGGGAGTCATTTGCCTAGTAATAACTAATGCGCGTCCTATTTAGTTCGACACAGACAAGTTTCTTTCCGAATTGTGATCGCGATATGCAAAACCTCCTTGAGCAGTCCGAGACCTCAAATTTTTTTTCCGACAATAACCCCAGGGCCCCGATCAAAAAACCGGCGCATTTCGAGCGAGCACAAT
Source organism: Diaperis boleti (assembly GCA_963583935.1). Classification (NCBI taxonomy): domain Eukaryota; kingdom Metazoa; phylum Arthropoda; class Insecta; order Coleoptera; family Tenebrionidae; genus Diaperis; species Diaperis boleti. Next base: position 58,318,542 of record OY757246.1, read on the forward strand.
CAATTTTAATAGTTTATAAAAGTCGGATGATTAATATTTATGTTGCGATGTTTAATAATTAAATTAATAGTCTACTCGAAAAGAGAAAACATTCGGGGCCGTTATATAAATAACGCACCGGCCGCGGCAGCGCGATATATACTAAATATTAATGGGTAATTACGGACGTTTTTCTACAATTTAATACGCGGAGCTTGCATAAAATGCTGGGAATCCGATTGGAGCTGTCCGAAATGGAATTTATCGGCATTTTTCATAAAATAGTTTGTAATTTTTAACGGAGGCGATGATGTAAGTGCGTTGGCCGGTGATGGGACCATCGGATTTAATGTGCTGTGGTCAAGGATCGGAGATCTGGAAAACAACATTAACGAATGCAAGCGAAGCGTTTATAAACCTTTAAATTAATGTCCTCTTCCTGATTTTGTTTTCTTTCTTGTTGAAGTGTTTCATGATTGTCTTTTTATTTCTGTTCTATTATTGGTAGTTTTTCCTTTACTCTTGTTCCTCTCCTGTTATTTGTTCTTTGTTCTTTTTTTCTTTGGTTCTCTCATGTTCTCCCTCTTCTTTTATCTTCTCTTATTTCTTCATCTTGTGTTCTTTTCCTTTTCCTTTGTTCTCCTTTTTAATCCATTTCATTTCTTAGACAGGGTGTTATGGAAGTCGTAGTAGAAGATTTAACCACAAGTAGAACTAGGTCAAAATAAACATTTTTTCTATTTGCCACTTTGCTGAAATTTGCAGTTTTTTTGAACATTTTTCTGACCCCTTATTTCACTTTCCGATTATGACAACATGAACTTGAACGCATCAGAAACTTTTTTTGTCGAATTAGGTAAACACCTTTTAACTGTTTTGAGACAAAAAATTTGTAGTTGATCGTAAATTTTAGTTATTATTATTAATTTTGTTGCTCTTTCGTGTTCTCTTTAACTCGCTTCCTACCTCTCTTTTGTTTTAAACCCCCTTATTCTTCAATTTTGTCTTTCTTGCTTTTTCTTTGTTTCAAATGTTTTCTTACACCTGTTTCTTCTGCCCGTTTTGATTTTTCCTTTCCCCTTTCCTAATTCCCTGTCCTAAAAAAAAATAAAAATTGAAAAATAAGGGCGTGAATAGAAGAGGAAACGGTGACAATTCTAAAAGAGAGGACAAGATGAGCAATGACCGAAGAACGCATGAATCATCAATAGAAATATTGGAAAAGGGTTTTTACAATAAAAAGTAGATGTGCATGTAAAATAATGATAATAATCGAGAAAAAGAAAAAAGGGAGAACATACGGCGGACGTAAATAATTAGGAGACTTGCTAAAGGGAGAACGTGCCGCGGAGCTAAATAGTTAAGAGACTCGCTAAAGGAGAAGTAGGCACTGGAGGGACATAGTTAAGAGACTCGCCAAAGGGGGAAAATGCCGCCCAGAGAAATAGATGAGAGACTGGCTAAAGGGAGAACATGCCACGGAGGTAAATAGGTAAGAGAGTCGCTAAAGGAGCTGTCACTGAAAGGAAATAGTTAAGAGACTATTTAAAGGAGGAGCAGGCACTGTAGGGAAATAGTTAAGAGACTCGCCAAAGGGGGAACATGCCGCGGGAAAAAATAGTTAAGAGATTACTAAAGGGATAACTAACCGCGGAGGTAAATAGGTCAGAGCCTCGCTAAAGGAGGAGTAGGCAATGGAGGGAAATAGTTAAGAGACATGCTAAAGGGACAATTGGCCGCCGAGGTAAATGGTTAAGAGACTATCTGAAGGAGGAGTAGACACTGGAGGGAAATAGTTAAGACACTCGCCAAAGGGGGAACATGCCGCGGGAAAAAATAGTTAAGAGACTTGCTAAAGGGATACCTGGCCGCGGAGGTAAATAGGTAAAAGACTCCCTAAAGGAGGAGTAGGCACTGCAGGGAAATATTTAAGAGACTCGCCAAAAAGGGGACATGCCGCAGAGAGAAATAGTTAAGAGACTTGCTAAAGGGACAACTGACCGCGGAGGTAAATAGGTAAGAGACTCGTTCAAGGGGGAACATGCCGCGGAGAAATTTTTTTAAGAGACTTGCTAAATGGATAACTGGCCGCGGAGGAGGCACTGGAGGGAAATAGCTAAGATACTCGCCAAAGTGGGAACATGCCTCGGAGAGAAATAGTTAAGACGCTTGTTAAAGGGAGAACAGGCCGCGGACTTAAATAGTTAAGAGTTTTCTTTAAGGAGCTGCAGGCACTGGAGGGAAATATTTAAGAGACTTGCCAAAGGCGGAACATGCCGCGGAGGGAAATAGTTAAGAGACTTGCTAAAGGGAGAATTGGCCGCGGAGGTATATAGGTAAGAGAGTCGCTAAAGGAGGAGTACGCACTGGAGGGAAATAGTTAAGATACTCGTTCAAAGTGCAGCAGGCAGCGGAGGGAAATATTTAGGAAATCATTTGAGGGGAGAATAAGCCGCGGAGGTAAATAGTTAATAGTCCCTAAAGGAGGAAGCAACTAGAAAGAAATTCAAAAACAGGCAAACAATGATATTTATTATAAGTATAAGAGAGCAAACAACATAACATAAGGCACGATGACATGAGAGACACAGGAGAGTGATTAAGAAAGACATTATATGAGGGGAAAAAGGAACAGGGAAGATACTAGATAAAAAGAAAGAGGAAATACGAAGAATAAGAATACAACCTAGAAAGGACACCACATAGAGAAACACAACATGATAAAGGATATTAAAAAAGAGATCACGAGAGAAAGAATAAGAATATGATAGAAGAAAGTAACTGATCAAAAGAGAGAAAATGTAGGAGAAAAGGTCAAAGAAAGAACACGAAGAAAGCGAAGGAAGGCAGACAAAGTGAGTCGTGGGAGAAAGGAAGAAGTAGTAGGAAGAAAAAAGGGGAGAACACGAAGCAGACTGAAGACCTATGAATCACGTGTTACCCCAACCCTCTTCTCATCCGGGGTGGACTGGTAACTCAACAAGACTAACTGAGCTTGATCACGGAAAGTGGGTGGCTCGCTGCGGTGGAGAATCGGGCATAGAGTGCAATGAACAGACACAATGACTTAACTATCATTATATGTATGTATTTACATAAATCAACTTACAAGTTAATACAAAATGACATGTGGTTGCAATTATTATTATTGTCGGTTATTCAGTTAGGTACTAATGAACCGAAGAGTAGGCTATTTCTAGATACTGCTACAACGGAGGAGCTACAGCTACGGTCCGGCTAACACTCGAAGCGGACACCAACCTCCTCCTTACCGCCTCCCTGGGTTCTCTACACGCCTCACCATACAAAAAAAAAGAAGAAGGGGGATAACAAAAAAACAATACAAAAAAAATCGCTAAATATGAGAGTAAAGAGGGAAGACGATGGTGGAAATGAGATGTCGGAAAGGGCAAAAGGAATTACATAGTAGGAACGAAGAAGATGTCTTTGGAAGTTGCCATTTCTTGTACACATTATACTTTATTATACTTTTTGCTTTTCAAAGGAAAACTCAAGAGGAAGGAAAGAACATTCGACATTATGTTCTAATTTGATGATGTCCATCTCCGTCGCCGCCGCGAATCCCCGATTTGACGCCCATCAAAATAAATCATAACAAACAACGCCGTCCTGCTTTCTATTCCTGATGTACCGGTTCGAGTCACATTCGCGATACATTCCTCTAACCAACCCGGACTGCATACATACTGCTGTAAGCACTTAATGTTCCATTCAATAAATGCACGAAAACTGGTATCTCGCCGATGATAAATAAAACTTTTCTCTCGAACAATGACGCTCTAACAGGTTATAAAATGAAGGAAGAGAGCCAGCGCATAGCAATGAGAGGCAGAGATTTATTCCTGCAAGTAGGGCTTCGTTGTTTCGATCTGGAACAGTTAGATTTCGGGGGGTGAGAGCCCGGCCCCCCCGGGGGGCCGTCGGACCCCATAAACAACGATCTCGCTGTTCTCAGCGTGAAAGTGGCACATCTTTAATGGAGCCACTAAATCAGCGGCCTCTCATGCGCATTGTTGCCACGGACGGAGGGCATTTACATAAAAGCAGTAAATCGATGATGGTGAAAATCGGCCGGTCATCGGTCCTCGCCTCTTCTCCTTTCTTATTCAACACTACGACGACCTTGGTCGCTGGCCCGTGTGCCTATCTCATCGTATTATTCGGTCAGAACGAACAGGTTTCGCCAGTTCAACAGGTGTACGGACTAGCGCCCTCCGTTATACAACAATCGCCTCGGTATACATATTCAGATCGACGACGACGGGTCGAGCGCGCTAGAAGAACGACGACGATTGTCACGAAAAGCGCCCTCTCGGTGATTTCTCGCAGGAAGAACGTCGCGACATTCTGGTTGATGCCTTGTACGCGAGCTGGAGCTTTCGCACATTACCCGAGCACGCATTAACATTTCTACATCTGTTTGTTTCGATCTGGGAATAATTGTGTATGTTAATGGCGTTTTGTCAACAAATTGACAATTATTTAAGGCGACTGCACAACAGCCAACACCTAAATCGATCAAAAATTTGTCGCTGATCATTAGCAAACCACTAATCCCCCTAATTTTATCAAGTCATCCTCACACTAACGTCAGTCTTTGTGAAAACTAAAACTATTAAGACAAAAACGGGAAACTAGTTCAAATTTGAATTACAAATGAAGAAGAAATTTAAAAACAACATGTGTTATTTTTAAACCACTATTACAACCAGCGATCGTAAAATAAGAACAAATAAAGTTGCAAGTCGAAAGTGATCGTTTGCAAACCACTAAGCATATGGCCGATGCGTAATTTTGTCGGCAGCTCAACCGTTGAGTTTAGCTTGTTATGTGTGTGTACGAATTTTGAAAACAGTATTTTCTCGGATACACAACACTGAAAAATAGAGATGAACTTACGACGTCTCGGTGCGTTCACCCCCCGACACCTCGAAAAAAGCAAACGCAGGAATGAATCATAAAGCATCCACATAATCGATAATGGAAATAATAATTAAACAAAGGGAAAGAAATATTGAAAACAATCGAAAGAATTCCAAAGAGAATTAAAAGTATTAAAAATAAAAAAAAGAATAGAGACAATAAAGATATAAGAACAGAATTGAAAAATTTAAACGATGATTTCCAAATAAATGAAAGAATTAAATAAATAGGAAAAACAATTTAAAATAATCGAAAGTATGTATATCGGAAAGAAAGAATCGCCAAAAGGCCCAAAATAGATCCTGAAAGGAAGAATCATAAGAAATAATCGACAAAAAGAATCAAAAGAAAACTAAGAAATAATTGCCAAAAAAAAACAATCGACAGGAATTGGAAGAATTGAAAAGTTTTATGGAGTAGAAGAAAAGAATTGGGAAAATTGAAAGAACGAAATAAAAGAATCCAAAAGAAGAATCGAAAGAAAGAATCATCAAAAGAACTAAGAATGGATGGATGGATGGATCGCTCCCCTGCCTCAAGGGGCCCCGATGGGTAGCTACGTCTCCGTGGCCCAGGGGGGCTTCCAAAGGGAAAACTCGATGGTTGCTACGCACACCTGTTCCAAGGGGGCCCAGATGGGGAAATTTGGACAGGACAGCGTCTGTTGGGTCAGCTACCTAATAATTACCAAAATCTCAATGCTGGTATTGTCTAAGATTTACAGCAATGCTGGTTTAATACGGACAACGCTGGGAAAGGAATGAGGGTAAGTGAAAATTGAAATGACAAACTGACAAAATTGCGAGGAATAATCGGAGGGAAAAATTGAAAGGTTCGATAGAATGGAAGAAAAGAATCATAGAAAATGAAAAAAATGGAAGTAAAGAATCGAAAAGAAAAATCGGAAGAAAGAATCAACAGAACAATTGAAATAATAATTATAAAAAATGATCGGGATAATAGGAAGTGAAAAGATACCTGAAAGATCAAAAGACTTTTGAAAGACTGGAGGAGCAGGATAATCTAAAGCATCTGAAACATTATCCATTCCATATTCCATTCCATATTCCATTCCATATTCCATTCCATATTCCATTCCATATTCCATTCCATATTCCATTCCATATTCCATTCCATATTCCATTCCATATTCCATTCCATATTCCATTCCATATTCCATTCCATATTCCATTCCATATTCCATTCCATATTCCATTCCATATTCCATTCCATATTCCATTCCATATTCCATTCCATATTCCATTCCATATTCCATTCCATATTCCATTCCATATTCCATTCCATATTCCATTCCATATTCCATTCCATATTCCATTCCATATTCCATTCCATATTCCATTCCATATTCCATTCCATATTCCATTCCATATTCCATTCCATATTCCATTCCATATTCCATTCCATATTCCATTCCATATTCCATTCCATATTCCATTCCATATTCCATTCCATATTCCATTCCATATTCCATTCCATATTCCATTCCATATTCCATTCCATATTCCATTCCATATTCCATTCCATATTCCATTCCATATTCCATTCCATATTCCATTCCATATTCCATTCCATATTCCATTCCATATTCCATTCCATATTCCATTCCATATTCCATTCCATATTCCATTCCATATTCCATTCCATATTCCATTCCATATTCCATTCCATATTCCATTCCATATTCCATTCCATATTCCATTCCATATTCCATTCCATATTCCATTCCATATTCCATTCCATATTCCATTCCATATTCCATTCCATATTCCATTCCATATTCCATTCCATATTCCATTCCATATTCCATTCCATATTCCATTCCATATTCCATTCCAAACCCAACATTGAACAAGACACTTTTTTAAGAGATGTTGTCAAACCCAACATTAAAAAAAGGCACTTTCTATAGGATTATTATTATTATTGTCAAATCCAACATTGAAAAAGACACTTTCTTAGGAGATGTTGTCAAAACCGAAATTGAAAAACACTTTCTAAGACGATATTGTCAAAGCCAACACTGTTTTTTCACTTTAAAACACAACCCAAATCTCAAGCAACATATATTCTGATTCGGTTTTGTGACACTTTCTAAGGGTATTTTGTTAAACCCAACATTGATAAGCACACTTTCTAAAGGGACATTGTCAAACCCAACAACATTTAAAAAGGCACATTTTTAGGAGATGTTGTCAAACCCAACATTGAAAAGGCACTTTCTATAGGATTGTTGTCAAACCCAATATTGAACCAAGCACTTTCTTAGGACATGTTGTCAAACCCAACATTAAAAAAAGGCACTTTCTATAGGATTATTGTCAAATCCAACATTGAAAAAGACACTTTCTTAGGAGATGTTGTCAAAGGCGAAATTGAAAAACACTTTCTAAGACGATATTGTCAAAGCCAACACTGTTTTTTCACTTTAAAACACAACTCAAAACTCAAGCAACATATATTCTGATTCGGTTTTGTGACACTCTCTAAAGGGATGTTGTCAAACCCAACATTGATAAATACTCTTTCTAAAGGGAGATCGTCAAACCCAACATTTAAAAAGGCACTTTCTATAGGATTGTTGTCAAACCTAACATTGAAAGACACTTTCTTAGTTGTTGTCAAAACCGAAATTGAAAAACACTTTCTAAGACGATATTGTCAAAGCCAACACTGTTTTCTCAGTTTAAAACACAACTCAAAACTCAAGCAACATATATTCTGGTTCGGTTTTGTGACACTTTCTAAGGGCATTTTGTTAAATCCAACATTGATAAACACACTTTCTAAAGGGATATTGTCAAATCCAACAACATTTAAAAGGACACTTTCTTAGGAGATGTTGTCAAACCCAACATTAAAACGGCACTTTCTATAGGATTGTTATCAAACCCAACATTGCACAAGACACTTTCTTAAGAGATGTTGTCAAACCCAACATTAAAAAAAGGCACTTTCTATAGGTTTATTGTCAAATCCAGCATTGAAAAAGACACTTTCTTAGGAGATGTTGTCAAAACCAAAATTGAAAGACACTTTCTAAGACGATATTGTCAAAGCCAACACTGTTTTTTCACTTTAAAACACAACTCAAAACTCAAGCAACATATATTCTGCTTCGGTTTTGTGACACTTTCTAAAGGCATTTTGTTAAACCCAACATGGATAAACACACTTTCTAAAAGGAGATTGTCAAACTCAACAACATTTAAAAGGGCACATTCTATAGGATTGTTGTGAAACCCAACATTGAACAAGACACTTTCTACGGGGATGTTGTGAAACCCAACATTGGTAAAGACACTTTCTAAAGGGAGATTGTCAAACCAAACAACATTTAAAAAAGCACTTTCTATAGGGTTGTTGTCAAACCCAACATTGCACAAAACACTTTCTTAGTAGATGTCAAACCCAACATTAAAAGAAAGGCACCTTTTAGACACTTTTCTTTATTTTATCAAATCGCTCAATCGTTCTTGAACCCAGCAGTTCCCAAACAACTGCTAAAAATTGTGTTTTACATTAATTTTAATTTTTTATTTTTTGATGTGTTTTTATTTATAAGCCTTTTGTGAACGTGTGTTTAAATATTCTGACAACTCATTGATGACACCCTGTGTATGCAAAAAACACAACGAAAACAAAGGCAACAAACAGGTCAAAGAAAACATTAAGAAAATGAGGAACGAAAAGAACAGACAAGAAAAAGAGCACTAAAGAATAAAAAGACTGGTAAGACTAAAAAACCAATGAAGGGAATAGAAAGGGAACAACTAGAACATAAAAAAAGGAAAACAATCGGAACAAAAGGAACAAAAATCGTAAACTTTTAAAAAACAGAAAAATAAAAATATGTCGCAAGAGGCTAAATTAACAAATGGAAAGCAATAGATAATAAAATAGATAATATGTAATTATATAGGAAAGAAAAATTAAATATTACATATATGGAAACGGTTAAAAGTAAGAGACAACCATATAGCCAAACATGGTGACAGTAAATATAACCACAAACTTAAGAACGAGGGGAGCGAAGAGAGATACAGTAATATCAAGTTGGCGCATCCACCATTTTAATTTATATTTTTCCATCATAAGTTCTTCTACATTATAGACGATTGATTTATATTTGAATTAATGAATTGATGAATGTTTTTCTTCTTAAGAATGAAGTGTGATTCCTCGGATTTCTGGCCTGATTGTTATAGTCGACCCACTTAAAGTGTCCACCCTGATTTGAATTGATTTGAAGCGCCTAATTGTGACACCTTCTTCGGCTCACCCTGTATACGAAGTTCGTAGCGAGCGCTTGCGTGTCGCCTATCGACAACGGCCGAAGAATTAAATATCAATTTACTGAAATACATTTACCTGAAATAACGCCGAGGATTCGAATTCATTAAATCTTAAGCACCTCGGAGATAAGCCCGTGTGACAGGCGAAGACGGAAGATGTTCCCGACTCTCGGACGAGACAAAGAGCGCAGCATTCGCTCGGTTGACCCGTAGGAATGCTGCGGGACAACGGATCATAGAGATTAGAATGAATGGAGAGCGTTTTAATTATAATATCGGGAATTAACCTCTCATTATCTTTTTAATAAAGGATAATCGTCGGGCGAACAGATGCCGGACGGTTTTGTCAGGCAGGAGCCATTAGGCGAGACGTGCGGAAATTTTTGCGGCGATTGTGTAAATCGCTGCTTTATCTAGGCAATGGGAGCGCGGGATCGTTTTCAGTGTTGCCTAAACGGTCCGCGGAAAGAGTTTTTCGAAATTCGCGAGCGATTGGCGGGTGGCGGACCGCAATAAAATCGGTGGCGGCGCCGCCCTGAGCGTCGGATTGGGACGCTCCGACACAATAGCGATTGTTGTGCAGGGCGCAAGCCCAGCAGGAACAATGCCTCGTGCAGACAACGGCAGGCGGGGCCTCCTGCACGACGGTATTGTTCATTTGTCTGCAATGCAGGGCGGTCCTCGCACTAAGTGTCCCCGAACCAATAACTTACATTCCGATTTTCGATTCCTGCCGTCGCAGGAACGACCGGATCGTCTCATTGTCCGTCCGACTAAACGGGAGACTTTGACGCCGTTTGGACAATGGGGGGAAATTTATAGCGGCGATTTGTCTCACGGTCCTAATCGCGTCAGCGACCATTCTTCGAAGTTTTAAGAATGCCGGGCTTAATTTCGTCGGGCTTTGTGGATGCTAATGACGGTGGTGTACTTAATACAAAGTTTTTTCTACGACCCAGACATAGATTGCTTTGAAAGATTGAGTTCTTAGTTTTTATTGTTATTTTGACTTGTAATGGATTACAATGACAACACCCAGTAAAAATGCATCAAGAAAGATATCATTCATTATGTTTAAAAAAAGAAAGGTGACTCTCTGTTGACCTTTAAACACCTTGTATACCGGATGTCTCAGAAATAACTACATTAATTTTAACCAGTAGTAGAACTCATCAGTGTCAGCAATTTTTCTTAATAAAATTTTGGCCTAAACCCCGTAGTTATCGAATTGAAATTTCTAAATAATGCAAAACTTAAATTTGAGAAAGAGTTGAGATTGAAAAACATAAGGAGCTCATAATTGAGAAACGGACAACAAGTACTCAACTGTTTCACTTGAAACATCGTTATTTCCAGGAAATTTCTAAATAATGTAAACCTTAAATTTGAGAAACGTTGGGACTGAGAAACATAAGGAGCTCATAATTGAGAAACAGTTGACTGGATCACTTGAGACATTTTTATTTTCAGGAAATATGGAAACAATGTGAAACTAAGATTGAGAAACAGTTGAGAGTGAGAAACAGGAGAAACTCATATTTGAGAAACGGACAACAAGTACTCAACTGTATCACTTGAGACATCGTTATTTCCAGGAAATTTCTAAATAATGTAAAACTTAAATTTGAGAAACAGTTGGGACTGAGAAACATGAGGAACTCATCATTGAGAAACAGTTAACTGGATCACTTGAGACATCTTTATTTTCAGGAAATATGGAAATAATGTGAAACTAATATTGAGAACCAGTTGAGACTGAGAAACATGAAGATCTCTTAATTCAGAAATAGCCAATAGATGCTCAACTGGATCACCTGAAACATAGTTATTTTCACGAAATTTTGAGATAATGTGAAACTAAGATTGAGAAACAGTTGAGAGTGAGAAACAAAAGAATCTTAGAATTGAGATATGAGAGAATATTCAAATTGATAAACAGACAAATCCCCTGAAACATCGTAATATTTCCCCGAAATTTGGAAAAAATGGGGAACTGAAATTGAGAGACTATGAAGAGTGGAAAACAACAGATTCTTATAATTGAGAACTGAGAAAATCTTTGCAAAACAGGCAAATATTGCTCGACTATAAAGCTCCTGAAACAGCGTAATATTTTCCCGAAATTTGGAAAAATGGGGAACTGAAATTGAGAGACAATGAAGAGTGGGAAACAAGAGATACTTAAAATTGAGAACTGAGAAAATTTTCGAATTGAGAAACAGGCAAATCCTGCTCGACTATAAAGCTCCTGAAACATCGTAATATTTTCCCGAAATTTGGAAAAGATCTGGAACTGAAATTGAGAGACAATGAAGAGTGGGAAACAAGAGATGCTTAGAATTGAGAACAGAGAAAATCTTCGAATTGAGAAACAGGCAAATCCTGCTCGACTATGGAGCTCCTGAAACATCGTAATATTTTCCCGAAATTTGGAAAAAATGGGGAACTGAAATTGAGAGACAATGAAGAGTGGGAAAGAAAAGATGCTTAGAATTAAGAACTGAGAAAATCTTCGAATTGAGAAACAGGCAAATCCTGCTCCACTGTAAAGCTCCTGAAACATCGTAATATTTTCCCGAAATTTGGAAAAATAGGGAACTGAAATTGAGAGACAGTGAAGAGTGGGAAACAAGAGATGCTTAGAATTGAGAACTGAGAAAATCTTCGAATTGAGAAACAGGCAAATCCTGCTCGACTATGGAGCTCCTGAAACATCGTAATATTTTCCCGAAATTTGGAAAAAATGGGGAACTGAAATTGAGAGACAATGAAGAGTGGGGAAGAAAAGATGCTTAGAATTAAGAACTGAGAAAATCTTCGAATTGAGAAACAGGCAAATCCTGCTCCACTGTAAAGCTCCTGAAACATCGTAATATTTTCCCGAAATTTGGAAAAATAGGGAACTGAAATTGAGAGACAGTGAAGAGTGGGAAACAAGAGATGCTTAGAATTGAGAACTGAGAAAATCTTCGAATTGAGAAACAGGCAAATCCTGCTCGACTGTAAACCTCCTGAAACATCGTAATATTTTCCCGAAGTTTGGAAAAATAGGGAACTGAAATGGAGAGACAGTGAAGAGTGGGAAACAAGAGATGCCTAGAATTGAGAACTGGAAAAATCTTCGAATTGAGAAACAAGCAAATAATGCTGGACTGTAAAGCTCCTGAAGCATCGTAATATTTTCCCGAAATTTGGAAAAAATGGGGAACTGAAACTGAGAGACAATGAAGAGTGGGAAAGAAGAGATGCTTAGAATTAAGAACTGAGAAAATCTTCGAATTGAGAAACAGGCAAATCCTGCTCCACTGTAAAGCTCCTGAAACATCGTAATATTTTCCCGAAATTTGGAAAAATAGGGAACTGAAATTGAGAGACAGTGAAGAGTGGGAAACAAGAGATGCTTAGAATTGAGAACTGAGAAAATCTTCGAATTGAGAAACAGGCAAATCCTGCTCGACTGTAAACCTCCTGAAACATCGTAATATTTTCCCGAAATTTGGAAAAAATGGGGAACTGAAATTGAGACACAATGAAGAGTGGGAAAGAAAAGATGCTTAGAATTAAGAACTGAGAAAATCTTTGAATTCAGAAACATGCAAATCCTGCTCCACTGTAAAGCTCCTGAAACATCGTAATATTTTCCCGAAATTTGGAGAGAATGTGGAACTAAAATTGAAAAGACAATTTAAAAGTGAGAAACAAGAGAAGCTTATAGAATTGAGATTTGAGAAAATCTTCGAATTGAGAAACACAATGGCGGCCCAAATTGGGCACTTGAAACATTGTTATTTCCACGAAATTTAAAGAGAATGTAAAACTTTACTTGAGAAACAGCTGAGAATCAGAAACCAAACAAGCTTAGAATTGAGAAATGAGGAAGAACAAGATGGCGGATGATTTATTTTTAGTCAACCCCATTAATATGGGTATCAAATGAAAGGGCTTGAAGAGTAGAAAACTAATTCAATATTGCCGCTGCTCCAAGATGGCGGATTATATTTTCTTTTCAAGCCCCTTAATATGGGTGTCAAATGAAAGGGCTTGAAGAGTAGAAAACGATACAGTTAGTGACATCGCACTAAATTCAATATGGGCGCCGCTCCAAAATGGCGGATTATATTTTTTTTTCAACATCCTTATATGGGTGCCAAATGAAAGGGCTTGAAGAGTAGAGAACGATACAGTTAGTGACATCACACTAAATTCAATATGGGCGCCGCTCCAAAATGGCGGATTATATTTTCTTTTCAACACCCTTAATATGGATGTCAAATGAAAGGGCTTGAAGAGTAGAAAACGATACAGTTAATGACATTACACTAAATTCAATATGGCCGCCGCTTCAAGATGGCGGATTATATTTTCTTTTCCACGCCAACTTTGAAATAAATTAAACCAACGCAAACCCATATTAATAATAAATAAATTTCTTTTATAAATTTCTACTTAGAATGACTACAAGAAAATATAAATTCTCTCAAGAAGCTTTTATTTCAAATGCAATTGTATGATTATGGGTTTGCTTTGGTTTGATCTATTTCAAAGTTTGTTTTCTCGTTGCTTGTTTTTAAAAATTAATATTTTTTTACTATTAATTTTCAAACTCAATTCCGCATCCTCTCTGTTAATCTTCGTCAGAACCTTGACCACGGAGCTCTTAACCTTTTACCGGAATCCATCCAACGCCGAATATTTCGAACACGTTCATCTCTTAATTCACAGGTTACTATTATGGGAGTCACGACGCTACCATATCCAGACAAGTGCGCGCATCCTTCGCTAATTATAATATAATTACACAGGCAGAGCCTTGATGGGATTTAAATATACGACGGCACCGACGAATTACACCACAAATGAAAGCTTTTAACGGAGTGCGAACGACTGCTTTCTACCCAAATGAGACATAAATCTTCTTGTTATTTTTCCGCGTATACAGGATGGGTCGGAAGTCGGACGCGGACTATAAAAATTTTGAAACATTGTCACGACTACAATCGAGTGTAAATTATCATGTCGGTTGCCTCATTTTTGACTTTGGATATGTAAACACCAAGCAATTACTGTTTTCAATGATTCATTTTCACGATTTCAATTCACCCTGTGGACAACAATTTCGGAAAGAAAAATCGCGGTCGCACTATTTCTAAACTGGTTCTAATATGAAAAATGACTCCGTCCCGAATCCAACACGAACCTTGGTACTAAAAAGCAGGAATTTCCATGTCTTGTCATTTATCAATGATTTCAACAACTGCTGCGATTGATTTACGACAACGGTTCGCGCTGGTGATTTGTTGAGAACAGTGTTGTATGAAAGGAGCTTGTATGTGGTAGTGGAAACATTTTTTATTGAGTTTTGAAATCAATGCGGGTTTTGTGTGTAAGCTGTTTAATATTTATACGGTTCGGAATATACATATATTAGTGGTGTAAATTGATGTTATCGGAGGTTCGACATCTTCGCAGCACTGACTTGTGACATCCGATTGCTTTTTCATGGGTTTTACGGCAATTCGAGTGATTAGGACGTCTTTGGACGAATTTAAATTATCTATTTCGTTTCTTTTTGAATAACTTTGTCACCCCATTGGCTAACTCAAAGTCAGTGACCGGCCAACACCAGAAGCAATAACAATAACTCAAGAAATTCAAAACGTCCTCTGATCAGCGTGTTCATTATCTCCCGATATCCACGGCATTGTCGATCCAGCAGTTGTTTGATTTTAACGACCCCATCTGGCACTGCCGCATTTTTGAACACTTCTCTAATCACGACACAATGCCATCGATTGCGTCAACGGTTCCCACGGAGTCACTTCCCGGTTTCCCGCAAATCGCATACATCTAACAAACGAAATTTTATCGTTTTTACGTCGTCTCGTCGGAATGCAAAGAGCTCGTTAAATCCTCCAAGTCGCAGACTAGAGGAGAGTGGGACAACGGCCGCCAAAAAACAATGACGATTAATTCTCGCAGCCACCAATTTAAATTTAACACTCGAGGAGGTACGAGTTCCTTAATCTCCGGTATCTATCAATATCGTCGTCGCGTTTTGAGCGAATCCGCTTATTTTTTTATGGATCGAACGGCGAATTGATTATGTTAGTTTTTTTTTTTAATTAAAATGTGTCATAAAGATGATGATCTACGAGCAGAACAACACCGGCCATTAATAATGAAATTCTCGGAATATTTCCGAGAGGATGACACGAGGAGATTACGAAATTCGACACTTGTGCGGCCGCGTGGAGGGTAATTGGTTTGTATTGTCGTGGTGGAATGTAGGTACGGAAAGGTGTTTGTTTAACTGGCGGGGAAAGTGTGGTTTTTATTGTTCACGCTCGTAGGGCTCAACGAGACAGCTAGGGTATGTGTGGATGATTAACACCTATTGCTCTAAAGAAATAAAACATATTTCAAATATAGCTAAAATATAAGAACCGAAAAACTAAGAAACTGAAAACTTGTCCAATTAAAAAAACAAAAAATTCCTTCTGACATCCTGTTATGTTGTGTGACATTTTTCCAATTTGGCAAAGTGTGTGACAGTAGAAAATGACATTTATAAAGCTGTCTACGAAATACAAAATTCGTCAACTACATCTTTATGGTTTTAGAAACTTGTCCAATTTAAAAAATTTCAAAAAATTCCTTCTGACATCCTGTTATGTTGTGTTACTATTTTCCAATTTATCAAAGTCTGAGACAGTAGAGAATGACATCTATAAACCTGTCTACGAAATATAAAATTCGTCAAATACATATTTATGGTTTTAGAAACTTGACCAATTCAAAAAAATTGATTTTTTTTTTCTGAGATCCTGTTATGTTGTGACATTTTTTTTTTTCTCAATTTGCCGATATCTGTGAAAGTAGAAAATGACATTTATAAAGCTATCTTCGAAATACAAAATGCGTCAACTACATATTTATGGTTTTAGAAACTTGTCCAATTAAAAAAAAAAAAAAATTCTTCTGACATCCTGTTATGTTGTGCGACATTTTTCCAATTTTCCAAAGTCTGTGACAGTAGAAAATTACGTTTATAAAACTGTCTACGAAGTACAAAATTCGTCAACTACATACATCTTTATGGTTTTAGAAACTTGTCCAATTAAAAATTTTCAAAAAATTCCTTCTGACATCCTGTTATGTTGTGTTACTATTTTCCAATTTATCAAAGTCTGAGACAGTAGAGAATGACATCTATAAACCTGTCTACGAAATATAAAATTCGTCAAATACATATTTATGGTTTTAGAAACTTGACCAATTCAAAAAATTTGATTTTTTTTTTCTGAGATCCTGTTATGTTGTGACATTTTTTTTTCTCAATTTGCCGATATCTGTGAAAGTAGAAAATGACATTTATAAAGCTGTCTTTGAAATACAAAATTCGTCAACTGCATATTTATGGTTTTAGAAACTTGTCCAATTAAAAAAAAAAAAAATTCTTCTGACATCCTGTTATGTTGTGCGACATTTTTCCAATTTTCCAAAGTCTGTGACAGTAGAAAATTACGTTTATAAAACTGTCTACGAAGTACAAAATTCGTCAACTACATACATCTTTATGGTTTTAGAAACTTGTCCAATTAAAAATTTTCAAAAAATTCCTTCTGACATCCTGTTATGTTGTGTTACTATTTTCCAATTTATCAAAGTCTGAGACAGTAGAGAATGACATCTATAAACCTGTCTACGAAATACAAAATTCGTCAGATACATATTTATGGTTTTAGAAACTTGACCAATTCAAAAAATTTGATTTTTTTTTCTGAGAACCTGTTATGTTGTGACATTTTTTTTCTCAATTTGCCGATATCTGTGAAAGTAGAAAATGACATTTATAAAGCTGTCTTTGAAATACAAAATTCGTCAACTGCATATTTATGGTTTTAGAAACTTGTCCAATTAAAAAAAAAAAAAAAAATTCTGACATCCTGTTATGTTGTGCGACATTTTTCCAATTTTCCAAAGTCTGTGACAGTAGAAAATTACGTTTATAAAACTGTCTACGAAGTGCAAAATTCGTCAACTACATATTTATGGTTTTAGAAACTTGTCCAATTAAAAATTTTCAAAAAATTCCGTCTGACACCCGGTTATGTTGTGTTACATTTTTCCAATTTATCAAAGTCTGTGAAATTAGAAAATGACATTTATAAAACTGTCTTTAAAATACAAAATTCGTCAACTGCATATTTATGGTTTTAGAAACTTGTCCAATTTAAAAATTTTCAAAAAATTCCTCCTGACATCCTGTTATGTTGTGTTACTATTTTCCAATTTATCAAAGTCTGAGACAGTAGAGAATGACATCTATAAACCTGTCTACGAAATACAAAATTCGTCAAATACATATTTATGGTTTTAGAAACTTGTCCAATTAAAAATTTTCAAAAAATTCCTTCTGACACCCTGTTATGTTGTGTTACATTTTTCCAATTTATCAAAGTCTGTGAAAGTAGAAAATGACATTTATAAAACTGTCTTTGAAATACAAAATTCGTCAACTGCATATTTATGGTTTTAGAAACTTGTCCAATTCAAAAATTTTCAAAAAATTCCTCCTGACATCCTGTTATGTCGTGTTACATTTTTCCAATTTATCAAAGTCTGAGACAGTAGAGAATGACATCTATAAACCTGTCTACGAAATACAAAATTCGTCAAATACATATTTATGGTTTTAGAAACTTGACCAATTCAAAAAATTTGATTTTTTTTTTTGAGATCCTGTTATGTTGTGACATTTTTTTTCTCAATTTGCCGATATCTGTGAAAGTAGAAAATGACATTTATAAAGCTGTCTTTGAAATACAAAATTCGTCAACTGCATATTTATGGTTTTAGAAACTTGTCCAATTAAAAAAAAATAAAAAAATTCTTCTGACATCCTGTTATGTTGTGCGACATTTTTCCAATTTTCCAAAGTCTGTGACAGTAGAAAATTACGTTTATAAAACTGTCTACGAAGTACAAAATTCGTCAACTACATACATCTTTATTGTTTTAGAAACCTGTCCAATTAAAAATTTTCAAAAAATTCCTTCTGACACCCTGTTATCTTGTGTTACATTTTTCCAATTTATCAAAGTCTGTGAAAGTAGAAAATGACATTTATAAAACTGTCTTTAAAATACAAAATTCGTCAACTGCATATTTATGGTTTTAGAAACTTGTCCAATTTAAAAATTTTCAAAAAATTCCTCCTGACATCCTGTTATGTTGTGTTACTATTTTCCAATTTATCAGAGTCTGAGACAGTAGAGAATGACATCTATAAACCTGTCTACGAAATACAAAATTCGTCAAATACATATTTATGGTTTTAGAAACTTGTCCAATTCAAAAAATTTGATTTTTTTTCTGAGATCCTGTTATGTTGTGACTTTTTTTTTTCAATTTGCCGATATCTGTGAAAGTAGAAAATGACATTTATAAAGCTGTCTTTCAAATACAAAATTCGTCAACTGCATATTTATGGTTTTAGAAACTTGTCCAATTCAAAAAAAAATATCAAAAAATTCCTTCTGACACCCTGTTATGTTGTGTTACATTTTTCCAATTTATCAAAGTCTGTGAAAGTAGAAAATGACATTTATAAAGCTGTCTTTAAAATACAAAATTCGTCAACTGCATATTTATGGTTTTAGAAACTTGTCCAATTTAAAAATTTTCAAAAAATTCCTTCTGACATCCTGTTATGTTGTGTTACTATTTTCCAATTTATCAAAGTCTGAGACAGTAGAGAATGACATCTATAAACCTGTCTACGAAATATAAAATTCGTCAAATACATATTTATGGTTTTAGAAACTTGACCAATTCAAAAAAATTGTTTTTTTTTTTTCTGAGATCCTGTTATGTTGTGACATTTTTTTTCTCAATTTGCCGATATCTGTGAAAGTAGAAAATGACATTTATAAAGCTGTCTTTGAAATACAAAATTCGTCAACTGCATATTTATGGTTTTAGAAACTTGTCCACTTAAAAAAAAAAAAAATCTGACATCCTGTTATGTTGTGCGACATTTTTCCAAAGTCTGTGACAGTAGAAAATTACGTTTATAAAACTGTCTACGAAGTGCAAAATTCGTCAACTACATACATCTTTATGGTTTTAGAAACTTGTCCAATTAAAAATTTTCAAAAAATTCCTTCTGACACCCTGTTATGTTGTGTTACATTTTTCCAATTTATCAAAGTCTGTGAAAGTAGAAAATGACATTTATAAAACTGTCTTTAAAATACAAAATTCGTCAACTGCATATTTATGGTTTTAGAAACTTGTCCAATTTAAAAAATTTCAAAAAATTCCTCCTGACATCCTGTTATGTTGTGTTACTATTTTCCAATTTATGAAAGTCTGAGACAGTAGAGAATGACATCTATAAACCTGTCTACGAAATACAAAATTCGTCAAATACATATTTATGGTTTTAGAAACTTGTCCAATTCAAAAAATTTGATTTTTTTTCTGAGATCCTGTTATGTTGTAACATTTCTTTTCTCAATTTGCCGATATCTGTGAAAGTAGAAAATGACATTTATAAAGCTGTCTTTGAAATACAAAATTCGTCAACTGCATATTTCTGGTTTGAGAAACTTGTCCAATTCAAAAAAAAAAATCAAAAAATTCCTTATGGCGTCCTGTTATGTTGTGTGACATTTTTCTAATTTGCCAAAGTCTGCGACAGTAGAGAATGACATTTACAAAACTGTCTTGAAAATAAAAAAATCTTCAACTGCATATTTATGGTTTCAGAAATTTGTCCAATTCAAAAAAATTCAAAAAATTTTTTCTGAAATTTTGTAATTTTGTGTGACATTTTTCCAATTGGCCGATGTCTGTGACATTAGAAAATGACATTTATAACGCTGTCTTCGAAATACAAAATTCGTCAACTGCATATTTCTGGTTTGAGAAACTTGTCCAATTCAAAAAAAAAAAATCTTTATGACGTCCTGTTATGTTGTGTGACATTTTTCTAATTTGCCAAAGTCTGCGACAGTAGAGAATGACATTTACAACGCTGGTCTTGGAAATAAAATAAACTTCAACTGCATATTTATGGTTTCAGAAATTTGTCCAATTCAAAAAAATTCAAAAAAATTAAAAAAATTCTTTCTAAAATTTTGTTATGTTGTGTGTCATTTTTCCAATTTTCCGATGTCTGTGACATTAGAAAATGACATTTATAAAGCTGTCTTCGAAATACAAAATTCGTCAACTGCATATTTATGGTTTTAGAAACTTGTCCAATTAAAAAAAAATCAAAAAATTACTTATGACGTCCCGTTATGTTGTGTGACATTTTTCCAATTTGCCAAAGTCTGCGACAGTAGAGAATAACATTTACAAAGCTGTCTTGGAAATAAAAAAATCTTCAACTGCATATTTATGGTTTCACAAATTTGTCAAATTCAAAAAAAATTAAAAATTCTTTCTAAAATTTTGTTATGTTGTGTGACATTTTTCCACTTGGCCGATGTCTGTGACTTTAGAAAATGACATTTATAAAGCTGTCTTCGAAATACAAAATTCGTCAACTGCATATTTATGGTTTTAGAAACTTGTCCAATTCAAAAATTTTCAAAAAATTCCTTCTAACATCCTGTTATGTTGTGTTACATTTTTCCAATTTATCAAATTCTGTGACAGTAGAGAGTGACATATATAAACCTGTCTACGAAATACAAAATTCGTCAAATACATATTTATGGTTTTAGAAACTTGTCCAATTCAAACTTTTTCTGAGATCCTGTTACGTTGTGATTTTTTTTTTCAATTTGCCGATGTCTATGAAAGTAGAAAATGGCTTTTATAAAGCTGTCTTAGAAATACAAAATTCGTCAACTGCATATTTATGGTTTTAGAAATTCAAAAAATATATATTAAAAAATTCCTTATGACGTCCTGTTATGTTGTGTGACATTTTTCCTATTTGCTAGAGTCTGCGACAGTAGAGAATGACATTTATAAAGCTGTCTTGAAAATAAAAAAAATCTTCAACTGTATATTTATGTTTTCATAAATTTGTCCAATTCAAAAAAAAATCAAAAATTTTTTCTGAAATTTTATTATGTTGTGTGACTTTTTTCCAATTGGCCGATGACTCTGACATTAGAAAATGACATTTATAAAGCTGTCTTGGAAATAAAAAAATTGTCATGCTATATGCCTTCTGACATCCTGTTGTGTTTTCCATTAGCTAAAATCTACGAAAGTAGAAAATGACTTTTAGGCAGCTGATCATCGTGATAGAGGCCCATCCAATTCAAAAATTGTGGAATTATATCCGCTCACTTGCGGCAATTCTAAAATTGGACAAAACCACCAAAATCGGTGGGCATTTATTCGAAATATCGCCACAACTCGAACGTTAAAACACAATTTCGGATCCTGGATCCACAACAAACATAAACAACAATAAAGTCCATTACCCATCGCCAATTAAAACTTTCAAAATGACCAAAACAGTTTTCTCTCCATCGCCCATCTCGGCCTGTGGTCCCGTCACTCACCATTTTTTATTCGCGTCAGCTATTAAGCTTAATTAGTCGCAGCGATTTACGCTAATTAAAGTTATTAATCAATACATTTTAATACAACGGCGACAGGTATTTAGCTCGGGTCCCGCGGTGCCAAATCGGGGCCGAAGATGAGCCTTTATGTCGTTTAATAATACGTCTTCTCGGCCGGTCATTAGAGCGTTTTATTGAATGTTACGGGCGAATGTTTGCACGCACGGATGTGATTTATCTTCCTGGATGAGATCCGTTGCATGGGAGAAAAAAACTTGTAGAGGATTGTTGGATAGAGAGGAGGAAAAATGGGATTTTAACGAGTCGGTTTTAGGAATTGCGAAGCAAAAAATATGGTGTGCTAATCGCTATTTTTGTTTCTTTTTTCAAATTTGTGCATTACAGAAGCTTATACGTGTTATACAGGGTGATTTTTAACATCTGTCATCCATTTAACCCACCTGAAACTTTTGTACCTTTTGACATGATTGTTCTATAGAACCTGAGGAACGAAACAAAGAGGAAAGAAAAAAAGCAAGGATGGTCCGTACCTCCATCGACGCTGAAAGCCGGCGTGAAATAATTATGCATAAATTATAATCGACAGCCAGCGCGAAAGGCCCAAGCGAGCAGATCCTCCTCAACAGCAAACGGCTCTTACCCGAGTCCATCTTTATCGTCGTTATCCGTACGTGCGTGTCCGGCCCATAAATAACTCCGGGACAAAGAGCCATTAGACGAAATACTGTGCGTTCGGATTAATTAAGTCGGCGATCGAAAATTCCGTGGGGCTCGTGCAGAAGTCGCCGCTCCTCGCACGATAAATCACCGGGAGCCGCAACACCGGCTACATCTGTACGAGTCGGACTAATTTGAATATAAGTAGTGTCGTAGGCGCCCCAGTCCTGCTCTCTTTAGTTATGTCCGTGTTCGGACGTCGTGTTCGTGCCTCCATAAAGAACCTGCGGTTTTGATCGATGTTCGCGGCGATCCTGCAAGATATAGATTTCGGACGATATATCGAGATTAAGGGGAAATTCTGGTGTCCCTCAGGGAACTGTATTTGGTCCAAAGCTTTTCATTCTGTGCCTTCAGTTTTTCAAATTCATTAACTTGTAAATATTTTAATTTCTTCAGTTCTTAAACGAAGCACAGAATAATACAGATTAGAACATAACAGAACAGAACTGGACGGAATACATAGAACGACTTCGAAAACCTATAACTAACTCAGGTACCCAAAATCTAAAAACCCGGTAACCAGAAGCCTAGTCCCAATTATCTGGACATTAAGAAATCAGTAAAACTGAATATTCGTACTAGTGAGGACTTCTTGAAATTGAAGTCGTCAAAGTTTTTGTCTGGAGTAGCAGGATCGCAGAAAAGTGACGAGGTGGCATCAAAGATCTCATTAGGAACAGTTTTCTGGTGGCAAAAAAAAACGAATATACTTAAGCATCGACAAATTTTGTAAATCTTCAAAATTACTATCAGGAGGAACAGGATCACAGAAAGCATCAAAGAGCTATTTAGGGACACTTCCTGGTGACACCAACTCGACATTTAACATTTTTATAAATCTGTCATAGAAATTGTTACAATTTTGATCTGGAGTGGCAAGATCGCAGAAGACCGAGGAGGTATTTGAGCATTAAAGAGGTAATTTGAGATACCTTCCTGATCTCAAAGGATCAACCATTTGGAGAATCTTTTTCTTGGAAACCGTCAAAATTACTACCATTAGGAACAGGCTTGCATTAGAGCGAAGAGGTGTTCGGGCATCAAACAGCTAATTATAGACGTCCTCCTGGTCGGACACACTCTGATACAGCATCAGTATTTACAATTTTCGTAAAATTGTCTTGGAAATCGTCAAAATTACTGCTAGGAGGAACAGGATTGCAGAAAGCATCAAAGAGCTATTTAGGGACGCTTTCCGGTGACACCAACTCGACATTTAACATTTTTATAAATCTGTCATAGAAATTGTTACAATTTTGATCTGGAGTGGCAAGATCGCAGAAGTCCGAGGAGGTATTCGAGCATTAAAGAGGTAATTTGAGATACCTTCCTGATCTCAAAGGATCAACCATTTTGAGAATCTTTTTTTTGAAAACGGTCAAAATTACTACCATTAGGAACAGGGTTGCATTAGATCGAAGAGGTGTTCGGGCATCAAAGAGCTAATTATAGACGTCCTCCTGGTCGCACACACTCTGATACAGCATCAGTATTTACCATTTTCGTAAAATTGTCTTGGAAATCGTCAAAATTACTGCTAGGAGGAACAGGATTGCAGAAAGCATCAAAGATCTATTTAGGGACGCTTTCTGGTGACACCAACTCTACATTTTACATTTTTTTAAATCTGTCATAGAAATTGTTACAATTTTGATCTGGAGTAGCAAGATCGCAGAAGACCGAGGAGGTGTTCGAGCATTAAAGAGGTAATTTGAGATACGTTCCTGATCTCAAAGAATCCAACCATTTTGAGAATCCTTTTCTTGGAAACCGTCACAATTACTACCATTAGGAACAGGCTTGCATTAGAGCGAAGAGGTGTTCGGGCATCAAAGAGCTAATTATAGACGTCCTTCTGGTCGCACACACTTTGATAAAGCAACGGTATTTACCATTTTCGTAAAATTGGCTTGGAAATGGTCAAAATTACTGCTAGCAGGAACGGGATCGCAGAAAGCATCAAAGAGCTATTTAGGGACGCTTTCTGGTGACACCAACTCGACATTTAACATTTTTATAAATCTGTCATAGAAATTGTTACAATTTTGATCTGGAGTGGCAAGATCGCAGAAGTCCGAGGAGGTATTCGAGCATTAAAGAGGTAATTTGAGATACCTTCCTGATCTCAAAGGATCAACCATTTTGAGAATCTTTTTCTTGAAAACGGTCAAAATTACTACCATTAGGAACAGGGTTGCATTAGATCGAAGAGGTGTTCGGGCATCAAAGAGCTTATTATAGACGTCCTCCTGGTCGCACACACTCTGATACAGCATCAGTATTTACCATTTTCGTAAAATTGTCTTGGAAATCGTCAAAATTACTGCTAGGAGGAACAGGATTGCAGAAAGCATCAAAGAGCTATTTAGGGACGCTTTCCGGTGACACCAACTCGACATTTAACATTTTTATAAATCTGTCATAAAAATTGTTACAATTTTGATCTGGAGCAGCAGGATCGCAGAAGACCGAGGATGTATTCGAGTATTAAAAAGCTAATTGGAGATGCCTTCCTAGTAGCAGAAAAATCGATCATTTTCAGAAATTTTGTCTTTGACATCGTTAAAATTACTGCCATGAGGAACAGGATTGCAGCAAAGCGAAGAGGTGTTCGGGCATCAAAAAGCTAATTATAGACGTCTTTCTGGTCGCACACACTCTGATAAAGCATCGGCTAAAATTGTCTTGGAAATCGTCAGAATTACTTCCTGGAGGAACAGGGTTTCAGAAGAACGAGGCGGCGTTCGGGTTTCAAAGAGTTGATTAAGTACACATTTCGGTTCGAACAAACTCTTGACAGAAGCTTTGACATTTACCACTTTTGAAATTTGTCTTAGAGATCGTCAAAATTTGTTCCTGAACCTGCAGGAGCGTACAAGAGGAAACATCATAAATCGTCCGAATTTCTGCCGGGAACAGCAGGAAATGCAGAAAGGACAAGGAGGTGTCCTGGAATCAAAAAGATATTTAGGATCACCTGTCAGGTCGCACAAACTCTGAATAAAAGCATCAATAATTTTCTTAAATTTGCCTTGGAAATCTTCCATATCTTTGGCCGAATTATCAGGATCGCATAAAACCGAGGAGGTATTCGGACACTAAAGAGATAATTGGGTACGTCTTCCTGGTCGCACAATCTCGACATCAACCATTTTCAGAAATTTTGTCTTGGAAATCGTTTGTTGAAACCTGTTTGTTCGCACTCTATAATTTTCTTAAATGTGTCCTGGAAATCTCCAATATGTTTGGTTGAAGCAGCAGGATCGCAGCAAAAAGAGGTAGCAAGCGGTATCTTGGGATCTAAAGTTTTAAAATCTTAAAATTTTGAGACCAAAAAATAATAAAACCTGAGAGTTTGTAACACCATCAATATTAAGTCCAATGAATCCTATTAATTTTAGGACAGTTTTATAGATGTTAGAGACTCTGATCAATTTATTGTTAGCATGTGACACAACATAGGATGCCAGGATTTTTTTTTATAATTTTTGAATTGTATCACTAAACTCCTACTGGATTTAATTATTTTGTAGTTTTTTTTGGCAATTTTTGAATTTAATTAGTTTCTATCACCACAGATACAGCGAGGATGAATCCTTTTAATTTTTAAATATTGCACAACATATCAGGATACCAGGAAATATTTTTGACAATTTTAGAAATATCGACCATTGTTGCAGAGATGTATCAGGAAGTCAGCAAAGATATTTGATGGTTTTTGAATTTTAAACATGTCAACAGTGTGAACTATAGGCAACCAAGAATACACAATAAATCCTCCAGAACAATACATCGGAGGCCGGTGGAGAGAACCGCTCCTAGCAATACTGGCCGATTATTGGCTGTTTGAAGAGAACAATGCATTCTACATCAACCTTTAACACCCAACCCGAACCGCTGCTATTCAAATTTCCGCGTCGTCACACCTCCCATAAATTACTTTTACGACCATCCAAACAATGTCAATAAATAGCCTCTCCGAATCGGACGCTTCCAAGGCCGGAACAGGTGCATCGATGAAAATATTTTCGATTTTCTCTCCTTCACACATCTCATATTTTCGTCTATGAATAGAATTTTTATTTCGACCCACCGGCTATTATGGGACTCGAACGCGTTAACGGAATCGCTGGAATCTCTTACACCATTAGGAAGACGTCGAGGATGGTAAATTATTTTCACACCCAACACTTCGTGGCTCGTCATCCTGATGTATGTCTTTCGTGGAATCACGATAGGACGTCTTAGAAAAAAAAAGGAGCGGTCACGAATTTCTCCGTGTTTATTTATTGCTCGGTGGGATTAATTTTTCATTTGTGGGCAACGCGCTCCGAGTCGCCATCAATTTCGGTTTTGGATTGCGTTTTAATTTTAATGGGGGCCATAAATCATGTTGGACGTCGATATTAATATAAATCGGATAAACGGTGCTGGTGGCGTGACATCTGTTGGTCGGGGTCTGAACTGAGAGAAGCTGAGAAGTGTAGGAATGGTTTGCGGGCATAATAGAGCAGCTTCGTTGCCGTGCTAGAAGATGGCGCCACAAACCACAAACAGGGGAAAACTGTTGTTAGGGTTTCGGGTAAGAGAGGGCGCTCCATGATCGAAAATGTCCAGAAAACTAATAATGCTGAGAAAAAATTATATTCTGTAAAAATGAAATGTCTATTTAAAATTTAACTTAATAGTATAAATCTACTTTACACTAACTTATAGCTTCGCCTCCTCGGTAGTCAACCGTCAGAGACCCGGTAGCGGTTACGACTCCACTTCGGCAACAAAAGTAAAATATCAACTCATTTCCCTATTTTTCTCCCAGTTTATAAACAACAAAAATCGAGTGACATCAGGTGGGCCTCCGTGGGCAAGTGCCCAAATCCGAGGCACTCACTCCCCAGGCATCGGCACCGAGAGAGAGGAAGCTGCCAGCAGAAATGCTAAATGTAGTGGAACTTCATGCCATCCGTGAGTGATTGATGGCAGAACGCCCTTCCACCTAGCGCAATATGTGTTATTGAAATATGAGATATATGGGTTGTTACGCTATCAATTATAATATTGGTCCTGTGCTTTATACGGACAGGCACGGGCTGTGGGTCCACTATTCCGATTTTCGGACCTGGATGTCGATCGGAACAAAGAGTAGAGAAAGTCTTTTCGTTCATGTGTCTTTATTAGCGTTATGTAGCTATTTTGAATTGTGACAACAAAAGAAGTAAGTTTGGTAATCGCTAAAAATTTATTTTGAATCGGTAACGTGAGTATTTTCCTTTCTCACTACATCTGTTTCGTGCGTAAATCAGTAACAGTATTCTCCAGAAAAGTGAGGTCTCGGGTAACGTAGAAAAATTTTTGTATGCAACACGTGCACAAAGTGGTATGGTACTTGAAATATTTCGAATCGCTTTGAAGCGACTTTAAATGACTTGAAGCGACTTGAAAATATTTGAAGTGTATGAATCGACTTGAAGCGATGTGAGAAGATTTGAAATGTTTTTAATCGATTCGAAGCGACTTGACAAAATTTGAAGTGACTTGAGCCATTTGAAGAGACTTGAAGCGACTTGAAATCACTTGAAGTAATTAGAAAAAAATTAGAGCGACTTGAAGAAATTTGAAATGTTTTGAATACACTTGAAGCTATTTGGAAATATTTGAAGCGACTTAGAGGGATTTGAAATGTTTTGAATCGTTTTTAAGCGACTTGAAAAAACATGAAGCGCATCTTAAAGAGTTTTGAAATGTTTTGAATCGACTTTAAGTGACTTGAAGTGATTTGAGGCGACTTGAATTGAGTTGAAGCGACTTGAAATTATTTGAAGTGACATTAATCGACTTGAAGCGATGTGAGAAGATTTGAAGCGACTTGAAAATCTTTGAAGCGACTTTGAGAGATTTGAAATGTTTTGAATCGTTTTGAAGCGACTTGAAAAGACATGAAACGCGACTTGAAGAGTTTTGAAATGTTTTGAATTCACTTTAAGTGACTTGAAAAGATTTTAAGTGATTTGCACAATCTTGAAGCGACTTGAAGTGATGTGAGAAGATTTGAGATGTTTTCAATCGCTTCGAAGCGACATGACAAAATTTGAAGCGACTTGAAAATCTTTGAAGCGACTTTGAGAGATTTGAAATGTTTTGAATCGTTTTGAAGCGACTTGAAAAGACATGAAACGCGACTTGAAGAGTTTTGAAATGTTTTGAATCGACTTTAAGTGACTTGAAAAGATTTTAAGTGATTTGCACAAACTTGAAGCGACTTGAAAATATTTGAAGTGACATGAATCGACTTGAAGTGATGTGAGAAGATTTGAAATGTTTTGAATCGATTCGAAGCGACATGACAAAATTTGAAGCGACTTGAAAATCTTTGAAGCGACTTTGAGGGATTTGTAATGTTTTGAATCGTTTTGAAGCGACTTGAAAAGACATGAAACGCGACTTGAAGAATTTTGAAATGTTTTGAATCGACTTTAAGTGACCTGAAAAGATTTTAAGTGATTTGCACAAACTTGAAGCGACTTGAAAATATTTTAAGTGACATGAATCGACTTGAGGCGCTGTGAGAAGATTTGAAATGTTTTTAATCGATTCGAAGCGACATGACAAAATTTGAAGTGACTTGAACCTTTTGAAGAGACTTGAAGCGACTTGAAATGACTTGAAGTGATTTGAAAAAAAAAATTAAAGCGATTTGAAGAAATTTGAAACGGTTTGAATAAACTTGAAGCAACTTGAAAATCTTTGAAGCGACTTTGACGGATTTGAAATGTTTTGAATCGTTTTGAAGCGACTTGAAAAGATATGAAACGCGACTTGAAGAGTTTTGAAATGTTTTGAATCGACTTTAAGTGACTTGAAAAGATTTTAAGTGATTTGCACAAACTTGAAGCGACTTGAAAATATTTGAAGTGACATGAATCGACTTGAAGTAATGTGAGAAGATTTGAAATGTTTTGAATCGATTCGAAGCGACATGACAAAATTTGAAGCGACTTGAAAATCTTTGAAGCAACTTTGAGGGATTTGAAATGTCTTGAGTCGTTTTGAAGCGACTTGAAAAGACACGAAACGCGACTTGAAGAGTTTTGAAATGTTTTGAATCGACTTTAAGTGACTTGAGCCATTTGAAGAGACTTGAAGCGACTTGAAATCACTTGAAGTAATTTGAAAAAAATTAAAGCGACTGGAAGAGATTTGAAATGCCTCGAATAAACTTGAAGCGATTTGGAAATATTTGAAGCGACTTCGAGGGATTTGAAATGTTTTAAATCGTTTTGAAGCGATTTGAGGCGACTTGTAATGAGTTGAAGCGACATGAAATGACTTGAAACGACTTGATAATATTTGAAGTGACATGAGTCGACCTGAAGCGATATGAGAAGATTTGAAATGTTTTGAATCGATTTGAAGCGACTTGACAAGATTTGAAGTGAATTGAAATGACTTGAAGCGACTTAAAAAAATTTCAAGTGACATGAAGCGACTTGAAGTGATTTTGAGAGACTTGAAGCGACTTGCGGAACTTTGAATCCGCTTGAAGTGACTTGAAAAGATGTGAAGCGACGTGAAGATATTTGAAATGTTTTAAAACGACATGAGAAGATTTGAAACGTCTTGAAGCGATTTCAAATGACTTTCAGCGACTTGGAGTGATTTGAAATGTTTTGAATTCTTTTGAAGCGCCTTGGCGCAACTTGAAAAGATGTGAAGAGACCTGAAAAGATTTAAAGCGACTTGAAAAGATTTGAAATGTTCTGAATCGCCTTGAAGTGACATGAAAAAATTTGAAAAGATTTGAATTGAGTTGAAGAGATTTCAAATGTTCAGAAACGACTTGAGGGGATTTGACAACATTTGAAGCGATTTGAAACGGTTTGAATCGACTTGAAGCGACTTGAGAAGATTTGAAGTGACTTGAAGCGATTTGAAGAGACTTCAACCGACTGGAGGCGACTTGACATGACTTAAAATGATTTGAAAAGATATCAAGTGACTTGAAGAGACTTGAGGTGACTTGAAATGACTGAAAGTGACTTGAAGCGACTTGATAATATTTGAAGTGACATGAGTCGACTTGAAGCGATGTGAGAAGATTCGAAATGTTTTGAATCGATTTGAAGCGACTTGACGAGATTTGAAGTGACTTGAAATGACTTGAAGTCATTTGAAAAAAATTTAAGCAACTTGAAGAGATTTGAAATGTTTTGAATAAACTTGAAGCGAGTTGAAAATATTTGAAATGTTTTGAATCGACTCGGGAAATTTTGAAGCGACTTGAAACTACTTGAAATGATTTGGAATTACTTGAATCAACGTGAATCGATTTGCACTTGGAGGTATGTATTTGAAATGTTTTGAATCGATTTGAAGCGACTTGACTACAGTTGCAGTGAGTTGGAGATACTTCAAGCGACCTGAGTCGACTTGAAATGACTTGAAGAGATTTGAAACGTTTTGAATAAACTTGAAAATATTTAAGCGACTTCGAGGGATTTGAAATGTTTTGAATCGTTTTGAAGCTACTTGAAAAGACATGAAGCGCGCCCTGGAGAGTTGTGAAATGTTTTGAATCAACTTTAAGTGACTTGAAAAGATTTGAAGTGATTTGAAGCGACTTGAGGCGACTTGAAATGAGTTGAAGCGACCTGAAATGACTTGAAACGACTTAAAAATATTTGAAGTGACATGAAGCGACTTGAAGTGATTTTGAGAGACTTGTAGCGACTTGCAGACCTTTGAAGCGTTTTGAATCCTCTTGAAGTGACTTGAAAAGATGTGAAGCAACGTGAAGATATTTGAAATGTTTTCAAACGACATGAGAAGATTTGAAACGTCTTGAAACGATTTCAAATGACTTTCAGCGACTTGGAGTGATTTGAAATGTTTTGAATTCTTTTGAAGCGGCTTGGCGCAACTTGAAAAGATGTGAAGAGACCTGAAAAGATTTGAAGCGACTTGAAAAGATTTGAAATGTTCTGAATCGCCTTGAAGTGACATGAAAAAATTTGAAGCGACTTGAAAAGATTTGGAGCGCCTTAAAAAAAATGACATGTTTTGAATCGACATGAGAAAATTTGAAGCGACCTGAAACTACTTGAAATGATTCGAAATAGTTTTAGACGACTTAAAGTGATTTGAAATGAGATTAGTTTAAGCGGCTTGGAGGAATTTGAAGCGGCTTAAAAAGATTTAAAGCGATTTGAAAAGATTTTAATTGACTTCAACCAGATCAGTAGGTAGCACATGTAATAATACATGTACTGAGTTATTTCTCGCTTTTTGAAGTCGGTTTCTTTTTTTTAAAAAGCTAATTATTTTACAATTTTAAGTGATGGGTAGACCTAGTAAGGACGCTGCTCGAATGAGGAAACGACGGCTGGTTGAAAATGAAGATGAAAGACGCAAACTATAATAAATTAAAACCAGAAATACTGAAACAATGATGAATTAATATTACTACCTGAAAAATCTAAGGCAATGATGACTCCCAGACGCAAAGACCTGCATAATTATTGAACGACTACATTCGAGAGAGTTCATAATAATTATAAAATGTGAGGATTTCGCCCCATTCCCATGCGATCACCTCATCAGATCCGGACTTGGTGACAATGGGACTACCTCCGGAGTATACCATTTCAAATAAAAGAAGAATTTTCGAAATCGATCCACAATTGACGAAGAAATCGGTGAAGGAACATAAAAGGAAAAATTTGAGAATTTCCCTGGATTTCCATGGGATCCCCTGATCAGATCCGGACTTGCTGTCAATGGGACTACCTTTGGAGTATACCCTTTCAAATAAAAGAAGAATTTTCAAAATCGATCCACAATTGACGAAGAAATCGCTGAACATACATAAAAGGAAAAATTTGACAATTTTTCTCGATTTCCATGGGAGCCCTTTATCAGATCCGGACTTGGTGACAATGGGACCACCTCTGGAGTATACCCTTTCAAATAAAAGAATAATTTTCAAAATCGGTCCACAATTAACGGAGATATCGGTGAACATACATAAAAGGAAAAAAAAAAAACATACATACAGCCGAACATAGAACCCCCTCCTTTTTTGAAGTCGGTAATAAATGGAGTAATTTGAAAAAAATTAGAGAAACTTGAAGAGACTTAAAATATTTGGAATAAACTTGAAGCTCTTTGGAAATATGTGAAGCGACTTAGAGGGATTTGAAATGTTTTGAATCGACTTTAAGTGACTTGAAAGGGTTTGAAGTGATTTGAAGTTATTTAAAGAGACTTTAAGCAATTTGAAATTTTTTTGAATCGACTTGAGAAGGTTTGAATAGACTTGAAGATATTTAACGATTTCATAGTTTCATAATTTTCTGCTAGTTTCATAACCGTTTCATAATTATTCTATTGCAATTTGGTTTCGCATTTTCACAGTGCTTTCATAGCTTTCTGGTGATTGCATAATTGTAAAATGATACCATTGTTTCAAACTAGTTTCATAATTTCATTGTGGTGCTTCAGTTTCATAACGGTTAATAGTTTTATAATTGTTTCGTTATTTCATAGTAACCGTTATATTACATTTTATAGTATAGTTTCATGAAGGCGTTATCGTTACTAAATTATAAAAGTAACATACAACTATTAAAGTTTTATAATTTCAAAGTCATTTTGTAATTTTTAAATAGTTTTATAGTTTTCTAGTATCTGGTCGTGTCGGTATATAACTTCGTATTATCATTGTGGTTTCTTGGTTTCATACTGTTTTCGTAGTTTCATAATGGCTTTATTGTTTCATAGAAGTCAGAAGTCACTTTGAAGGTATGTATATTTAAATTGTGCCATAAGAGTTTCATAGTTTTTTAGCAAATTTATAGTTTCATAATTTCATAATTGATTCTGGTTTTATAATTTCGATTCGTAGTTTCATTGTGGTTTCGTTGTTCCGAAATAAGTTCTTATTTTCACAATGATTCCACAGCTTTATAATGGTTTTATAGTTTCAACACGTAAGGTTTTATAAATTCAAAGTTTCATAGTAATTTACTTCACATCAACTTTTTACTTCCAATTTTTGACTTGACTCAACTTGAGACTTGACTTGAGACTTAACTTGGGACTTGGGACTTTACTTTGGAATTTTAAGACGAATACTTGATCCATATTGGTTTTTATACAACTTTTTGTTAAATATTACCACCTATTATGAGTAGCGCTTGATGTTCAGTGAGAATTCTTAAATCTTTATCTCGAGAGTATTTTTTTTAATATGAAAACCCCTTCCGCCCCAGCCAATAACGTGCGATATCCCCGCATCTCCAATATATAATAGTCGTGAAAGAGCTACTAGTTTACAAGAAAGCTTTGGAGAGATCTCGCGTTTCCTCATGAGTGGAGCTGAACGACGAACGCAGGGTGCTCATATTGTGTAGATCCAACGCCGGAGTCGTCCATCTGCTTTCCCGGTCCGTCCGTCGTTATTTCCGCATCGCGGACTCCGAAAGTCCGCACACCGAAAACTGAAAAGCAAGAAGTTGCTGCCGCACCTACACACACGCCGCCCCGACCTCTCGATATCTCCCTCCAAACAATGAGAGATACGGGAATTATTCGCAGCACAACAAAAAACCGACATGAAAAAGATCGAGGCTGATGGCTTTCGAGCGCGCCCGACCATGCGACATGCAAAATTAAGACGTTCGCGTGTATTGTAGGAATCGCACAAAGGCGCCATTGTTGGCGATATTGAAACTAGAACAATGAGAGTAAAAAAAACGGCCGAGAGGGAAGCGGCAACAGATTTCGAAGGACTAGTGCTTCTCCGTAATGTTTCTGTTAGGTGTCGAGGGGGTGGACTCGCCGAGCCGAGACGAATTTTTTAAAAGTTGCCCCCCCGGGAGCGGCAATCGGTCCTCATTATCGCGACTGCGATTCGTCCCTCGACGAAAGGTTTATCGGCGGCGACACCGACCGCTAAAACGGGTGCAATTTTTCCCTGGGGTAAGTCGAGGGTGTCGCAGTCCGTCCGAACAAACGAGGTAAATTAGAAAACATCTCGGCAATAAAACCGCTCCGTTTTTTGCCCTCCTCCACCCCTTCCGCCGTCGATGAAAGGAGTTTTACATACGTATCCGACGCGAAGGGGATGAAAACAACATCGTTATACAATGGGGCATAACAAGTTATTTCTCCTGTGCGTGATTTATGGATCTTGCTAGCGCTGCCTATGCTAATAGCTACATTTATATGTGTCTGGAGCGCGGTAACTTATAGCTTTCGCAGTTAATTTGTTACTTTGATTTACGGACTTTTTGATTTATATTGTTTAGCATTCGAAAGTGCGCTCCGTCTGCGGACAGCGCCATCCGTCATCGCGAGGAGACTTCCGGAACGGCAACGACGTAACGACTCACCTGATTTCGGCGGGGCTCGAAGGTTCGAAGGTGATTTGTTTTGGGAAAGGAGGTAATAATACACAACGTCAAAACTTTTGGACACCGCCTTATAAAATACAAGCAAGAAGTTTTATCCGAATAACTTGTATTGTCAATCTTGTACTTATCAATTTTAGAAATGTAAATTTTCGAATATTGCAAACTTCACATTCGAGAATTCGCAAAAAATTGCCGAGTGCAAATTCAGGCTTCCAGAAACTGCTTTCTAGTGTAGGGAATTGTAAGAGAGTAAATGATATTTAAGGATCCGAAAAAGGTATATTTAGCAATTTTTGAAACGGAAATGCTCGAATACTTGAACTTTTTTTTCGAACTTTATTTTCGAGAATTCACAAAAAATTTACGAGTGGAAATTCAGGCTTCTAGATATTATTTTGTGGAGTACATAAGTGTAAGGGAGTAAAGAATTCTTAAATTAGTGTACTTTAAAAGAAACAGGTATATTTAGCAATTTTTTAAATTTTCGAATATTTCAAATTCATTTTACATTTCACATTCGAGAATTCACAAAAAATTGCCGAGTGCAAATTCAAGCTTCTAAAAACTGTTTTCTAGTGTAGAGAAATGTAAGAGAGTAAATGATATTAGAGGATCTGAAACAGGTATGTTTAGCAATTTTTGAAATAGAAATTTTCGAATACTTGTACTTTTTTACGAACTTCATTTTCGAGAATTTACAAAAAATTCACGAGTTGAAATTCAGGCTTCTAGATACTATTTTCTGGTGTAAATAAATGTAAGGGTGTAATAAATTGTTAAATTAGTGTACTTTAAAGGAAACAGGTACATTTAGCAATTTTTTAAATTTAAATTTTCGAATATTTCAAATTTATTTCTTATTTCACACTCGAGAATTCACAGAAAATTGCCGAGTGCAAATTCAGGCTTCCAGAAACTGTTTTCTAGTGTAGGGAATTGTAAGAGAGTAAATGATATTTAAGGATCCGAAAAAGGTATATTTAGCAATTTTTGAAACGGAAATGCTCGAATACTTGAACTTTTTTTTCGAACTTTATTTTCGAGAATTCACAAAAAATTCACGAGTGGAAATTCAGGCTTCTAGATATTATTTTGTGGCGTACATAAGTGTAAGGGAGTAAAGAATTCTTAAATTAGTGTACCTTAAAGGAAACAGGTACATTTAGCAATTTTTTAAATTTAAATTTTCGAATATTTCAAATTTATTTCTTATTTCACATTCGAGAATTCACAGAAAATTGTCGAGTGCAAATTCAGGCTTCCAGAAACTGCTTTCTAGTGTAGAGAATTGTAAGAGAGTAAATGATATTTATGGATCTGAAAAAGGTATATTTAGCAATTTTTTAAATAGAAATTCTCGAATACTTGTACTTTTTTACGAACTTCATTTTCGGGAATTCACAAAAAAATCACGAGTGGAAATTCAGGCTTCTAGATATTATTTTCTGGTGTAAATAAATGTAGTTGAGTAAAGAATCCTTAAATTAGTGTACTTTAAAGGAAACAGGTGTAATTAGCAATTTTTTAAATTTAAATTTTCGAATATTTCAAGTTTATTTCTCATTTCACATTCGAGAATTCACAGAAAATTGCCGAGTGCAAATTCAGGCTTCCAGAAACTGTTTTCTAGTGTAGGGAATTGTAAGAGAGTAAATGATATTTAAGGATCCGAAAAAGGTATATTTAGCAATTTTTGAAACGGAAATGCTCGAATACTTGAACTTTTTTTTCGAACTTTATTTTCGAGAATTCACAAAAAATTCACGAGTGGAAATTCAGGCTTCTAGATATTATTTTGTGGCGTACATAAGTGTAAGGGAGTAAAGAATTCTTAAATTAGTGTACCTTAAAGGAAACAGGTACATTTAGCAATTTTTTAAATTTAAATTTTCGAATATTTCAAATTTATTTCTTATTTCACATTCGAGAATTCACAGAAAATTGTCGAGTGCAAATTCAGGCTTCCAGAAACTGCTTTCTAGTGTAGGGAATTGTAAGAGAGTAAATTATTATATTTAAGGATCCGAAAAAGGTATATTTAGCAATTTTTTAAATAGAAATTCTCGAATACTCGTACTTTTTTACGAACTTCATTTTCGGGAATTCACAGAAAATTCACGAGTGGAAATTCAGGCTTCTAGATATTATTTTCTGGTGTAAATAAATGTAGTTGAGTAAAGAATCCTTAAGTTAGTGTACTTTAAAGGAAACAGGTGTATTTAGCAATTTTTAAATTTAAATTTTCGAATATTTCAAACTTATTTCTCATTTCACATTCGAGAATTCACAAAAAATTGCCGAGTGCAAATTCAGGCTTCCAGAAACTGCTAGTGTAGAGAATTGTAAAAGAGTAAATTATATTTAAGGATCCGAAAAAGCTATATTTAGCAATTTTTGAAATGGAAATTCTCGAATACTTGAACTTTTTTTCGAACTTCATTTTCGAGAATTCACAAAAAATTCACGAGTGGAAATTCAGGCTTCTAGATATTATTTTCTGGTGTCCATAAGTGTAAGGGGGTAAAGAATTGTTAAAATAGTGTACTTTAAAACAAACAGGTATATTTAGCAATTTTTTAAATTTAAATTTTCGAATATTTCAAGTTTATTTCTCATTTCACATTCGAGAATTTACAAAAAATTACCGAGTGCAAATTCAGGCTTCCAGAAACTGTTTTCTAGTGTAGGGAATTGTAAGAGAGTAAATGATATTTAAGGATCCGAAAAAGGTATATTTAGCAATTTTTGAAACGGAAATGCTCGAATACTTGAACTTTTTTTTCGAACTTTATTTTCGAGAATTCACAAAAAATTTACGAGTGGAAATTCAGGCTTCTAGATATTATTTTGTGGAGTACATAAGTGTAAGGGAGTAAAGAATTCTTAAATTAGTGTACTTTAAAAGAAACAGGTATATTTAGCAATTTTTTAAATTTTCGAATATTTCAAATTCATTTTACATTTCACATTCGAGAATTCACAAAAAATTGCCGAGTGCAAATTCAAGCTTCTAAAAACTGTTTTCTAGTGTAGAGAAATGTAAGAGAGTAAATGATATTAGAGGATCTGAAACAGGTATGTTTAGCAATTTTTGAAATAGAAATTTTCGAATACTTGTACTTTTTTACGAACTTCATTTTCGAGAATTTACAAAAAATTCACGAGTTGAAATTCAGGCTTCTAGATACTATTTTCTGGTGTAAATAAATGTAAGGGTGTAATAAATTGTTAAATTAGTGTACTTTAAAGGAAACAGGTACATTTAGCAATTTTTTAAATTTAAATTTTCGAATATTTCAAATTTATTTCTTATTTCACACTCGAGAATTCACAGAAAATTGCCGAGTGCAAATTCAGGCTTCCAGAAACTGTTTTCTAGTGTAGGGAATTGTAAGAGAGTAAATGATATTTAAGGATCCGAAAAAGGTATATTTAGCAATTTTTGAAACGGAAATGCTCGAATACTTGAACTTTTTTTTCGAACTTTATTTTCGAGAATTCACAAAAAATTCACGAGTGGAAATTCAGGCTTCTAGATATTATTTTGTGGCGTACATAAGTGTAAGGGAGTAAAGAATTCTTAAATTAGTGTACCTTAAAGGAAACAGGTACATTTAGCAATTTTTTAAATTTAAATTTTCGAATATTTCAAATTTATTTCTTATTTCACATTCGAGAATTCACAGAAAATTGTCGAGTGCAAATTCAGGCTTCCAGAAACTGCTTTCTAGTGTAGAGAATTGTAAGAGAGTAAATGATATTTATGGATCTGAAAAAGGTATATTTAGCAATTTTTTAAATAGAAATTCTCGAATACTTGTACTTTTTTACGAACTTCATTTTCGGGAATTCACAAAAAAATCACGAGTGGAAATTCAGGCTTCTAGATATTATTTTCTGGTGTAAATAAATGTAGTTGAGTAAAGAATCCTTAAATTAGTGTACTTTAAAGGAAACAGGTGTAATTAGCAATTTTTTAAATTTAAATTTTCGAATATTTCAAGTTTATTTCTCATTTCACATTCGAGAATTCACAGAAAATTGCCGAGTGCAAATTCAGGCTTCCAGAAACTGTTTTCTAGTGTAGGGAATTGTAAGAGAGTAAATGATATTTAAGGATCCGAAAAAGGTATATTTAGCAATTTTTGAAACGGAAATGCTCGAATACTTGAACTTTTTTTTCGAACTTTATTTTCGAGAATTCACAAAAAATTCACGAGTGGAAATTCAGGCTTCTAGATATTATTTTGTGGCGTACATAAGTGTAAGGGAGTAAAGAATTCTTAAATTAGTGTACCTTAAAGGAAACAGGTACATTTAGCAATTTTTTAAATTTAAATTTTCGAATATTTCAAATTTATTTCTTATTTCACATTCGAGAATTCACAGAAAATTGTCGAGTGCAAATTCAGGCTTCCAGAAACTGCTTTCTAGTGTAGGGAATTGTAAGAGAGTAAATTATTATATTTAAGGATCCGAAAAAGGTATATTTAGCAATTTTTTAAATAGAAATTCTCGAATACTCGTACTTTTTTACGAACTTCATTTTCGGGAATTCACAGAAAATTCACGAGTGGAAATTCAGGCTTCTAGATATTATTTTCTGGTGTAAATAAATGTAGTTGAGTAAAGAATCCTTAAGTTAGTGTACTTTAAAGGAAACAGGTGTATTTAGCAATTTTTAAATTTAAATTTTCGAATATTTCAAACTTATTTCTCATTTCACATTCGAGAATTCACAAAAAATTGCCGAGTGCAAATTCAGGCTTCCAGAAACTGCTAGTGTAGAGAATTGTAAAAGAGTAAATTATATTTAAGGATCCGAAAAAGCTATATTTAGCAATTTTTGAAATGGAAATTCTCGAATACTTGAACTTTTTTTCGAACTTCATTTTCGAGAATTCACAAAAAATTCACGAGTGGAAATTCAGGCTTCTAGATATTATTTTCTGGTGTCCATAAGTGTAAGGGGGTAAAGAATTGTTAAAATAGTGTACTTTAAAACAAACAGGTATATTTAGCAATTTTTTAAATTTAAATTTTCGAATATTTCAAGTTTATTTCTCATTTCACATTCGAGAATTTACAAAAAATTACCGAGTGCAAATTCAGGCTTCCAGAAACTGTTTTCTAGTGTAGGGAATTGTAAGAGAGTAAATGATATTTAAGGATCCGAAAAAGGTATATTTAGCAATTTTTGAAACGGAAATGCTCGAATACTTGAACTTTTTTTTCGAACTTTATTTTCGAGAATTCACAAAAAATTTACGAGTGGAAATTCAGGCTTCTAGATACTATTTTCTGGTGTAAATAAATGTAAGAGTGTAATAAATTGTTAAATTAGTGTACTTTAAAGGAAACAGGTACATTTAGCAATTTTTTAAATTTAAATTTTCGAATATTTCAAATTTATTTCTTATTTCACACTCGAGAATTCACAGAAAATTGCCGAGTGCAAATTCAGGCTTCCAGAAACTGTTTTCTAGTGTAGAGAATTATAAAAGAGTAAATGATATTTAAGGATCTGAAAAAGGTATACTTAGCAATTTTTGAAATGGAAATTCTCGAATACTTGAACTTTTTTTCGAACTTCATTTTCGAGAATTCACAAAAAATTCACGAGTGGAAATTCAGGCTTCTAGATATTATTTTCTGGTGTACATAAGTGTAAGGGAGTAAAGATTCCTTAATTTTGTCTACTTTAAAACAAACAGGTATATTTAGCAATTTTTTAAATTTAAATTTTCGAATATTTCAAGTTTATTTCTTATTTCACATTCGAGAATTCACAGAAAATTGCCGAGTGCAAATTCAGGCTTCCAGAAACTGTTTTTTAGTGTAGAGAATTGTAAAAGAGTAAATGATATTTATGGATCTGAAAAAGGTATATTTAGCAATTTTTTATATAGAAATTCTCGAATACTTGTACTTTTTTAAGAACTTCATTTTCGGGAATTCACAAAAAATTCACGAGTGGAAATTCAGGCTTCTAGATATTATTCTCTGGTGTACATAAGTGTAAGGGGGTAAAGAATTGTTAAAATAGTGTACTTTAAAGGAAACAGGTACATTTAGCATTTTTTTAAATTTAAATTTTCGAATATTTCAAACTTATTTCTCATTTCACATTCAAAAATTCACAAAAAATGGCCGAGTGCAAATTCAGGCTTCCAGAAAGTGTTTTCTAGTGTAGGGAAT
This sequence comes from Diaperis boleti, assembly GCA_963583935.1. Taxonomy (NCBI): domain Eukaryota; kingdom Metazoa; phylum Arthropoda; class Insecta; order Coleoptera; family Tenebrionidae; genus Diaperis; species Diaperis boleti. Next base: position 58,359,660 of record OY757246.1, read on the forward strand.
TGTAAGAGAGTAAATGATAGTTATGGATCTGAAACAGGTATGTTTAGCAATTTTTGTAATGGAAATTATCGAGTACTTGTACTTTTTTACGAACTACATTTTCGAGAATTCACAAAAAATTGACGAGTGGAAATTCAGGCTTCTAGATATTATTTTCTGGTGTACATAAGTGTAAGGGAGTAAAGAATTCTTAAATTAGTGTACTTTAAAGGAAACAGGTATATTTAGCAATTTTTTAAATTTTCGAATATTTCAAATTCATTTTACATTTCACATTCGAGAATTCACAGAAAATTGCCGAGTGCAAATTCAGGCTTCCAGAAACTGTTTTTTAGTGTAGAGAATTGTAAAAGAGTAAATAATATTTAAGGATCTAAAAAAGGTATATTTAGCAATTTTTGAAATGGAAATTCTCGAATACTTGAATTTTTTTTCGAACTTCATTTTCGAGAATTCACAAAAAATTCACTAGTGGAAATTCAGGCTTCTAGATATTATTTTCTGGTGTACATAAGTGTAAGGGGGTAAAGAATTGTTAAAATAGTGTACTTTAAAGGAAACAAGTACATTTAGCAATTTTTTAAATTTAAATTTTCGAATATTTCAAATTTATTTCTCATTTCATATTCGAGAATTCACAGAAAATTGCCGAGTGCAAATTCAGGCTTCCAGAAACTGTTTTCTAGTGTAGGGAATTGTAAGAGAGTAAATGATATTTAAGGATCCGAAAAAGGTATATTTAGCAATTTTTGAAACGGAAATGCTCGAATACTTGAACTTTTTTTTCGAACTTTATTTTCGAGAATTCACAAAAAATTCAAGAGTGGAAATTCAGGCTTCTAGATATTATTTTGTGGAGTACATAAGTGTAAGGGAGTAAAGAATTCTTAAATTAGTGTACCTTAAAGGAAACAGGTACATTTAGCAATTTTTTAAATTTAAATTTTCGAATATTTCAAATTTATTTCTTATTTCACATTCGAGAATTCACAGAAAATTGCCGAGTGCAAATTCAGGCTTCCAGAAACTGTTTTTTAGTGTAGAGAATTGTAAAAGAGTAAATGATATTTATGGATCTGAAAAAGGTATATTTAGCAATTTTTTATATAGAAATTCTCGAATACTTGTACTTTTTTAAGAACTTCATTTTCGGGAATTCACAAAAAATTCACGAGTGGAAATTCAGGCTTCTAGATATTATTTTCTGGTGTAAATAAATGTAGTTGAGTAAAGAATCCTTAAATTAGTGTACTTTAAAGGAAACAGGTGTATTTAGCAATTTTTTAAATTTTCGAATATTTCAAATTCATTTTACATTTCACATTCGAGAATTCACAGAAAATTGCCGAGTGCAAATTCAGGCTTCCAGAAACTGTTTTCTAGTGTAGGGAATTGTAAGAGAGTAAATGATATTTATGGATCCGAAAAAGGTATATTTAGCAATTTTTGAAACGGAAATGCTCGAATACTTGAACTTTTTTTTCGAACTTTATTTTCGAGAATTCACAAAAAATTCACGAGTGGAAATTCAGGCTTCTAGATATTATTTTGTGGAGTACATAAGTGTGAGGGAGTAAAGAATTCTTAAATTAGTGTACCTTAAAGGAAACAGGTACATTTAGCAATTTTTTAAATTTAAATTTTCGAATATTTCAAATTTATTTCTCATTTCACATTCGAGAATTCACAAAAAATTGCCGAGTGCAAATTCAGGCTTCCAGAAACTGTTTTCTAGTGTAGGGAATTGTAAGAGAGTAAATGATATTTATGGATCTGAAAAAGGTATATTTAGCAATTTTTTAAATAGAAATTCTCGAATACTTGTACTTTTTTAAGAACTTCATTTTCGGGAATTCACAAAAAATTCACGAGTGGAAATTCAGGCTTCTAGATATTATTTTCTGGTGTAAATAAATGTAGTTGAGTAAAGAATCCTTAAATTAGTGTACTTTAAAGGAAACAGGTGTATTTAGCAATTTTTTAAATTTAAATTTTCGAATATTTCAAACTTATTTCTCATTTCACATTCAAGAATTCACAAAAAATGGCCGAGTGCAAATTCAGGCTTCCAGAAACTGTTTTCTAGTGTAGGGAATTGTAAGAGAGTAAATGATATTTATGGATCTGAAACAGGTATGTTTAGCAATTTTTGAAATGGAAATTATCGAGTACTTGTACTTTTTTACGAACTACATTTTCGAGAATTCACAAAAAATTCACGAGTGGAAATTTAGGCTTCTAGATATTATTTTCTGGTGTACATGAATGTAAGGGAGTAAAGAATCCTTAAATTAGTGTACTTTGAACTAAACAGGTGTATTTAGCAATTTTTTAAATTTAAATTTTCGAATATTTCAAATTTATTTCTCATTTCACATTCGAGAATTCACAAAAAATTGACGAGTGAAAATTCAGGTGCCTAGAAACTATTTTCTTGTGAAGAGAAGTGTAAAAGAGTAAATGATATCTAAGGATCTGAAACAGGTATATTTAGCAATTTTTGAAATGGAAATTTCCGAATACTTCAAATTCATTTCGAACTTCACATTCGAGAATTCACAAAATATTGGGAATTCAGCCTTCTAGAAATTATTTTCTATTGTACAGAAGTGTATGAGAGTAAAGAAACCTTAAATTAGAGTACTTTTGAGGAAGCGGGTATATCTAGCAATTTTTGAATAATAAGTCAAATTTATTTCGAACTTCACTTTTGAGAATTCAAAAATAAAATTGCGAGTGGAAATTCAGGCTTCTAGAAATTATTTTCTAGTGTAAGAGAGTAAATGATCGTTAAATTATCGTACCTATATAACATAATTATGAAACAACGTCACCATTATGAGAATCGTTCAACACGTTTCGTGAACAAAATATTAGATAATCAAAATTTAAACAGGTTCAACGAAATTTTAATTACAACAAGTACCTACAACCCGAAATGCCCATAAACCTGAGAATACGAGGGGAATTTAGTGAAACAGTAGAAATGAAGGAAATATTTTAAGAAAAAACACCATAACTGTAGAAAAGACGAATATAGATTCCTGTCGTTTTCGATCGAAACAAGTTGTAGAATTTCATGAGATTTTCCGTTCTCTCGGCAATCCGGCCCTCAATTTTCCAATAAATCACATGTAGCGATTCTGGTCGGAACATCTGCGCCCCGATCAATTATAATATCGTGTAATTTGATAGATGGGCGACTGTTGGCGATGGTTATTGCAAAATGATCCGGAAATCAAGAAACGTATTTATGGATCACGCGGGCGACCGGAGCGAAAATGCGCCAAAACACAAGTCTCTGGTATAATTTCCGCATTCACCGATCTATTATACGTTCGGTCAGTCAGGCCCGGACACAATGAAATTAGCCCAGATATCATCAGCATGCGAGAAATAACAAAAAGTCCGAATTTCGCATTGAAACCCAATCCGGCGTGTAATCCAACACATGCGGGGTGAGTTGCGTAACCACCCTCTTTACGCTCAGGAGGTTTTCTATACTAACTGGTTTAAGTCTGCCCATAGTTTACTTAATTCGCTCGACAATCGACTCGATATCAATGCCAGATGCGAATTCTATTACCGGCCTTTTAATCAAACTTTTTTCTCCCTTTTTTGTTTCAGTTTTTCGATGCACGTGCCTCTTGCGCCGTGTGGACACAGCTGGACGACCGCCGTCTTGACGTGCCCATTCTGCGGACGCATGCAGCGTGAAAGGAATGCAAACACCTCAGGTGAGATTCATACTCGGATGAGTTTCGAATTGTTGCTTTCGGCTGGATAAAATGTTGTGACAATCCGGTTCGATATGGCGGTCATTATGTGAGAGTGGAAGGGAATTTAAAGAACACCCGCAAAAAGGAGAACAGTCCTTCAGAAAAATACAAAGAAAGAAAATTATGAAACCATTATGGAACTATTATGAAACTCTAAAATCGACTTGCAACTATGAAATCACTGCAAAACTGAAATTGTAATAAGACTGCTTATGAAAGACACCACGAAACTGTAAAACCACTATGAAAGTAAAACCAAATTGAAATTATAAAACAATTCCGAAATTATAAAATTCTTATGAAACTGTAAAATCGACTTGGAACTATAAAATAATCACGAAATCAATTGTAAAAATCACATTGAAAATCAACTGAAAATTCAAACTAAACCAATATGAATTTATGAAACTATAAATACATATTTATTAAAACTACGAGAGCCCAATAAACTTATGAAACAATAATAAAACTGCTTTCGAAAACACCATGAAACTGTAAAATCACTATAAAATTATAAAACTATTATGAAACTGTAAAATTACAAAATTAAATTGTAAAATCACCTTGAAAAAAACCTTAAAATTTTCAATAAAACCGCGAACACTAATATTATGAACTGTGAAAAAAAAACATGAAATCGGTATAAAAATACAAAAACAATATGAAATTATAAAACACCTGAAATTATAAAATCATCATTAAAACTAAGAAATCACAGTTAACGTACGAAACAATAATAGAACCAATACGAAATTATAAAACAACATTGAATTTATAAAACCATTATAAAAGCGTAAAATCTACTTGGAACTATGGCACCACAACGAAATGATATTATATAAAATCACCCTGAACATCAATGGTAAAAATGTTCAATGAAATTATTACAGCATTCTAATATTAAGAAGCGACTTTAAAACTACAAGACCACTATGAAACTATGAAACCGGTATGAAATTATAAAACAACTCTGAAACTATAAAATCATTTTTCAAACTACGAAACAACAATATTATGATTTTACAATTTCATTTCGCGGTAGTTTACATAGTTTCTAGTCGATTTTGCAGTTTCATAATAGTTTTATAACACCAGTTTCAAAGTAATTTTACAGTTTCATAGTTTTAAAAATAAAGTTGTAAAATCACCCTGAAAATGAACTATTAAAATTTTCAATGAAACTGCGAACACTAAAATTATGAACAGTGAAAAAACATGAAATCCGTATAAAAATACAAAAACAATATGAAATTATAAAACACCTGAAATTAAAAAGTCATTGTTAAAACTAAGAAACCACAGTTAACATACGAAACAATAATAAAACCAATATAAAATTATAAATCAACATTGAAGTTATAAAACCATTATAAAAGCGTAAAATCAACTTGGAACTATGGCACCACAACGAAATGATATTATAAAATCACCCTGAAAATCAATGGTAAAAATGTTCAATGAAATCATCACAGCATTCTAATATTAAAAAATGACTTGAAAACTACAAGACCACTATGAAACTATGAAACCAATATAAAATTATAAAACAACTCAAACTATAAAATCATTTTTCAAACTACGAAGCAACAATATGATTTTACAATTTCATTTTGTAGTAATTTACATAGTTTCTAGTCAATTTTGCAGTTTCATAATAGTTTTATAACACCAGTTTCAAAGTAATTTTACAGTTCCATAGTTTTAAAAATAAAGTTGTAAAATCACCCTGAAAATGAACTATTAAAATTTTCAATGAAACTGCGAACACTAATATTATGAACCGTGAGAAAACATGAATCGGTATAAAAATACAAAAACAATATGAAATTATAAAACACCTGAAATTATAAAATCATCATTGAAACTAAGAAATCACAGTTAACGTACGAAACAATAATGAAACCAGTATGAAACTATAAAACGACATTGAAGTTATAAAACCATTATAAACGCGTAAAATCAACTTGGGCCTGTGGTACCACAACGAAAGGATATTATAAAATCACCCTGAACATCAATGGTAAAAATGTTCAATGAAATTATCACAGCATTCTAATATTAAGAAACGACTTCAAAACTACAAGACTACTATGAAACTATGAAACCGGTCTGAAACAATATGATTTTACAATTTCATTTAGTGGTAGTTTACATAGTTTCTAGTCGATTTTACAGTTTTATAATAGTTTTTTATAACACCAGTTTCATAGTTTTTAAGTCGTTTGATAATAAATTAAGTTATAAAATCACCATGAAAATCAACTGAGAATATCTTCCATAAAATTGTGACGGCACTCTAATATTATGAAACGACTTAAAGACTATGAAACCAGTATATACATTTAAAATCACTTTAAATTTAAAACGAATAAAATAAAAAAATAAATTATGAAACCAAACTAATGTTATGTATGTATATCGTTTTATCACTATGAGACTATGAGGAAAGGAGGAGGAACTAGGAGGAAAGAAAATGATACATGCTACGAAAGAGACAAGGCAATACCGCAAAGATTTCCGATGAAGCAGTTAGTAAGGATTCAGTGCGTCTGCGGGCAAAGAAATGCCCCGGAGTAAACACATCTCCTCCGATCCGCTCTGTATTTCCATGCAAATGCCAGAAGAGCGCAACTTTATAATATCGAAACGACTTCCCTTGTAGAGTTTTCCGATTTGGATTTAGATATGAGAACCGCGCCGTCTGCTCGGCTAAAAAGCCCGCCATTCTTATTGCACGAAGGAAATTTCATGCATAACATACATGCAAATTCCGCGTAAGTTCTTTTGAATTGCAAATTTTTTCTCAATTCTTACATGCAAAATAAGCGGGTTTTCGGCGCAGGAAGTAAACAGGCTCGCGGAACCCGCACCGGAAAGCGGATCTTCGTCGCGGATGCTCAGAGGAGCGAAAGAGAAGTATATGGCTTTTATTCGAGGAAGTCGACACGCGATTACAACTTTTGATTCGGCGAAATAATTTTTTTTGTAAATTTATGAGCCGTTCCAGGGTCGCAGATTGTATAGAGGCTTAGTCAGTATCCATGCTTCAATGATCTTTATTTCTAGGATATGAAAATGTGATAAAGTGATGAATGACATATGGTTAAAAAAAACTGAGCAGGTAGTTTTATAATATTTTTAAAGTTTTATAAAAGGTTCGTAGTTTTATATTTTCACATCAGCTTTTTGTATTCACTTTGGTACAATTTGTTAGATTGGCTTCATACTTCCAAAGTGAAGTGATCGTTTCATAGAGGTTTTATAATTTTATAATAGTTTCATAACTTCAGAATTGGGTTTTGTTGTGTGGTTTAATAATGATTTCAAATATTTATTCTATCATTCTTTTATATAGTTACAGGATGCCTTCTAGCTTTATAGTGCTTTTCCATAATTATTTAATAGTTTCTGTTTGTTTGAGTTCTCTTAATTTTATCAAATTAAAACCGAGTTGCTTCGATCAAAACCCGGAACCTTTCCACCCCCTTCAAGGACCGTTCCACCAGGTAGGGTGTTTCTCTACGCCACCGATCGCTCCGCAAACAACAATGGTCGAGCAGTCACGCGAGATAACACCCTGTAGAGCCACGGAACGGTTTTTATTGTGTTTCCCTCGAGCGACACGACGACGGCTCGAAAATTTTATATTTTCCAGATAACAATAATCCGCACCGACCGAGATTTACGATTTTTAAATGAAGTTAGTAGAGACGGCGGTCGTAAAGCGGCTGTTTTTCGACCGGCCATAAAACCACCAGGATCATAAACGGCATGGAGAAATAATTTTTATTGCGGCGAGAAGAGATAAAATTAGACGGGAAGCCGCGACGTTATTGGGCGCATCCCGGATCCACCCTGAAAGTATAAAAAGAGTAAAAAAAGTTTTGTTCTATAGAAAATAATTTCTAGAAGTTTGAATTTCTACTTGTTATTTTTTTTTGTGAATTCTCGAATGTGAAATGAGAAATTAATTTGAAATATTCGAAAATTTAAATTTAAAAAATTGCTAAATATACCTGTTTCAGTTAAAGTACACTAATTTAAGAATTCTTTACTCCCTTACATTTATGTGCACCAGAAAATAATATCTAGAAGCCTGAATTTCCACTCGTGAATTTTTTGTGAATTCTCGAAAATGAAGTTCGAAAAAAGGTTCAATTATTCGAGAATTTCCATTTCAAAAAGTGCTAAATATACCTTTTCCAGATCCTTAAATATCATCTACTCTCTTACAATTCTCTACACTAGAAAACAGTTTCTGGAAGCCTGAAATTGCAGTCGGAAATTTTTTGTGAATTCTCGTATTTGAAATCAGAAATAAATTTGAAATATGTATTCGAAAATTTAAATTTAAAAAATTGCTAAATATACCTGTTTCGTTTAAAGTACACTAATTCAAGAATTTTTTACTCCCTTACATTTATGTGCACCAGAAAATAATATCTACAAGCCTGAATTTCCACTCGTCAATTTTTTGTGAATTCTCGAATGTGAAATGAGAAATAAATTTGAAAAATTCGAAAATCTAAATTTAAAGAATTGCTAAATATACCTGTTTCCGTTAAAGTACACTAATTTAACAATTCTTTACTCTCTTACATTTATGTACACCAGAAAATAATATCAAGAAGCCTGAATTTTCACTCGTGAATTTTTTTGTGAATTCTCGAAAATGAAGTTCGAAAAAAAGTTCAAGTATTCGAGAATTTCCATTTCAAAAATTGCTAAATATACATTTTTTAGATCCTTAAATATCATTTACTCTCTTACAATTCTCTACACTAGAAAACAGTTTCTGGAAGGCCGAATTTGAACTCGGAAATTTTTTGTGAATTCTCGAATGTGAAATGAGAAATAAATTTGAAGTATTCGAAAATTTAAATTTAAAAAATTGCTAAACATACCTGTTTGCTTTTAAAGTACACTAATTTAAGGATTCTTGACTCCCTTACACTTATGTACATCAGAAAATAATACCTAGAAGCCTGAATTTCCACTCGTGAATTTTTTTGTGAAATCTCGAAAATGAAGTTCGAAAAAAAGTTCAAGTATTCGAGAATTTCCATTTCAAGAATTGCTAAATATACCTGTTTCAGTTCCTTATATATCATTTACTCTATTACAATTCTCTACACTAGAAAACAGTTTCTGGAAGCCTGAATTTGCAGTCAGCAATTTTTTGTGAATTCTCGAATTTGAAATAAATAATAAATTTGAAATATTCGAAAATTTAAATTTAAAAAAATTGCTAAATATACCTGTTTGCTTTAAAGTACACAAATTTAAAGATTCTTTACTCCCTTACATTTATGTACTCCAGAAAATAATGTCTAGAAGTCTGAATGTCCACTCGTGATTTTTTTGTGAATTCTCGAAAATGAAGTTCGAAAAACAGTTCAAGTATTCGAGAATTTCCATTTTAAAAATTGCTAAATATACCATTTACTTTCTTACAATTCTCTACACTAGAAAATAGTTTCTGGAAGATTGAATTTGCACTCGGCAATTTTTTGTGAATTCTCGAATTTCAAATGTGAAATAAATTTGAAATATTCGAAAATTTAAATTTAAAAAATTGCTAAATATACCTGTTTCCTTTAAAGTACACAAATTTGAGGATTCTTTACTCCCTTACACTTATGTACTCCAGAAAATAATATCTAGAAGCCTGAATTTCCAGTCTTGAATTTTTTGTGAATTCTCTAAAACGAAGTTCGAAAATAAGTTCAGTATTCGAGAATTTCCATTTCAAAAATTGCTAAATATACCTTTTTTAGATCCTTAAATATCATTTACTCTCTTACAATTCTCTACACTAGAAAACAGTTTCTGGAAGGCCGAATTTGCACTCGGCATTTTTTTGCGAATTCTCGAATTTGAAATGAGAAATAAATTTAAAATATTCGAAAATTTCAATTTAAGAAATTGCTAAATATGCCTGTTTCCTGTAAAGTACACTAACTTAAAGATTAGTTACTCCCTCAAAATTATGTACACTAGAAAATAATATCTAGAAGCCTGAATTTCCACTCGTCAATTTTTTGCGAATTCTCGAAAATCAAGTTCGAAAAAAAGTTCAAGTATTCGAGAATTTCCATTTCAAAAATTGCTAAATATACCTTTTTTAGATCCTTAAATATCATTTACTCTCTTACAATTCTCTACACCAGAAAACAGTTTCTGGAAGCCTGAATTTGCACTCGGCAATTTTTTGTGAACTCTCGAATGTGAAATGAGAAATAAATTTGAAATATTCGAAAATTTAAATTTAAAAGTTGCTAAATATACCTGTTTGCTTTAAAGTACACAAATTTAATCATTGTTTACTCCATAACACTTATGTACTCCAGAAAATAATATCTAGAAGCCTGAATTTCCACTCGGCAATTTTTTGTGAATTCTCGAATGTGAAATGAGAAATAAATTTGAAATATTCGAAAATTTAAATTTAAAAAATTGCTAAATATACCTGTTTGGTTTAAAGTACACAAATTTAATGATTCTTTACTACCTTACACTTATGTACACCAGAAAATAATATCAAGAAGCCTGAATTTTCACTCGTGAATTTTTTTGTGAATTCTCGAAAATGAAGTTCGAAAAAAAGTTCAAGTATTCCAGAATTTCCATTTTAAAAATTGCTAAATATACATTTTTCAGATCCTTAAATGTCATTTACTCTCTTACAATTTTCTACACTAGAAAACAGTTTCTGGAAGCTTGAATTTGCACTCGGCAGTTTTTTTGTGAATTATCGAATGTGAAATGAGAAATAAATTTGATATATTCGAAAATTTAAATTTAAGAAATTGCTAAATATGCCTGTTTCCTGTAAAGTACACTAACTTAAAGATTAGTTACTCCCTTACACTTTTGTACACCAGAAAATAATATTTAGAAGCCTGAATTTCCCCTCGTGAATTTTTTGTGAATTCTCGAAAATGAAGTTCGAAAAACAGTTCAAGTATTCGAGAATTTCCATTTTAAAAATTGCTAAATATACCATTTACTTTCTTACAATTCTCTACACTAGAAAATAGTTTCTGGAAGATTGAATTTGCACTCGGCAATTTTTTGTGAATTCTCGAATTTGAAATGTGAAATAAATTTGAAATATTCGAAAATTTAAATTTAAAAAATTGCTAAATATACCTGTTTCCTTTAAAGTACACAAATTTGAGGATTCTTTACTCCCTTACACTTATGTACTCCAGAAAATAATATCTAGAAGCCTGAATTTCCAGTCTTGAATTTTTTGTGAATTCTCTAAAACGAAGTTCGAAAATAAGTTCAGTATTCGAGAATTTCCATTTCAAAAATTGCTAAATATACCTTTTTCAGATCCTTATATATCATTTACTCTCTTACAATTCTCTAAACTAGAAAACAGTTTCTGGAAGCCCGAATTTGCACTCGGCAATTTTTTGTGAAATGAGAAATAAATTTGAAATATTCGAAAATTTAAATTTAAAAAATTGTTAAATATACCTGTTTCCTTCAAAGTACACAAATTTGAGGATTCTTTACTCCCTTACACTTATGTACTCCAGAAAATAATATCTAGAAGCCTGAATTTCCAGTCTTGAATTTTTTGTGAATTCTCTAAAACGAAGTTCGAAAATAAGTTCAGTATTCGAGAATTTCCATTTCAAAAATTGCTAAATATACCTTTTTCACATCCTTAAATATCATTTACTCTCCTACAAGTCTCTATACTAGAGAACAGTTTCTGGAAGCCTGAATTTGAACTCGGAAATTTTTTGTGAATTCTCGAATGTGAAGTTCGAGATAAATTTGAAATATCCAGAAATTTACATTTAAAAAATTGCTAAATATACCTTCTTCCGTTAAAGTAATTTAACGGTTCTTTACTTTACTCTACTTGTGTATAATAGAAACGAATTTTTAGATGCCTGAATTTCTATTGGTGAATTTTTTGTGAATTCTTGAATATGAAGTCAAAATAAATTTGAAATATCGGGAAATTTACATTTCAAAAATTACTAAATATCTTTATTCACTATCACTTTTTTACAATAGGCTGATTCAGGTAATTGCACTTTTCTAAAGACTACTTGGAACTTAAATTATTTACTTAAGTTTGCGAAATTGAGAAACCTGATGAATTTGAGAAGTTACAAATTTTAGAACCCCAAAAACCTAAATTCAGACTTGGAGGAATCCGAAAACTTGAGGAAACTGCAATTAAGGAATCGGTGGACTTTATGAACTTAAGGGGTTGCAAGAAACTAAGACACTAAAGAACATGAGGATCCTTGAGACTTTGAAGAATTTAAGTAATCTGAGAACACAAAAAGGTATAAATTTGAAGAACTTTGAAAACTCGGCAAATCTAAGAACTTGAGAATACCTGGTATATTTAAAGACTTGAGAACTAAGGGAACCAGAGAACTTGAGGAACCCAAAAACTTGAGAAGGAACCTGAGAATTTGCAGAAGCTGAGATCTTGCAAACCTTAAAACCTGAGAGCTCGAAGAATCGAAGAACTTATAATGAATTTAATATTTTATTACAGGCTTTCTGGGTTCTAGGTTTATTTAGGGTTAGCCCAGGTTTTCGGGTTCTAGGTTGATACAGGTTTCTCCGAGGTTTTAGTGTTCTAGGTTTATTTAGATTTATCCCAGGTTTTCGGGTTGTAACGATTTTTGGTTTACTGATTGCCTGAAATATTTTCTCAATTCTATTGTGGACTATTCGGGCTTTAAGGTTTGTTGCTGTGACTTCGTAATTTCGTTGTCTCGCAATTTCATAGCGGTTTTATAATTTCGTAGAGATTTCGTATTAGTTTCAAAATTATAAAATTCCAGCACCGCCTTCTCCCTTTATTGTTTAGATTTTACGATCTGGCGGAAATGAAACTCCACCGCCGAATTTCCTCTTCTTCGCGACTATACACAGTCGCGAATCATCAATTCCGTCTGATTTATGGCACGCCATAAATCCCGGATAGTTCCTCGTGTTTGTGGAAGAAGTGCCGGACCTTCTTATTTGTTACTGTAGTGACAGCGGACCAATCTGGAATCGGTTGCCGTTCGCAATCTGTCTCGCGACCAGCGCCCCGGAAGAATTTATTAATTCGCTTTCGATCGCAAGTTTTGGGGCGGTTTTATGGATTGCTCCGGGGTGTTGTAAATCAAACGCAGGGCGGAGGAAAACAATCGGGTTTACATGTCGCGGTTTGAGGGAGTTTTTCTAGTAAGATGAGTGATTTGGCACCAGTAGAATTTCTTTCCAATTACCACCATTCATGTCTTTTCTTCCTCGCTCGTACAATAACCGCTCCGCAATCCTTTTTTGATGCAAATCCGTCATTAACACCGCTTTAAAACGGCCGCAATTATCCCTCAGCATGAATGAGCGGTAAAGCCGCAGCACGTGCCGTAACGGGCGATTTGGCGCAATTTATTGCTAATTCGCGTAAATATAAAAATGTGCGATCGGCGGAGGAATCGGCGCGTGGCCGTTGGGTGGCGGCGGCGGCGCCGCGACGCATCGCTCCGACACCGAACGGGGACATAAAAGAGAAAGACACAATAACGGCACACGTGTCTGTTTGTCAAGCCACGTGGTTAACGTTTGTAACCAACGAGACGCGAAATGACGTTTTTTAACACCCTCTTTTGTCGGCTCCGATGGAAATCGATTGTAAGTAGATGTGAGTGTCGAGACGACGGGGATTTCCTCGAGAAGAGTCGGAAAATTAGGTGCGAGAGCGAGATTTTGGCACGATTTGTGCTGACATTGTCGTTAACGGCGGCACGAATGGAATGTTAAGACTCAAAAACACTGGTTAGGTGTTTTGGGCTTTTTCGCAGTGTATTTCTTTTGAAAGTCTTCTTCATATATGTACAACATTGCGAGGACGTTTATTTATTTTCGGGTTTCCCAAATTTTGTTTCCTCAGGTCCTAAAGTTCCTTAAGTCGACAAGTGTCTTAAGTTTTAAGAGTTCTCCAATTCAAAAGTTCTCAGGTCTTAGGTATTACTTGACTTTCTTAAGATCTCAGGTTCTGCAAATTCTCAAGTCTCTCAAGTTCTCAAGGTCTCGAAGATGTTTAGTTTTGCAGTTCACGTTATCGAGTTCTCAAGTTTTTAGAGTTCTTAATTTCTTAAATTTATCAAGTTCTCGTGTTTCCTCATTACTTTTTTTTTTAATTTGCAGGTTCTTCAAATTCTTCATTATCTCAGTTTCTTCTGATTCCTCGAGTTTTCCGGTCTACAGGTTTCTCAAGTTTTCTTAGATTTTTTCTATTTTCAATTTAGGTTTTTAATGTTCTTCACAAGGTTTCTATAATCTCAGTAATTCTCAGGTTTCTTACGTTGTCGAATTAGATTTCTCAAGTCCTTAAGTTTTTAAAATTAACAAGTTCTCAGGTTCAAATCAAACCTAGAGCACTAAAACCTGGGAAAAACCTGTATCAACCTAGAACCGGAAAACCTGGCATAAACCTGTATCAACCTCGAACAAGAAAACCTGCGATAAACCTGAACCAACCTAGAACCCGAAAACATGTTATAACCCTAAATAAACCTAGAACACTAAAACTTCGGAAAAACCTGAATCCATCTAGAACCCAGGAAACCTGTAATAAAACATTATATCTCTTTAACGATGCCGACGAGCCTTATGGTGTTAAAATTTTTGGCGCGCCTCCTCTGGCATAAAATTAAAGTTGAACTAACTAATAATTTCAAACTAATCTGATTTGGTGGTAGGTATAATTGCGATAAATGTGAACATAAAACTAAACACAAGATATTTAAAAGAAGATGAAATTCAGTGGGATCATTGTGATCAATGCAGTTGAGGATCAGAGCTGATTCCCTCTTTTGTACTGAATTTGTAATTGCATTTAACCGAGACTAAAACTACATGTCAGCTTATATAATAATGACACTTGCACTTTCTCACACAAAACCGTCCTCCCCCACCGAATTTTTTTTTATCTAGAACGAATCGTGTTAGGATTGTAATTTGCCGGGTCTTAAAGGCGAATTGCAATAAATCCGAAATGGGTGTGCGCGATATGACTGGTCACAATGTTAATATTTACGGCACGTGTCGGTCGCGTGGACGCCTCTTGGGCCCTTTGACGTCTGTATTTAGCTCCGACGCTGACGGATCCGACACTATCGCCGACGTTTTAATTTCGGGCTTACGGACGCTCTTAAAAAGCTCGAGAGGATGATGTTATTGACGCTATCGGTTTCGTTACGAGAGCTCTGTCAACTTCTATTTCGGAACATATTTAATAATGGGTGGAGAGGATCGATCGTAGTTGACAGCTTATAGTGAGGATTATGCGTCGTAATGACAGAGGAAAGAAAAGGCAAAATATAGTAAATTTAAAGTTAAGTGTGTCGAAAATAATGTTTGGCACGCGTTGCATATTATACTTTTTCTACAACTGCCGTTAACTAGACTAAAACATGTAATTAAAAAATATATATGCAAGGGATATCACTTTTTACCCTTGTTGAATAGATAATTGAAAAGTGTATGTAAAACCCAAAAAAACTTGGCGTTGTCATTTCAAAAAAATTGATGACAGTTTCATAGTTCAAAAACAGATGATGTCATCAACAAAAATTTTACGTCAAACGATGGCAATTTAAAAACAAAAATCGTTAGCGTTTTTCTCAAAAACATTACATAAATTATGAATTTTGTGCGATCACTGTGTAGAAATTTTGTATTGGTCGCAAAGTTTTATAATGGATTTCATTTCAGTTTCAGTTTCATAATCGTTTCATAGCTCAATTCTGGTTTAAGCTGTTTCTGCACTTTCGTCTCATTGTAGCTTCATGGTTTCATAAAGATTTCGTAATTTCATTTTGATTTATAATTTCATAATGAACAAGAAGAATGTTCTTAAATCCAAGTGGAGTAAATTTAAATTAAAATTTAAATATATCTATGTCGAACTCCACAAACTTTAATAACTGTAAGATTACTAATGGTACATGTTTCGGCAGAATACTTCTGCCATCATCAGCCCTTAAAGAATATAAAAAATTAATAATTTTTTATATTCTTTAAGGGCTGATGATGGCAGAAGTATTCTGCCGAAACATGTACCATTAGTAATCTTACAGTTATTAAAGTTTGTGGAGTTCGACATAGATATATTTAAATTTTAATTTCATAATGGTTTATAATTTATACAGTGTGTCCCTGGATGGGGTGCCCATGAGGTGATTTTCTCTATTAAGTTGTTTGGAGAGGAATATTTTTGGTCTAGACTGGTTTTGCTTATCTTACAACTGTAGAAAACCAAAACAGTCAAACATTTTAATCAACCTGTTTTAAATTAAGTGGTTTTTTCTTTAATTTTGAAGATTTTTTTTTCTAAGTCCATAAACTGAAGGCAAAGTTGCCTAGCAACCTGCACACAGCGGCAGTCACGGCTGATACCTTAATTCAAGTAAAATAATTAACAAAACAATTTGAACAATCCATTGCGGCTCAAATGAACCCCAGGATTTTTTTCTTGAAATTCTTGGATTACGTGTTGATATGATACGTCACCAAAAACCGTAACACTGAATTAAAAAAATTCTTTGCTGATGAATTTGTATTCCGATTTTTTTTGATAACAATGAAGTTTCATAAAGTTTCAATGGTATTTTTTAGGCGTTGCTAGGCAGTGTTCGGCTTTAAATACTAGATTTATCAAAAATATTGGGACTTAGACAAAAATTCGATCCTATTCGAAGAAAAAAGCCCCCAATTAAAACATATCGACTATGATTTGCAATGTTTTATAATTTTTTGTAATTTTATAACAAGCAAAACCAGTCTAGACCAAAAATATTC
This sequence comes from Diaperis boleti, assembly GCA_963583935.1. Classification (NCBI taxonomy): domain Eukaryota; kingdom Metazoa; phylum Arthropoda; class Insecta; order Coleoptera; family Tenebrionidae; genus Diaperis; species Diaperis boleti. The sequence continues at coordinate 58,376,276 of OY757246.1, forward strand.
CTCTCCAAACAACTTAATAGAGAAAATCACCTCATGATGGGCCAGGGACACATTGTATTTATATATTTCGTGTAATTTAATAGTGATTTCGTAGATTCATAGTATGTTAAAGTCTGACAACCGTTTTATAGTTTTATAATAATGGCTTAGTTTCAAAATTTTATGTTGGTTTGTTTTATAGTGGTTGCAGTTTTTAATTTTGTGGTGGTTTTGTGTTGATGTTTTTGCACCTTTATGGTGGTGTTGTGCTTTTCTTAATGGTTTTGTAATTATATAGTGGTTTTACGGTTTTCTAAAACTGCGTTCATATCTGTTTTACAGTTTTATAATTGTTCCATAACTTTATTATGGTTTAACTATTTCATTTTCTCAAATGGATTTAAAGCATAACACAAATTTTGACAAGTGTCAGAGTGTTTTATAATGTCATTTTGGTTTTATAGTTTCATGGTGGTTACAGTTTCAAAGTAGTTTTGGGATTTAACTCTCATTGTGGTTTCATAGTTTTATAATGGATTTTTAATTTTCATAATTGTTTCATAACTCAATTCTGTAATTTCGTGATGGTGTTATTTATAGTCTCATTGTAGCTTTATAGTTTCATAATGGTTTTATAATTTTATAGTTTCATTCAGATTTGATGAGTTCATAGTTTCTTACAATTGTAGTTGGATAGTGGTTTCATAATTTCATGTTGGTTTTACAGTTTCAAAATGGTTTTATAATTTCGAATTTATATTTTCAGTGTAATTTAAAGTAGATTTATAGTAGGTTAAAAGTCTGACAACGGTTTTATAATTTTATAATGGCTACTTTATAAATTATATATTGGTTTGTTTTATAGCGGTTGCAAAGTTTTTAATTTTGTAGTGGTTATGTGTTGATGTTTTTGCACCTTTATAGTGGTGTTCTGTTTTTTATAATGGTTTTGTAATTAATAGTGGTTTTACGGTTTTATAAAACAGCATTCATATCTGTCTTACAGTTTCATAATTGTTCCACAACTTTATTATGGTTTAGCTATTTTATTTTCTCACAATGGATTTAAAGCATAACACAAATTTTGACAAATGTCAGAGTGTTTTTTAATGTCATTTTGGTTTCATAGTTTCATGGTGGTTACAGTTTCAAAATAGTTTTCCGATTTAAGTCTCGTTGTGGTTTCACAGTTTTACAATAGATTTTTCAGATTCATAATTCTTTCATTTAATTCAATTCTGTAATTTCGTGATGGTGTTATTTATAGTCTCATTGTAGCTTTATAGTTTCATAATGGTTTTATAATTTTATAGTTTCATTCTGATTTGATGAGTTCATAGTTTCTGACAATTGTAGTTGGATAGTGGTTTCATAATTTCATTTTGGTTTTATAGTTTCATAATGGTTTTATAATTTCGAATTTATATTTTCAGTGTAATTTAAAGTAGATTTATAGTAGGTTAAAAGTCTAACAACGTTTTTATAATTTTATGAGTTAGTTTCAAAACTATATATTGGTTTGTTTGATAGTGATTGCAGGGTTTTTAATTTGCTGGTGATTTTGTGGTGATGTTTTTGCACCTTTCTAGTGGTGTTGTGCTTTTCATAATGGTTTTATAATTATATAGTGGTTTTACGGTTTCATATCTAGTTCACAGTTTCATAATTGTTCCATAACTTTATTATGGTTTAGTTGTTTTATTTTCTTACAATGAATTTAAAGCATAACACAAATTTTGTGTCAGAGTTTTTTAAAATGTCATTTTAGTTTCATAGTTTTTGACAATTGTAGTTTGAGAGTGATTTTCTAGTTTCATAATGGTTTTATAATTTCGAATTTATATTTTTAGTGTAATTTAACAGTGATTTCCCAGATTCGTAGTGTGTTAAATGACGATTTTATAATTTTGAAATAGCTTAGTTGCAAAATTTTTATATGGGTTTGCTTCATAAAGGTTGTAAAGTTTTTAATGTTGTAGTGGTTTAACAGTTTTATAATGGATTTTTCAATTTCATAATTGTTTCATAACTAAATTCTGGTTTATACTGTTTCTATGGTCTCGTGATGGTTTTATAGTCTCAGTGTAGCTTTATAGTTTCATAATGATTTCGTAATAGTTTCATTGTGGTTTAATAGGTTCATGCTGGCCTCATAGTTTTTGACAATTGTACTATGATAGTGATATTATAGTTTCATAATGGTTTTATAATTTCGAATTTATATTTTCAGTGTAATTTAACAGTGATTTCCCAGATTCATAGTGTGTTAAAATCCGATTTTATAATTTTGAAATAGCTTAGTTTCAAAATTTGTATATGGATTTGCTTCATAATGGTTGCAAAGTTTTTAATATTGTAGTGGTTTAACAGTTTTATAATGGATTTTTAATTTCATAATTGTTTCATAACTAAATTCTGGTTTATACTGTTTCTGTGGTCTCGTGATGGTTTTATAGTCTCAGTGTAGCTTTATAGTTTCATAATAATTTCGTAATAGTTTCATTGAGGTTTAATAGGTTTATGCTGGCCTCATAATTTATGACAATTGTAGTTTGATAGTGATTTTATAGTTTCATAATGGTTTTATAATTTCGAAATTATATTTTCAGTGTAATTTAACAGTGATTTGCCAGATTCATAGTGCGTTTAAAGGTTGGTTTTATAATTTTGAATATCTTAGTGTCAAAATTTTTATATTTTGTTTAGTTCCATAATGGTTGCAAAGTTTTTAATTTTGTAGTGATTTTGTATATTTATAGTGGTTTTGTGCTTTTATATTTTCATAACTGTCTTCTAAATGTAAAGCGGTTTTACGGTTTTATAAAACTAGTTTCATAATTGTTCCGTAACTGTATTATGGTTTAGTTAATTGATTTTTTCACAATGGCTTTGTACTTTCACACAATTTTTTTATTTGCAGTGTAGTGTGATAGCTAGTTATATTGTCATTCTGGTTTCATAGTTTCAAAGTGGTTTTGTGTGGTGTTATAATTTTATATTGTTTTATATTTATTTATAAGGTTTTTGCAGTTTTATAATTTTGTCGTAATTTCATTATGTTTCGAGGGTTCATAGTTGTTTTGTGGTTTTGAAATAGTTTTAAGGTGGTTTTATAGTGGTTTCATAGTTTCATTATGGTTTTATAGCTGCATAGTGGTTTTATCATAATTTTATCGTATTTTCCTTCTCGTACCTTCAAATACTACATAAAGATAGTTGGTATATGCCCCTTCCAGCAGAGTTGTAAGTTCTTGTTGAAGATCATCACCGAAAGCAACCTCATTATCCTGCCCAAATCCGATACCCTCAACAGCCGCCCTTCTCGTCCCCCGTTCCAATGGGAAACTGCAACAGTGCCTATTCACCCCGGCGTAAAAGAATACCGCATCCCGAGTAAAAAACTCTTGGCTTTCTTTTTTAGGTCTCGGAATAAGAAAAGCGGTTGCATCTCGTGCACGCTTCGCAGCATCCATCGCAGACAACAAAAGGGCGTAACGGGCAGGTATCTGGGCCACCACCAGCGCGTGCTTGTGTCGCCGCTAATGGGTCCTCCTGAGCCGCGGCGGCTATCCATTCCTCAGAGGGGCCCGCAACAATGGCAGGGATTAGGAGCGATTGAACGTCAGACGCAGTCGGCGTTTTCCATTTCAGATTATCGGTTTCGTACGACATTCCTCCATGTGTGCTCTAGATGTGCGATTGAAGCGCTCGTCTTCGAAAAAACATTCCGATTTGTTCCGCTAGAAGGACTTCGATGATGGCCGCCTTGTTGCTGCCGGTTTCGTAGGGAGATGGTCGCGGCCTCCTCTGCCCCTAAGGGTTGCAGATCGGACGCTTCGCATCATGTCGGGAGGGTTTTATTTGTTGTGCGCGTTGGGGGATTTTTTGTTATTTAGTGGGTATTAATGTGTTACGTACCGAGGTGTTGCAAGGCGGTGAAAACTAAGACAATTTTCACCAAAGGTTTATTTTCTCAAGAAGAGATCTCACTTCTGAGTTCGTCGTTTTAATTTAATTAAACCAGAACGAAATTATAAAACCTCCAAGAAATTATGAAAACGCTATAAAATTATTAAACCATTATGAAACTACGAAAAAAATACAAAACAATTATGAAAATATTAAATCGCTATGAAACTCTTAAAATTAACTTTTGAAAAGACAAGATTACAATAAAACTAGAAAGCCATTATATCACTTCTTTATTATAAAACTACTGAAATCACAGTAATTCGAAGAAGTTATCATGTGAATAAATTCTGAAACATTTTGACACTTTTGTACTTTTGTAGATGTCAGGGAATATTATAATTGCATCTGGAATTGTGTCTTCTAGAAACAGATTGTGTTAGAATTTTTTTAAATTTTGTCTTTCAACTTGGAAACCGAAATCATTCCGAAATTGTCAAACCCTATTTTCGTTGTTTTAAAAGCGTTGTTTTGACACTTTTTGATTTTTGTAAATGTCAGGGAATATTATAATTGTATCTGGAATTTTCTCTTCAAGAATCAGATTGTGTTAGATTTTTTTTAAATTTTGTGTCTTTCAACTTGGAAACCGGAATTGTTCCGAAATTGTCAAACCCTATTTTCGTTGTTTTGACACTTTATGATTTTTGTAAATGTCAGGGAATATTATAATTGCATCTGGAATTTTTTCTTCTAGAATCAGATTGTGTTAGAATTTTTTTAAATTTAGTGTCTTTCAACTTGGACACCGGAATCATTCCGAAATTGTCAAACCCTATTTTCGTTGTTTTAAAAGCGTTGTTTTGACATTTTTTGACTTGTGTAGATGTCAGGAAATATTATTATAATTGCATTTGGAGTTTTTTTTTTCTAGAATCAGATTGTGTTCGATTTTTTTCAGATTTAATGTCTTTCAACTTGGAAACCGGAATCATTCCGAAATTGTCAAACCCTGTTTTCGTTGTTTTAAAAGCATTGTTTTGACATTTTTTGATTTTTGTAAATTTCAGAGAATATTATCATCAGCATCTGGAATTTTTTCTTCTAGAATCAGATTGTGTTTGAATTTTTTTAAATTTTGTGTCTTTCAACTTGGAAACCGGAATCATTCCGAAATTGTCAAACCCTATTTTTGTTGTTTTGACACTTTTTAATTTTTGTAAATGTCAGGGAATATTATAATTGCATCTGGAATTTTTTCTTCTAGAATCAGATTGGGTTAGAATTTTTTTAAATTTAGTGTCTTTCAACTTGGACACCGGAATCATTCCGAAATTGTCAAACCCTATTTTCGTTGTTTTGACATTTTTTGACTTTTGTAGATGTCAGGAAATATTATTATAATTGCATTTGGAGTTTTTTTTTCTAGAATCAGATTGTGTTCGATTTTTTTCAGATTTAATGTCTTTCAACTTGGAAACTGGAATCATTCCGAAATTGTCAGACCCTATTTTCATTGTTTTAAAAACGTTGTTTTGACATTTTTTGACTTTTGTAGATGTCAGGAAATATTATAATTGCATTTTGGAGTTTTCTCTTCTAGAATCAGATTGTGTTCGATTTTTTTCAAATTTAATGTCTTTCAACTTGGAAACCGGAATCATTCCGAAATTGTCAAACCCTATTTTCGTTGTTTTCACACTTTATGATTTTTGTAAATGTCAGGGAATATGATAATTGCATCTGGAATTTTTTCTTCTAGAATCAGATTGTGTTAGAATTTTTTTAAATTTTGTGTCTTTCAACTTGAAAACCGGAATCATTCCGAAATTGTCAAACCCTATTTTCGTTGTTTTGACACTTTTTGATTTTTGTAAATGTCAGGGAATATTATAATTGCATCTGGAATATTTTCTTCTAGAATCAGATTGGGTTAGAATTTTTTTAAATTTAGTGTCTTTCAACTTGGAAACCGGAATCATTCCGAAATTGTCAAACACTATTTTCAATGTTTTAAAAGTGTCGTTTTGACACTTTTTGACTTTTGTAGATATCAGGGAATATTGTAATTGCATCTGGAATTTTTTCTTCTATAATCAGATTGTGTTAGATTTTTTTTAGAAATATAAAAATGTAAATACAGAATATAAAAAAATACTCAGGCAGATAGACGGAGACAAAGAAATTCCGAGAGAACACGAAGTAGAGGGAAATGGTGAAAGTGAAAGAAAGAGACAGTGTGATCAGTGCGATATTTTTATGAATTATAGAAAAGCTGGTTAGAATGTGATCAGTGCGATGTATTAATTTATCAAGAATAGACAAAAAGCAAGTCGCACTCTATATCGATGGCGGGGGAGGGAAAGGCAGTGATGTAATTACTAGATCGGGCAACGTATTACGGAGGCCCACAGAACTACAAATATTAATCGAGTTTCAACACAATATGCACGCATCACTGGCCGGACAAATTGTTTTATAAAGTGATTACGTTGTGCGATGGCAGTTATCAGCTACTGCCATAATGTTACGCCGGTAATTATATTCAAGTGCACTTCAGAGATACGTTTGGTAACTTCGTTTGGTGCGTGCGGGGGGGGCGCTCATTGTGGCGGAATTGCTGCCTCGTAATGGACTGCCGGGATCTGTGGGTTCAGCCGGATTATCTGCTGTCGAATGTATTGCTTTATTATCTCTACTGCTTCGGTTAATTTTGCATTACTTTCTTCGACGTCCACGAGGTTACGAAATCAGATCTAAAAATGCATTTCTGCTGTCATCCCCAAATCAAATTCTCGGTAATCGCTCGAGGTCCGGGCCGGCCGCATTGTTCCCTTATTAGATTTTTTGTGCGGTCTCGGCGGAGTTTTTGTCGGTACAATAATAAAATTGAGGTCAGCAAGTAAAATCAATTTGCGTCGATCAGATAAGGGGCGTCGAACGGATCGCGTATAAACATGTAGGCGGATTTTGGGATTGTGTGTAATTTCCCCGACGCATATATCGGTCCATTCCCAGTGTTTATATTGAATCGGTATTGCCTTTGTGAGCTTATCCTGGCTATCTGTAATGAGATCTCTGTCAGAGAGACCTGGCTGCAGGACGGGGGGTGGCGCGGGAGGCGGGCGGCGATATTCCCAGAAATTTTGATGGTTTTAACACCCCAACGCTGTCCAGGTTTCGAAACAGCCTCCGCATACATATAGTCGGCGGTGAAGAGTCCCTGAAAGCTCGCTGTAGCGCACAACCGCCGTTATCCCTGGATGAAATTAGGAATCAGCGTGTGTGATATCGACATCGCAGTGGTGCCTTATTAAAGCAAGAGCCGCAAATCTCGCATATATCCACGTATGTGCGAGCGGAACGGCATTCATGTTCGTCGGGCACGTAACACGAGTCAAGGAGCATTATGGTTAATTGAAGCTCATCCGCATTCGAGACGAGCGGAAGCAGGTACGTCATCCCGGTCGGGAGTGCACAAAGATAAAGCGGGATCAGCAATCAGGTGAATTAGCAAAGTGGAGCCGGATTAGCAAAGAGAGCAGCACACTGCTGCTCCTGCCTGCCTGTTGGATGATGCAATTCAACGTTAGCGGACCATTCGTTCCTTCATTCAGTCCTCTCCCTAATTGGCATTTCCCTTTTTCTTGTTTGTTAGCCCTGGAGAGGCGACTTCTTC